>CM065054.1:91172011-91809511 GCA_032883995.1 Coronaproctus castanopsis
CAAAATTCAGTTGTTTGATAATTTATATATAATACTGGACCTTAGCCAAATAACTTTTTGATTATGTAAAAATGTCCATTTGTGTATACTATTAAGGTAAAAAAAAAAAAAAAGATGTAATGTCACAAACGTAAATAAAAACCCTTTAAAACGACAAATAATATACGTGCGTATGCTAGTCTATACATATAATATATAAGCAAACATCAATCGGTTAACTTTTTGTCAGGGATCGCGACGAATTCCTGGAATTACAACGGAAAGGTCGTCTCGTTTTTAACTGGAATAGGAACATTAAAAAAAAAGCGACTAAGGTTTAAAAAATATATATATATATAATATATCGTTTTAGGAAATTCGCGCGGAACAATTTCCGTGAGAATACCAACAGCGGTACTGAAAGATTCGGTTACTATTATAGATCGTTGTCGACTATAGAAAAAGTATGAAAGTGTTAGACAGAGTTACGGACGTCGGTTGGTTGATTCTGCCAGCATCGAAAGTATAGGGGCGGTGTATACACGTTATTAGTAGGGAATGAAACGCTTATTGTTAGGGGCTGTCCGGAGTAGTTGTAGTAGATTTTAAAAAGTGGATTCGTTATTAAATTTCTAACGACGATAACCGTCAAAGACGAAAATAAAAATAAAATCGAATAAAATGAAATAAAGAGAAATAAGATTTAAAAAAGAGGAGGAGACAAAGACGGGAGACAAAGGATGAATTAGGAAAAAGTATAGAGCCAGGGAAGAATTTCAAAAGGAAAAAGAGAAAAAGCATTATAATAAAAAAAGCGAACAAGAGACAAAAAAATGTCTTTTAATCAACAAGTTTTTGAAAAATTAACGGAACAAAAGTTTATGTACATGCATATATATATATATATATATACATTACTCCGCAGCCTGCTGCTTTTTTATACAAAGTTTCGTTTGTTCGTTTAGAACTTTTAAAATCACAACCAACCATTTTCATCCAAAAACACCACCTCTCCGTCAGTCATCCTCTCTCACTCGAGTCATTCACGATCCAATGGGGACGTGTCCGCCTATTTCATACGGATGTATCAAACCGAAACAGACGAGTTTTCTAATTAACTCTATCGAACGAGGCGAAATTTATTTCTCTGCACTCGGACAAAAATATACACACTCGCAAATGAATTGAAAATTCGAATTACTTATTTCTGGTACTCGTTAAAAGCTGGAACTTTTTTCGATGTAAATGCTATGAAGACTTCGTATTACCGCGACTTGAAATAGTATTATTTTCATATTGCGGATAAAAGACTCCATATTAGAACAAAACGTGTTAATTAAATAATTTAAAGAACAAACCGTTTAAATAGTATTGGTAATTATTCTTTCTCTGGAAAACGGCGAAGAATTTAAAAAGACCAACGGAAACATCACATCCGATCGGGGAAAACCGGGCGATAACTGGACTGGAAGTGATCGAGAAAAGGCGGTGATTACTTAAATCATGTATTCCAACCTCACCCCGGTACAGACTGTCTACCACCGTACCTTGGTAATACAAGTGAAACCGACGAAATCAAATACATTATTAAATCTACGAACACAAATAAAATTCCCGTATATGACTTAATAACCTCATAAACGAGTTATAACGAGAAGGATTAATTCTTCTCATCTATATCTTCAATGCTATATAATTCGCTTAAGTTATCTTTCAATTCAGCTAAAAAAATTTCGCAAATTATTACTGCCCGAAAATCTCAAAAATCTGCTGAAAAACTTGCGTAGTATCGTCCGATAGCTCCGCTTTCTGTTTTTTTCGAAATTATATGAAAAATTGTCACTGAAACGAATAAAAGTCATTTCTGGATTGCAGGAACCTAATACCGGAGCGCCAGTTCGGTTTTAAGAATAGGAGCACTGACAAATCTTGATATACCGCGAGACAGCATACTAGGACCGACGTTATATCTAATATATATTGCCGATATTCCTCTTTCGAGCAGAAGCATAAATAGCTACTTCTACAGATGACGCCGCAATCTTATGTGCAGGCATCTCGATGGAAACTTCCAATAAAAATCTTCAATTGGCTGTTAATACTTTGTCGATTTGGTTTAAACAGTAGCGTATCGCTATCAATGAAGATAAATTTGTAGATATAACGTTTACACATAAGAAAAACTGTAGACAATTGGATCGTGCCTCGGTAAAATACCTCGGTCTTAATTTAGATAAAACATTAACATGGAAAACAGACATAGAAAAGAAGAGAAATGAAATAAACATAAAATATAGAAAATATGCTATTTGCAAGAAAATTCTCTGAAAGACAAATTATTTTTATACAAAACAGATGCTGAAACCAATTCGAATCCACGGATGTTAACTCTGGGGACGCGCTAAGCCCGGTAATATTGTGCAAATACAACGTTTGCCAAGACAAAATCTTGAGAAAAATTACCAACGCTCCGTGGTACGTCAGCAATCGTACATTACATACAGAACTCCATAGAAGTGTAATCAACGAGGAAATTGAAAAGGCTGCAGAACTGTACTGTCAAAAGCACCACCCAAATAGACTGGCCGTTGCATTGCTGGATAACTCCAATGAAGCTAGACGCATGAAGTGGAATAAGCCAACTAACCGATTATAATAATGTATTATGTTAAATAGAACACCAAATGAATTTCATATCGCTGGATAGGAGTTTCCACAAATCATTTCCATTCACACGCCAAGTGCTAGTTAGCCTTATGGAGCTAGTCGCACATTCGCGGAAATTAAAAAAAAAGAATAAAAAAAAAGCTTTGTTTATATATAAGAACTCGTAAACTCGTACACGTTCAGTATATATATATATGTATTTTTGTGTGTACCCTTTGTCTTTGTGCGTAAGGTAAAAAAGGAAAAAGGCAGTAATTTATAGAGTAAGGAGAAACGGGCTTAGTTTACCAAAGTTATATACTGAAATTCAAATAAAGTAATTTTCCTTTGAAAAGACAAAAGTGTAAACAAAAATATATACATATATACATACATATATATATATATATATATATATATATATATATGGGTGTTCCAAAACATCTTACATGTTAGTGAAATCACTTTACGAAGATAATTATAATGCAGTACCAGTAGATAATTATTTTTCTTAATCTGTCAAAATATCAAAAAGTGTTAGACAAGGGTGTATTCTACCGCCACTTTTATATGACATATACTCTGAATGTATAATGAGACGTGCCCCCTTAGAACAGTGGAAGGAGGTATTCCAATTGGTGGCGTCAAAATTAATAATTTAAGATACGCCGATGACATAGCAATTTTTGCATCCTCTACGGAAGAATTAAGAAAAACTTTAAATTAACTGAAGGAAGTAAGCCGCGAAATCCGGATTACGTATAAACGTAAATAAAACAAAAATTACGATAGTTGATCGTAATAACGAAAACGTATCTAGTACTTCACAAAAATTAGACGTATTCAGAATTCGTCAACAAATGTGAGAATATCTAGATGTCCGGACTATCGATAAAGAACGATCGAGCGAAGAAATAAAGAGACGATCTGCGATGAGTTTAAATGCTATGAAAAAACTTAGAAAACGTATAGATGGAAATATCACTAATTGTACAAAAATACAACTTACTCGCTGCCCGGTGTTCACCGTTTTTATCTATGGTTCCGAAACATGGTTAATAAACTCCACGTGTAAGCGACATATTGATGCCTTTGAAATGAAATGCCGGCGCATAATGTTCGAATTAAAGTAGTACAATAAACGAACGATTCGATCGTTAAGCGGATTAATATAGATAAACTGCTTTCACAAGACGTACGAGAAAAACTGCGCAAACTTTTCGGTCATATTATTTAGACGGGACAGTTGTGTTAGAAAGAATGAACGGATCCAGAAGAAAAAGGACGACAGCCAATGACCCGATGGACGCAACAAATATGTCGGCGTGTGAACCTGTCAATATCAAACTTTGTACACTTAACGGATGATCGACAGCTGTAGAGGAATTTGGTGGCAACGTAATGTTCGCGACGGTCAATTATGATCAATACAAGACTGAATTGATATATACATACATATATATATATATATATATATATATATATATATATATATATATATATATAGTAAATTGCCGATTAATCGCGAATAAGTCAATTATGCAGGATAATCGCAAAATTTTTAAAAGGTCAACGAAACAATTTATTTTTGTTTTTATACGTCTTTAACATTGGATACTTCTATTCCGTACTGCAAGCTAATTCGCTTTTTCGAAGCTACATTTTCAATTTGCTCTATTAATTCTAGTTTCTATTGAATTAATAAAATCATTTTTTCTTTTTCTCAGTTATATTAAAATAAAAATCCACGAAACAAACTGCTAACGGTCACGTAGACAAAACTGACGTGAACAAGACAGTGAGACGTTGAAGCGAAAAAAATTAAGACGAGAGTGCGATTTTCAGAGTTGTGACTCGTACTGACTTCCAGTGACGAAGACCGGTACACTTGAGTAAACACAGGTTTTTTCGTTGGTGTTTTTTCTCTCTAGAAAGACAGCGGATAATCGAGATTTTACTATATATATATATATATGTATATTCCGCAGCTCTTCCACCACTCTAGGATTCACACCTAAATAGCTTTGTTTACAAAAATGAAGCGAAAGCTGAGTTTTTAGAATGAGAGTATTCCAAAGTTCATAATTGTAATTCTAATTTCGCATCTGGCTATCAAGTGAGAAAAATTCATTCAGCTGTTAAAAAATACCTCAATGTCAATCAACTACCCAATATTTTCCCTCTTGTCACCCCAAGTGAAGTCCTTAGCAATATTAAAGCTATAAAAGTAAAAGGTTCGTCAGGGGATGACAATATTTCTACTGCCGTTATTAAGAAATTGCCGCTAAAATCTGTTATTGAAGTTACAAATTTAATTAATGCTATCTTTAGATTCGGTTATTATCCAAACAGTTGGAAGATAGCCAAAATTATTTCTCTTCCCAAACCCGGAAAGGATGCCTCGTGTGCAAGTAACATACGTCCTATTAGTTTATTGAGCAATCTGAGCAAAATAGCGGAAAAAATTATACTATCCCGTTTAAGACTTCATGCAGATAACCAAAAAATTATTCCTAACACACAGTTCGGCTTTCGTCCGGGTTATTCCACCATCCAGCAAGTAGCACGAATCACCGAGTTTATCACGCATAATTTTAATCGTAATAAACATATATGGTTCTCCTGGATGGTAGCAAGTTTCGATACTACTTGGCATAAAGGTATTATTTACAAAATGATAAAATGTCAGTTTCCTCGTTATGTAATCAACGTTATTAATTTAGCAGACTATTTTACGTTACCATCAATAATTCGAGGTCTACTATGAAAACGTGCTCAGCGGAAGGTAGTATTCTGGGTCCAATTTCTGTTTAGTTTGTTCTTATCTGATTTCCCAAATCTATCTGATATTCAGACTGCTCTTTATGCGCATACAGCTCTTCTTTGTACTTCTTATATACCTAAAGCAATTACTAATAAGTTACAGTCAGGAATAAATCGTGTTTCGCGCGTTATTATAAAAAATGGCAAATCGATATTAATTGTGATAAAACGGAGGCTATATTTTTCACCCGCAGGCATCCCACATTACCTGCTGAAGTTAAGGTTAACTTTACCATTGTGAGTTGGTCAAAACATGTTCGATACCTCGGGGTAGTCTTGGATAACAGACTAAATTTTTCTGAACACGTCATACTACCTTGAAAGCTAGCAGGAGTATATCTGCCATATATCCGCTAATCAACAGAAAATCATTTCTTAATGTAAATAATAAATTAATTCTGTATAAAACACTAATAATGACGTACTGTTGTCCAGCTTTGAGTTTTTTTTCAAATACAAACTTTAACAAGTTCAAGTATTTCAAAATAGGTGTCTCAGATGTGTGCTAAATGTCCCTAGATACCACAAAATCGTTGACATGCATACTGCCTTATGCTTTATATTAAGAACCGTATCTTAAATTTAACGCGTAAGTTCTGCGATGACTAATCCACGATAATAGTTTAATTTCTACCATTGGTAATTACGATTAACTCTAATTTATGTATAGTATGAACATAGGAGGCTCAAACATAACCTGTTGTAAATATGGCGCCTATTTTAGAAATTAATATTCCTTCTTTATTTGTTTAATGTCTAACGTGTTTTTTCTTTTGTTTTATTATTACTATCTTAACTTTTTATTTTTTGCTGTACAGTTTTTTTTTAATTATTTTTTGCTGTCATTATAAGTATAATTTTATTTATTACGGGTCTTTGTATTATTTCTGTTGTACGGCGAGCGATCCTGGGCGTTACGTAATTATTATTTAAAATGTTTGGTTTTTGACTATTCACTGTAAATTATGTTGAAATATACGCTGCTGTTGTTGTTGTATATTCCGTATGCTAAAGGAACTTAGTTGTTTACGTGTAACAAAATATGGAAACATGAACAGCTAGGTTACCAAAAAACTGTATAAACTCATGATTAGTTAATTTATATTTTTTAAGTCACGCGTATATTTATAAAGTAAAATAAAAGGACATATTCGACCTGGTACACAGGTTGTATGTTCTACGCCCCGATGCCGGTTGTTATGTGTACCAGTCACATTGGTAAATACCAATCTAGAAGGAGCATGCGGTTATTTCGTCAGGCTGAGTCAGTCGGATAAAAACTAGGCCGAACAATATTAACGTGGCAAAATGTAACGTAAGATTACTGTACTAAATAGGGAAACTCGCCGACCTGGTAACGAAATAAAGAAGTGATATATACGTAGACATATTAAGGGTAAGTGAAACTCGATGGACAGAAAATAACGGGTAATAATTAGGAAGAAATATATTATACCGAACATGACAGACACGATTCCGGAGTGAGAATAGTGTGATTCGTAAGTGTATTAGCAAAAAACAAAAACGGGCGATAATTCCAAAATTGGGCAGAGTACGTTTTATTCGAATAGAAACCAAACCTGAGCCAATTATGATAATAGAAGCATACTCGCCAACAGCAGAAAGTGGTACCGAAAAAATTAATCGATTCTATAAGGACTTTGAAAAAGTTAAAAAAAAAGTGCGTGAAAAACAATGATACGGTATTTACAACGGTGACTTTAATGCTAAAGTTGCTTACGATCATGGTAGCCAAATAAAATATGCTGTTGGAGATCAAAATAAAACGAGTAAAATAGTCGTACGTAATATTCGATTCAAGCAACACAAAAGAAGATTATACAAGCGGTTTAGTCTTGCAGATCGAACGAGAAACCACATAGATTCAATAAAAGATTGAAAAACGCGATCGAGAATTTCCGCATATATCCGGGTGCTGACTTCTGGTCATAAGCTCGCTAATAGATAAATTATAGAAAGACCGAATATGCGGAGAAATGTCGAGAAATTGAAAACTCGAAAATAGACATAAAAAGCTAGAGCTCCAAACGAATAATTATTTCCTAAGATACGCCTGCATCCCGTGCATATAAACGACCTATTTTCTTTTGTTTTTTATTACGCATTACCATACAAAGGTGAGTAGGTAATGCCGATTGAAGTTGCTACTTGCATACTACGTAAACTGTCGGATTGTAGTGATATATGTTGGTTAACTCTCTTACATTACACGTCTTCCGGCACATTTCAACCAATTTTTCCTGAATTATTAAGTTATATGAGAGTCTCGTGTCATTGTTTTCTAATGGCTTTCGACAGTTGCAGATGATCTACAATTATCGATGTAATTGAACTATATAAATGCGAAAACTATAGGACAATATCTTTAATTCCAGACGCTGGTAAAGTGATGTTAAAGGTCATAAATGAGCGGTTATACAATGCTTAATGAAATTCTCCACGAGAACAAACGGTCTTTATGAAAAGAAAAACACCGGGGAACAGATGTCGATTATTCGATTGCTAATCAAAAAAGCGCGGGAATACAACGTTGAATCTGATTTATAATATACAAAAAGGCATTCGATAATGGAGCAAACATTGACCAATTTTAGTTGAAATGGGAATACCAAGATATTTAGCGCGTTTATATAATAAATTTATACGAAAACATAGTACTGCTAAAGTCCAAATAAACAAAGAGGTACATTCGGAAGATTTTTACCCATAACGCGGCGTACGAAAAGGCTGGATTGTGTCAGCGCAGTTGTACAACCTTTATGCAGAAAACATTATGAGCAAGTTTTTGCAAGCGCGTGACAATTGGTTCTCCATTGGGGGAGTAGGTGACAAAACCTAAGTAATGCAGATGACACAACGCTCATAACTAATAGCTCGAGTAGTATGACGCAAACTCTAATTGGTCTGGAAAAACACAGCACTGAATTTTTTTTAATACATATATATATATATATTGCAATCTGGCTGATGTAGCCAATAAGCAACTGGTATGTGAGTTATGACAGCATGGAAGATGTCATTCAACAATGATACTCCGAACTACCCCTCCAATCATCTGTGCAAGTAATCTCTACTGCAATCCTGAACTACTTCGTGCACTTTTGGTATTTTTAAGTCTTTATGCAAATTTTCATTTCGTATATACCAGGGTGCCTATTAATCTTAGTATTTTTGATTGGGATAGCTGCACCATTTTGATATTCGATATTGATGCTGTCCCCCACAGTGATATGCCATATGTCCACGCCGGGGCTTAATAACTGCCCTGTAAAGCAATAATTTCGATTTTAGAGGAAATTCGGAAGTTTTTCTCAAGAGCCAGTACATGTTCCGCAATTTAAGTTTTATCTCTTTAACTTTGATCCGGATGTGTTCCTTCCAGGTCAAGCGGCGATCAAGCCACATACCCAGGTATCGGACTTTATTTTCCTGTGGGATCGTACCATTAAGATCAACAGGTTGGCATGTGTTCCGCCTAGTTGTAAATTTTTAGCATGTACTGACTCGGATGGGTTAATTTCAACCCTCCATTGTCGTGCTCAGATGTTCAAGTCGTTTAAACAGCGCTGTAACGTTCCTGACGCCGCTACCGGATCATTATCTCCCGCGAATAATGATGTATCATCGGCAAATCCCGCCATCTCCACATTTGTATTTACGAGAAGGTCGAACATATATATGAGAGAAAGGATTGTCCCCAAAACAGAACCCTGCGGAACTCCAGTCTTGACATTTTTGATACATTACTACCGAATTTAACTTGAAAAAATCTATGCGACAGGTATAAGGACAGTAGTGTGTAGTAGGGATGTGGCAGGGTGCGTTTTATTTTTGAAAGTAACGCTTCATCCCATACACGATCGAAGGCCTGACTGACGTCCAGAAATGCTGCAGAACATTACTGCTGCTTTTCAAATACCGATGTATTTTTCACCCTATGAACTTACCCTATTGTAAAATTGCCAGGACGAAACCAGAACTGGTAGTTATCGTACCCTGTAGCTGTTTTGTTAGTTCAGGCAGCAATGATTTTTCGAATACTTTTGATACTATCGGTAGAAGACTAATCGGTGGATATGACGACACTAGTTAGGTTTACCTGGTTTTGGTATCATGGTTACTTGAGCAATTTTCCATTGTGATGGTAAGCCGACTGTATGATAGCGTTGAATATTGTGGTTAATAGCACTATGCCCTTTCTCGGTAGGAATTTAAGCATCTTTCCAGTGATTAGATCATGCCCTGGAGTTGATGTGCTTTAAACACATCCTTAAGGTGTAACCCAAAAACTTTCGCCTTTTCAAGATCGCTACGTGCCCATTCGCCATTATGTTTCCGCGGGGGTGGAATCACTTTCTGCGGCCTCTTAAGAGCTTTAGTAACCTTCCACAATGAATGATTGTCATGTTTAGTGCCCATATTGAAAAGAATTGATCTTAAAGTGTCATTTTTATGTATTTTCAGTAATGCGTTTAATTCTTATGGTTCAATAATGATGAAAGATAAGACGAAAATCACGATTATCGACAGATAGGACAATAATTGCACGGGTTTACGTGACGTTAACAGTGTGGAAATTGTGAAACAATATGGATATCTAGGTTCGATAGTGGAAAATCGAGGGGTCTCTGAAGCAGAAATTAGACAAAGAGCGTTGTGATGCGTTTAAAACGTATATGGGTTGATGCCGCAGTATCGACATAAGTGAAAATAAAACTAGTCAATAGTCCCGTTTTCTCGGTGTTTCTCTAGGCGCAGTAACGTAGTCATTACGAAAATGTGATCGACAAATTTTTTTTGTTTTTTTTTGCATACAATCTATCCTAGATGGATAATAAGTAGCACTGTTATCAGATGAATTGAATATTAATAGAACGCTGTCCAACAACAGCCATTCTTTATTTGATGAGCATTAGTTAAGATCGCCTACATAGCTCTACTTGCGTAAGTCTTTTCAGACGCTGAAAATGAGCACTGTTATGCTTGAGATCGGCTGCCAGTGGATTTACATGGTGCTGTAATCGCTGGATATATCTCTCACTGTGAATTTTGATAGTTTCCATTACAGTCGGCATGTGAAGGTCCTTATGAAGATCGTCATTACGAACATACCATGGAGCACCCACAATGCTGCGCAAGACCTTTGCCTGAAAACGCTGAAGTATTTTTATTCGCGAATCGCTGGCTGTTCCCCAGATTTCTATTCCGTAGGTCCATATTGGTTTTAGAATGACTTTATACAGTATAAGTTTATTTTCTACAGACAGTGATGAGCATTTATTCATAAACCAGCTCATACTTCTCAGTTTCAGGTCCAGTTGTTTCTGTTTGGCCAGAATATGATCTTTCAAAATCAAACGTTGATCTAAATGCAGTCATAAATATTTTACTTTATTTACTGTTGGAATGGTTCTTCCATTTAACTGAATCATCACATTTGCAAATTTTTTATTTAATGTAAAAAGGAGGTGATTAGATTTAGAATCATTAACTGTAATCTTCCACAGTTTAAACCAATTCTCCAACTGCAGAAGATGATTCTGTAGATGCGTGGTAGCAACTGTTAAATTACAGTCAGTGGATAATATCGCCGTATCGTCCGCAAACATGGCTGTAGTAGTGTATCTATTTTGACGCAACAAACAAACCTCGGTAGTAATCAGAAGAATACTAACATGCTTCGGTCATATAGTAAGAGCAGACGGACTTCAAACGAGAATTCTTGGAGTCATAATAGAAGGAAAAAGAAGGCGGGGGCCACGTTCCTACAAGATGGTCAAACATCGTAAGGATATCAGTAAGAGGTAGGCTCGCAAAATGAATCCGGATGGTTTACAACAGAAGATAATGGCTGCATCTTGTACAGCGTATGGATTTTTCATAACCACGATATCTCTACGAGAGATTTACGACAAGCAGATAGATAAACTTAATCCATCTATAGTCGCTAATAATACGCTATTCGTCTGACAGGATTATATCAATAACGTCGTCAGTTCAAAGAGGGCACGTTGTAGTGTACTATAAACATCTGTTGTCCTGCAACGTGAAGTAGAGAAATTTTGCCGACTATTTAACAACAGTTATGAACTAATATCGTGTGCTGATGATGTATGGTGTTCTCTTTAAAAAGGTTACGGGGTACAACTTTGTGGAACAAATGCAATTAATTGTATACAATTTCTAGAGAATAAAATTCAATCACCAGGACTCAAATTTTCTACTCGCACGTGTGAATTTCCTGTATTTGGTGTCATGTCGTCAAATATAAATAGAATTAAAGAAACGTTTAATAATTTTAAACTAGTTTCAGATAATGTTGAAACAACATACTCCATTGCTAAAATATCCTGCTATTTTTATCGATGCGACGCTTATTATCACATTTAGAGTACACTCAATTTCAAATGTAACATCCTCATTTTTGCATGATATGGCGATTTAAGATGATGGTGGTACCTTAGGAAATATCGAATAAAATGAATATAATAGAAAAGATGTCGGAATAATTAATTTAGCATAACATAATAAAGTAGTATAAAGGTATTACCATCGTAAGAGTCTTAGATCGTCAAAACTGATAAGGTTACATCGGAAAGTCAGAAAAATAAGGAAAATAAACAGAAACATGGGAAATAAACACAATTTACTTTATAAAATAAACAATGTCGGATCCGTTAAGGGAAAACCCGGGGAATAACGGCTAGTAGAGCTAACAGCCGGTGATCGCGTGTTGGTGTGTGTGTGTGAAGAAAGGATAGATAGATATAGTATTTTTGGAAAGACAGTCGGTATTCTTCGTATTAGATATCGGAGGAGTCAGTCGTATGTATTATATCGGTCAAATCTATCGTTACAGTCGTCTAGTATCGGAACCACGTATCTAAACGATTACGTAGTATTATTATTATTATAGTATAAAAACATTTAAATTCTAGTCGTTACGTATCAATATCAATACGATATCATACGGAATAAATAGCAAAATTAGTTAAAGAAAATAAATAATAAGCCGATTAGAATTGACGGTATTTTAATGATCAACTAAAAATAAATAGTTGATCATTATTGTTCATCTTACGAACGGACATCGGGAACACGTTACGAAATACGAATTACGATTGAAAATATATCAGCATCCGGCAACAACGATGGCAGCAACTGTGGTACCACAGGTCTTATGTTTTATTTCCATATAATTTATATTTTTTGTATGTTGCGTATTAAATGTAATATATGTCTGTGAATTATTTGTGTGCTGACCGATATTATAAAATCATTAATTTTTTTATTTTTAAATTGATATTGTCCGTAAGTAAATGCATGGTAATATATATTTGTTAAATTTTTATTGTTGTGTAATTAACATTTATTTTATATATAAATGTGTCACTGGCTGTGTGTTCTACTAGCAGCCCAGAGTTGACACGGGCGACCACGACTTAATTTCGGGTCCCATTTCCTCGTGAATTGTCGTCAACCCACGGAATCTATCTCAGAGTAGATATATCATAAAGTGACGACTAACGACGGAAGCAGGGCCCCATAAAAACGCCATAATGATTAGTCGGTCGTAGCAATAATACGCGGATCTATGTAAAGTGGATTTATTTATAAAAGGGTCTGATTCATTTTCTTGTTATCGCCTCGATTAGCCGAGGACTTACAAAATTCAGTGTTCGAATCACGTCAGTGTTGCGTATAAAAATTGTGTTTTTTAATCAGACTAACGTAATCCTCAATAATTCCACTTTCTCTTTCAATTTAATACCTCATAGTTGTTTCCACGTCACCTACTTCGCTGTAATTATTACGTGTTAGCTTTTACGGATTTTGCTTTGTCACTGATATCGCCTGTATTAGTTGATACTTTGCTCCTCCAACGTTAGATAAATTCTGGCGCGAATTTATCTATTCACGTTAACATAAACATATAATGATTATTGGATGGAAAAATGTGTGGGAATGAATAAAAACGGTTATAAAACATCATATGAACCCTTGTTATTCAAAGGTAACTGGCATATAAATTTTGAATGTATGTACGCGCAGAAGAAGAAGCGTGTACGTTCTTAAAAACAATAAAACTTCCGAGGTAAGTTTATATTTTCCGCGTCGTTGGTCAGCCCCAATTCAAAAATCGCGATACGTTTTTTATTACAGTTAGATTCGAGACGCGTAATCTCGACGGTACTACTGAACTGGTAACTGGGATCGTTTCGTAGAAGTAGATCGCGATATATAAATGAGGGTTAGGAAATATGGGTCGGTAGTACAAGTTGTGGAAGAATAAAAACGCAGTCGGAAGGGATGTTTTCCGACTTTAATCGTAATAAGTAGGGTCATTTGTTAGCTAAACCCTCGGTTATGGTAACTTGCGGGATGATAATTTGAACGAGCGAGAGAAAGGTATTGGAAAACTGTAAACAGTAAAAGTAAACGCCATATTTTACCGACGTCGACTTGGCTAACAAGGAAATATTAATTTCTTCGAAATTATTAAAAATATAATCATGATTTAATCCCATTAGTCAAAGGTTAACTATTATATTTTGAAAATTCAAATAGACAATTAGAATTAGACCGAGTGATGTTTAAACGTACTTTTCCAATTGTATAGCTCCTGTTATACTTTAAAATCATTAATTTTATCAGTCTCCTTCAGATTTTAAAAGTTTTTAATAACAATTTCGATTCGACTTGTTAACTGAAATCTATTCGTACCGTGTTTGTGTATAACAGTTGACGTCGGTTAATATACAGAATAGGAAGAAGCATTTATTTGTTAATTATTGAAGAAGCATTTATTTATTAATTATTGAAGATGTATTTATTTGTTAATTATTGAAGAAGCATTTGTTTGTTAATTATTGAATAAAAACTTATCTGTTAATTATTGAAGAAGAATTTATTTGTTAATTATTGAATAAACATTTATTTGTCAATTATCAAAGAAGCATTTATTTGTTAATTATCGAAGAAGCATTTATTTATTAATTATTGAAGATGTATTTATTTATTAATTATTGGAGAAGAATTTGTTTGATAATTATTGAAGAAGCATTTATTTGTTAATTATTGAAGAAGAATTTGTTTGATAATTATTGAAGAAGCATTTATTTGTTAATTATTTCGCAGATAAAACGACGTATTAGATTACTATTTTATAGTACAATTATAAGAGCCTAAGCAAGTAAATTACACAAAATTGATGTAATAATGAAATAAATTTTAAATTATCACATTCATCATAGGGGGAAAATGAACGAAAAAGTAAAAAGAAGTATATCTCGTAAAATTTAACTGACGATGATAATAATAAATAACGGTTCTAAACGATAATGTATATGATAAGCGTCGCGGAAATTATCATCAAAAAATAAAAATCTAAATAATCTTAATATTGTTATCATGTGGAAGGCAATGGCAAACCACGTATGCGCGACACTAGAAAAACACACGGGCCTGCATTGTGTCCAGACAATAAAGTGATTACAATCAGTTCTCTACGCTAACGTCATGTTACGATTGGCTTTATGCTACTTACACTGTACAACAATATATATATATATATATATATATATATATATATATATATATATATATATATGTAGGTAAGTAGTTGCCTACATCCGATACAGAGGCGGCACTTCAAAAAATTATTAAATAACAAGAATATGATAATAAATTGAAGTAAACGATGTTTAAGACGGCGCCGTTTTTAACGTGTATATGTAATGTGGAGGCTAGCGATATTATAATCACCGATTACATTAATTAAATCATTATCGCGAAATTTACAGTTATAATTAAATTTTTTTGAAACTTTATCAACCAACGAGCGAATATCTGGAAGGTTTAATTGTATATGCACCTGTTGATTTATTTTTTTTTTTGTCCCCAGAGACATTCGATATAATTCTCCACAACATACGTTTTGCACTGCGATACCAGAATAAGATACTATGTTGATCATGTTCTCGTATCGTGTCGTGTAGTCTTTTATTCCGTGTTTCGATCGTCTGATTGTGTATATATCTTGTCATTTAAGTTTTATTTTTTTTTTATTTTATTTCTTTTAATTTATTTTGTTTCGGGATTGTTCATTGAGTATATTAGAAGTAACTAGTATACTCAGATATGAATGCAGCCAGCCCGGGGGGCTTTATCTACCTGTAAGAGCAACATGGAAACAGATGTTATCGTATAGATAAGTGATAACCAAAATAGTAGCCGAAATAACAATTAAAAGTTGAATATATTGGAGAGTAGTTCGCGATTAAAAACTTTTAGTGATTGTGTTTTATTTTGTTCGTTTATAATTACGAAATAACAATTATATTAATAATAATAATAACAATAATATCATTAATAATATTAGTGAAAATAATAATGGCAATAATAATAGTAACATGACGTCCTTTTCTAATGCGCCACAACTATTTCTTCCTGGTATTCATGATGGCCCGTACGTAATAATTATACAGGCAGAACGCGGAAAAAATCTCGCCAATTTGCATCCTATTGCAATTTGCAAGAAATTATCAAAATACGAAGGCCTGCTCTACTTTCAGCGTAACAGTGTTAACAAAATAAAGGCCATTTTTGAATCAATTCAAAATGCCAATAATTTTCTACTTGAGATCGCCTATGAACGAAGAATTTACGGCTTATGTTCCGAACTCTATTATATCGCTTTGCCGTCATCAGAGGTATTCCAGTGGAACTTTCGGATGACGAAATTTTTCAACAACTTGAAAGTAACATTTCCTTTGCTAGTGTAAGGAGAATAAAAAGAAAAGTAGGTGATAAACTCGTTCCTACACCTACGATAGAAATAAAATTTTTGGGAAATATTCTTCCTCAATACGTTTATCTATACAAATTGAGATCCGCTGTTGAACCTAGCATACGTCCTCCACGATTGTGTTTTAACTGTTTCCGATTCGGTCATGCTGCTCAACAATGTCGCTCCAAACCAAAGTGTCAAGTATGTCACGAAGAACATTCAACCAGGAATATCCGTTCAAGTTAAACGTTGTATTAACTGTAAAGGCAATTACTCAACATCTGATAAGAGATGTCCTGTCTATATTGAGTAACTCAATATCCAAAAAATAATTGCCTATGATAACATCACGAGAGCTGAAGCGATCAGAAAAAAGAAAGCTGCCGTCTTAAGTGGCGCTTTTTCTTTCTCGGACATAACGCGCTCCAATAATGAGAAACCATCGCATCCGTATCCAAACAAACGACCAACTCTCGTTCACTCGCGTCGTACACTTCAGACTACGACACCGAACAGAAACTTTCCAGATTACAATAATTTACTAAGTTTTCCGTCCGGTAGATCTTCTAGTTTTATAAAAGGATCTTTCTTAAAGTCAGCCTCTGAAAATGCGAGCCCGCAACTAGACAACAATCCTGCTGCGGATAAAGAAGCGCAAACGTCTACTACAATGAAGAGATCTTCAATCTCATCGTCATCATCTTCTGCGTCTACAACTTCAACGACTTCACATCCTTCCTTTCAACCGAAGAATAAATCAGGTCACGCTGACAAAAACCAGCCCCAGCGAATAAAAAGTAATTCTGTATTACTATTTTTATCTTTATATTTTGTATTTAGAATGTTATATTGGAAAACGTGTGCATGTGCGCACATATGTAATTATTAATGTGTGTTCATGTGGCTTTATTTTCCTTTTTTTGCCCTTTTCGTTCTGTTTTCCTCTTTCCTCCAGTCAATCTTTTCTTTTCTTTTCTATATCCCTTATTCCTTTTTCCCAATTTTCTTCCTGTACTTTTCCTTTTCATATTTTTCTTTCCTGTATTTCTGCATTTATTTTTTTCTTTTCGTTCCTTTATCCCAACATTTCATTTTTTCCCTTTCTTTCTGTACTCCACCATGCCATTTTATTTTTATTTTTTTATTTCCTACATTCCTCCATTCCTTTTTTTGCACTTTGCTAATTATTTTTATGTATTCATTTAATATTATTCTTGGTTTAGTTTCCGGGATTTTTTCTTTTTTTGTTTAACGTCATCTATTAGTAATAATTCTAACCTAAGAGTACTACAGTGGAACTGTCACAGTGTATTAAAAAATAAAGCAAGCTTAGAAACATTGCTTTTCACTAACAATTTTCACGTTATCCTTTTATCTGAAACTTGGCTCTCAATTTCTAAAAACTTCTCATTATCAGGGTATCAATGTTTTCGTGATGATAGATCGGATGGATATGGAGGTGTTGCTATTTTAGTACATAGTAGTATGCCTCACTCCTTACTTTCTATTAATTCAATTTTACATAGCAGCAACTGTAATGGATTATGCCTGCAGGTTGTATTCTCAACGAAGATTATATATATTTTCTCTTTTTATTGTCCGACCACCATTTCTTTAATAAAGATAATGTTATTGATTTTATCCATGCCTTACCGGCAAACTCTTACATAATATGTTGTGGGAGATTTTAACGCCCAACATTCCAGCTGGTGCAGTATTGCAAACAATAATACTGGAAAGCACATGCTGGACATTATTGACTCAACTAAATTAACGGTAGTCAATGATGGCCGTCATACCACTATTCCTTATATTCATAGACCATCCAATGTTCTCGATTTATCGTTACTGTCTAGCAACCTAGTGCTTTTTGCAGATTGGGATGTTAAGTCTATTCCGTTGGGTAGTGATCACCTTCCTATTGTCCTCACTATTCAATTCCTTTCTTGTTCTTCTGTTCGAAACTTTACGGTATATTCCAATCCATGGTTGCTTCCTGAGCACAATATAGGTAATTTCTCTTCATTTCTAAATTCACTGTGCACTCCTTTACTTTCAGCCTCAACTTTTGGCATCCCTTTGTACAATAAATTTATGCATAATTTTAATACAGTTTTGCAACATTACGCCTTTCAAAAAAAAACCTTCCAATACAATATACCACTCTTCTCCTTGGTGTGACTCTTCTTGCTACAGTCAGCAAAATTTCTTAAGCGGTTAGTTTAAACAATTACGTCGTCGCTTTATTAGAGATTACCTCCTATTCAAAAAGCAGGAAGCCATTAACCGTCGTTTTTTACTTAGTAAGAAAAGGGAGGCCTAGAAGAACTTTGTTTCTTCTATAAATCATCTTACATTTGGAATAAAGCTAAATTATTTGCTGGTAAAACAGTTTCCTCAACTTATAATCTCAACTTTAACTCTGACGCTTTCATACACTTTGTAGATTCTGTAGCTTCTAGTTATGTCCCTAATTAAACCGAATGTCTTTTTCCTATGCCCATACAACATGTCGTCCACGGCTCCAATTTTCCATGTTCTCCTATAAATTTGTCTGAAATTTTACACTCTCTTTCTTACAAAAAAAACTCTTCTCCTGGTTGTGACGGTATTACCTATAGAATACTAAACAACCTTCCCTTTTCTGCTGTTACCATCCTCTTAAATTGTTTTAACCATTTCCTTAATACTGGCTCCTATCTTGAAAGCTGGTTACACTTTCTAGTGGTCCCGGTTAAAAAATCTAACTCTCCTGTGAGTAATACATCATATCGACCTATATCTCTTGCTTCCTGTATTCGAAAAACATATGAAAGAATATTGAAGAACAGAATTGTTTGGTGGTTGGAAAATAATGATATGTTCCCTTCTGGAACGTATGGCTTCCGTAATAATATTAGCTCACTAAATTGCGTCTCTCATCTAGTAGCTGACATTTACAAGTCTTTGATAGCAAGTAAATATCTAATTTCGTGCTTTCTAGATATAAGTAATGCTTTTAATTCCATTTCAATTTCTATGCTTTGGGATACACTTGCCTCACTAGGAATTCCTCCTTCCTTGGCGTATGTAAATTATTTACAAATCGGATTCTTATTTTTAAACATTCGTCTATCACTAATCCTTACATCAGGGTTGTACATTTCGGACTACCTCAGGGATCTGTTTTAAACCCGGTTTTATTCAATATCTATATGTTTAAATTATTTCAAGCCTGCCCTCGTAATAGCATTAATATCTTATCCTATGCTGATGACATTGTGCTTTATAAAACGAATTATGATCTCTCAGAAGGTATTCAATCATTAAATAGTACTTTAGAATTGATCTGTAAGTTATTAAACAACATGGGTTTCACTCTTTCATCTCATAAATGTGTCTCTATCATATTTTCTTATAGACGTGTTAACCATTCTATACCCGGTTTAATGGTTGACAATTATTGCGTTCCATTTACCGCATATTGCAAGTGTTTAGGCGTTGTCTTAGATTGTAGACTCAATTGGCGTAATCACATTGAGGTCATTTATTCCAAAGCTTCCAAACGAATAAATCTCTTAAAAACACTTTCGCATACAACTTTTGGGGGTGACCCTCTAATTTTACTTCTTTTGATAAATCGTTTATTCGTAGTGTCATAGATTATGGTAGTTTTCTCTTTGCCAATGCACCATCCATATATATTTCAACTTTGGACAAACTTCAAACTGCATGTCTACGTTTGCTTTTGTCTCTACTTCCATATTGTGTCTAGAAGTAGAGGCAAATGTCCCTCCTTTATCTATGCGGCGGTCTTATTTGGCTGATAAATTTTTGATCAACTCTTTCTCAGTTACTTCACACTCGATATTTCTCTCATTCCTCGAAATTTTTCAGAACTGGAGATTTTCTTTTAATCATCGTCCTATCTTATGTCTTTCTGCACATCGCCTTTCTCTATGTACAGTGAATTAATACTTCCTTCTTCACTTCCGTTTATTTTTCATTTCCTGCGCTATTAGACCTACTGGCACAGCCCCATAACTGGAGACCATAGGTCCATATTATAATCTACCCATACATTATGCATTTGTGCCTTACGTTCAGCTGCGAGTTTCTTCCGTTAAGCAAATAAAGTTGTTGTGTACTTTTCTTTAACAGCTTGTTTTTCATTCTGGCATGTATTTCCCATGTCAGACGCTTGCGTATGTGCATACCGAGGTACTTGAGTGAGTCAGCCGGCGCAATAGGTTCGCCCTCAAGTACACTTGGTAATTCGCCTCTGTTCATCGGTATGTGGAAATTACGTGCTTTGATTTCTCTTAGTTGATCTTATTTTTCCAATTTGGTACCCATTCATACACTCGATTTAGCGAGTTCTGCAATTTTTTTGTTACATAACTGCGGTGTAAGTGTCGAGAGCTAGAGCAAGAGGAAACATGTAATATAATACAAAAGATGAATAGGCTTGCAATGAGTAACTTAACAAATAGGATGGAATAAGGGATGAGGAAAATAGTTCCTCAGACCATCTAGGGTGTGTGTAAAATAAGTTCGCGTAATTGAGCAGATAAATATAAAAATTCATATTATACAAACGAAAAAGTATATATGTACATATTATATACACATGAATATACACGTACAATTTAAAATGGTTATTAATATTGAAGATAATTAAAATTTAAGACAATGATAAAAGTGAAAATAGAATAAAATGATTATATGTATATATTAGAAAAAAAATAATGACATTATCAAAATTAGAATTATTATATAACAAACATATAAAAAAAAAAAGAGAGAAAAAACAAGACTAAACAAAATGACATATATATAAAATATATTTCGCGTGACGTAATAGTTTTGTCCATCGTTTTATTTATTACTAGTGTGTGTTTTTTTGCTTTGCTTGTATATGTTAATAGACTTTACCTTCTAGAATTTCGTTTTTCGAAATCAAATAGACAGACCCCCTTACATCTCCTTATTTTCTTCTACTGTACCGACATTCTAGTCGTCCTACTATTTGCTTTCATTCTCTGCACTAATTATTCTGTTTCGACATATTAATCTTTTACACCAGTTCTTTCTCGTTATCTAAAGTTGTCACTATATTACTATCGAGTGGCTCCGAATTAAAACAAACAACTATCATTCTGTCATCCATTAATTTAACGTTTTTGTTAACACCTCAATTAGTATCATTACACTTAGTCTGTAATCCAAGCTTGAATTGAGTAATACGGTAGTTGTCATGTTCAAAGTCACTCTCTTCATCAAGGTATGGAAGTAACTATAAATAGTGAATCGATCGTATTTTCAAAGAGGCGTCGATAATAGTTCGAGTTGAGATGTAGAGCAGTATAGTGTTGAGAGTATCAGATTTTCTAATCACGCTAGTGAAAAAACTGCATCTATAATGTAAACTAACATCGGACATAACCTGAGCAACGTTAATTCTCTTTTCGCAGAGTTACAACTTTCATACGGTATTAATGCTACTACCGGTTTCGGAATACATTCAGCTGGTATAGACAAATAACATAAACAAATAAAAATAAAATTCTCAGTTAGGCGCGCGACGTATACAGTACGCCGATGATTATATATATATATATATATATATATATATATATATATATATATATATATATATATATATATATATATATATATATATATATACGTATATCTTCTAAACCACAGTTCGCTCAAGGTCGCATGCCAGTCTAACCTCTAATCGTAGTTTATGGAATGTTTGGTATTTTTTGCCAGTACCGTTATAAAGTTCGAATCTTAAAGTGGGCAGATAAATAGCGTCGTATAAATCTATCCAAATACCTACATACCACTTTTACTAACAGACAACTAACATATCCTTCAATATGTATCAGTAGAATTCTGCAAACAAACTGTGTAAAATATCTCGGAATGCATATTAACCGACGGCTAACATGACAGTTTCATGTCGCACGAACAAGGAAAAATATGATTTTGCGAACCAGATTGCTGCATCCTCTCTTACAAGGAAAATCTGTTTTAAACTTAGCTTTAAAAAACAAAAAAATTAATTGGAATTGAATTATATGGAACTGTATGTAAAAGCAATAACACAGCGATAACTATCAAAATTACTTCGTATTGTCACATCTGCACTGAAATATGAAATCATTCATAATGACATAAATATATCGTATATCAATGAAATAGAAATAAACCGGTATAAAAAGTTTTTTGATAAATCGCAATTTAATATTAACCCACATGTCCGCGTAATGCATTTATCTACAGTCCCCGACAATCTTACAAGACGATTAAAAAAGAGAAGATAGTGTGGAGATGTGCTCTTCCAATAACTCGAAAAATAAATAGTTCAAATCGCAACAGTAAATGGTTTTAATAATTCGGAATATCGACTGTTGAATAATAAACTTATGCAATGCTATAATAACCAAATAACTCAATAATTCAGAGCTTCAATTACGATGATACTGTCATTGAGAATATCTAACTGTCTCACAGGAGACGTTAGATTAATCACATTTTTATTACTTTATTCTTCACCGTTATTTATGGCGCTTTGGTGCCGCTATAATTACAACAACTAAAAAAGTATCCTATTTGCTCGATTAAATTTTAACCGTGCAGTAATCGCGCTCGTTTAACGAAAATCAGTGGTCGTGTGATATCCATTGGACGTCACATTGAAAAACACCTTATTTTAATTATTTTTCATATAAAATATTATTTTTTTGTAAAATAATATGTATATTATAAGAAGCTATTTATAAATCATATATATATATATATATATATATATATATATATATATATATATATATATATATATATATATATATATCAATTATATTACTTACACGTATACAAATATATATATATACCCCAATAAAGTAAAACTTAGAAACGAAAAGTATATTACTTTCAATAAATTTTGGGGAACAATTTTCACATATTAATTTACTATGTTCAAAGCAAATAAAATTTTTACACCGTTTACAAAAATTATGGGTGATTCTACATTTTTTCCTTGTTGTTTCCGCCCAACTGAATGTTCACTGTTTACACTCGCGTTGTCTTCTAGATTATTCCTTTTAAAACTTTTCAACATGTAACTGAAAGTACATCGCATTATAGCCTTCTGCCAATGATATAGCTAAATTTCTCAAGAAAGTTCGACGGTTCATCGTATTTCCTTGAATATTACTATACAATTATATAATAATCTGGAAATTGATTCCACCTATGTTTAGTAGCCTGTAAAATACCGTCATTTTCTCGTATTTCTCGAACAATTATATAGCGAACTCATTTTATCGATCATATCTGTACGATATAATACTCGCATAATGTTCAGAGAGAGATATACTACTGGTTTTATAACGCGAGTGGTCGCGTGGCGTCCAATAGGCATCGTTAAAACAGTATTTTATTTTGTCTCTTTTCTGTACACTTGCCATTTTATTTTAGAAGAGTAGATGAAGGAACAATAAAATCTAGATTACAGATCAGGAATAAATATGCTTTAAACGGAGTGTTGGCGCCTACACGAACACTGCAGCGTTAAATAAGCATCCAATTTTTAAAACAACGTTGTTTCTTTTTCTTTTTTTAATCAATGTTGTTTCTCATAGTCTTTGAGTGAAAACCATCAGCAGAAGTATTTACTTTCAAATGGCCTTATTTCGCTTAGGGTCAAATAGACAGTCTCTGGAACATAAACTTTTATAAGACGTACCTCAGTCTGTTCCTCTACCCATCTTTATACCTAAAACACCCTTCCACTAGTAGCCGGTCTATATGACTGCTTACTCGATTGATACTCGCAGCTAATCGACATACCTACCTTTTCGTTAGGTTTCTATGTTTTATCCATTAACCGTGTCGTGTACTGCTGGACGAGGCATCATTAATGCGTGAAAACTTCTTTAATTTTTTTCTAAGTGATGGAAAATCAATCATGGATACCACCCGGCTCATACCGGTTATGTAAGACACGTACTCACTAAAAACCATCACGGTGCTCATGTCATTGACTGTATCAGTCTGTACCCCTGGGACTGCTTTCAGCATTACTTCAGTGGTATGTCTAGTGGCGTGCAAAAATATATTTCGCTAACGATACGAACAACGCGAACGATTTATTAACATATAATTCGATTTTTCAATTCCTAGAAGGATCTAGAATTCCTATTCAGACGACCTCCAATATGTTAGACGTAAATACTGTTGAGATATGGGTTTTCCTCGACCGTCGCACAATTAATTAAAGCATCGTTCGAATATATTATAAAAAGTATACTTACTAAAATTATAAACCGAAAATATCAAAGACACGACGATAATAATATATTTTATATCTGAATCGTACATATATCGATTTTTCATTAGCCACGTTGTAATTTTAATTGCGCATTATGTAAATTCTTTAATCGTGATATTGTAATTTTATGGAATTCTCGTCTATTGCTTTTATATATAAATATAAATATAAATATATATATATATATATATATATATATATATATATATATATATATAAGCGCCTGTATTTGCGTTTATATTTTTACGCATACCCGTAATAATCGAGAGAAACAAAAAGCTAGCAAATAAAATAATAATAATAATAATAATAATAATAATAATAATAATAAAAAGGTTTCGTTGGCCGGATATGAAGGAAATTATTCGGATCGCGTTCGAGCGCTGTCTTCCAGAACGGATTGATAACCTCTTTGCAGTATTAATTCGTCGGACACAGTTGGCTGCGAAGATTCTAAAACCTCTAGAAATAGGAATCGTCTATAGAATAGAACCGTTTTAAAAGAAGAATGGCCTCCGCAAAAGAATGTATGGGTCTTCGGCGTCTTTTCTACGAGCCCCACGAGATGCATTTTCTGTTGTCGCATCGTCGCGAATTATTCCGTTTACGTACGCTGAAGGCGTTGCGTTTCTCTCGGTAGATATGATAACATAAAGTAGTCTGAGAGAGTGAGAGATATAACGGTTGGTCGCGTGCAAAAGTGATAGAATAAGTTGACGGCGGAAGGGCGTCTTACTTCCATATTGCCGCTAAGGTCGTTTCCTTTAATCTGTAGCTATTAAGTTATTTCCAATTGAAAATACACTACCCCTTCTATCTAGAGAACTTTCCGTGGATTCTGGAAGATATATGTATGTGTATATATATATATATATATTCATGTATTTATCTATATAACGAAATGAGGAAACCGATTTATTACGAGCTAAAAAAAATATATATATCTGGAATTGTATATGTATATATATATATATATATATATATATATATATATGTATGTATATATACATGTATGTTATATACGCGAATGCGTGTAGGATTGGGAGGCAGCAATCTAGAAAACAGCATTTACAAGGACTCCAGAAGTTTCTTATCGTCTAAATAACTGCTACTTATCGTATATATTAGAGTGCGTAAGAAACGTGATAATACTTTAACCAGACCTCATTGGTATTCAATTCTGAAATTCTTTTTCCATTCCAAAATATTTGTATCCGTGATTGTTTATGCCTATATATAATTACGTACACTGAAATTGGTAATCCCATCTATATATAGCGGTATATGCATGTACGTATGTGAATATGTATTATATATACACGTATAAGTTTTCCCGATGCTTTGTAATATAAATTGGTTTGTTAACATTAAATTGAAGAAGAGCTCTCCTATGTTATACTATTTACTCGCTATATATATATATATATGTATTTCAAACGAATTCAGTTTTGTCTACCTCAAAGTACAATTTTTCTTTTTGTGTCTCAATTTTCTCGGTAGGCTGTTAACACATGGCATGCGTTACTTTCAGTATTAACAAGTGAAAAAAAAAACCGGCGATGATCATTTTAAGCCATCGTCTATTATCATTGTCTTGTAGTCGTCGAGGAAGTATTAAGTTCATCTAATTCTACCGTTATCTTACATTTGCCGTTGATAGTCGTCGGATAAATGCTTTTTCAATCTGTACTCCTTCATTCGTGACCAGAATTTCATCTGTTCCTCTATGATAATTTGAACTACTTCCTATTTTTTTGTATCTTCCGTAATATGACAAACGTGCTGACAGGTGCACCGTGTGTTCTAAGGATGCTGTTGATGATAATCACCATTTTATCTTTGAGTGTCCTTACAATTACAAATTAATCAAGGACAATTAGCTAAATTCAAACGTGAATTCAATATTCGCTCCTGGTGGCACGGACCCCTTACTTATAATTAATTTTTAATTTACCCGACGGATATATTATTAATATGTTCAAATAATGATGTTCGTGTAACTGGTTTAAATTTTAAATATTTTAATCTCGACCATAATGAGGTATGTTTTTCTTTTAACGATGTATATTCTCGATAGTATCTTTCAGAGAAGTAATTTTCTATTTATTAATTATTATTATTTTACCGAAGATTTCTTCTTATAAAGATGTACTTTTCTTAAGTTTATTATTTTTTTTAATATTCTTCTAAGTTTTTTGAAATCGTGTATTATCGACAAGATATATTTCGGTATCTTTGTTTCTGAAGTTGTATTTTTTTCTTCTATATTGTACATTTTTATTATTTATTACTACTATGCACTTGGTTTCTTTATGCACACAGTTAGTCGATGTATGTTTTTCATCCGATCACTGCCCTTAGATTAAGTACACAAACAGGCGACTATTACATTACTTTTCAGCTACACACTACTTATACGCACTTCTATAATTATTTAGCTTTAAGGGCACACTAGTGGTGTCCTTTATAATAGCACCTAGATTTTAAGCAATAAACTAGTCCCACCGGGTAAATCCGGATTGGGGAACGAACTAAACAAAAAAAAAAAAAATATAACAAACGTGCTTCTCCGTATAACGCAATAATTATCGACCTGCGTCAGTTTTGAAAACATTTTTTGTTCAATTTTCACAGTTTAACACATAACCGTGTCGGCGCTTGAGACGTATTTCTATCGCTTCGTAAAGACTAATCGGTTTTATTTTTACGACAAAATTCATCCAACGAATAAAACAAAGTGTGACACAGGCAGGACGGGGGTTTTGTCATTTTTTTTTTCAATAATTCGAAAACTACTGGACCAAAATTTTTGAGCGGTTATTTTAAAAAATAGAAAAACGAAAGATAAAAGCCCACAATCATTTGTGGAACGTAGTATCGTTCGGATGACATTTGCGATGATACATTCCTTCGGTCTTTTTGAAGAATTTTTTCGATCGTAGGTCGGGAAAATTTTTTTTTGAAATTTCTTCAGAAATCCGATTTTTTCTCGCATCTTCCAGATCTGGTGGACGTGTTTTGTTAACTCGGATAATTTAACTTTGAATTCTTTTCGAAACTCTCTTTGCACTGTCGCGATCACACAGAACGCGCGCTCCTTCTCGTTATAGGATGCGGTGATAACTGAAAGCACGCGGTTTGCGTTATAGCAGTGTCACTAGCTGCGCTATTCAAAAAACAAAACGGTCCGTTTTCTCTAGGTCACCCTGCATTACGTGTTTTTCAAGACGATCGATCGCGTGTGACGTACGTATTAAAGACTTTTGTTACTACACTTTAATATCGATATCTGGAATTCTCAGTGTCGTAAGCAGCATTTTCATTTGTACTTATAACGATGTGTCGTCAACTAATCACCTGTTTTGGCTTTGTTTAGATTTCTGTATATCCGAGTTTCTCTTTAATATTAGTAGTAGGAAGTTTTTTTTTTTTTTGCGATTTTGGCAAAACGAATACTATTAACTACTTCCCTGTTAATTTCGATTTCGTACACGGAATCGATTCATCGCGGAATGCGATTTGTTAATAGTCGGAGAATGAGTCTTATCGGTCCTTTTTTTTTTAAATAGGGATACCTATTATTTAACGTAATGCTGTGGGAGACTGTTTATTAATGAAATACGCTAACTTCTTCGAAATGTTACTATAGAGGGAAATAATTGTAGATTATCCAGATGGAAAAAGAACAGTATATTATACCGCGATGTAATGTATGGCGAACGTAGTAAGATAAGGTAAACAGCTCAGAACGTAACAGTGACTCTGCAGAGCGTTAAAAAAAACCACGATCGAAATTGCACATTGTTCAGAGTGGAGGGGGACAGAAGGGACTTGCTCTAAGTGTGGAAAAGACGGCCTACTAACAAATAATGCTTAAATCGTAATCTCGTACGCGTCTCTGAATAATTTTTAACGCGTTATTATTGTATCTTATTTTTACAGCTGACGTACCTGTTGACGATATATTCTTAATAACGACTTTTACTGACGACACTGCAATCTTCAGTTCAGATATAAGCTAAACGAAAGCAAATCAAAACGCTGCATAAAATTATATCATGGAGGAAGAAACGACGAATTAAAATAAAACCAACGTATACAGTATTCTCAAGTCGTCATATAATAGATAACAAGATTGTACCCTTTAAAAAATATGTTAAATACCTAGGTTAACATAAGCATACCGATACAAAAAGGGCTGAACTCAGAGTCAAAACTAAAAACCTGCCTTGATGCAATCCTAACTCACCTTAGTGAACAAACAGATACTGTAGAAATAAATACTCACTTCGGTATGGTGGCATGGATGCGAATTAGTGCGGTTAAAAAAAACCGATGTAATGAAAATACAACGATATCGAAATATTACCGTTAGGTTAATCGTCAGTGATCTCCGTGATGTGTAAGCAACAAAACTGTACACGATGACCTTGGAATGGAGTATAAACACCAAGAGCGAGTACGTAGTCATGCTAACTGGTCCGCAATTAGCTTATCGGATAATTGTCTGAGGAAAACTAAGCTATTAGACCTGGCGTAGGAATGAAAATTATGTTTAAAATATAAGATACCGATATAGGGAGACTAGTCATTGTACTCGGATGTTGCTATACCATCTACTGATTCCTCATTGTCTAGAATAAGATTTAAAGAAAAAACTAACGATGACCACTAAAATGCGCCTAATGAAAACGCGGGGTTTTCTCCGTATGTACGCATCTGAGTGTTGGACTTTAAAAGAGACAGATGTTCATCGATGCTTTCGAAGCGTATTGCTGGCGGCGAATGCTAAGGGTGCCGTGCATAGCTAGGGTGTCAGTACTGAAAGAAGTTAATCCGGATGCTCTATTAGGAAACATCGTTAAAAACGGTATATCCACTTTCTTCGACCATATAATGCGACCGAACGATCTAGAAAAATTGTTCACATTAGGCGCTGTTGATATGTGGACAATGTCAAAATGATAACTGGCGCCACTTCATTACAGCAAATGGTTAGGCGCGCCCAGGACGGGGATATCAACTACACGGAACAATTAAAATGAATCATAATTTCACAACGTTCGGACAGAGCCCACGACTATGATGATATATATACATGCGTAGTGTGTGTTATCGTATAAAGGAGGCTTTCGTTTTGAAAGTGTAAGCTTAAAAACCGATGCTTACTAACTAGAAAAAGATAAAAAGATTATAAATATTGCTATATATATATATATATATATATATATATATATATATATATATATGTAAATATACATATCGCAGGTACTGTTGAATTCTATAATCGACAGCGAGGATGAAAGATAATTCGACATTTGGCTTATCGTTTGGCGTTTGTTATAATTTTTTTGTTTCACTAGTTTTTTGCCGATAAAGTTTACAAAATCGAAGAATAGCCAAAGTCGAAAAACACAGTCGTTAAACTCGAAGTCAGGGATTTCGCATAAATCATTCAGAAGAGACACTTATACAATTCACGTTCGCTCGTATGCCTATGCGGCGGAGGTAGGTGGTTAGTTTAGCCCTTTCGCCAAAACTGTAACGTATTGCTTTTGAACTTTGCCTACCACGACCGGTCGTTTTTGTATCGTCGTCTCCGTTCGGACACTAGCGTGTGATTCGTAGTTTTCGTCACGTTCGATACGATATTCTGTTCGTCGATTCTTCTTAGGGTACCATATGCGACCGTCGACATCAACGACGGTGATATTTACTACGTGCCCGATTCGTTTATAATCAGAACTAGGCAAGAATAACGTCCGAATAGATTTTATCGTCCAGCTGGAAGTTACTTCCGCAAAGAACTTCTCGCGATAATATCGCTCGACTAACAACAGCGAACGGACCACTAAAAATGTCGAAAATTTGTATTCGCGCGCATACCAAATTTTTATATAATACACACGTGAGACCGAATGTCCGACAGTTCGAACTCCCCCCCCCCTCCACAACTACGTAATAAATATTATTTACTCGGTTTATTTTTAATCAAAAAGAAATGACGTAACGACGTACAAATGAACATATTATCCGTGGTCGACGGTAAATTTATTTCGAACGTTACTTATACCGAACGTATCATCGCGCCAGTCTCGGTTCTAAGCGAGATGTAATGACGGAAAAGCGCATTCGCCGTTACACCTGTTTTCGGAGTCGTCAAAAAATAAAATACTTCGATACATTAACCGGGGAAAATGAAATATAGGGGGTGACCCAGAGAGAATAGATGGATGGTAATGTTGTACTCAGTTGATGAAAAGTTTCGAATGAAATTTTATTTCTAAATAGAAAAACGAGATATTAGGTTACGATTAATTTGTGGAACACGGTATCGTTCAAATGACCGTCATAAGTATTTACTAAAAACTTTTCGAAGACTTTTTCGAGCATCTGAATTTTTTTGGAAATTTCTTCAGAAATCCGAGTTTACACTTCTTCCAGATCTCGTGGACTTCGAATACGCGACTTTTAAGGTATCCCAACAACAACAACAAAAAACGTAACTTTGGATTCTTTTCGAAACTCCTACTGCGGTGATCGATTCACGCCGAAAATGACGTTCCACGTAAAATCCTTCCCCTTATACGATGCCGTGATAACTTTGAACGAAAACGAATCTCTTCTCTGTATACTAAACGTAGAGCGCGCGATTTGCGTTGTAGCAGTCTTACCAACTGCGCTATTAAAAAAAAATTAAAAAATCGTCCGTCTTTTCTGGGACATCTTATACTTTTAATTATATCAAATTACTGAGCCGGATTCCGGAGAATCAACTGGCAGATAAAGCGGCGAAGGAAGCTGCTAAATTATTGTCGATTCCAAACGTTTCCAGCTTTTGTACTGTCAAATCGTAACTTTTTCCTTCGTGGCAACATAAAAGTTCGACCTTCAAATTAAATATGCTTCTCGAAATCGAGAATTCCGTTAAGACTTCGAAACCGTAGAAAAGGAGTTATCCTCGACTCCAGCTGGGTCATACTAAGCTCGCCCGATCAACAGAATTGCGGTTTCCGAGTACACCATTCACGCTTTTCGTCTCCTATATTCTCCTTGCCTGTCCTTCCTATTCATCACTCAGATTGTCCATCATTCTTCGAAAATGATTACTCCTCTCTAACAAACCTAAATCGTGAAGCACGATCTCGTCTCTACTTTTTGATTTAACTTACTCTCTCGTGCCTGTTTAGTTGCACATTTTTTTCTCGGCTAATAATCACCCCATTTATTTTTAACGGTTGATACGTAAAATTTCGCAACGTAAAATCAACTTGCGTGCATTTACTTTTGTTTAATACGCCAACGTCTCAGCCAGTTTTCAATATTCAACGGAGTTTTTTTGTGTTTATTAGAAATTTCGCTATTGTCTTTACCAATATAACGCTGTATCGTCGGCAAACGTAGACTGTTTTATCACATTATTATCAACTGGAAAATCGGCAGAGTAGATTAAGTAAAGCACCGAACCGAATAAACCTCCTCGAGGCACGCCGGTAGATATAGGCCGGATATCGGAGAATTGATTTAGGATTTTAAACTGGCATGTACGATCCTTCAAGGTAGGATTTTAGAAGGAGATAGTAAGGATGCGGTAATATTTTTTTTTTAACTTTTACAGCAGACCACGATGCCACACACCTTATCGAATGCTTGTTTGACATCTAAGAACACACCCGTGCATACTTGCTCAGCTTCGCGATTCTCTCGAATAGTATACACAATTCGGTGTACTTGTTCAATGGTAATTTTTCCTGAATAAAAATTGGTGCTCAGGAACAACATGTTCCAATTACAAAATAGGATTCAACAAGGCAAGGGAGGCGAAGATTTGAACGAAATAACGGGTAACCGTGCGCGCATGCGCACGAGAAACAATACGAACACGACAAATATACGCGCAAAATTTTTAAATTCTTTCTCTTGCTCATATGCGCACGGTTGTACGTTATTTTTCGTTTAAATCTTCGTCGTAGAAATGTTCTATGTCCGACGTAAATTTGAAAACGAAAACATTTTAGTCATCGTCACGTCGAGTTAAAGCGGCCCCAGTGTGTTCTTTTTCTTTTGTGAAATTTGCACGAAATCGTGAATTCATTAAATACGTGTCCTTTTGGAAAAACGTCTTTACACCTTTTCCCTGCGCCCTTTTGGTATAGAAAGAGAAAAAAAATCGGACTTCGAAATGGGCCCGCCCGGGGAAGTAAACCACCTATCGTCAGAAGCGTAAGAATACGAGTTGAAAATCTAATTGCAACTAGATTGTCAGCAATAAGAGCGCCGGCGAAAGTCTTGGGCAATAATGTTGATAAATATAAGGTTTGGAATCTTTTACTTTTTTTTTTTTGACGGCGACATGATTTCAAATATAGTTAATACCGCTAACGTAAAGTTGGCCGGCATCAGGCTAAATCTAGCGGAGAAGAAAAATAAAACCAGTTACGATTTGTAAGTTTGTCGATGATGTTATTCAAGAGTTTGCTGCAGCGCATGAGACTGCTTATGTAAATGCAGAAGCTCGTCGAGTTTTAGACACCAAAAACGGTGTCAGACGACTTAAACGTCGCCATCCAACTGATCTTAGTAACAGCATTACTAATTTAGTAATTCAAGGAACGCTGATATACATGTTCACCTTTATTTTTCCTTGTCTCTATAACTAACATATGTACTTATTTAATAATTAAGATCGTACATAACAATATATTTTATATATATAAAAAAAAAACCACAATCTCGTAATATGTCTAAAATATATATCTAGTTAGTGTGTTTTAAATCTCAATGGCCACCACGTTCGAAAACTGATTGTAGTAGAAGACAATGGGTCGGAAACAATTAAATACTCACAGGTACTTCAAATGTAGAACTGATAATCGATTAAATGATGCAAAGAAAACGAGAGACTTGAAAGTCGGATATCTGCTGATCAGCAGCGCACACGTGAAGTAGTTAATTTAAAATAAAAAAAATTATATATAGTTTACGATCGTCCTGCGTTTTGTATCTACTGCTATTGTCTGTTTTTCGAAGAATTCCGATTGGCAGCGGATTATTACGATTTTCTTAGCTCGGGTAAATGTCCGACTATCGCCTGTATGTGAATATTCGACGCTAGGGCCCTCCTATCATTCGTATTTCGATATGTCTTGATTCTTGCGCAATATAAAGCAATTTTCGCGTTGTTATTAACGTTAAAATCGTGAATTATCATCGGTCGTAATATATATATATATATATATATATATATCCCTGCCGGGGGTACTTTATAACTCACCGGATCGGAGAGTTCTAATCGAAACGGGACACGTTCACCACAGATGGCACGGATAGTGGAATGACCAACAGATATGTAGGTTATATGCGCGAATAGCCAATAAGCAGACCAAAAACGGCCACTGGTGAAAAGTCTCATGCATGTGATTCCAGTGGTAATGAGGTAAGAAGATACGTGGATGAGCTTGAAGAACTCTCTACTAAAATCTCCGCGTTAATCCTAGAACAGTCTTCCCCGCGCGGTGGATCTAGGTCACCGTTAAAAACCTTGTACCGTTACCTCCTTAGTAATAACCCGCTGCCTTGCGGTCGGGATTTTTATCCGAAGACTAGGTTTTCACGCCTGAAATAGTGACATTCTCTTTCTTTTATCCTATTTCCTCTTATCCTTTCCCTAACACCCTAATGCCGTTTCTACTACTCTAATTTTCCTGCCAACCAGTAATCGTGCCATTCTTTGCGAGTCAGTCGTCTCGGCTTGCCTTGCCCCTGGAGTATTTACTTTAATTGTATTGGCGGCGCGGAAGCATTATCTTGTGCTAGGGCTTCTGTGTTCCCGTTTTTTTTTCAGCTCCGCTACATTGTATTTTTTTAAAATATACTCGTTAAGCGAGTTCAAAGAATATATATATATATATATATATATATATATATATATATATAATATATATATATTGGTGCATCTGTTAAATATAAATATACATATACATATTATTACGTAAATGAATTAAGTCGTGTACATCTTTGTGGCTCGCTCACATTCGATACTTCTAATACGCTCCTATATTTCTCTGTTAATCCTTCGTCCGTGAGAAAGTTATCCGGTTTATTTATCATGTCCGGAGAGAACTGAGTAGTTCGTTCGAAATTTACGACTAACAAAAGACTAACTAAACTTTTGACAACTTAATGCTGCCAGCGTGTTTGAGAAGTTACAAAATTTACCTATACCGTTATCCTCGATATATATTTCGTTCCAGAAATTCACTTTTATAAGAACGGCAGGCCATCCTCGTAAATTTATTGCGCTTTTGCTATCTGCCTATCTAGGAATTTGCGATTTCGGACGTGCACACACACACACACATATATGTATATATGTCAGAAGCAGCTGCTAAATTAACCGAAAGAGTTTTTAAATAATTTAAATCATTCGACTGAAATAAATTACCTTTTTTGGAACGCCAAAAAGGTACGATCGATTCTTATACAAAACGAAAATAAGAATTGTTGAACGACTTCCAAGCGACCGATTATTAAAAATATTTGTTTTTTATTTTATACGATTTTATTTTTTATTTTTTTGGTCACACTTTTGACCAAGTTCGCTATCTACGAATGATATCATCCATCATCTTCTCTTGCGTGGTGAATACACATCCTTCGATGTATGGGGCTCGATTGAAAATAAATTATAAGTCTCGTCGTAGCGACACCATCAATCGATGAAACAATTATTAACCGCCGCTAATATTTTCATTAGGTTGCCGTTATTACAGATAAGCCGAGAATAATCCCGCCTTAAAGACCAACACGCCTAGGAGATACCGAAAGGATCGAATTGAAAAAGTTAACGCAATCGGAAAATAATCTGCATGAGGTAGCAGTCGGGAGAATAATAAATTTGAGAAATTAATTCCGTCAGGAACTACGAGATGATAATTAATCATCGCGAGGAATAATCGAATTAAAATCTTCCGATATGTCAAATCATAAACGTATACCGATATCAACGGTGAATGACTGGAAAGGCGACTCCTATAGATCTCCTTTAAATTTTGCGCATAAGGCATACTGGAAAAATCCACGTACGGCGAGGTTAATATTCACTCCATGGTTAATAGAAACTATCCTAACTTTCTCTTAATTTTCACGGATGGAACTGTAATCCCCGGTCTCAACACCTTAAAAAAAATTACACTTAATAAGTTACATTTTTACTGCAATCTCTACGATATGTATCTATAAATCGCCCGTCTACGAGTATTCTGATCCTCTCCGATTCTAAAAGTTGCTTGTTGGCATTACATCCAGCTTAGTTCTCGTTTACCGTCAATTATTTACAAAATTTCAAATTGTCCGATCTATTTACAGCGTGGCATTTGTTCGCGAAAAAGTTTGTAGTTATTTATTAAAAAGTAAAAGTATCGATTTAAGCGAAAATGCGCGGACAAACTATGAACTAAGCAGAATAAAGGCTATAGACGTCAATTTAGCGAACAAACTAATAAATAGACCATGACGAAATTCTGAAATAATGTACCGGATGAAATTTTCTTCTTCGTCAGAGGACCGATCTCGATCATAGGATCATCCATTGGGAGATCCCATTAATCCAATATACGCGTTTCTATCTCGAGCTGCGTGAAATAATTCTTCAACGCTGCAGTTTGTTCATGTTCAAGTTTTGGGCCGGTCTCGTTTTTCCATCTACCTTCTCCATTATTATATTCGGTTGTGTATTTAGAGCCACGCGTCACATGACCGAAATATCTCGTTTTTCTTTTTTTTAACAACATCAAGCAATTATTTTTCCTTTCTCATTATTCTTAGCACTTCAACATTTTAGTCCACAGGACCTTAAGTAAACGGCGTTAGCATCAAAATTCGAAGGCTTGTAGTTTGTTGAGTACTCTGGACGTCAGTACCCACGTCTTCACACCATATAGCTGACCCGACATAGTATTTCATAGTTTTGAATCTTAAGTCAAGATGTAGGTCGTCAGCTGTAAGCATCTTCTTCATTTTCACGAAGCCGGTGCGCGCTTGCTCAATGCCGCGTCTAATTTCTCCGTCCGGATTTCTATCCTTATTAACAAGCGCCGAGATATTTGTCAACTTGTTCTGGTTGGCGATTGTTCATTAAATACTGATCAAGGAACATTTCAAGGTATTTTCAAAATATGATGAATAAAAAATAGCGACCGCCAGAATGTGGGTGAGAATGTATTAAGGTACGAATGTGTATTTATAATTGTAACATTGTGTATATGTGGAAGTATGTAAATTTTATAAATTAAAAATTAACTATATGTCTATGTAATAATATATATATATATATTTGTTTTATTTTGCATTTTTTACATTTATATAATAACAAAAAAAAAAGAAATGTAACAGACTGGAGACCTTGTGGCTATTATTTAGCCTCTCAATGTTCTCCAGTCCTTACATTTGTAAATAATTTAAATAATAATCTAAACAATAATGATGATGTTTTTTTTGTTTCAATTTATCTATTTTTTTTTTTTTTTTTTTTTTTTTTTTGGTCAAGATAATTTCCTCTTGTTTCCGTTTAGTGATCATAACCGCTTACGCCGAACCAATTTTTCTAATCTATACTGATGTTGCACTTTTGTCTAATGCGATCGAATGTGTTACATAGAAAAATGTGATCTGGTGAATATATAAATATCATTATTTACAGGTATGTTCTGAAATTTCCGTAGTTAAGAATTGTGTAAAGAAGAAGTTGGGATTTAATTCTTTATTTAGAAGTGTTATTTATATTTAAAATTAATTTGAATGTTTAGCTTCCGGTTTGATCATTAGTATATGATCATCTTCGTTTATTAATCTATTTGAAGTGTATTTCATTTTTGTTTATTACATAATTTTTTGGCGTCCTTTATTTCATTATTTTTTTTTCAATATGAAGATCTACAGGCGTGACACCTTCTATTATATTGGTTGCCCCGTAGGATACTGTTCTGTATGCTGATATATAATATTTTTTCATTTTTTAATCTTTATCCTGTATCTGCGGGCGTGTCTCAAGGTAGTGTACTGGGCCCGGTGCTTTATCTTCTATATACAGCTGACTTCCCAGATAGTGGCGAAGTTAGTATTGCTACTTTCGCAGACGACACCGCGGTTGTAGACAAAGATCGTACAGTGGCTACAAATAAACTGCAAAATGCATTAACTGAAACGGAAACCTGGTTAAGACGTTGGCGTATTAGGGTAAACGAAATGTACTCAAGTCACTTTTACGCTGCGTAAAGTAAATACTCTGCCAGTTAAAATAAATAATAAAATAATTCCGCAGCATGATGAAGTTAAATATTTGGGCATGTATTTGGATAAAAAATTAACATGGAACAAACATGTAACGCAAAAGAGAAGACAGTTAGATCTGAAACTGAGGCAGTAAAATTGGCTCGTTGGCAGACACTCCGGCCTCTCGCTTGAAAACAAATTATTGATATATAAAATCATCTTAAAACCTATCTGGACGTACGGTCTGGCTTTATGGGGTTGTGCCAAGGACACACATATAAACAGAGTGCAGAGGTTTCAAAACAAAGCTATTAGACTTATCGTTTCTCCGTCTTGGTCCGTGTCCAACCACATTTTACATCGAGATTTTAATATACCGTACGTTAGAGACGAAATAAAACGTTATACAAAACAGCATTTCATACGACTAGAGAACCATACGAACAACTTGGCTATTAACTTACTCGACAACAGTCATTACGACGATTGAAACGTACCATGCCCCTAGATTTGAGATAAATCTGTTTTCATTGGGGAACGCTGATGAGTGTTAACCCCTAACACGTTACTCCAGACCAATTGCTAGATGGAAGCCAGTTGTAATTTAAAAAAAAAAAAAATGTTAGTCGACGTGTGCACTGAATTTTAAGTTTTCATCCACTATTATGCCGACATATTTAATTTCTTTATTAACCCTTTCAGTCATACATTATAAAATCTAATAGCATTAAATTATAAATTTTATAGGGGTGTTTATTGTACAATATCGTTTCTTGGGTGAACCTTGGATAATTTACAATTTAATTATATAAATATTTTCGAAATTAGGACATTTCGTGTATAAAAATTTTTGTTTAAAATTTTATGTCCCATATAGTGGACATCACGACTGAAAGGGTTAAATGTTATTTTTTCATTGTTTATATTTAATAATTGTTCTATTTTTTTTTCTTTCTTTATATAATTTTTCCGTATTTAATATCGCATTAGTTTTTATGTTGTTTAAATTGAGTCCCTAAGATTATTCTGTAAGTTGTTCATTCGCTGATTAATTCTGTTTGCTCAATTTCTTTAATTCCTGCAATTAAAAAAATATCATCTGCGTAAGTTTCTTATTTGATTCTGATTTTTTACTGTACTTCAGCCATTGCTAGGTTAAACAGAGTAGGCGATAGTATCGAGCCTCGCGTTATTCCGGATTTTAATTCACGATGTAATAGACGTAAATATTGTAAAATTGCATAGATCCGTCGACAAGCGTAAGTTGGATGGAACATATATATTATCGAAAACATATTTAGAATAGGGTGTATTAATTCGTGTATTATATAACAAAATATACGCTTTAAAGAAAATGCAGTAGAAGTAGTAGCGATAGTTGAAAAAAAAAATTAGGAAATGCACAAATCAATTACGAACTAAAATGAAATACAGAATACCGAAGTAGTGAGAACAAAATATTATGAACGAACAGACGAATGACATCGACATTTTGTTAAACAAACTTCCACCTGACTTAGTGGAAGAAAAATGACCCACTTATAACAAAAAAAAATTCGTTGGCCATAAAGTTGCTCTCGATAATTCGGAAGTGTTTTTGAGATTAGGTCGTGTTAAACCGACCGATATTTTAACTGTTTAGGGGGGGGGGGAAATAAAGGGAGGAACTACCGAGTTCGTTCCCATAATATGTCATCTCACAAACATCAACTGCTTGATGACCTCCAGGTTGGCTAGTTGTAGTGTAAATTTAAAAAAAAAAATAAAAAAATAAAATTTTGAAAATATGCCGAGATAAAAACAGTGCGAACAACGTAATAAACAGTAATCTATAGATAACGATAAAAATAGAAATAATTAAATTAATTAAAAGAAAAATAAATAAGTAAAGGTAACGTACGAGAAGTGTAATGAGTAAAATTCAAACATTTACGCAGTTCAAAAGAAGAAAAATAAAATAGAAAATTGTGAGAGTGAAAATGAGTAAGTAATATGCGAGTGAAAATCATCACCGGAGCATGCGCGAGTGTGAATGTTGAATCTATAAACATAAGTATCGTGTACATTTAAATAATTAAGTACAATGTTTATTGTTAATTTTTCTATGCAATTTTGTTATGAAAATGTGTAAATATTCATGTTTCATATAATATTATGAAATACATTTTTTTTTTTTTTTTTTTTTTTTGTAAAGTGGTAGTAATAGAAGCAATCTAGTACTCATAGTTAATTTTTTTTTTGCAAACCCCAGTTTGTATAAAAACGACGGGGTAAATATATTGTGTTGTAGATGAAGTATAAAAAAAAAGGATAGAAATCAGATTGTCCAGAATCGGTCATCCAATTAAGTTTATGAAATTCTGAACAAATTGTTTTACAATATTATAATATTTCAAATTAATATACATACACTTATGCTAGGTGCACATTTATTCTACGATGAGTTATTTCTATAATGGTGAAAATATCAATAGCTAATCGGTCTGCTCTAAGAAAGTGAACAGTTATCCCCAGTGGAGTAAAGTTTAAGAAAAAACCGATTCCTACCTCGAATAGCGTTAAGTACCTCGGCTTACGATGAAAAATTAACTCGAAGAAAACATGTGGAAGATAAACGAAGATTAATATTAAATTTCGAAAAATGTATCGGTTACTTGGTATTCACCAGTATCGTCGGAAAACAAGGTGCTACTTTATAAGGCAATGTTGAAGCCTATTATGGAATCCCACTCTGGCAAATCGCAAGAAAATCTCATATAGCAATCATCCAAAGAGCCCAATCAAAAATACAATCGATAGTCGGCACACCAATGTGCGCAATGACGGGAATACGTAAAGATCTGAACGTATCGACGGTTAAAGCAGAAATCGAAACAGTCGGAGCGCGGTATACAGAAAGATTACAAAATCACTGTAACCAGTTGGCGCACGGGCTTATCAAGAACCGGTTCAGGCGACCGAAACGATCGAATATATTGTATCAAAAACAAGGAATGACGACCACTGGGAAGCATTCCATTAATTTGTAAATTAAATCATTAACACTGCCGCTTATTGTCTTCAGTTGGACAGTTAATGAATAAAATAAATTATCGTTAGAATATTGATTACAACGATTGCAACCGGAAAGACATTTATCTCGGTAAATTTACGTGTTAAACAGTTGTCAGAGAGTGCGATGTTATACGTGTATAAGTAATCTTTAAACAAGCCGTAGCTTGTAATAAATTGTAAATTAAAAAAATTAAGTGTAAATTGAATTTTTTTTTCAATGTCCAAGGAAAAACGTTTTCAACTATTTATATTCATATACATTTACATTTGTAGAAACTGTTTAAACGTTAAAAGTTTTTGTTCACCAATGAAATCGGCTTGTCGGTATTATTACCGGAATTCGTGATCTGAATTTTGTATTATTTTTTATGATAAATACGTTAATATACGTTATATCTAAACTTAAATGCGGTTTGATTCCCGGCTAGTCAAATGTGGCTGTTCTGTAGGATTTAATTAATCCGATCGCTATAGTTCTTCGAAAGCTTTTTATTATTAATTAATTTATTTATTTACGTGTCACAGCGCACCAACTAACGCTAGAGACATTGGTCATGGGATTAGAAGGTTATAAACGGGGGGGGGGGGAAAAGGAAAATTATATACATTAAAAAATAATTTCAATAACGCTCCAAATAATTAAATAATCTGTTAACGGTTGACGGTTGACTGATCATCGCACAGCTTAAATAAAGCTTTTTAATATATCGCGAAATATCTTTATTTTTAGCACATCTTTTTATATATATATGACACTGCAGTAAAGAATGTTGGATAACGCTACACTTTTATATAATGTTATTCTCTTGTTGCGATTTAGTCGGTTATTATTGTTATACAATTTCTGTTAAATATAATTAAAAACGTTATTTATTTTGCTAGTATAAAATTTTAGTACGCGGAAGTATTTAATTCGACTAATCTCGCTAATATTCAATCGGTGTTGCGATTAGTTTATAATCCTCTTATGGTTTAATTTTTTGTTGTCGAACAACGTGTAATTCGATTTGGAATCGTTTATATTTAAATTATATCGATTGCAACCAATTCGAAAGCTCTGTATAAAGTTGGAATATCTTTTTTCTTTTAAGGCATTTTCATATTTGTTAGCAATTACTATCGCGATTATCATTTACAAGTGTAAATGTTAAGTTGTAAATTTAACTTAGTTATTTCGACGAGTTTTACTTCGAGAACAAAACTTTCGTCGAGCGAGAGAGAGAGCGCAACCTTGACTTTGAGACTTCAACGATAATTTTCGAATGTAATGCACACCGGCGAGATCAAATCGTCGGTAGCGCGTATGACACGCGGAATTATAGAGTAGGTCGCGACCGTGTACAAAAACGAATAGACAACTACGACTAGTAAACTAGATTGCCTGGTAAAGAAAGTTTTATCGTTGCTAACCTCGAAACTAATAAGTAGGAACATTTAAAACTTCCGACACTGGCGAACAGCTTTTAAAAACTAACTTTCCGTCGAAATTCCGATCCTGTTGCTTGTTGACTTTCTTACATTCCCCGAACTAGTTCACTTTACTGCGTCGATTGGTCTCTTTTTCAAACGAACTTTTGCTGAAACGTACCAAAAAAAAACCAAAACAAAACAAAACAAAACTGCGTTAAGTCTGGTTTTTGTTATTCGGAAGTTTAAGTTTGTTTCTTCTAGTTCCGATTAAGTCTCATCCTCCGTCTGTCTAGTCGTATCTAACACCGCTGGAAGCTCTACGATTTAACCTATCATCATCGTCGCGTCGCGTCGTTAATATTCTAAGTATCGACCCGACTACGCCCCGGATAATCTAATCTATCTGTTGCTAAGGAAATCGATCGAAATCGCTTCTCTCGAACTGAAACTTAAATTGGCGCGTTATAAATGGGGAGACAAATTCACAAAATGAGCTGGCGAGCTTGTGGAAATAGCAGACGGATATGTATATATATACTTATATATATTTATTATACACGCACGCATACACACACACACATATATATATATATATATATATATATATATATATATATATATATATATATATGGCCTATCAAATTACATTTTAGTGCGTTAGGTCTGTCAACGAAGTAACGGACGGATATATATATATATATATATATACATATATATATATATATATATATATATATATATATATATATATATATACAATATATATATACCGTTCGCATGTACCGCACTACCAACATCTGTCATCAAACCACGTTTTGTAGCATTATGCTCGTCGACTTATACACTATATATATATATATATATATATATATATATATATATAGAAAGAGAGAGAGAGAGAGAGAGAGAAAACCTGTATATCGAATTTAGTTTGGATGTCTTTATCACTTCTTCCATATGCTAACACATATGTTTTTTTCCTTCTTATTGCAGATGCTGTTACAGTCTGTCTAACATGATATTGTAATTACTTACTGATATTTCTATAAACTCGGACAACTTCTCTATAAATATCACTATGTACGGAAATAGATGTAAGATGAAGAAGGGACGATACATATTATACGGATGTTCGTTACGAGATGCGCGCAGTAATTTAAGGTATAGTTCAGAGGGTAATGTTATTAAAGAAGGGCATTCGAAGAATACCTGATCAGGATTATTGCACGTCCAATATGGAGAGGGCAGTAGGGAGTTTCTCTAAACTGCATAAGAAACAAGCGGTCCGGTAGTAATGCCCGAACCGCCAATATGCTGATAAGTACAATTTCTCTCCGCCTAATATTAAAAAAAAAAAAAAAAAAAAACTGGAACCATGGAAATCTAGGAAGAGACGGTTGCAATTAATAGTACCTAGTAAGAGGCGATTGCTGTATACACTCGACATATGTCAGTTCCCGGAGTTTCTTATGTTCCGACTGTATAAAATTTATAATATCGAGTGCAGAAACTGAAGGGAATATTCCACTCCACTAGAAGACCCAACTTAAGCTAATGAATCTTGAATTTCATTGTCCGGGATTTCTCGATGACCCGGTACCCAAAGAAAGACACTAATATACTGAAGTGTTGCAGATGATTAACTTTCAACATAATGAATGAAATCAATGAAACTAAACACGTTAACTCAGTCACACGCGTTGTTCGTTCTATACGGTACCGTGAAATATATTTTCTTTCAATACTATTGTTACTTACTAGCTTTTTTTTTTTGGTAAGCTTTGTAACTGATATTCATAGTACAGGGTGATCCACAGAAGACGGACGGTTCTGTTTTTTTGCATAGCGCAGTCGATAACACTGCTCAAAAGCAAACCGCGTGCTCCGCGTTTAATGTATACACGAGAGATTCGTTTTTGTCTAGTTGTAATTATCGCATTCTATAACGAGAAGGCGCGCGCGTTTTGCTTGGTACGTTATTTTCGGCGTGAATCGATCGCGACAGTGCAAAGTCGAAGTTATGAGATTTTTTTGTGGGGTTACCTTAAGAGCCGCGTATATGAAACAAGTCCACGAAATCTGGAAGACCTGAAAACTCGGATTTTTGAAGAAATTTTCAAAATTCAGTGACGTACGTTCTAATAATTCTTCGAAAATTTTGTACTAAAGACTGAATGAACGTATTGATGCAAATGGCGATCATCTGATTATTGTGTGTCGACAAATGATTGCAAGGTATTCTGCCTTTTTCCTATTTTTGAAAGACATTTCGTTCAAAAATTTTGGTCGAGTAGTTTTTGAGTTATTCAGAAATAACAAATCTTCTCTGGGTCATCCTATATATCATTAGTAGCATTCCATCAACCGATGGATGCTAAAACTTAGCTGTATATATTAATACGTTTAGTTTCAAGTCCGGAGATTTCGTTCGAATTTAGGCGAATTATCCATTAGGTAGATCGCCATAGTGTGTTTTTATAGACGGTTAACACGTCTGTTGGTAACAACGGCGATTTTTACGGATTTTACCTGAAGGTCTTCTTGAATTGCAAGATTAGTTACATACGATGCGGCACTAGCAACATTGCGAAGGATTTTGTTTCGCATCCGCTGTATTGAATACCGATATTGTTTTTTTCCGCGCAGTGTCCAGTATAGTATCATTAACCACGATATCGTTTGCATGAGTAGTGGTGCCCACACTGGGCGTGCGTACTTTGTCGTTGTACATATCCACACTATTTCCGGTTTTCTACCTCGAGCTGATCGAATCAATTTTTTAATTTCTTTGTATATTCTTGCAATGTACCCGGGACGTTATCTATCCAGTTTCACACCTAGGTATATGGAATTTTCTTGATTTTCTGACGTTACCCTTTTTACTGCCAATCTTTTTTTCTTAGATCGGGAAAGTACATAATCGTATCTTGGTGGGGCTCGCATTTAACGCATCTATGACATACATGAAGCAGATGAACGATGTTAATTAACACGACTTCGAATACCTAGAAATTTATAGACTGAGCAGTAATAGTCGGATTATCCGTATATAGAAAATTACGTGTATCTTTTCCTATAGGATGGTCATTCGTGTAGCTGTTAAACAGCATAGGCGCATTTCCTCGTGTAGTGCCGTTTGTTTAGCATCTCCAGTGTCTGTGTTATTCGTTGAGCGTGACATGGAAAACACTGTATTTTTTATAATCGTCCCTATTATCGCGTAGATAGGTAATCTCTAGTTATTTCGTACATAGTAGTAATCCGTTATTGTCGGATGAAACAACATTACGCCTGTTTCTTTTTCTTCAAACCCATTCTCTCAGCATGCTACGCTAAATCATTTATCCCCGCGCCACATGATTTTCCTGGCCTAAAACGAGCTTTCTGCTCGACGACTTTTCCATTCAATTGTGCTATACATGGCGAGAAAGATACTTCTATAAATTCGAACTTCAATGCGTTATGCGATTTCCGTGCGAATTTAACACTGCACGGATGAACTTCTGTCAAACTAGGAACAAATGGAAGTAGAAAAAGGAAAAGAATATATTATATGTCGTATATCAGATCGTGTGTATCAAAATGTACGTATTATAAGCAAAATAAAGTTTAAATATAACCGCACGAGAATTTTTAGGACAAATTGAACTTTACCCTTAGTTCAAACGTGTTTAGAATCGTAGGCAATGTCCGAGAACTCAGCCCAGAAGTCCAGAAATAACGGCTTCGTATATTAGCGATTTAAGAAACCTGTATAGAATACAGGGCCTCGTGATTGTTGAGGTCCCCCCTCTTATATAAGGGTAGATAAGCAAAATAAAGTTTAAATATAACCGCACGAGAATTTTTAGGACAAATTGAACTTTACCCTTAGTTCAAACGTGTTTAGAATCGTAGGCAATGTCCGAGAACTCAGCCCAGAAGTCCAGAAATAACGGCTTCGTATATTAGCGATTTAAGAAACCTGTATAGAATACAGGGCCTCGTGATTGTTGAGGTCCCCCCTCTTATATAAGGGTAGATAAGCAAAATAAAGTTTAAATATAACCGCACGAGAATTTTTAGGACAAATTGAACTTTACCCTTAGTTCAAACGTGTTTAGAATCGTAGGCAATGTCCGAGAACTCAGCCCAGAAGTCCAGAAATAACGGCTTCGTATACTAGCGATTTAAGAAACCTGTATAGAATACAGGGCCTCGTGATTGTTGAGGTCCCCCCTCTTATATAAGGGTAGATTTTTTAACGTTTTAGAATGTTTTTTCATACAATGTAAAATTGTATGTAAAAATAAATATCGCTGTAAATTCGAACGTAAATATAAATATATTGCTTTGTATAAAAAAGTATAATTAGTTGTACATTTTTAGATTTCAATATTTTCCGCATTTAAAGAAATAATAATTAAATAATTAAAATAATAATAATTATTGAACATTTGTAATTTATTAAAATCAAATGTTACATACATTTTCGCCTTATTTTTTGTGTTACAAATTCGTTTATTATATTGTCAAATCGACTGCAATAAATCGTTTTCAATGCAGAGAAGGCAGTATTCGTTTAATTTCTATTGAGTATGTTCGTCTTTTATTTAATGCTAGTAGAAAAAAAAGCCTCTTTCAAATTAATAAAGTTAAAGTTATAAATAAAAAAAAAGAATTATAATTACGGCGCATAAATTGACATATATAACTACTTTAATAGAAATATTAACAATCTCACACCATATATATATATATATATATATATATATATATATATATATATATATATATATATATATATATAATAGTATAATTTTACGATTAAGTATCCTGAGATAAGGTCATCCTAAGCTCGATTTCCTTATGAGTTAATTCCTTTAGCTCGCAACAGTGATTAAAATTAGTTACTATATTTAAATGTTTTAATATCCATTTCGATATCTTGATTCGTCCGGCTAGTATATGTATAACAGCGTATCACTTTGTCCACATTTGTAACACAGATCGCTGGATTTTATCTGAAACCGATGTAAATATTCTATAAATTTTCAAAATTGTGTTATAAAATAATCCACAGCTTTAAATATCTACAATTAAATCTTTCCGCGAGTAACGGTATAAACTTGTGTATAACAGCTTAGTATCGTGTAAATTCCAGCGCTGATGAAATACTTTAACCATTTCGTTGATAACCAAATCCCTAAAGTAGGCGCCCAGAGTTATGTAGGTTAAGGACGCTCTAGGTTACGTGGGGTTGGCTCGCTTGGAGTTTAGGACACCTACGGTCACGAGCGTTAGCACGATTATATATATATATATATATTTTGACAGTTAATGGGAAAGCCCCATGTCCCGTGCGATTCTCGGCCAGGCTTCAGTCGGGAGGCCCATTCGTTAATCCGGCCTAGCATCCGTCAAGTCGATGATCAGTCGTTACTTCTTTACCTTTCAACCTGCCCGATTAATACGTATGTTTTCAATTCTTGCGTGTGATATATCCGTAATATTTCACAATTTTTGTTAACACAATCCAACAATTCGACATTCTAAATACGTCGTATTGTGCTGTCCGTGCAATTTTTAATGCTCACATCTAAAACTTATCAATTTCCAATTTCCATTTTTTTTTTCTGTTTGTTTGTTCAGAGTCCAAGTTTTTGCTGTATATAGTAATGTCGTACATAAAAGGTATTAACTAAATTTTTTTCTGTTAATCCAGTAATAGGGCGATTCTTACTTAGGCAGACTTGGCCAACACTATGCTGTGCGTGGTTTTTTCTCGGGATAATTCCAGGCTACAGGTTCTTTACATTTATTGCTTGGTAAATGTCTTGAATTATATATATATATATATATGTAATTTATTTACTTTATGTTGTTATAATTTAGAAAAAATATATGTATATGTAAAACATACAAATGTTTACCAATATAAATACGGAAGTTATAAATTATATAGTGAAGCTAAAAGAAAACAATTCGTGTTTTGTTTTCCGCGGCTAAATGACATATTAAGCCAATTCAAACGCTGCAAAAATAGATTGGTAAATTTTAACACCAAAAAAAAGTGCCTCTTCTCATGACATAATCCCAAATATTCAAGAGCTGTACTAATTACAATTATTAGTACTTACAAAAAATTCCGGGTAATGCACCACCAGTGTTGCAGAATATCATTAAGTGCTCCTCGATGGACTAAAATACAATGCATTCCACGCTAAATATTCCTCATATTTATGATCATATTTATAAATTATCACAAAAAAATTTGCTGATAAATGTATCATGACAATAACTTAATTCATCGGGGATTATAGCATGCTTGATCTTAGCACGCGTTACAACTAAATATAAGCATCGCCGTATCGATTTCTAATGTATACGATCCGATCTGTGTTATTTATTTTTATTTATTTATATACAAGCTAAATTTAATATAAAAGCTAATTGTTTTTCTTTAAATTTTTCCTTATTTTACCGTTATTTTCTTTATTATTTCTTTAGTTTTGTAATGTCATTTGGTTGTATTTAACTCCTAATTAAGGATACTTATGTGTATGTACATATAAATTTTTCGTAATTTATACTATACTACTTGACTATGTTTTCAAGAATAATCCTTACAATATGTTGCCTATTACGGAATACTTTACGAGATCAAATCGAGAGGGGACGGAATACCGAAGTTCAATAAGTATCACTCCGGAATTCAAGCTAATAAAGGTACTGTCATTTATAACACGTTGCCCATGTGTGTAAAAACCATATTGAAAAATGTTAAGAAACGTCGCAAGTATTTAATGAAATACATAAAAAGTAGAACTTGGTTGGTTTTTAGCGTTAGGATTTTTCTACAAATTTATGTTTATGCGCATGTTGAGTACTGTGCGGTGTGTGTGTGTGTATGCATGTGAAAATGCCAAGGTTAGCTTAATATTATATGCACGTACGCTTGTATCCTAAATTATATTTATGCAACGTTTATAACATATTCATTATTTTTGTGTTTTTTTTTTTTATCAACAATCGCGTAATTATTTTAAAAGCTTGTTTAATTTGTTTTTCGTAATAAACAGGTTTTTCATATACATTTTCATTAGTGACGTTAATATTTACAAAACTTTTCAAATCGTTCAGTTATTGACTTAATATACTGTCTTATATTCTTAACACGCTTCTTGTCATTCTTAACATTCTTCTTTATCAGCCATTGTGAATCCACCGCACGATGTAACCCACTTTTCCTTATGTTTTCATTCGTTTCTAATGCATCCGATCCTCGTCCGGCTTTTTAATATCGTCTTCCAACCGTGTGCGTGGTCGATTCCTAACACAGCGCACACGCAGTCTTTTCTATAAGCGTTTGAACCCCCTGTTTAAGATTGTTTACATTAAAAAAATTCTTCTTTTACTTATTTACCGCAAAATAGTATTAAACGTTATACATCGCTTGTGTGCGTAAGTATAACGGACGTAGAAGCGATGTGACGGTATTTAAAAGACAAAATACACGCGTCGGTAATTTACAGTTTAACAGAAGATGAACCTGATCTTATCGCTGACCAAGTTGTTGCGTATAATTAATCCGCAAAGGTGCAAGACGTCCGGCTGACCGTTAAATTAGGAAATCGATAACGTTACCAATTTTATAAAACGAGTTTAGTATCAATTTTTCCATTCTATAACGGATAAGCGAAGAGCGCGTATTCTAGAATCTAGATTAAACACGCTTTACGATATTTAACATCATCGTCGTAATTGGAGACGAACAGAGTGAACAGCTGAACAACCTAGCGTATTAGACGGCGTTTAAGGTGCTTTTCGAAAGTGTCATAGGACGGCAAATGATTCACCTTTCGGATGGGAAGAACGAATAATTCAAGATCCGAATATTGGACTTAATCAAGACGGTTTTAGATTAAGTTCCAGATTTGGCTAATGTCGAAAATTATTCACCGAATGAAACGCACTCTATATGGATAAATCGTCGTAAGACTTGTCGCCATCACGATGTCCGGCCAGATTCAACGACAATATCGTTATTACATTGTCGTTCGTTTTTAATCGAATAGTATGTTTCGATTTATATGGAGTTCGTTACGTCTAACGGAGACGGTCTGCTAATTTGAATACGTCGACCGACCCTCTGATGGGGAAAAAAGTCTAAGAATAAAAACCGAACCGATAACGTCGTCGATTACTTGGAATTTCGTAATTTCGCATCTTGCCCGGTCCATTAATGATAACGTCTACACATACGTTGTTGTTGTTGTTGTTATTGCGGTTTTGTGTTGTTACAAAAGTCGTAACTGTGTTGCCCGTCGTCCGAGCGTTAGTCACGATACGGCCAATGGAGCAAAAACTGACAAGTTACAGAGGGTGCAGAGGGCGGTGTGTAACTTTTCCTTATACCGCAATAAATGTTACAGAATATATGTTGCGAGTAAATATTACGCGAGCGTTTTGTACCGGCGTTTCTTCAGCTTTAAATACATATATATACACCACTATACACACAAACGCGTATATATATATATATATATATATATACATATATATATATACATATATACATATATATATGTATATATATATATACATATATGTATTTATGTACGTATATGGATATATATGTATGTCCTAATCAAGAATGGAGGCACGAGGACTACTTTTTTATTTCGGTAGTTTGAGAATAGTTTGACCTCATTTCGTGAAAAACTTTTCTCAATCCATTATTCGCCTGCTTTCAATGAGAAGAGCACTACCGCTGAAACAGAAGCCTGCGTGTAACTCTTTGCCTTTTTGTATTACGAACAGCAGCATTGTATTGGACGGTCCTCAGCCGCACAAAAGTGGCATTGTAAACGAAGGGTATAGCGGTTAGAAAAGCGAAAAAACTTTTTGATAAAAATCGATAACGTATTTTGAGAACAAAAATTTTAATCAAATAATAACCGAAAAACAAAATGCAGCTAAAATTAAAAAAAAAAAAAAAAAATGTCATAATGACGTAATAACGTCGGCTGCACCGTCGAATTTCTGAATTGTTACACTCGTTTCTTACTTTATATACAGTTAAATAGCATACGAGACGCTCTAAAATATGTAATCATTAAATTTTCTTCAAGAATTTTATAATTATTTATCAAAAATTACATTTTAAATCGCTAGGCATAATTAATAATGGTAATGGTGATATTAATAATAATAATAATACTATTAATCGAAACATTAAGAAACAGTGGAAGAACCGTGAGAAAAATAATAGCAATAATGACAACAATAATTATAACAATGGCAACAGTAATAATAACAATCAAAAATGAAAATACTGTTGATAATGATCAAAATAATAGTGGCAGTAATAATAATAATAGTCAAATCAAATATATCAAGAGCCAGGAACTTCACCTTAAATTACGTAAGCTCTATTGGCTGCTTGGATATCATTCACCTGTTAGTTTAGCAAAATAAACGACTTATTTATCTATCTATTCTAATGCCCACTTGGTGTTATGGCATCCAACTCTGGGGTACCACGAAGAGATCGAACAGGCTCATCATTCGGAGATTTCAAAATAAAGCACTTCGCTCGATAGCTAAAGCCCCTTGGTATGTCCCCAATGCTTTGCTACATCGCGATTTAAAAATTTTGGACGTCGACGCAGCTGTTAGCCTTCACGCCGGAAGCACGCGATCCGAATACAATTGTTGCTGAACTTCTCAATACAGAAGGAGACACTCGTAGATTAAGGCGGACTAAACCGCACCATTTATTATAACTTATTCTTTTATTTACATATTCATATTAAAATTTAGATTTATGTGTAAAACGCTAATTATAATCTTAGTTCGTGATAAGGCATTGGCCGATACTTTCGCTTATGTATTTTCCTATATTAAATGTATTGTGTGTATGCCTTTGGGCAGTTCAATATTACAAATAAACAAAAAAAATATATATATATATATATTTCAGATATTTCGAACATTTTTACAATGCGAATGCTATAATGAACAAAATTAAACAAAATAGTATAATCGATAATAATAATTATCATATATGTTATAGCATTTACATAAATAAGATACAATACAATGTCCGCTATGCGCATACCTACGCGAGTAGCGGAAATTTCAACGCGAATATCTCTACATGCCATTAAAAACAAGATTGACCAGTAAACAGACCTGCTTAAAATATATTGATAATTCGGCGTAAAATACAACACGCGTGAATGTTGAATATATTAGAGAGTAGTGATTTTATAAATTATAAACCAAACAAAATATAACACGGTCTAATCGCTATTCGGTTTTTTCATTGCGCATTTATTCGGTTTATAATTTATAAAATCGCTACTCTCCAATATATTCAACATTAACGGAACCTGAACCGGGTTTCGGAGATATGCATCAATTTTGATGAAGAATTATTATTCAAAATCTGTTTTATAAATAAATTTTTTTATTGTAAATAAATCTAAAATACGTCCGGCTAGTGAAATATGTATATCACATTTTTTAGTCGTCGTTATATAAATATTTTTGGTAATTCATACGTAACGTTTATTGTGTACGCTCGAATATGATCGTCGAAAAGCTTTGCGAGATAAAAAAAAAAACCTAATAGTGATTAAACTGTGTTATATTTTGTTTGGTTTATAACATGCGTAATAAAGACTTGCAAAATAAACTCGATGCATGGGATACCTAAAGTTTTACAATAAATTCTTGAAATATTACTTTGAAATAACGAATACCTATACACAAAAACTATCGCAATGTACACACACACACACTAAACAAAGTAAAAGAAGTAATAATAATAATAATTCGAAACAAATTCACATTGATGAAACCAAATTTGTTTATTTATTTATTTAATGAAGCCACGCAACACCTAAAAGACAATTATAGTGTAGGCTTATAAATTAAATAATACAATAAATAATTTTTTTGTTTAAACCCATTACACGATATAAATAAACAAAGTACAATACCTAATTGTAGTAAAAATAATTACACAAAACAAAAACAAAAAAAAAAAAACAAAAAAAAAAAACAATTACAGCGTCGCGATATATCTAACACAATTACAATTCAAAAGTTACAATTCGAGTAATTTCCTACATGTGCGCAGACGGAAAAAAAGTAAAATTTATAAAGGTCGAGATTGTTTAATATATATTAATATATATATATATATATATATATATATATATATATATATATATATATATATATATATAATAAAAATAATGATAAAAAAAAGTAAACGAAAAACTTATACAGAACACACCACCACTTATACATTTATATATATATATATAAAAATTTACAATATTGTTTTGGAATTAATAATAGAAGAAAAAAAAAGGAACGAACATATAAGTAATAAAAATAATAATCATTATCATTATCAAATTTCAAAACTAGCTTGTAACAATAGGGGAAAAAAGATGAAAGTGAAAGATATAACAAACATTTCATCAGTTCTTCTTTTTGTATTATATTCACGGAACCCGTTATGCGCGTCGGTGCACTAATATAACGGGTGATTATTAATAAATTATTGCAGAATGTAGAGAATACAAAATATAAAGTTTCTATATAAATATGCTAACCGTGGTAAACATGATGACGACGTACTAGTAAAACATTTAATGCAAAATCGAATGCGATATGTTCAAAATTATAAACATTACACACCTATATATTATACGTATAAAATATTTCAATGTACATAAACGTACGTTAATTTTATGCAAAATTTTTCTAAATAAAATTTTTGAATATGTAACAAAATATACACGGTATTAATAATAATGCCGGTCTTATAACGCAACATCGATGCTCGATACATTCTATTTCGGAGACGTAAAGAGTAAAAAACATTTGCCGGTTTTTTTTTTACGGGTTTTAAGCAATAATTTAACACTTTCTAGTAAAAAGGTTGCACGAGACAGCTGTCGCATGCAACAATTTGATTTGCGCGTGAAATTTATTGAAACGCGAATGCCCTTTCTGCATCAGCTGTCATGATCCTATTATCTGTACAAAAAGTTGACTTACGCCTCGAAAAGTAGTCTAAAAGATGTATCACGTTTAATCGTTGCATATTTAAAAATATCATCCGATCAGAATGTGTCCATTTATTTTGCCAGTAATTCTCGTAAATTCATCTAAACGTCTATTATTATTTATTTACAATAATTGGGCTTAAGTCTAATAACCAAAATTACCCGTTGTGTGCACTGTTAAAAATTCAAAACAAAAAAAAAATAGATTCAAAAATGAAAAGAAAAATAGAAAAAACGACTTAAAGACTAATTTTAGAAATAAAGACGTACCAGAGCCGTGAGGATATCGTTGTTATTCAGGGTCAATAAGTAAGCCACCGAGTGGGGGGGGGCGGTAAATATTTAATTGTAACATTTTTTTGATAAAGATACCTCTGGAATACAAATCACAAGCGAAAATCACACGATTAGCATCGGCTATATTTCCCGCATGCTCGGCAGTATAAAGATAGAGTGAGATTGATAGAGTACAAATGGCTAGGCAATTGTGGTTGGAACGAAGTCTGACCAGGATTGAAAAGAAAAGTCGAGCTGAGAGATTTTTAGGAGGCGTAAGAGCGAAAATGGATGTGGAAGGGAGGTTAGGATGGATCTATAAAAGTCAAACCGTCTTTTACAAAGACTTCCATCGATGAAGAAGGTCTGCTCGAGCGGATGCTACTAAACAGGAGGAGGGAACCCTCGGAACGAGAATAACCTCCAATGCACCACATACTTCATTACCGTGAATACCCTCATGAGCGGGAACCCAAACGAAAGATACCAGGGCATGGTTATTGTATAAATAAACTAAATTTTCTACTATAGATAACAGAATGTAGTTCCTATGGTAGGGTAACCTAGGTTTCTTCAGGGCTTTAAGAACACTAAGAGAGTCACTTGCTATTAATATTTTCCCTATGATCCCATTATCTCTGATATACTGAATGGCTTTCAGAATGGCAAAAGCCTCTGATGTAAACACACTACAAAATTTAGGGAATCTAAACGTCTAATATCACATTTTGCTTACACCATCCTAACTTGCAAGAGACTGATATCAGATGTATGCACGATGTGACTTACTGTGAAATACTGTTTTAAATAATAAATGATGATTTTTTTTTTTTTTTTTTTTAATTTACTCGCCACATAATGCACGTGCTTATCCTCTGATAACTTACGAATCTTTACTCTAAACGAGGTTTAGATATATATATATGTCTACATAAAGCACCTCCGCAGAAATATCTACTGGTATAGATATGATCATTAATGAAGTTCTTCGACATCATCGACCAAAGTTTGCTACAGTGTTGGGCTTTGTATTCAATATTACGAATATTTTCCTCAAGAATGAAAAGTTAACAGTTTTTTTTTTTTGTTTTTTTTTTTTATAATGAAGGTGCCTTTACAGCTTACCCAACTATCTACATCTTAATCAAGGATGCTGACTTCTCTAGAAATGTCGCTATATGGGGGATTAATTGTAGATTATCTAAATGGAGAACGGACGATAATACGGAGGTGTAATATTCGAAGAACGTAGCGAGACGAGATAAAGCTCCGAACGCAACGGCGCTACAGCAGAACATTAAAAAAAAACAAAAAACCGTGATCGGGATTCTGCCTGCTCAGAATGGAGGGGACAGAAGAACTTTATCTAAGATGAATAAGGAAAAGATGATCAGGCAACAAATGATGTCCAAATCGCAATCTACTCATGAGTACAATTCCCTTACTTCTAATCTTCTTAAAGAAATAGAACCACGGGAGTTTGGGGGAGACGACTGCCGCAGATAGTAACAAGAATAATGATAGACAAACTGGTCAATCTGTAAACAGACGTTTCTTCATAAAAACCTATTAGCTCGTTTTGTTCGTCATAAAAAATTATAGAATATATATAGTCTCAAATCGTATTAAGCCTATTCTAAATAGTCGTGGAATAATAGCATGAGTTCGCGTTTCACACAGTAGAGTGCAACAGTGTCACATCGACTGATTGATGCGATCTGCACAACGTTGAAGAAGAAGGAAGTATGTTTCGCTGTCTTGGCGGTTGTTGCGCAATCATTTGACGAACCATGGCATTCAGGGCTACTTTATAAGCTAAGACAAGTTGTCACCTCCGATTTATATGCTCTGCTTTACTACTATCTACTTAAGATGCAATATATACAAACGAAGTAGTCGAAAATCACTTAAATCGGTTGGTTAAATGATAACAAAGCTTGCGCCTGCTATTTAACCCGAATAAGTGCAAATACGTCATATTTACAAATTGAAAAGTCAGGTGTCCAGCCTTTAAAATCGACAATGAGCAAATTACTCGAGCAGATTCACGATATTCGTATGATTACGGACAAGAAGCTTACATGGCAACTATACGTGGCACAGATTAAAAGAACTACCATCACTCGTTCCATTATTAGGGCGGAAGTCGGTGTTTAAAATTTAGTGACCACACCGACCATCTGTCTCAATGATCGCCGCCCCCACTTGTCGTTATGATAAAGAGCTTACCTGTAAAAGTAATCTTCGAATAATACAACAGTAACAATCGAAGATGCTTTGTACTCTCACATCGGCTCAAGTCTACATCACCAATCTGATATTAAATAATGATCTTAATGTCCTGTATGCCAGTGACGTACACGCTCAACAATACAACAGATTAACAAGTTCGAAAGTAGCAACCACCATGACTGATAAGCGTTCATTCGATAAGTAAAAATCCGTAATTGTGTTTAATATCATTTTTCTTCGCGATTCTTGAAGACCCAAATTAGGCCACAATTCGTTGAAATTGTCTGATTAATATACATTTTCATTCCAATTTCCACTCCAATCTTCCCTCCTTTTTTCTTCAGTCTTTCCTTTTTATGATCGATATTGTTTATGACAGAAAACAGTCGGTACAAAATATATATATATATATATATATATATATATATATATATATATATATATATATATATATATAGTCTTTAAAAACGCAATATCCCTCGGATTTCATTATATGTTCACGTGTAAATTTTGTTTCTTAAAGCACTATGAGTTGCATTTGCGTTTCCTCCACAACTTTTAGTAAATACTTGAATTTGTCTTTAACTAACGAATTTACATTTAACATTTCAAACAGATACATCGGTTCTGATCTTAATTTCAATGTTTGCGATTTCACATTTAACGTTGGTCCAAGCTCTCCAGAATACGATAGCCGGTGACGACGTCGCTTTTCAAACGTTCAAATAATACATCCCAAACCATGCAAACAGCACATAATGAAATTGCGTTATTAGTGTGAATCGTGAGAAGTTGAAATCGGTGATGGTCAGTAATGCAGGGTGATTTTTTTACTAATAAACGAATCGATTTGACCAAAGATATATGCAGTGAATAGTATTGAAATTCCTCAAGAAGGAACATGTGAAATATCTTGATATATAGATACATATCTCCAAAGTGGTATTTTGCGACGTGACCATTATATTGCGATCAAATTCCTCCAAAATTGTGATCATACGTTGAGTGGAACAAGTCTGACAGCTTCACACGCCAACATGGTCATTGCCCGACCTTTTCTTCTACTTCCATTCTTCCTAATATAACTGTCCTGTCTATCTCATCACGTATTATATGACCGAAAAATTTCTGAATTTTTTCTCGTATGTCTTTTGAAAGCCGTTTATCTATATTAATCCGCTAAATGATCAAATTGTTCGTTTATTTGTCGTACTACTTTATTTCCAATCGTATCAAAGTCATCAATATGTTGCCGATCAGTGCAGTTTATCATTCATGTTTCGGAACCATGGGTAAAAATGAAGAACACCGAGGAGTGAATAGGTTGTACTTTTGTACAATTAGTGATATATCCATCCAGCCAAATACGTTATAGTTTATTCATAATATATAAACTCATCGCAGATTTGTCTGTTTATTTCTTTGTTTGATCCGGGACACCTAGATATTCAAATTCGTTGACGATTTCATATTCGTCTAATTTTTGTGAAGTACCGGATACGTTCTCATTATCACGATCCACAATCATAATTTTTGTTTTATTTACGTTTATACGTAATCCGGAATTCAGAACTTACTTTCGTTTGTTTAATTAACCTGTTTCTTATTTCTTCCATAATTGATCTAAAAATTTGCGTGTTATCGGCATATTTTAAATTCTTAATTTTGACGCCATCAATTGAAATATCTCCTCCCCCTTCGCGGTAACGATACGTCCCGTTAAAATAATATATATCCGGATAAACTTTTAATTTGTAAAAACGCATCGTAATAATTAAATTAATCAAAAGTAGATTAAGATAATTATACCGGTTGTTAGGTAACAAATCAATCAATGGTATCTGAGTAATACTTGACTCGATTTGATTCCTTTAACGTGCCGTGTACTGCTATAGGGCCGGATGCACGGTTCAGAAAACTACAGCTGATTGAATAAGCCAGTTTCGTACAGGTACCCAAGCACGGAATCAACTTTATGCGGTCTTAAAGTTTCTTTAATGTTCGTGGAAGCGGGAACTTGGTACGTTGGTCGATATACTTGGCACACTCGAGCAGGAGGTGGTCAACAGTTATTGGCTCGGCCATTACAAGAGCAAAGGTGGAGCATTTTTTCACCTTATCAGATGACCGCGCGTTAGAAGTGTATGTTCGAGACGTAGTTGGCGTAAGACGACTGCTTATTTACGTGTCAGCAAGGACGGTGTAGATCCGAATGTCGTATGCGTTCTAATTCTGCGTAATTTATTTATTAATAGCATTTTCTGCCACTGTAGTTTCCATTTGGATAATAGCACGATTCGATGCGCTCACTAAAATCCTCACTTTTGGTAGATAACTGACGAGCTAGCAACGTTGTACAAGCTTAAGCAAAGCTGACGTATCTGCTAATTAATTATCTTTTATCTCAGAATAGCTTAGGATCTAAGTTTAAGTTGGCTTATGGTTGCATCTTAGTTGTGAGAGGAGTAGCACGATCTCCTCATAAATGGGATAGCTGCATTATGTCACTGCTTGCGCACCGTATCGTTGAATACGAGTCAGCAAGCATGACTGGTCGCATTAAGGTGTTATCTGTATCCTTCATTGTGTACTGTACTGCCAATCTGATTGCATATAATTACGCCGATAGTATAGAGAAGGACGGCGGTAGTGAATGTCGAATAAGCGGCTCCTTGCCAGAATCGCGCATCCTACGCCGAAACACGATTTAGACCCATCTGCGAACATGTCCATCGAATTGTTCCAGTACACTTGCTATCTCCATGCGATTTTCAAGAAGCAAAACAGAAATAACTCAAACAGTGCAAAGTGTTTTGTTCTTTTTATTTTTGCTTCAAATCTAGAACTGATAAGATATTTTTCATTAACTAGATGAGAAGATGAGTACTTGGAAATCAGAATCTAGATTCACTAAGTAGCTAGTTCAAAAAAGAATATGCTGCTAGATTAGATAAATGAATCGATAAATAATTAAAACGAATCTGTTGAACTAATAGAAAACCATACATGAAGTAGGCGTATGTGGAAATACGTAAGTGTGTGTGCGCCTGTGTGAAAAGATATATAATCTGAGCGCTGGTGTTAAAATGTAAGTAATGGCCGTTATGTTTTCTGTGTAATTTATAAATTATAATTTTAGTGACTTCTTTCATCATCGGATAGGCATTTATTCAGGAACTTTTTTTTTTGTCACAGACTACACACATTATCATAGAAAAAGTTGAAAAATTGGTATATAATTAAAAAATAACAGTAATAAAACGATTATTATTATCAATATAATGGTTTTGGTAATTTTGATTATTATTATTCCGAAAAGTAAGAAAATGATCAAGTTAACCGTTTCGAAGTAAAATTTAAAATATATATTGTGTCTGGGGCTTTCTGTCTAAAACTCAGTGCGAAAGTTGAAATATTAATAATAGTTAATTTTCAGTCTTGTTCCCTTAAACACGAGACGAATTAATATGGCGATTTGTAGAGATCAGACGTGAGAAATATCAAAGTTTACTCAACTTCATTTTATTTACATACTACTAACTCACTAACTCTATTTATTTATATATATATATATATATATATATATATATATATATATGTATATATATATGTATGTATATATATGTATGTATATATATATATAAAAATATATGTACATGTATATATATATATAAGCGTGTATTTGTGTATGTAGCTTACAATTATTATCTTCGTTTTCTTATGTTTAGTTTATAAACTTTTCAGACGAAATCGCGCTCGCTATTAGTATAATCGTGTTTCAGTTGTTATTCTCAACTTGTTGAAAGAGTAAAACTTTCGTGCTGAACTTTCAACGCCCGAAACCGACGTTTTGATAATTGATTTCAATTTGTAATTAATCGGCCATGTCAATTGAAACGACCGTCATCGATTACCAAGTAATTAAAAACTCAATTACACGTTGCACGTCAATTACATAACTAGTCGCGTCTTGCACAAACATCAGCATAAAAGTCATTTGCAGAATGTTTAATTATTTACTTATGTAAATGTAATAGAGGTTTAAAAATGTGTTAATTCTTTATTTTATAAAGATTAATAATGTATATAAAAACAATCAAATGACCCGCATTAGAACTTCCAGGCAATCCAGCTAGATGACTGAGAAGGAAGTGGCGCCGGGATGCTCTCCCGATTACCTAGTAACCGGAATTATTATCTCGAGCGTTACATTTCTTCACTATATTACATTAATTCAATACTTCTAAAAGGCGTTCTTTAATCAATATTTATCTCACATATTACTCTCGTTATAAACTTATTAATTATTTTATTGCATTACAATCTAACGTCTCATCGTAGACGTTAGTTTAATATGCCAAATTTATCGTGATCACTGTTGTTTATGGTCCTTGTTACCGGTACAATGTAAAAAACAAATCATATATAATAAATATCGTTTAAAAAAAAGAAACACCATTATTTTTATAAATTCTTTCCAGGATACGATTCCCGGGCTTAAACATTTTACAATTGGAATTTTTCCCACGACCATTTGACAATATGAGTGCCGGCTGTACTGACGGGTCATATGCACCCATTGACTTATTGCGGTCCACTGATTTCAAAGTTTCAGTGAATCGACGAACAGGAAAACATTATGAATATGGTCAACAGATTCAGATAAAAATTGAGGTAAGGTAAGGCTGTGCTGGATTCTAAATGTTGTGAGAGCATGACAGGATGTTAGTACTATGTGGGGTATAAGCAGTTGTAACTTTAGGCAAAAGGGACAGAGTAGATAGTCTGTGCATTGAAGAAGATAGGAATGGGTAAAATTTGAGTGGGATGTCCGAACTCTGGTAAGGATAACATTTTTCTTTCTTGTTCCGAAAGGAAATACCTGCTGAGATATTAGGTTTGATTGAATGTTTTTTTTTTTGTTTGCCTGTGCATTGAAGAAGATAGGACTGGGTAAGAGTGGGATATTCGAACTCTGGTAAGGATAACATTTTTCTTTCTTGTTCGGAAATGAAATACCTGCTGAGATATTAGGTTTGATTGAATGTTTTTTTTTGTTTGCCTGTGCATTGAAGAAGATAGGACTGGGTAAGATTTGAGTGGGATATTCGAACTCTGGTAAGGATAACATTTTTCTTTCTTGTTTGGAAAGGAAATACCTGCTGAGATATTAGGTTCGATTGAATGTTTTTTTTTGTTTGCCTGTGCATTGAAGAAGATAGGAATGGGTAAAATTTGAGTGGGATGTTCGAACTCTGGTAAGGATAACATTTTTCTTTCTTGTTTGGAAAGGAAATACCTGCTGAGATATTAGGTTTGATTGAATGTTTTTTTTTTGTTTGCGGTGATTCTATCGAATTTGTGTAGACAGTTTAGAACTTAGGAGTCGGATAAATCTATATTATCATTAGAATTCGAACATTTCAACTTCATTTTAAAATTTGTTCCATTTATTGGATGACATCCTACATATAAATGAAAAGCGCGTCATCCAAGATGAATTGCATAATGTAAACTTTAGGCATTTTGTAATAAATTTAATTATTACGACAAAAAATAATAATAATAATAATAATAGTTCGAAAGTAAGTGTTCAAAATTTTACAAATTAAATAAATCAACAGCATCTGTACGCGTGGTGTACAAGTAGTTATCTCACCTATGGCCTGTTGAATAGAAAATGGCAGATTTTCCACCGAGGATATTGTCCTATATATAGTGGTGAAAGTGTCCGGATAGGGGTTGATTGAAAAGATTGTAATTCTTCATACTCTTTAGTTACAAGTTCTCGAATTTTACTTCTAACGTATAATTCGCGATGATTCGGCGGTTGTCTTAACAGTGGCTCATTACAAAATGATTTTTTTTTTTTTTAATAGTTGTCACGCTGAAATTTCTCTGAACTTCGTTTGTAGTTCGATTTAAACTTTGTCCGAATTAAAAATAAAATGCACATTGGTCCTATGAAACTCGTCCTCGGAATTCGATGGCGTAAGAATTTCTAATAAAAGAATGCAAGCGATGTAACCACGCCCGTAATTCTATACACGTTTGTTACTTTCGGACCAAATCGTAAGAATTCGCACAATTTCGTACGACTAACTTTTTGGTGCGAAATCGGATACAATGTACACACGGCTTTACTCAGCTCTTAGGTTCGTCGTAAGAGGCTCCGGAAATTATTCAGCGACGCGAGAACGTTAAATACCCTTTATCAGACTTTCGTTCGTTCTCAGTTCAATAATTTAGTATACGTTTTGTAATAAGCATACTACTACTACTACTACTACTACTACTACGGATGCGAAAATAATTCCGGCTAAGTTTTTGAAATATTTCAGTAATTATTCAGAGCACTTAAATTACGATCTCTTATGCGACGTTATGCTTTACGTAATTCTAGGAAAATGTCCGCTTTAAAGTAGATAACAAACAATTGATTTCCAAATTAACTACGTAGTACACACCTGTAGGACGACTAATATATCGATATTGTTTCTTGCAGCCGAATCTCTATTTCGATTCAACATCATTCGTCCGCTTGTCTACTTTCCGCCTGTATAATTACTTAAAACTCACACGTGTCTGGATATATATATATATTTTCAAAGCGAATATTTATGCAATCCTTCGGTTAGGTGCAACTTTAGCTTTACGTATTTGTTATTTTGCGTTGTCATAGGTCGGTAGTTCATTAATTTTATAATTTTCAATTATTGTTATATTTTTCCATACGTATACACAAATGCGTTTGAAATTTTCTCTAAGGCACGGTTCACACTGCGGCCATACGATAAACGATACGACATACTATAGGATAAGCGACGCGACCTTGAATCGACACGGACCACTCATAGTACTGGATTAGTTGCTTTGGTAATGTTTGCGCTACGATGAGTGGTCCGTGTCGATTCAAGGTCGCGTTGCTTATCCTATTGTATATCGTTTATCATATCCGGCCAGTGTGAACCACGCCTAATGTGTACATGTCTGTTCCTGTGTAGGGTTATATATTTCCGGTGTAGTGAGCGTGTTTTTTTTTTGGCTTATCTGTGTACATTCGAACGTGTATTGGGAGTGTCTATGTTTATGTACGCACAGTTGCATATATATATATTTATATTACTTCAATAATATAATAAATTTTTTAGATTAATTTTTTTTTTTCAATTTTCTTTTTACGATTTAACTCAGTCGTACGCGCTCGTATTCGGTTACTTTTCGGTGTTCGCATTTTAATTGACAGTAGCTGTATAAATAAATAAATAAATATCGATACAGCGTTATTTGCGAGACATAATAATCCGGTAGCGGCGTCGGAAAAATTACAGCGCGGTCTGAACGACTTGGATGTCTGAGCACGACAATGGAGGGTTAACTCATCCAAGTCAGTACATGTTACATTTATAACTAGGCGGAACACACGTGTCCACCTGTTGATCTTAATGATCCGATTTCGCAGGATAATAAATTGTTCGATACTGGCTTGATCGCCGCTTGACCTGGAAGGAACGCATCAAGATCAAAGTTAAAAAAATAGAACTTAAACTGCGTAATATGTGTGCCGGCTCCTTGGCAAAACTTTCAAATTACCTCTAGTCGAAATTACCGCTATACAGGGTAATTATCAAGAATACGCTGACACGGCATATCACTTTGTGGGACAGCATCAATATCGAATATAAAAATTGCGCAGCGATCCCGATCAAAAATACTAAGATTAATACACCCCGGTATATACGAAATGAAAATTTGCATAAAGACTTAAAAATAGCAAAAGTGCACGAAGTAGTTCGGGATTGAAGTAGAGATTACTTGCAGGGGTTAGAGGGTGAAAACCAGTTGGCGGTTTATTTATTAAACCATGCCAATGAGCCTCGCAGATTGAACTATCGCACACCTCTAGATCTTCCCCCCCCCCCGGTTTGAATGATTGGAGAGGTAGTTCGGAGTGTCATTGTTGAATGACATCTCCCATCCTGTCATAGCTTACATTCCATTTGCTCATTGGCTACATCAGCCAGATTGCAATTTGTATATATATATATATTAAACAAAAAAAAACAAAAAACTTTTACGTAAGATTTTTTTAGTTTCTAATTAATGTAAAATAATTTCGAACGCATCGAACGGTTAATATTGTACTGAATAATGAAAGTTTCAGATGAAAACTTTCCAAAAATATAAACGTATGTAAGAACAGACGATGTGCCCGAAATAACTGACGCTTTTTATTTTGAGATTTTATTCCGTTTATAAAATAGAAACATTTTAAGTTAATCGCGGTGATTAGAAAGTGATATAAAATTAAAAATTATCACCTTATCGCAATATACGGCAAAAAAATCACACGGGCTGATGGTGATGGACAACGTCAGTCCCATGTCACTGACACGAGACTCGAAAACGGAATTAAAGAATACATTTCGACGCTTGTAACTGTCGATAGACGTACGAATTGGTCGTCGTTCGCGTTTTATTGGTGTAGTTCATTCCGTTTAAAAATAAATCGTTCCTTCCCCTAATAGTAAATAAGAGTCGATTCACTTATTCTATATAGCTTTTCAAAACCCGTATAGCTACGGGTATTACCCGAATGACGTCGAAGCACGTTAAAAGAAATCTTGTACCGTTCTTTTCAATATCATATTTCGAATTTCAAAGCTTGTTAAAAAATATGCTATTATTCAAAAGACAATTCCAAAAGTGCCCTGGTTTAAATATAGGGATCTCGTCCACAAAGATTTTGTCTCCGTGTCTGTTAGACTAAGGGGTGATCATAACTGTTTCACCTAGTCTTCTTGCTAAATTGCGGATCATCGGAATTGGAGTTTGTAAGATGTGTAATATTACGATTAAACCCCCCCCCCCAATAAAAATACAGGTTTATAAAACCGTCCTTATGCTTAGCCTAGTGGATAGAGCACGGACTTCTATACGGAAGGTACCAAATTCAAATACCCAAAATTATCGTCAGAGAATAAAAATATAAATAATTCTAATATTATTATAGTGTGAAAGGCAATTGCAAACCACTACTCGCAACCTCCATATGCGCGCTAGTAACGATATAGTACACTACAGAAACACGTGGGGCTGCATTTACAACAAACCGATATTACAATCAGTTCTTCCGGGTGTGTGTGTGGCTATCAGCGCTAACGACATATTACGATCGACTTGTACGATTGTACAACAATAATATTGTATAGGTTAGGTTAGTCGCCTACCCCCAATACTGGGAACTCACATAAAGCCTGCTAGGACCTACGGTATATAATTGTGAAACCGAGTAAAAGTAATATTAAAATCATTCGGACAGTTCAAAACAAAATATTACGACTAATCGCTATTAATGCAAAGTTTTACAGTGATTTCGACAGGAGTTTAACGTTCCAGGAATGTGCCATGTGTAAGAAGTTTAAATTTGGACAATTTAATTTTTTTTTCTTTTGCTTAATACTTAATTCAATCGTGAAACCGCAATAATTGTATGGTCTTTGCTTTTCACTCACTTCCTTGCACTTCACTCACAGTATACACTATACACCTACAACAATTTATTTATAATCTGTCTATGATTTAAGCTGCCTTCTGTTTCCCGTTTGGGACTTTCTTTATTATTATTAAAGTTTATTTTACCTTATCTTCAAGCATAAATGTCATACCCGCGAGTAGTGAGTAGTGAGGAAGCACTATATGTGCTTCCAAGAATCCGAACAGGTAAGCGGAGAAGAACATATGTGACAACGACAATACTTCACTCGTCTTTTATTTTATGAATATAAAATTATATTTTCTAATTTTTATTTACTCTAATTTTGTTTTAAATACGTTTTATTTTTCTTTTTTTTTTTAAAAAAAAAAATGTATGTTTATTATTTATTTGTATTTTGTTTTGTTTTATTACAAGTTTTCTTTTATAATTTTGTTTATGTTTATCCCAAATAGATCTAAATTTTGCTAGTAATAAGAACATTTTAAGTTCACTGTTTCATTAGTATTTTTCATGCGCACCTTCGCAAACTCACCATAGCACACACAACCATCATCCCGTCACCACACCCTAGATATTAAAAATATTGGGCAGAGGGCTACCACACGCACTTTATTATGTTTATTTCACATTCATTTTTTTTTTCCACGGGTACACTACACTTTTTATGCACATCCAGTTTTAAGTACACCTAGTCGTCTGCTACTCTATATTATTGCATCTTATTTTTTTCTAAGTAATACATTTCCCCTATCGGCAAAGAAATGTTCGCATTGGGAGCCTTTAAAAAAAAGAAAAAAAAGATGTTACTTACGAAACGAGGTAAATAAATTTGCCAAAACGTATTTGGTTCGACTAAAATCTTATCTAAAGTTTCCGAGCTGTTGAACATCTCTACATACTCGCGGCGATTGAAGCGAAACATAACATCTTGAAATCAGATGAAGTGCTGCTCAACACTTCTCCTTTTACGTTCGCCTGTTATTAAACCAATTACTTAATGGCTCATGTGGTCAGATTGCATCGAGGAAATATTTAAAAAAAAAATATACGTATCATGTAGTGTGACCCAGAGAAGACGGACGGTTTTGTTGATTTTTTAATAATACAAAAACTGCTCGAACAAAATTTTCGAGTTTTATTTAAAATTAGGAAAACGAGAGATTAGCTTACACAATCATTTGTGGAATACAATATCGTTCGGATTTTCTAACGATACATTAATTCAGTCTTTACAACATTTTCGAAGACTCTTCCAGCATAATTGGCTGAATTTTTGCAATCCCTCAGAAATCCGATTTTTCATATCTTTCAGATCTCGTGGGCGAGTCTAACGCGGCTCTTAAAAAAATCGCGTAACTTTGAATATTTTCGAAAACGTCGTGATCGATGCACGCTGAAAATAACGTTCCACGCAAAGTGCGCGCTCTTTCTCTCGTTATAGGGTACCGCGATAAATGAAACTGAACATTATATATAATCACTGCTGATAGCCACAAGCTAATTTTTGCAAACGAATAGAATTTTCGCCCACACATTTTATTGTATTAATTAATTACATATATATATATATATATATATATATATATATATATATATATATATATATATATATATATATACGTCTTGTATATTAAAAATTTAATTCACACCACGAGCATATAATATAATTTTTGTTATATACTTAATCTACTTCGATTTCAACGGTCGTTCTTGCGTTCTCACAAAAGTTCGTTATTGTAGTAAAAGTTCTTTCCGGATCCAATCACTTCTGAAATATTCCATCATTATCATTATTATTTCTTTTTTATTTCCACTTATATTTTTATTACGTTATGGTTTCCTTCCTATATTTTGTTTGATTTATTTTTATTATATATATGTACACATTTATATTAAAAAAATACACACTTTTCTTTCCTCCGAACTGAAAGAATTACATTTATTTCCTCCGGAATTTCCTCTGAATTACGTTTTTTTTTTTGCTTCTTTATTTTTCACGTTTTAATATATATATATATATATATACATATTTTTTTTTTGCTCACTTATTCCTAACACTCCTAACGGTCACTAAACTTTTCGGCAAAATCATTAACGTCTTCGATGATTGCTTGAACATCCTCTTCTATTTTTAACGATCAACTTATTGTTTGGCAGTTATCGTTTCTAGTTGTTGCAGTTTACTATTGTTCTCGTTCTCCTCTATAATAAACGGGTTAGAAGTAACAATACGATTATCGTCGCTATTATTACTAAATTCATGCCTGCGTGAGAAAATAAAAAATAAAAAAAATTTAAAAAAAAACAAAAACGGATTCATTCAATCATAGAGGGGTTTGTAAAAAAACAAGGAACAAGATGAAAATATAAGTAGTAAACCGAAGGGAGATTTATAAGTATAGTCGAAAAAACTAATGGGTCAACGGCTACTGCATAGAAGTCCTCTTCGTCAAATAGGGTTGGACGAACGACAAAGAAAAAATGTAACAATACGAATTAATGGGTAGCCTTTTGACAATCTATATAACTATGTATATATATATATATATATAAAAATATACATATATATACGTGCGACGCTTTTTTTGAAAGTTCTTACTTACTTTTTATTTTTTTTAGATTGATGGTCGCGGTAAACTTTTCAATCATTTTATAACTTTTTACACTCAATTCGCTTCTGTTTTTCCTTCTTTTAGTGTCTCCTTCAAAGAATTTAACAAATTCTTTACTAAATTTGTTTTTATTTCAGTTAGTGTCCTTTTTCCTTATTTTATAATATGCAAGAAAGAGTTCGAAGAGTAGAGCGGGGATTTATTTATAAATATGTACATCTCTATCAAAATTCTATCACTTTTCTACGTCGATTATTCTCTCACCCCACTCCCTTTATAACTGTCTAGCTACCAGTCTCGATCACTTTCGCATATATATATATATATATATATATATATATATATATATATATCCGACGCTTCGGTTAATCCAACCGTGTTCGAGCTAAAGTAAGTAATTTGTAGCTATGAAATCATTCAACATAAAATTATGCTATATCTATACAATTTCCTAGACATGGGAAGAACTGAAAGCTTACACGCTGCATTGGGGTATACTTTGGCCGGAATTTATAACCGAAGGTGTGACCAAATCGAAAACGTGCACGCAGGAAATTATTAAAAATATATAAACTATATAATCGAATGTCCATGCCAGAGACGTTGAGGGGTGAATTGGCTAACGTGAAAAACACTATGAAATCGGCGAACGGCTCAATGAAAATAAGATTATCGACGCTGTTTTAGAAAAGTAACGGTTGCGGAACTGTGTACTCGGATGGTGATAAATCCACTTTACGGATTACGACGAAAAGAACGCTTTCGATATTGTGCGAATCACGAAAATGGACGAACATTTCAGCTAAGTCTAGAGTTACATCTGCTAAACGAAAATCTATAACACAGGTCTTTCTTGAGTAAGGTTTCACTATAGTAGAATTTATTGCCATTTATTTACCGTAGAGAACAATAGGATAATTTTTCGGTTTCTCGCACTTTTCTGTATTATCTGATAATCATACCTTTTTTCGCATTCCGACCATACCCTCAGTCACAACGGCGTCGGATTACAGGAGTTCTACTGTATACATTTATATGCATAATCCCATCATTTTTTATGGAAACGTATGCTATATACGAGGCGGTTACTTTTATCAGATTATATAGAGAAAAAATCCTACATACACAATGAGTGTATTAGAACTATCAATACCACAATAGGTTTGGCAACTTGCGTGGAACAAAGGTGAAATTGAAGTGGTTCCCTGTCCACCGTGGCGTCCGTGAAAATGAGATAATGGATGCGATTACTCGATCAGATCTAACTACGGCCATTGAGAAGCACGATATACTAAAGTGGAGACAGTTAGTACCAAAACTTTTTACCATTCTTTTCAATCATACTTCGAATTTAAAAGCTTGTTAAATGGTAAAATATGTGTCACTATTCAAAGGACTATTCCAAAAGAGCCCTTGTTTAAACATAGGGATCTTGTCCATAAAGATTTTGTCTCTGTGTTTGTCAGATTAATAACTGGTCATAAATGTACACCTAGTAATCTTGCTAAATTTGGAATGGCTGGTGAGGTATGTAATATTGAATATAGAATCGAACATCAGATCTGGTCCAGCTCAAATACAAATATAGAGATCGCTTTCTGTCTAAACTCTTTGATATTGTTTTACGGTTTGTCTATAAATTTTATATCGTTGGATGTTTCTATTTAGTTTTCTTTATTTGCTATTGTGCTATTGTTTGTCTATAAATTTTATATCGCTCATTGTGTTATTTACCACATTCGTCATCAGATTATTTAAAAATACTGTTTTAACACTTTGATAATTTTTGTAAATTGTGTATCCAAGTAATCATATTTACATTTTGTACTTTTATTTATATTTTTATAATTTATATTTGGCTTAACAGCCGAAAAGCTTCGTGATCTTTCACCCAAAAAAAATTTTAGTTAATTTAATTCTTTTTTGGTTGTTTATTTTTCATTTTAAAATCGCTACATTCTAAACTTTTCAAATTACGTATATATGTGTGTGTGTGTGTGTACATATTATGTACAGAGAGAAAGACATGTGCACGAGGGTATCTATATATGTAATGCATATTTACACACACAGTCAAATATATATATATATATTATATATATATATATATATATATATATATATATATTATATATATTTATTTATTTATTTATGTTGTATATTTATATAATTTTTGCGATTATCCTGTACCAGTCTTCTGTACTACCTAATTTTTTTTTCCACAATCTTGCCTCTCACATGTTATTCGAGTTAAGTGTCTGTCTCTTTACCTTTTATGATCCACTAGCATCATCATTTACATAAACACATAAATATTTGCATATATATATATATATATATATATATATTTATCCCACAAGGAGATATTATGTACCTTTTAGGATTCGGAGCTCTAACCGGAACGGGGTCCGTCCACAGGTGGTGGAGAGTAGAATGACCAGTAGATATACTGGCTAGCTGTGAATAACCAATAATCAGTCGCGAACCAAAAGCGGCTACTGGTGGGAAGTCTCTGGCAGACGATTCCAGTAGTGACAAGGCGCGAGGAGATACGAGAATGCAGATGGGCAGCTTGACGACCTGTCTACTAAAAGTCTGCAAAAATCCTATGACTGTCTCTACCTCGACGGGTTTAGGTCACCGTAAAAGCTTTAAATGGTTACCTCCTAAGTAACAACCCGCTGCATTGCGGTTAAGGATTTTTTTGTACTCAAATTCCTAAGGGAAACAACCCTGACAGAAAACAAAGCTGCCCTGCGGTTATGATATTTATCCAAGGGCTAAGGGAGTAAAACCCGACAGGAAATACGGTGGAGGGCAACGGGAAACCACCACGTTATATTTCCTAACAAAAAATGACATATGAAAGATTAGATATCAATTCTGGACGCAAGGGACAAGCTGGAAACAGTGAGTCAGGCAACGGACGATCCCCTATAGTAATGCAGAGGAATTCGAGTTCTCCTGTGTTTATTTGAGCGCAGAACTCCGCATGAAGGAACACACATGAACTGAGTAAACGATTACAGAATACATATAGAATTGGAACATGGAACGTGAGGTTAATAAAATATGACGAACTAGCATATTTAAAACAAGAAATGGAAAGGTTAAAATTAGATATTCTCGGAATAAGTGAAGTAAGATGGCCGAAGTAGCGACATGTGGAATGAAAATGACAGGGGATTTATTTACTGCGGCGCGGATGACCGAATGGCGGGTGGTTTTTCTTAAACAAACGAGCATCAAACAAAGTGAAAACTATTTGCCGATATAGTGAATCATTTTAATAAAAATTGAATCAGATCGTAAAGATTTAGTGTCAATACAAATTTATATACCAACGAGCACACACACTGATGAAGAAATCGCAGAAGTATACCAGGAGATAGAAAAATTTTTACTAGATATAGGTATTAAAGAAAATTGAGTGATTTTGGGAGACTAGAATGCGTTGGTAGGAGAGGAAGAAACAAGAAAGGTAGTCGGTAAATACGGACTTGGAAAACGTAACAAGAGGGGGGAAAGATGGTAGAATTCTCTATCAGCCATGATCTAACCATAACCAACACAACGTTTGATCAACCATAAAGGAGAAGATATACTTAGAGAGTACCCGGTAATACTAAAAGTTACCAATTAGACTACATTATAGTACCCAGCATATATCACAATCAAGTAAAGGTTTGTAAAAGCTATCCCCAGGAGCGGATGTAGACTCTGATCAGACGAGCCAGTTACAGATGAGGGGAAAAGAAGAAGAACCAGCACATTTAAAAGATGGGTCATAAGGAAAATTAAAAATGATCAAAATTTACAGAAAGTATTTAGAGAAGAAACAAAGATATTCAACACGGATCTAGTGACGACCAATGAAAAATGGAACTATGTTAAGCAGAAAATAACGAAAATTGCGGAAGAACAAGTAGTCAAAGAAGAAAAAGTAATCTATAAATCACGGTTATCTAAACGAATATTGCAACTAATGGAATTAAGAAGGTTGGCTAAACAATAACCATCAGGAATATAAGAAGTACAGGAATATGGTAAATACAGAAGTCCTAAAGAAGATGTAAAAATATTGACGATAACAAGAAAAAGAGAAATACAGAAAAAGCATATAATGATATAAAAATACATTTTTCATAGAAAAGAAACTACGTACTTTAAGAGAATAGGAAATTATTAATCGAAAATAAGGATATCTAAAACAGGTGGAAACAATCTATTTAAGATCTGTATAGTGGAGATCTGATTGACAACTCAATGTTGGAAGAAGTAGCGGATCTAAAAGAAGAAGAGAAAGACACGCCTATATTAAAGAGCGAATTTGAAATGGCTTTAAACGAACTGAAGGCAAATAAAGCGGTACGAGTTGATCAAATTCCCGGAGAACTGATTAAACTATTGATTTAAGTAATTTAAGGATTTGGAACGCGGAAAATTTAGCGCGTTTTGCTAGGACCGATTGAACGGTAGTCGGATATACGTCGATATAAATAGGTTTTGCTAGAAACAAATGAAAATTACTCGAATTTTTGCGTTTCTTAGTTATAAAATATATTTAATTTATTAACGGGAGTTCTAAAATTTGTACGATTATTTCAAACAATTCTAGATTTTCTTATATATTGGTAGATTTTCTTATTATTAGTAGATTTTCTTATTAAACCGACTTATCCTATATTAGTAGGTTTTACTAGAACCGATCGAAAATTAGTCGGATTTCGAATACGGCGATTCTTAGCTATATTTTTACTAGAACAAAAGTATCGATTAAACACCGATTATATATACTCGTGTTGTATTAAAATACGTATTCAAATTATCGATGGACTTTTAAAATCTGCACTATCGCGTGCTTCGCAAAAAAAAGTTCATACAATTTCCTAGATCATCCGTTAGTGTTACTGTTCGACTGAAAAATATTTTTTCATCTTCATTCAAATATATTTAATTTTATATCCGTTATTCGTTTACCTAACTTATTATCGTAATTACGGATATTTTTCTTTTCCGCGAGCCGTATTTACATAGTACTAATAAAGAATCAAAATAAATCTGACTAAATAAAAACAGAATAATTAGTCGGGTTTTTTTTTTTTTTAGAAGCGGTATTACTTATTAGTCGGTTATAGCTGGCGGATAACGAAGCGCGAAGAACAAGCGAATTATGCCATGGAAATGCGCGTGTTAAAGATTTTCAATAGGCATCCGGTTATCCGATCGAATCAGAAACGAAAAAAATCTACGCTGCAATGGGGAAGTTGCGCCTATCGAAAGCAAACTCCGTGAAACACGATTATCGACATACGAGTTTAACATAATGGCAGTGGTTTACTGATATCGTTAGCACGTCGTACGTTTTAAAAGTTCCTGGTAAAAGACCAGCAGGAAAGCCGAAGCAATGATGGTAGGATGTTATAAGGATGTGGATCGTAGAGATGTCGCTATCTCTTCAGATCTAGCAAACAACCGAATTGAATGCAAACGATCTATTTATATGGCAGGCCCCACGTCAAAGGGAAAATTCGTTGAGGAAGAAGAAGAAGAAGAGGATATGTGAAGTAGTCGGTTATATACCCATACAACTAATATATATATATATATATATATATATATAATTATGTATTATACACGAAAGTAATATAATAAAATAATAGTATATTTCCTATAATAAATAAGAGAAGCCAATAAAGAAAAATTTTTTGGTCGCGAGTATTTTTTCATTAACCGACTGAACAAATTCGTCCTAATCTATTCGAACACATACCAACGCTAATAACATCGAATCTGCTTATACCACCACCACCACCAACATCAAATCCCTGCGACGTAACTGAACCGGCCGTTTTTCAAAAATATTTCCTCTTTAAGTCATAATTTTAGGCTTCGTAAGCGGAAAAAGGGAAAAACTTACACCCGGAAACGAGTATATAGATCCTGTGCGCGTTAGATTCGTATTAAATATGCATCGAGAAAACATGCCCGTAAATATATAGTACGTTCACCTCCACTAATAAACTTTATGCTAAGTACACATTCGCACGTTAATACTTAAAGGGTTAATTCCTACGCTTTAAACACACACACATATATATATATATATATATATATATACGCGTATATTTAAACGAATACTAACACGAGCTAGCTGTATTTTCATCTTCTTTTAATCTAGCTTTACTGCAAGCCGCGGCAACTTTTCTCCATGTATGTGGTGATGTGATTTTCACGCTAACTCTTCCGGGTTTCTTACAGCTTGTACTGTTTATTTCTCTACTACATTCCATCTTCATCCGTCGCCAAAGCCATATTTTAAATACGAAAACTTTTCTTCCGGCTTTATTCTTCTACACTCGCTTTTCGGTTTTTCCACCAACGCCCGTATAAATTTCAATGTGGGCAATATATAAGGGTCCTTGCCGATGCGGTGCTTTACTTTTAGACTAGTCCAAATGAAAGAAGATAACTGTTTTCTCCGAGATATTTTATATATATATATATATATATATATATATATATATATATATATAATGGTTGTATATAATACACACACACACACATTATATACATAGGTAAAAGCTTAAAGATGACTGCTATAACGGTATGTAGTAAAATGATGATTTAGATACGACGGTGACTGTTTAAATTAAGTTAAGAATAGAAAGTAACGTGCGTACGATGTAAAAGCTTCTGTTTTTGATAGAGTCTTCGTCATTTTAATTTTTTGACTATCAGTCTATCTTTGTCTATAGTATACGCGCTCTTACCTTTATATACTGTTCTTGTTTATTTGGTCGTTTGTCGAACCTCCATCGCCACCTCATCGAAGTATACGAAACCCTTGGTTTTTCTGTTTAACGAGATCTCAAATAAGTTATGTGTACATAGGAATACGTATATATATGTGTGTGTGTGTTTGCGTGTGCTAGTATACGCCGGACTTTGTCTTACAACCGTTTTTAATGTGTGCGTGCTGTTTATTTGGTTTCTTTTACTTTTTATTTATTTACAATTTTTTTCCTACTTTTTGATGTTATTTACTTATTTATACCTAACTCATGCCACGGCCAATGAACTACGATAATTAACCGAAACTTACAGCTCTTTTATTTCATACTCAAAAATAGAAGAAGAAAAATATTTATTTATTTATATATATATATATATATATATATATATATATATATATATATATATATATATATATATATATATATATATATATAATATATATGCCATTCCTTTTTCTTTCTCGTTTTGATCCAGTAGCGTATATATATATATATATATATATATATATATATATATATATATATATATATATATATATATATATATACATATATATCGTAGATCGAAAATATCACGAATAAGATAGTCTTACTGAGAATAGACGAAAAATGTAGTTTATTGTCTGCAATACGGATACGAATTTTGCGCTATTTTGCTCATATTACCAGACGAAACGCTCTGCAATTAGAAATGCTAATATTGGAAGCCAGACCACCTGGTAAAAGACAAAAAGAGGAATTCTCCAAGATGGTCGGATCAAATATTGGATTTAACGTGCCCAAACATAATAAGGCAATGGGCAAACGCCAGTAGAAATAAAACGATTCATGAGTTAATTGGATTATCATGATCACGACGTCCTATATAACGACTATTCGTCGTCATCATATATATATATATATATATATATATATATATATATATATATATATATATATATATATAAACGGAGCAATTCGAATAGAAATGTTATAAATCGAAATCGTCTGAAAAATTCGTTTTATCTACGAATTATGGCGTTCTTCATAATTAAGATATAGTAGTCGTTAGTTTTTGATTGATGGTAAACATCATTTGGCTTTACTATCGGATCTAAGCGTAATCCGCAAGATTAGCTATTACACGTACTCCGTTAGATAATTCTCTCGTACTAATAGGCGCTAATACTTTCGTTTACTAGGAAATTTTCTTTACCGGCCGAAAAGTGAATGCTTTATTGTTAACTATTTTTAAACGATTTAATAGGACGACGAAACGAATAGACTTACAAACACACGATAACGATATTCCCTTGCCGATTTGGCCGCTAGGGCTTTCCCCTACACTTTCCTTCCCTTTCTGTTTTGTGCATTTCGCAATCGGATTTTTTACTATGTCGTCTCTACGAGCTATTAGTCTCGCGAACTTGCAAACCCGGGATAAAAAATCGATGGTCTGGCGGAAGTATCACGTAGCGCTCTCGAAGCTATTTTGAAATTTCTCATCTAGCACCCGCTGCTGTTTTCCGTCAATCTACGATACTCTGAGAAATGATCTATCTCCAAAAGGCGTTGATGTCAAGTCGAGATTTCCACTCACTCAGGTATTGTAGACAATCTCGCTAGAAGGTCCCTCGAGAATGGCTCATTCTACTTCAATGCACCTATTACGAAAAATTTATCAAAGGACGAAGTTTTCGCATAATGAATCTTAAGGTTTAACGTCGATAACATTTCGCACGTTCTATTCACATACAAATTATTAGCCCCTTCAGAGAGGGAGAGAGAGATAAAAAGGTAAAGAGTGAGAAGGAATATTTAGAAAAAACAAAAAAAAGGTAAAAAATTAAGTAAAATTATATTATACACTAGAATCCTCAAAAGTCAAATAAAAGGATCGAAATCTATCACTGTTAGACACGCTCTAAGGTCCATGTAATATATATATATATATATATATATATATATATATATATATATATATATATATAAATGTATATATATATATATAAGAACTGATGAAAGGGGAACGTGAACAAAATAACACAATGGAAACGAAAACTACAATAACTGAAAAAGAACCACCACTGCTGAAAGATGAAATCAGGCTAGCCCTGCAGAAGCTAAGAACCCAAAAGGCAGCAGGATAAGATCAAATTGTTGCAGAGATGTTCATAAAACTAGACAATGTAGCAGTGGAGGTCCTATATGGAATTTGTCAGAAAATATGGGACACAAATATGTGGCCAAATGACTGGACAAAATCTATATATATATACCAATCCATAAAAAAGGAGAACGAAATATATGTGAAAATTATGGAACAATAGCATTAATATCGCATGCCAGTAAAGTAATGCTTCACATAATTCATGAAAGATTAAAATCATTCGTATTGCCGCAAATATCTTCAGAGCAGGCGGGGTTCATTCCTGGCAAAGGCACACGAATACAAATAATGAACTTAAAACAAATAATCGAAAAATGTAGAGAATTCAATGTCACAGCATACTTCTGCTTCATTGATTATAGTAAAGCATTCGACCACATCCAATGGGAACACCTATCGCAAATATTAAACAACCTTGGCGTCCCACGTCATCTAATTGGTCTCATTAAATCGTTATATACATCTAGCAAAGGCAGAGTTAAAGTAGGTGATAAATTGTCGGATGAATTCAAAGCAGGAAAAGGTGTACGACAGGGCTGCATACTAAGCCCGATATTGTTCAACATTTATAGTGAGTGGATAATGAGAAGTGTCCTACAAGAATGGGAAGATGGTGCAAAAATTGCAGGAAAAGCAATCAATAACCTGCGATACGCGGACGATATTGTAATAATCGCCTCATCAGAACAAAAAATGGTCAGCCTCCTTGAAAAATTGGAAAGTATAAGTAAAGAACATGGATTATACATAAACAAGAAAAAGACCAAGATAATGATTATAGATGGCAACAGTCAATCACAGGATCCACAAAGTATAGATGGCTTATAAGTGGTTGATAGATTTGTATACTTAGGAACGCTAATCACAAAGGACGGAAGCTCAACAGAGGAAATTAAACGGAGAATAAAGATAGCAAAAATGGCGCTATTACAATTAACGAAAATATGGAAGAGCCATGAGATAACAATACACACAAAAATGCGTCTTATGAACTCGCTGGTGTTCTCTGTATTCCTATATGCATCAGAATGCTGGACAATGAAAAAGAGCGATACACAACGCATTAATGCGTTTGAAATGCACTGCTGGAGGCGAATGCTAAGGATACCATGGACTGCGAAAAAAACGAATTTGTCAATACTTCAAGAAATTAAAGGTGGTTCAGAGATTACAAACCATGGTACAGAAACGAATAACATCATACACAGGACATATCATACGACAGAATGGATTGGAAAAAATGATTATGACGGATATGGTAGAAGGTCGTAGGAAAAGAGGCAGGCCACCAACAAGATATATAGACAGAATTAAAAGAATCGCAGGCACCGCATTAATACGAGAAATGATGGACCGGGCAGCAGATCGAACTACATGGCGGCTAAAAACGTTCGTTTATGAGGATTCATAGGGTCACGATGCTCGAAACGAGCCACCGATGATGATGATGATGATGATATATGTATATATGTATATATGTATATATGTATATATGTATATATGTATATGTTTCGTCTGGGGATAACCTAGTGGCCAAAGTAAAGTTATTATACAGATGAAATAATAAATTTAGTAACATCAAATTTAGCTAACAAATACATTAAACAAAAAACAAAAGAACGCAGTGATATTGTTAACAAGAAACTGAAGAATTTAATTAATAAACAATGCCCTCAAAACATACACCAGTTTCACAAGTTCCATGACCGAGTAGTTCATTTATCAGATATAAGTTTAACAAAAGATGATTTAAATATTCTTAATAAAAGCTTAAAATATATAGAGAAAAATAGTATCAATATATTCAAACAAGATGAAATGGAAAAGATGGCAGTAGATTGTGAAAATATTATTCAAAAAGTTAATCCAAATGTCCAAAATAATTTAAATAATGTAGAATTAATTGATAAGTTGAAAGAACTAAAAATTAGTAATAATGATATTCTTATATCACTAGATATAGTTAAATATATATAATAATATACCAACAGATGAAGTAATAAGATATATAGAAGATAATAAAATGTATAACAGTAGGTTTAAAAATCAATTTATAAAATTATTAAAAATTGTATCAAATCAAAACTATTTAAAATTTAATGATAAATACTACAAACAAGAAGATGGATTAATGATGGGTTCACCTTTATCACCTATTTTAGCAGAAATATATATGAATAGAGAACATAATATCTCGAGAAAATAATATATTTAAAAATAATATTAAATTTTGGGGAAGATATGTAGACGATATATTAATTATTTGGAATAACAAGTTGGAAACTTATGAATTAAATAAATTTGTAATAGAATTAAACAACTTTAATAAAAACATTAAATTTACAGTAGAAATAGGTAATAAAAATATAAATTTCTTAGATTTAAATATTAATATAAACAATAATATATTAGATATTGATATATACAGAAAACAAACACTAACTGATGTAATAATTCCAAACGATTCTTTTCATGCAAAATCACATAAAGTAGCTAGTTTAAGAAATTATTGTAATAGAGCCAAAATTATTTTAAACTGCAACAAAAACAAACTTAATAAAGAAAAGAATATTATTAAACAAATTGCCAAAGCAAATAAATACAATCTGAATATAGTAGATCAATTATGCAACAAACCAAATAATAATAATCATGAACGAAATAAAAAGAAAAAGATAAATATTTAGGATCAATTTAATATGTATAGGAAAATATAAATTTTTAAAAATCTTTAAAAAGTCCAATGATAGCAATAAATCATAATAAAACATTATTTAAATCAATTTGCAACAATAAAATAGAATAGAATTAGGTATTACAAAAATCTGGAGTATATAGAATAAACTGCTCAACATGTAATAAGTTTTATATAGGTGAAACAGGACGTCAAATAAATAATAGACTAAGAGATTAATTCGTATAAAAATGAAAATGATGATAAGTCACTTTATGGTAAGCACTGTAGAGAAGAAAAACATTTTATAGAAAACATTACAGATAATATAAAAACTTTACATATAGAATATAAATTTAAAAAAAGAAAATTATTAGAAAAACTACAAATTATAAAACATAGAAGTATTAATAATTTATTAAATAATATGATTAATTTTGATCAAGAATTAATTTTAAATTCGGTTGTATAATTGCATGTTATTGTAAAAAAAAAAAATTTTTTTAAATCTGGTTATTTAATGTATCGATATTTATAAGTTTTTTAGTAATATCTTTGGTTTGTTTGTAACATTTTTAACAATAGCTTGAAAATGATGTAATAATCGAAAAGCATCGTGTTTATGTAATAAAAAAATTTTTTTAGTGATTAACTTCGATTTTATTTTGTTTTGCTAAATTCATAAAATCACTACTCTCCAATACATCAACATTATATACATACATATATATATATATATATATATATATATATATATATATATATATATATATATATATATATAATACTATATAATACATATGATTTTGCACAATGTGAATAATTATTTATGAAATAAATTAATAAGACTTGATTATTTTTTATTATTATTATTCTTGTTGTTGCTATCGTTTTTGCTGTTATTGTTTAATTTCATATTCACAATTAAAGATGAAACGTGTGCTGGATTTCATTTCATCGTTATGTTATCGTTGATGTTATTGATATTACGACTATTATTATTTTATCAATTTATTGATTAATTTCTTAATTTAATAGTTGCCGTTTTATATTTCGTATTTTTTCGGTAAATTTTGTAATAATAAACGACAAAAAAAAAATTGAAATCGTTAAAATGTTTTCTTTATGAAAAATCAACAAACTTTTCGGCTGTTAGGCTATTATCAAGTGAATATTTAAAAAATAATAAAATTATAAAATAAAAATATTAATTTAGATTACAATTCACAAAAATCAGTAAAATGAAAAACACTACCACGTTAACTGTCACACTGTTTTATTAACACTGTTTTTCATTTTGCTGATTTTTCCGAATTGTAATCTAAATTAATATTTTTCATTTTATATTTTTATTTTATTAATTCCCTGGATGACAACCGAGAAAAACCTTTTTTGATTTTTTATAAAATTTTTTTTAATAATTTCAACTTCATTTTTGTCGTTTACTTTTTAAAAAATCACTACATTCCACATTACTCATAATTTTATTTTGAAATATATTGGCGTGTCATAATATTTAAATTGAAATTAATTTTGTTTTAATTTGAGATTGTTACTATTAATGCTACGAGTACGCTATATTAATTTAATCATATAAACCGTATATTCCCTATCCGCGATAATTTTCTAAATAAATATGAGATTATATATATATATATATATATATATATATATTATATATATATATATTATATATATAAGTTTTTGTGTAATGTAAATAAGTATAGAATAGGTTTATTTGATTTCGATATTATTATCATGGTTGTTATTGCCTTTTTCGTCTTTGTCTTCTCATCATCATTATCATTACTATTATCATCGACACCTAGTCTAGTTTCGAAAAACTCTGTTTCTTGTTTACCTACCTGGCGGTGTTTTTAAATTGACCGAACGTTAGCGAAAACACAAATCTGTTCGGCATTACAAAGTATACGTTCAGTTCTACAACACCGCCGGGATAATGGTTGTTTCATTAGAGTTATCAGCGGAATAACCGCTAACGCTATATGCGAAATAAAGTTTTGACCGCGCGCCTCCAGGTTTTTGATAATCTGTCCTGCGGGAATTACAAAAAGATTTTACTCGCATTTATGCAAAAAGCTGTTGCTGCTGCTGCTCAAAACGTTATTCAAAACGTCTTAACGTTCGCTCGCGTAAAACGCGTGTCTCAACTTTAGGCGGATTACAGAATTCGCGTTTTATCCCGTCTTTTGTACTTCGAGCGCCGTGAATCGGCTCTCAAAATGACGTTCATCATCATCGCATCCAATCAAAATGATGAGAAAAGTTTCGCGAAATTCGACTAACAACCGTAATCGCTTTTTGCGCTGTTAATTCCCGTTTTCGGTCTTACGCTTTTTAACCGTTAACTACAGACAACCCCGATCAATTTTTAACCTGTACGTGATTGCATTTTGTAAATTTTTCAAGAACCACACGTTTATTTCACATTTTCAGAGTTTCGTACAAAATAAATAAATAAATAAATAAAATGTGTATTTTGACATTTAGAATAAGAAACAACCGTTATCATCTACACGGTACCGAAATATAAAACAACATTCCAAAAGTTATTACAAAATATACAAATATTACACAAAGTGGAAAATTAACACCGAAAAAACGGAAGCTATACTATTTACGAGACGCAGGTCGCAAATAACTCACCACATCGAAATAAGCAACAGGCAACTATCGTGGAGGAAACCTCGTGTAACATATCTTGGTCTTACAATGGACAAGCGACTGTCGTTCCATGAACACATTAAACACATCACGGACAAAGCGCACTCCCGATTATATAAAATTTTACCCATTTTTCACAAACGCTCTAAAGTTAGTATTAAAAACAAACTAATAATATATAAAGCATACATACTGCCGATATTATTATACTCTTGCCCAATTTGGTCCGGTGTTAGTAATTCCACCTTAAATAAATTACAAATTGTTGTTCAAAATAAATGTCTGCGTACTTAATGCCCCTTACTATACTAAGATAACTGACATGCATGCATCTCTTCATCAGCGTACTATTCCTGAGCTAGTACAGGAACAAGCAGATACAGCAAATGCCTGACTAGCCATCACCCTATCGTACAGCGAATTGGAAACTATACTCGCGACTCGCTGACCGGAAAATATAAAAAATATAAACACAAAAGAATTAAACATTCACTTCTCTAGCACCAGATTGTCGAACTACTTAAGTCGTTATTAATAAGTCTCTATTTAACCTTAATATAATTTGTATAATTTTACCCATACCCTTATTGTACTATTAAGATCGAACTATAATTAATTAATTTCTCTATTTTCGGTTACGCAGGGTTTTTAGTTGTATACGTTTTTCCCTGTATAATTATTGTATAATTATAAAATAAATTTATTTCCTAACACGCGTAGTAAGAGCGTTAACGTTGCTCGGTATGCGCATTTTTTTATTTACTTATTATTTTTATTTACTTATTATTTGCTGATGTATAAAAACATAAATATACTTTATTGAATTGAATTGAATTAAAACAACATGCTTCCCGTGTATATATGAATAATAATATAAATAAAAGAAACGAAGCTTAAAGCAAATAAACTGCATGACCAGCATAAAATAAATATATAATAAAATGGAATATGAGATAACAGACGATCAGAGTAGCGATGAAGAGAAAAATAGGTAACTATATACACAAAATAAACTTAAACTTAAATAATAACTATATAGCATCGGGAAATCATCATAATATATTGAGTTCTTTTATGTTTATATTTCTTATAATTGAAGACTAGTGCGAGTGTAGTCTCCTATTTTGTTTATATACGCGCTTAGGGTAGAATTATTAAAAAAATTTCGGTTTTGCTGATTTATTACTCGATGCGCGTATGGTAATTTCAGTGTGCATACGAACTATTCTAGCATAAAATGGAGCTTTAATTCTATTGCATGGTTTACAATTTAGACAAGTTAGACTTGCGTAAGACCACACAGGACACGCGTACAACATGATCGATCTTAAGATACATTTCTAGATAATCAGCTTATTTGCGGTATTTTCCTATTAAAGATAGGATATAATTTAAATAAACAGGCGCGAGTTTTATTAACGGCGTGTTCTGTATAAAAGGTAAGTTATCTAGAATAACACTGAGATATGAGATATCTGATCAGAGCCTTCCATTCTATGGGTGTGTTGTTAATCATTATAGGAGTTAGTTAGATCTTCTTTTTGTAAATAATATTGACTATGTTAATTTTCCATTTATCGAAGTATGATCATCGCGTATTCGAAGTAATGAGTTTATACATTACATAATAAAAGAGTTATTTTAATATAAAAAATTAAAAATACCGATGACCTATATCGTTTTAATAATTAATATTATTTCGTTTTTCATTACCGCGTTTGTAATGCACCAGTCCTACTACAGGCATAATACTGAACGAACTCGATATAATTTGTACGAGATGTTTTAAGATGTTTTTGTAAGAACTGCGTGGTCTAATAATATGCGTATATATCGTACGTTTTTACGCAAATTAAATATTTTTTATTTTTTTTTATACTTAATCAACACATTAGTTAACAACGTCTTATGATTAAAAATAATATACAATCACGTTTCATACGAATATTTCAGAAATTATGTTTTAAACTTCGTAAACCGTTTTCATTAATATCCTTTTTTTTTTTAGAACAACTCGTTTAATTTTAATTTTTTTTTTTTTTTTTAATGTACACAAACGCCACCAAAATTATTTTAGTATAATAAAATATTAGTTTTTTTAAAAAATTTAGGTAGATATATTAATAATTTAAACACGCCGACGGTCAAAATGATCGGGGTTATCTGTGGCAAAGTTTTAAAAACGGTACGTCTGCCGTTAATGGTTAAATTATTCGCGATGCTATTAAACGAAATCTTCGATAATGCGGCTCGTATCGAAATTACGATGCGGAAGAGTACATCGCGCGCGGTTATAATTATTCCGAATTTTATCGATGACGTATCTAATCGAGAGCGATAGTCAAACACATTTATTCGATCTAACGATCTAAAATCCTACTAATTCGCCGGCAACAGTAATACACATAATGGCGGGGCACTCGAACAACTTACGCTCATTCAAACCGGATACTAATTTACGGCGATCTCTTACACGCCACGAAGAAATAATCATTACGAGTCTCACTCGTTGATCAGAAGAGAATCACTACCGATTTGTTGCTGCAGCAGTGTTAAATTAACAATAGAACACCTTCTGCTACACCGCCAAAAGTACTACATGGCTGAACGTACCCGATATAGTCTTCCATCTGCATTACAACATATTTTGCAGCCGAATGCAGCCGGGCAGTAGCGTTCCTATGTGCAACCGACCTGTTTAAACAACTATAGCTTCCGTGTCGGTGTCTCGTAGCAATATATGGCACATAAATGGATCAACATCGTGAAAAAAGAATAATGAACTATGTGCGTAAAGCTCTTCGTATGTCTGCTTTTGGACAGATCTTTAATAAAAAAAAATAATAATAATAAACAAAGGTTAGTAACATAGAAAACGTAAATTAGGAAATTAAATCAGTGAATGAACTCGAAAAGATAAACGGTTTTAAAACGGAGATTCCGGGACACATTGAATTTCATGGAAACCGAGTTATGCCGTAACTAGAAGTGAACAGAATAACATAGAACAGATTAAACCAAACCGGAGAAGAATATATTACCAAAATGAAATGAACGAAAGAACAAATATTCTACTAGTAAAAATTATAAATAACTTACATTGCTAACAAGTAGTTAATTGCGTCACCCCGGGAGAATTTAATGTAATCGCGCTTTGTTGTCACGACACAATGCAGCACCGCGTGTTTCTGCAGTATACTATACTGTTACTAGCGCGCGTATATGGTGCTCTGCGTGGTGGTTTGCCAGATTGCCTTCCATGTGATGATAATATTACGAGATGATAATTTTTGTGTCGTCGATCGTAAACTCGATACCACCCGTATAGAAGTTCTTGCTCTACTAAGCTCTCTCCTAACAGCTTATCTTTACCACAATAAAGAAAAACCGAAAATTAATTATGATATATATATATATATATATATATATATATATATATATATATATATATATATATATATATATATATATATATATATATATATATACTTGCAGAATATATTACAGTTATCGAGGGACGATTATATTAACGATGGGAACAACATTTGTACGCAGCGAAGGTACAACAGAAAAAAGAGAAAACCTATATAGTAATGAAACAGACGATCGATGGGAATCCACGGAATGTGGACAAGAATATAAAGAGGGACTATATAAAAATGGTGCGTGCAGATTACGTTTTGGAATCGTTGATAGTTCGATTATTGTAGTTCAGAAGGCTGCATAAGGCTCGGCTCAATATGACAATGTGACCAGTTCGATCAAGAAGAAGAAATTTTTTATTTCTATAAGAATTATTACCGACATTAAGATCTCTGCCCTTAACCCTTTCAGTCATACCTTATAAACTAATAAGTATAAAAATGTTGATACAAACTAATGTTTATTATACAGTACTCAATTTTTAGGTGAACTAGTGATAACATTCGATATATTTATATAAATATTTTTAAAAATGGCATATTCCACATCAATCAGAAAATATAACATTTTGTTCGAATTAAAATTTCACGCACCATATAGTGGACATCATGACTGAAAGGGTTAGGGGGTGTTGTATACAAACAGCGTGATAAACCCAATGTCTCCGAGAATATATACCTACTTATATAAGCTTATAAAGCATACTTTAATACGGACGACAAGCTTTTTAATAGATCAACTCCATTCAATTGGACAAAATATGATCGAGCGATAAAAAAGAATAATAATAACGATGACGACATCAATAACGATGGACTGACGTCTGCTTCGCGTTTTACGTAATCGAATTTTAAAATTTAGCCTACGAGGGAAAAACAAATAAAAACCTTCGAATAAATAAATAAAATATGGTAAAAAGAAAAACAAAAATATACCACATACATATGTACACATATGCATATGTACACATATGCATATATACACATATGCACACACACACATGTACACGCGTCATATTAACTACGCAAAGTAAATGATTAACATAGACACGGATTTTTAAATGGCACTTCTTCTTGTAAATCTATCTCCTAGCGGAGGTTGGTGACCATCTGACAATATATTTCTTTATCTCGTGCTGTGTGAACCGGTGTAGCCGTTATTGAACCAATCTTTAAGAATTTTCGTCCACGACCTTCGTCTGCGTGCTCGACATCTGCTACCTTCTATTTTACCCTGTATTATGGTCTGCAATGTGATGTATTTCCTGTTCCGAATTATGTGCCCAAAGTAGGCTGCTTTGCGTATTTTTATTGACGCCATGACTTCGCATTTTTTTTTTAATTTACTTTCAGAATCCGCCGGTATAGCCACATTTCGAAGCCCTCTATTTTCTTGATTGATGCAGCCTTGAGCGTCCAACTCTCTGCTCCATACAACAACACCGCCAGCACGTAACACTTTGTAGCACGCCACCTTGTTTCCAGTGTAATGTTTCTATTGCACAGTATTTCATTTTCTGAAACGTGCTTCGCGCCATTTCTATCCTAACTTTAATTTCGTAATCAGGATTCCAATCATCCGTTAGCCGATATCCTAAATATTTAATTTTTGTAACTCTTTCAATTTCTTTACCTGCAATGTGTGCAGATGTATATCCTGTATGTATGTTTTACTAACAGCCATAAATTTTGTCTTTTGTGTATTAATCTCGAGTCCCATTTCTTTACTCGTTTCATTTATTTTATTCAACATGTAAATTCCGCACATTATCAGCAAAAATAACTGCATCATCTGCATATCTAATATTATTCATCCATTTGCCATTTACTTTTATTCCCTTTTCTACATTATTCAGGGCATTTTCTCAACGAATACAAATTGAACAGTGTTGGCGATAAAATACGTGCCGTACACCTTTAATTATTTCGATCTCTCTAGTTGTCATCTGATTGGTTTTAATAGCTGATTGATTCCAATATAACTGTTTAATAATGTTAATATCTTTGCTATCAAGTCTTATATCTTCCAATTGCTTTAATAAAATGTCGTGTTTTACGTTGTCAAATGCCTTTCATAATCAATGAAACAAACAAAAACCTGACATTTTTGAATATGAACTTGAGCAGCTACCAATGCTTCGCCAGTTCCAAATCCATTTCTGAAACCAAACTGCGTTTCCCCAAGCACCTCATTTATTTTACGCCATATACGAGCGTGTATAATTTTCAAAAATATCTTGAGCATCTCATCAAGCTTATAAGTCTATAATCGCTGCATGTTTTTGAAAATGATCTTTTTGGTAATGGTATGAAACTTGCTGTTAACCAATCCTTAGGAATTTGTCCCGTATTATATATCTGATTAAATAATTTTAACAAAATGTTGTTTCTATCTATATCAATATCCATCTGTCCCCGCAGCTTTACCATTTTTTGACTGCTCCACCGCTTTTCTCAACTCACTTTTCATTATTTCAGGACTTTCTAGTACTATTTCTGTTTCGGCTTTGTATTCTTTTCGGATGTCGCTGTATAATTGGGCGATATATGATTTCCATATCTCTATTTGTTTGTGTTTTTCTATAATCACTTTATTATGTTTATCCAGAAGTTTGTTAAACTTCTTTCCCCCGTATGTGTTATTTCTTTAATCTTTTTATGCAGATTAAAACTGTCATGTTTCTTTTCTAATTTCTCTCAATATCTTTACACTTGTCCTTCAACCATTCTTCTTTCGCATGTTTTATTTCCATTTTTATCACTTTCTGTACATTACGGTATTCCGGTTTATTCTTATGTGTTTCCTTCTTTCCTCCATTAGTTGTAATATTCTTTCATTCATCCAGTCTTTCTTTTTTGCTATTTTTTGGTAACCCAATTGTTCTTCTGCTGTATTTTTGATTACATCCCTCGGCTGTGTCCATGTATTTTCGATATCATCCCGTGTTTGTGATATTACTAATATTATTATTAAGTGTATATGATAGATTACTTCTTTGTATTTCATTTTTTAACCTGTCAATATCCATTTACTTTTGTATTGGTGGCCTAATTACTCTTTTCAATCTTAGGAACATTTTACCCATTAGTAAGTTACGGTCTGAATTTATATCAGCTCCTGGGTAAGCTTTAACGCTTGATATAGAGTTCCGAAATCGAGAACCTACGATAATTCTACGATGTTTGTAATAACGCGTGAAGAAGTTTTATCGTAATCACCTACGAAATTAACTAATCTATTTCGACGTATTCTATACACAGTGGCGCACAGTTCTGTCTGGGGGCATCCCCAATCGAAAAAAAAAAAGAAAAAAATTAATTTGTAATAAAAATGATTGAAATATACACGGCCGAATGTTTAACAAAATTCGACAGACAAAACAAAGTATAAACGATCACGAACAACGAAACAAGTAATAAAAATATAAAAAAAAGAAAAAAAACGTACTAGTCACGATCCGGGTCAGATATGCCGAACGATTCAACCAACGGTCATTTTTTTTTCTTTGTGTCGCGCAGTAGGCTGGATTTTCAATGTCATTAGCAGACAGACTGTAATGAATATTTTCTAGCAGTACTTTTTGCAATCCAGGCTGTTTTGCACGCTCTTCGAAATGAGGTTTTATTAGTGATAGCTCTTTCGAATATTCACTTCTGTTTCAACTATCAGCTGCGAAATTGTTAAAAGTTAAACGCCTTTTTCATATATATTTTATACTTTTTTAAGCCCTCTGGGCGGCTTATATCCCCCTTCGTGGGTGCGCCGCTGGTTCTACACCTATCATAAAACTTTTTTTTTCGATAATTTACTAATATTAAAAAGTTAGGTATAAGATGTTTAATTCGGAGTATCGTCGGCTTCTTCAATCACTGTTTACTTTTTTCCTGTTCCATATCGCATTTTGATAGTTATAATCGTTTATACGGAAAATATTGACATAAAAACAATAATAATCTAAATTACAATACTATATTACCATATACAATAACGTAACGGTAATTAGATAATAGATTACAGGCATAAAATGAAACGGTTATCTAATGCGCGAATGGATAAATACAATTTTTTTCACTCACGTTGTAAACCCATCGCAATGTTTATCTACACATTTGAAACCCCCCTCCGTATAAAAGCGACGCAATATTTCTATAGCCATCTACATTATTCTAAATTAAGCGCCGTAAGTAGAGTACAAGGCGATTCGTAATATGACGTGTAGTGCAGATAGACACACACACACACACACATACACACACCCGAGAGAACTGATTGTAATCGCTTTGTTATCAGCGTGTTTTTACACAGGTGGACGAAATTTCAGCAATGTAATATTATGAACAATATAGGACGACGTTTAGAATTCCCGTTAAATCGATTTTTAAATTCCTCCGAGTAGGTAATTATATTCGATCTGTATCTTCTTATGCGGCGATTTTATTTAGAATTGTTTCGATCTAAATGATCTTGTCCTACTGTCACTGCTACCGAATGAAATTTTAAATTTACTAACCTTCGTCAGAACGTAAATAAGTTAAACTCTTAACCGGGACAACTGAAGAATAGTTTGATTTCGAATGAATATCATCGAGGATATTTACCACTTGGACGTAGAGTATCAGTTGCCTATACATGAAGTATACACAATATATATAGATAATTACCTACATACATCGATGCGTAATAATCTACCTACATAATAAAAATACACACATGCCTGCGTGCACAAATCTGTAAGCGAGCTCATATTTTTAAAACGTTCACACTCAAGTCGTATTGCGCGCATGAGTACATGTACGTGCGTAAAATAGCATGCGTGTATGACCATTTTAAAGATAACAATAATAATTCAAATAATAGTTCTTCTTCCGTATTATACCCAAGCCGGAGTTTCGGCCAACGGAATTTCGATCACCAATATCGTCGAAAGATATGAAAATGCCGGTCACGTAGTGTCAGCGATGTTTGGAGGACGAAGTCGACCGACCAACAAAACGGCTAAGATAGGGTCTTTAGATTTTATTAGCCTAGCTGATGATACAAGCGTCAAATGGCCATCGTATAATATATTCGCGTTTGATTTATTCATATTTCAATGACAATAAATTCGACTCATCTATACAAACATATATATATATATATATATATATATATATATATATATATCCATAAATAAATAAATTAATAACTAAATAAATAAAGCCTATATTTCGCCAAATGTCGGCCGAACGCCTCTCAATCAAGAATATAATAACAAATTTATGCGATATATAAACATACTATACACCTATATAATTGAACATAGTTGTAAATTCCATATGATCGGCACAATTCCTTCCATTTCACTCTATCGGAGCTGAATCGCAACCAAGTAGAACCCAACCGCTGCTTGAAGTGCCCACCTTAGCGGTTGTCTGCCTACATTTCTTTTATTGCAGATTGGAACCCACTTCCGTGTATTAATATATAAATTGCGTATTCTGTTTTTGTATTTTTCTATTTATTTTAATTTAAACGCATATAGAAACAGCAATCTTTCGTACGCTATTCGCGTCTATATTTTTTTATATCTATATATTATACGTTTAATAGACCGGTTACGAAACAGCGTATCGGTTTTAATAGGTATAATTGCTCGCTAGTTTCGCCTCGGTTATATTTTATATATTGTGGATGGTAACTCAAACTAAAATAAAAATAGCTCGCTTCGGATTCACGTTGAGAAATAACAGATATGAAATTGATAATCGACATCACTGGAAAACGGGAAAAAGGAAGGAAAAATGAAAAACATGGTAACGCGAAAGAAGGGACCAAAGTTTACTGCGGAAATTAACCAATAGATTGGAAGCCTATTAATCGCTAACATCCATTGAGGATATGACACCAGAAGAAGAAGAAATCTAACTAGAAATGTGCGCACGTTTTTTTGGCTGCCCATATATATTAACGAGAAGAAGAAAGAAGCTTTCATCTGAACGATAAGTTTTGACATAGGACTTATATATATATATATATATATATATATATATATATATATATATATATATATATATATATAAGATGAGTAACATAGAACATTATTTGAATAAGGTTTTAATTAACTTTATTTTAATATAACGGTAATTTCGATTTAACGAATTTAAAAATGATACCATTATGCCGAGTCGAATCAAAAGCTTTTTCAATGTCGATTAGTAATAATCCCAAAGTTGCCGGGTATGTTCATCTAGGTTTCAGTACGATATCGAAAATGAATATATGAAATATCACTAATTGCTAAAAGCACGACGGAATATTTGGATATTCGATTTTAATTGCAGAATGATAATATACAAATCGCTAGTTAAAAACATTGTTTACCATCCAGTGGTTCGCGATAAACATTTTCGCGTAAAGTAAATAATCTCATTACGAAGAAAATTTCTAATTAACGCAACGATATAAAACCATTTCGAGCAGTGGGTTAATCCGTTATATCACTCGACTTACTAATAGCGGAGCTGTTATATTAAGAATAATGAATTTCAGTTGATTAATGAAAATCTAGATCGAGAACTAAGCTATTTATTAGCAATAATACGAAACGTTTCCTTAGCTCATCCTATAGCGAAAAACGATTTAAAAAATTATTACGCGAAAATTCAAATGGGAGAAAGATACAGTTGGGCGCTACACTTTCGAAATGATTCCTAAATTTTAGACGGACATTAGATTTTTATACGACTTATTTATTAACACGGTGCCTGGGAAATTTTCCGACACTTTATGTCGTTTTCACTTAAGCAAAGATGATAAACGCTTATGCAAGTTGAACGAAAGTGTAGAACGTATTATTTTCGAATATTCAAACTACAAAACCGTAAATCTTAAACTCGATGAACAATTAATCGCCCAAAAGTTTCAAAATATTACTTTCCACCTATACTTCGTCCCACGTTTCAGAATATAGACGTCGTTACTTAATTGTCCGTTCATATATCATCATGTGTGCGGGTTTGTGTTATGCGCACGTAACATCGAGAGATCTAGTTATGGTGAATGAATAATTATTGTAGATCTTAACTGTACGACTCTGCGTGTATTTTGATAATGTAAGACCGTTTAATATCATCTTCTTGCCTTTTAAATATAATTCTAATATATGTGAGAATTACGACGACAAATTTTAAGGAGCGACCTCTTTTAATTACGACGGCGATTCCTCGATAATAAATGAAGGAATGACGGAATTGTTTTATCGAGGGAATAGTTGAATGACTGTTGAAGACGAAACCGGATAAGATGTGCGGACAGATATGAGATCGTCAGGAATGCTGTATAAGTATAGTAAAATATAGTAATGAGAGATGGGTTTGCGAGTTGACGAAACGGCAGGCTGGGTAGTAGGTGAGTTAAAGATAGTCATGAGAGAGATACGTGACCAAGCTGAATCGGTAGTACGAATTGCACACTTGTCGCCAGTTGTTGATGTGAGAGCTGTGTTCAGTACAGACGGCGAGATGTTATAGATTACATTAGTAAATGTACTTCTTAACCCTTTTAGTCGCAATATATGGTAAAATTTTAACGCTAACGAAATTCGTTATTTGCTGAATGACGTGAAGTGTCAAATTTTAAAAATATTCTTATAAATACGTCGAAAATTTCCTACAGTTAACCTAACAAGCGGTATTGTATAATAAACATCTGTATAAAATTTATGCATTTGTGTCCGAATTTTATAATGTACGACTGAAAGCGTTAAGAATAGCAATTTATTTTATTTTTTATATAAACAAAAAAACCTGATGTGTGTATTAGTTCTCTGCAATGTGTAACTTATTAGATAGAATGTCTAAGGGATGAGGAACATAGAGTCCCGTAGGCCAACAAGATTATGTATTGAAGAGTTTGCGAAGGAAAATATATATATATATATATAACTGTAGTACAAGCGTAAACGAGAGATATCAAATATAGTAGAAACGAAAGTAAGTAATTAGTTCAAGGATGTAAGCAAGGAAACGATGAAAAATAGTGAATAGCTATAACGTGCACTAGGACGTTGATGAGGATTCATTGTTGGATTGATGATTAAGGGATATGTGGAATCTAGATTAGTTGCTGGTATTAAATTTCCTAAGCATTGCCAGTTTCATAATTGGAGCCAGTGTTTGTTATTGTAGGTGTGAATGGGTGTATTGATGTTGAAATCGGAGATCTGAGAATTGTGGACAATGAGACAAACGGTGTTCAGTATCGCATTCAACACCAGAGCCGCGCGGCTTAAAATAGGGATCACTGGTAAGATGAAACCTATGCAAATATGATCCAAACTTACCATACTCTGAAAGCACCTGTGCATTATTAAAAGTTTAAGGTTTTAATTTTGAATCTGTCAAAAACCCTGTAGAAAAACATATAAGTTTTCCTTACAGTCTAACAGCTATCCCACTTCTGCTGTCAGGTCGCAGTTAGTGTTGCCGTTGATAAAGTTTTTGACAGTTTGGATGCTTGGGCAAGTGCCCAGGCAACTTTAGTAAGCTTTGAGGAACTGGACGTTTCTGACACAGGAGAAGTTCCTAAAAACTCTATATTTTGATATGATAGAGCCTCCTGTGATTAGGAGATCTAGAGACGGTATTTTAGAAATTAGCAGCAGACGTGGGATAGGTTCTATATGAAAAAAAAAAAAATGTTTAGAAGGATCTCTTCGGATGTCAGTTTGCGTCATTTAAAGTTTAATTGCTGATATAAATAGAGGAGCCATGCCTGTAGAGGGACTGTATTAGGCTTTTGCACAGGATAGTGTATCATAGATGATGTCGTATTTTTTTTTTAATGTATTTAACATGGAGTGTAAATAAAAGTTGGTTATAAATAATCACTCCAAGATATTTCAGTCGTTTGGTATTAGAGATGAATTAACAGACACGAGTTTCGGGGACTTAATTTTGTCTGTTATTCCTTATTTCCCGAAAACAATGAACCGACATTTTGAAAAAGAGAATGTGAGCCCAATGTTATTTATGTTGTGTTCAAGGTGCTGACGCACTACCTCAATTAACTTGAGGTCGTAATGCCTGTTTACACCAAATGAAATACATATATCATCGGCATAAGAGACTAGTTTGAATTTGTGATTAGGCCATAAGTTCATCCATAGCGTACTGATTTGAGAGTACAAGGTATTCTAGAGTGTAAGTCCAGGCACAGAACCCTGGGGAACATCACTCTCTAGTCTCTTGCTTGCGATGAATTTGTCGACATTAAGGTTTGCGTGTCTATTTTTAAAGTAACGGATGATCGTATTAATGATAAATTTTTTGTTAGGCTTTGAATGCGGTAGTTAATCTTCCTTGATGTCGAAGGAAGCGACCACAGTGGCATAAATAGCATTTGTTACAGTATGCTAGAAATCAGCTTGAAGAGAGTGCCCTGAGCAGAAAACCTCCACCTAAAGCAGAACTGGTTTTGATGAAATATATATTGTTTATTAGCTTCTTTTATTAGTATTTCGTTAATTGCTCTTTCATACACCTTACCAACAGGGTTAAATAGGAATAGGGGACGGTAGCCTGAAAGAGCGGTAGGTCTCTATCTGGCTTTGGAAGTAGCTCTATTTAAGCCGCTTTCCGTCAATTTGGAAAATGTTCTAATTACGTTGTGTAGTAGTTGAGGATGGTTGGAGTCAATGAACTTGACAATTGCGTCATTAATTTTGTCTTGGGGATGGTGATTTTTTATTATTGAGTTTAAGAACGATGTTTCCGATTTTGGTTTCATCTGTATCGGACGCATGAGCACCCAAAGTTGGGCAGATGAAGAGGCGGCAGTCAGGGCTGTCTTTGTTGCCGGTGACAATGGTCTTATTGCCGTTTATGTCGGGAATGGTGAATTGTTTGTGTTTGCTGAACATATGTTTTTGTAAGTATATCCCAAGCTGCGCTGTTTTGGATCAGTAGTCTCCTAGCCAGTAATTTAGATTTGGTAATAAGCATTTTAAATTCTTTATTTCAGTCTCTGTGGCATCCGATATGTAGAATTTGTTATTATTTTTACATTCGTTTTTCCTTTTATTAACATAACCTATTTTGTTTCTTAGTTGTTGTAGATTGTCTCCACCAGTCGACCGGAGGGACACGTTTACCAGTGACATTTTGGCTACCTTGGATAGATAGTTGTTTAATTTAGATATAGTGTTATTTAATTCAGTTGTATTAGCGCAATTACAGATGCATCGTCGTAATTCGTTGATACATTTATGATTAATATTTTTGGAGAAAATTGTTAGCGTCTATTCTGCTAATTATATTAAATTCAGTTTTATTAATGTTAATAGATATAGTAGGGATGATGTTACGGTGTGGAGTGAGTTTTATGCGTGCCGTCAATTCTGCCATAGCGAAGTGCATTGAGAATATACCTGAGGTAATCTATTTTGAAGGACTTGTAATTTATTAAAGGTGGCTTTCGATATCGAGTTCTAGAAATGACAAACGTATCAAAACAGCAAAAGGGATTAATATATTGTAGAGGATTACCATGTTCTTCATGCGAGGAAAGGACACTTGTAGCGAAGGAGAGGATACAACGAATTATTATTCGTCTCGATTACGACATTATTTACGTGATTGGCGAAACGAACTTTATTACATCATTATAATATATTTTCCTATACTAATCATCAAGTAGAGTTAGTTTCCTACGGTTGAAAATAAATAAAGCGTTGGTTGTTGCCCGGTTTACGCTAATTTGCATTGCGAAGCAGTATCTAAGTGGACGCTATATTTCGAGCTGTAATCTATTACGGATTGTGCTAGGTCCGTTATAGCTGCAGAATATTGCAACATCGTCGACAAAAAGGCCAACATGCGCGTGTTAGGTGCGTTCGGAAAATCGCATAGATACATTGTAAACGAAGGTGGTCCAATTATAATGCCTTCTGACGCACCCCGAGCTGAACAATTCTAAGATGACAGCGTTGCCTACAGAAATATATAAAGATCTATTACCTACGTAATTGCTAATTAAATAAATTAAGTACGCTTGAAAATTGTATAATATCATTTTCTATAGAATACCCATATGCCACTTTGTATACGGAATGATTTAGCAATGTCAAATATGCTTGTTTGTTGGATGATAGAATCAGGTGATATTTAATTGATCGTGCAGTGATTACAGCGAAAACCGGATTGAAAGTAAGGAATTATGTTGACCCTTAACCACAGTTGTACATTTTTTAAAACGTTGTCACAGACGACCGGTCATTTTGACCACCGGCGCATTTAAATTATTAATATAATCTAAATTTTTTAAAATAAAATAATATTATATTGTATTAAAATAATTTCGTTACATTTGTGTACATTTAAAAAAAAAAAAAAAGTAATAATCAATAAATTTAAAGTAAAATAAAATGAGTTACGCTAAAAAAAAAGTATATTAATAAAAACGTTTTATGAAATGTTAAACATAACTTATGGAATATACATCTATAAAAGGTGATTAAATATTATTTTTAATTATAATATGTTGTTATCTAATGTTGATTAAACGTTAAAAAAAATTATATTTAAATAATAATATTTATGTAAAAACGTGCGATATATTTCGAATGCATATTTTTAGACCGTACAGTCGTTACAAAAACGTCTTGTATACTCCATACATATAGACGTCTCGCATATTACACGTGTAAACGTTTTTCGTTCATTTTTCGACGGACATTTTCTGCAAAGTCATTGCACTTGCTCCATTCTCAGTATTATAACATTCGTCTATCTTTATTATGTAACTTATACATAATCGGACTAGTCGACTGATCCCTGCTAATCTTCGTTTCATTTTACAACCAAAGCCATTTCCAACGGTTTTATAAACTTCTACCGAATTCGTTCAGCATTATCCCTGTAGGACTGGTGCATTCCAAACGCGACAATAAAAAGGGAAATAATATTATTGTTGCATAAACACAGACAACCGGTATTTTTGGTCGATAGCGATTTTTATGGTAAAATAACTCTTCCACGAAATAAATTACTTCAAATATGAACACGATATTAAACTTTCAAAATGTGACCAGGTTATTGAAAAACCTAAAAATTTAAATTATATACCGGTAAAATTGACCCGGTTGTCTGTAGTTAAGCGTTAATCTTGTTAACATTATACTTTAATATGGAGTACCTTTTCAGCAACTTTACCATGATTGTTTTCATTATAAACAATGATATATTATTAGGACATTTTTTTTATGACTTTGACCGCTTTCCAGACTGTTGTCCGTGACTCTTGGCGGACAGAGGAAATTGTTAAACTTATCGGTTTTTTTTTGTGACCATATTGGGACATGGCAAAGATAAGCTTGCAGCTGGAATGTTGTTATCCTCTTCAGTACAATCATCGTGGGTGGGTGTTGCTTCACAGTCATCTGCTTTATGACTGGATGATTTGAAACAGGTGTGTGCGTCAGATTAGATGAAGATACGAACACTTTTTTCACTTAAGCTTAGTACGAATCAGTTAGGTAATTGAAGGCCTTCATAATTTGGGATATATAATTGACGCCGCTAATTAAAAATATGACCGAACTCGGGGTCGAGAGGTTTTATCCTTTGAAATCAAATGATGTTCAAAATTTGTAATTATTGGGATATATTAGTACTATTTTTGTTCTCCGGGTTTTTAATTTGCCTACTTTAATAATGTAACCGTAAATTTCGAATCCTCTGTGCGACGAATAAATCTTATAAGTGTAAGAGAGACGATTACTAGATTTCCGCTAACTGGAGAAGCTGCTACGATGTTTCTTTTAGTCCCGTCTACGAGACGTTTTAAAACTAATAAATAATCGATTCTTTTATATTATAGGGTATGGTTAATGATGACACACGAAGACTTATTATTAAGAAATATGTGCGATCGTTACGAAAATTATCGTCGCTGCAATTAGCGATATCCTAGTCGACCACAACGACCGACAGAAGATAAATCCTATGGAATGCCAGAGCCTTCCCCAAAACGAGACATTTCCATCATAATCCCCAGTCCACATATAATTCGTACGGAAAAAATGATTATCGCGACCACGGATACGGACAACAACCGATTCCAACCAATGTCAGATATGATAATGGTGCTTCATCGTAGCCGCGTCAACGAGGTACAGTCAAATGCATCGAATGACTGTCGAAAGAACTCACGTAACACCGTCGCCTTCGCTCGAACGAGGCGATTATTACTATCGTACGAATTATTGTCACGAATACGAACGTCATCGTTGTAGAAGTGCTGCTATAAATATTACAGAAATTCATGTGTTTCCATACTATTCGAAAACCGAACAAAATATTACTCCTAAAATTCGATGCACCGAAGAACCGACTCCTTCGTCCATAAGTCGATGAGAAGCATCGAATTCTATTCAGTGTCCAACTAATATTCCTTAAGGATTTTGACTCTCTAATATACAATTCCTAGCAACTAGTTTAATTCCTATGAAGAAAACTGATAGTTTTAATTACATTAAAAGTTTGCCTTAAATTAAATTTGCGTAGCAAATCGTTGTCAGCGCTAGAGTCTGGGGATGCAATACGGGAGGAACAAAGCGTTGAAGCATAAGTTCATTTACTCGGAACATTTACATCAAATTGTAGAACAGCTCGTTCAAGGGACGTCGCACCTTAATTGGTCTGGTTCCAACGGATTTTGTGTCTTAGTACTAACAATTTTTTCAGTGACGGCAGGTTGATCAAAGTTAGCAAGATGGTCTCCATTACAGATAGCGCGTTTACATATTTTTTCAGAGTAGGAAGCATAGGTGTGTCATTGGCGGTATTTCAGACAATTGCGGGATGTGATTTTGGAGTAGATCCCGAGTAAACAGAGTTTTTCGTAGGATACTATATTTCAATGCCCATGATATTGTAACATCACCTTATCTTATAAAAAAAAAAATACGATTATCTGTTTAAAAATTTATAAATCCCTCTGAACTCTCATTGGCATCATTTTTAACTTCGCCCGCAAATTCATCAAAAATCGCAGAAAAAGAAATATTCGCTAGATCATTAACAATGTTCCCGTGCTTCTTATTATAAAGCTACTTTCTACTAGGCATATTGTTCTTTCATATTTGTTAATACGTTTAAATTAGACCGTCCATTTGTCAAATAATCAATAACACTTCTAAAATAGGCGGGGTTCTTAGGTCGACAATATCAGACCCATCGGTTTATTAAACAATCTTAGCTGCTGAAAAAATTATTTCAAATCGACTTCGCGTCTATGCTGACGAAAACAATCTACTTTCTAAATGTGCGGTTATTCTTTCGCCCGACACATTCTGCCACAGATCAAATCCGGAGACAGTCGAATATATTTATTTCGATCTTAACAAATACATCGGGATAATATTACTTGATATAGATAAGGCGTTCGACGCTACTTGGTATCGAAGCATGATTTACAAAATAATTTTTTCTAAATTCCCCAGATAATTAAACTTATTATCGAATTATCCGCATAACGAAACTTGTATAAACAACTCGAATTATTCGTTGAGAACACGTATAAGTGCAGTCTCGAGACACTCTACTATTTGTGCGATATTCCTATATTGAATAATACCGAATTATTATCTGTGCAGCCCGTCAACAGTGGTAAACAAAGTGCAGCTCGGGTTGAATGAACTAACTATTTATTTGACTAAGTTGCAAATTACACCATCGACCCTTCCAAAACTCGGGATCTACTTTTTACTAGACGAACGCCACCCACGCATTAAAACGAATCATTAAGTGGGAACAGGTTAAATATTTCGACGTTACGTTAGATAAGAAAACAGACGAAAAACGTGAATTTTATAAATATTTTTTTTAACGGCTAACAAAATTTTTATTGTATATTTAGGTAACGCTTCGCTTGAAATCAAATACTTAGGCACACATCTTGAGGATAATTTTTTTTTAAATCTTCGTCTAATCTAGAACTGACGTGTCTAACCCGTCATATACCAGATGTAATGAATGTGAAATAAAAAAAAATAAACATTTTTTTAGAAGGAGTCGGTCCAGCGAGACAAAACTCCCAAGTTATGAATGATGACAGCCCGAATATCTGAAGTCGGTAATACGTTTTCTCTTCAGCCTTCTAATCGCCGATTGAACACTTGCAAACTTATTGCCAGCGGATTTTCGTGAGTTTCCAATCTCGCCGGATAATCGCGAGCAGCTCGTTGGATTACTTGTTCTACATGTTGTATCTGAAGATGTTTATGCAATGTGTAATTACATAACCACGGAGCGCCAGCTCTCCTTAGTAGTATCTTATTCTGCTACCGCTATATTTTTTGAATGTTGTAGAGGAACACCCCCATAGTTCGCAGCCATATAGCCAGATTGGTTTAAGTATCGCATTGTACAATAAAAGTTTATTTTTAATATCTACTAATTTTACTGTTTTGATATTTAATTCATTCCTTTTTGCCATTATATGTGATGACCATGTTAAAGACTGATCAAGATGGATTCCTAGGTATCTAACAGAAGAGTCTCGAGGTATTGTTGTTCCACTTAATGAAACTTGATATTTTTTCCGTTCAATTTGTCTTTTAGTAAATAATAAATGTCTACATTTAGCTTCGTTAATTGCTATTTTCCGAATGCTGAACCACTCAGCGATCTGGTCTAGCGCAACCTGAAGATGCCGAGTGGACGCATTAGGACACTCGTGTGAAGCTAGTATTGCCGTATCATCAGCGAAGATTGCTATAGATGTATTTTCCGGAATATCTCTCGTACATACTAAGTATAAGAGTGGCCTCAGGACAATGCCCTGAGGAACTCCAGCCTGAATCTTATGGGGAGATGATTGATAATTATTAATTTTTACTCGAAAATATCGATGCTCCAAGTATGATTTCAAAATATTATAATATTCCGGCGGCAAGATTTGCATTTATAGAGAAGGCCTGCAATGAAACGCTTATTTCACATCGAGAAATACGGCGGGGCAAACCTTTTTTTTCTTCAAGACACTGTTCAATTTGGCTTACAACTCGATGAACCTGCTGTACGAGTGTCTAATGCGGAATCCGAATTGATGATTCGGTATGGATCAATAATCTTCTGGAGCCTTTTTTGTATTAATTTTTCAAAGACTTTAGAAAACTTTGGAAGGAGAGAGATGGGTCGATAAGATGTAATATTTTCTGGAGGTTCACCTGGTTTTAATATCAGTTTAATATTAGCAAACTTCCATACTATCGGAACATGCTGAAGTTTTAGCATTGCTTTATACACATATGTCGGAAATACTAGAGATTTTCTTGGAAGTTGCTTGAGAATGTTTTGTAGTAAATAGATCATAGCCCGGTGCTTTTTTATTATTCAGTTCTTTTTATTGTGGCTCCTATCTCCATTGGAGAAAATTGTTTTATCTGCCTATTCATGGTTGCTGAGGAATGTTTGAGATAATCATGAACTTTAATTTCAAGAACGTGATGTTATGTGACTGGAAAGTGTCTGCCAGATGAGCAGCGAATATTTCTGTTTTGATTTCGTCGTCTATTGCCCAATTTCCGTCATGCGTTTTGATCGGATCGTTTCTAGATTTTAGGCGATTCGTAAATTTAGTTGCGTTCCACAAGGAGTAGTTGTAATCCTTATAGATAACTTAGTTACATAATCGGTGAATAAATCGGTTTTAAATTTTTGTAATAGCATCTTGAGCTTTTTCGTTTGATTATTTAGTTGATTTTTGTCTTTTGGCCATCTAGTAATCATCCATCGTATACGCAGTTGCCTTTTAATATGTTTACGAACAAAGTCAGGATAAATTATAGACAGACTTCGATGTTCAGCGGCGGAGTATTTAAATAAGCAGCATTTATAATGAGGTTGGTAAATAAATTTGCGGCGTAATCGATAACTAGATTTTGTTTTCAGTGAAATAGTTAGATCGACTGAGTCATCTAATAGCTGTTTGTTCCAATCAGTAAACATATCGGTTAGTGTAGATTTTGTTTCTTTTATCCAATCCTGGTCACTAATCTTTAATATAACAATCGAATGGTCCGAAGATAACGAGGAGCTGTTATTAGTGACTTTAAAATAAGTTTCTGAAATACCTTTTATTGTAAATTTAAGAGATCGGGAATCTTATTTTTGTCTGTAGGCCAATAGGTAGGCAATTCTCCGGATACAATGCTGCAATAGCAGTTTTTAAGTTGTTTCCTCTAGGAGTACTTAACCTAGAAGCCCAATGCGTATGCTTCGCATTAAAGTCACCTCCAATAAGAAATCGCTTATCCATTCTTTTCATAAAATCTATGAACTGAAGAGCTTGTATTCTATGTTTTGGAGAGCAGTACACTGCGGCCAAGTTTAAAATTTTTCGCGACAACTTTACAGTGATGCAAGTAGCCTGGAGATAATCTTTACTGAAACCTGGCATAGTATTATAAGGAATGCGGCTTTTAATAATTATTGCTGTTCCAGCATGCGCTTTATTGTCAGTATCCAGTACGTGTTATAATTTTTAATATTTAAAAAGCTCCTATTTGTGAAATGGGCTTCTGATATTAGCGTAATATTAATATAATTTGATTGTAGGTAAAATTCGACTTCAAGTCGGTAATTTAGTAATCCATTCGAATTGCACAAGGCGATTTTGTAGCATTTGTTTCGAACTGGGCCTATAGAATCATTCATTTTTTGTTTATTAACGATGACACGATATTAGAAAGTATGTTATCTGAGTTTGTTGTTGCGTCATTTCTTTAAATAATTCTTTAATTTCATCTAGGAATAGTCTCTTATCGTCTTCTTAATATCGTTGTCATTGTCAGTAGTATTAGAGATACTTGTAGCAGTTATTTGAGCATAAGTTTTATTTTTTTGTTTACAGTTGGGACTAGGTTCTCGCAACTGTTCATTTGTTTTCGAATTTGTTAGTCGTTGATTTGTGTCCAGGTGAACGGATCATTTTTTGTTGTGAATTCAGCACTTGCCGGTGTGTTGGACCTGATTTATGATTAACTCTATCTGTTGATAGTAGAGGCTGAACACTATATCGTAAAGATTGAATTTTCTTTTAAATTTCGCAAACTTTATAACTAGCCGGGTGACTCCCTAAACAATTAGCGCATTTAGCTAATTGATTTAGTTATTACAAGCTGTTGTTGGATGACCTTCGCCACATTTGACACAAACGAAAGCCCTGTTGCAGTAGCTTTTGGTGTGGCCAAATCTTTGGCATCTGAAACATTGAGGTACAATAATTTTCTTATGTGGGGCTTCGATCTGGACCTTCATATTAAGCAAGGTTTGCATCCTGTATACATCTTGATTGTTCGTTTCCGGTTCTAAGTCCACAAAAAAAGTAGAGGCAGTGGCTGTTTGCTCACTCTATGTTTTTTGGTTAAAAATGTTCCTCACATTGTGACCAAATTCTTTTAGGGCCATAATGATGTCTTTTGTGTCAACCGAAGCATGTAAATATCTAATTATTAGTTTAAATGCTCTGTCGGATTTGATTTGGTAAGTGTGATGCTCAATATCTTCATTCCTGAAATAAGTAATTAATTGACCGTAGTAATCGATTTTGTTTGTTCTAATTTCAATCCTTCTGTCAATTAATGATATACAACAAAAATTTTTTTCAGGAATGATGTGAGAAATATCAGCTAACATTTTTTAATAGTTTTTTTACTCCATAAACTGTTATTGGTGGAGGTCTAGGTTCATTAGTTTTACTTTCGTTTATTTTCATGTTATTATTATCATCACTGTTTTCATCACCATTATCTTCAACTGTCAAGGCGGCATATCTATTACTACTACGTTTTTTAACTTTTCCTTCTGCCGAGTCAAACGACACACTTCTAGAGAAATCCCTAGGTCTTTTTCTTTTGCTAACTTCTTGCCAACTATGATCCATCTGTGTAATATTTTGTAATTCATCATTTACTATTTGCTACGACGGATCCAACAAGCTAGCCGGAAGAGGAGCATAAACATGCTTGTATTGATTATTACTTACCGATATCTCATTAATGCAAATCTGTGTTAGTAGTGTAAGGATTAATAGAAGGAATGGCATTAATTGAAACATTGTTACCTGATTTATCGGTTGATAAAATATTACCAGAAGAAGCAGCAGCAGTTATATCTTGGCTTTTATCGTCGACATTAGAATAACTCGGTTTATCATACGCAGCGGAGTTTACGTAGTTCTAATTACGACGAATTGAAGGGGGAGAATGGCAAGTAGCCATTTTCCGTTATCGACGCTTATCGCTGCTCACGGACGCGCGTAAAACTACAAAGTGCACCACGTGTACAATTACAAACGCACTGGTTACGTACATTCACGTACAAAAATACGATCACGCTATCTAGACAGTAGCTCGACGGCGGAGATTAAACGGCGAATGTCAATAGCAAAAACTGCATTAGCACGACTTACGAAAATATGGAAAAGTCACGACATAAACATGAACACAAAAGTATGCTTCGTGAGAACCCTCGTGTATTTCTCTACACATCAGAATGCTGGAAGCTAAACAAAACAGATATCTAGAGTATCGATGCTTTCGAAATGTACTGTTGGAAGCGAATGTTGAGGGTCTCATCGACTGCAAAACGAATCAATCTGGAAATTTTAAAAGAAGCTAATGTAGATACCCGATTACGGCACATAGTGGAGAAACGTATAGCCACCTTTTTTAGCCATATTATGCGACGAGACAGCCTAGAGAAACTAATCACAGTAGGAACGACGGAAGGGTGCAGACAAAGAGGAAGAACAAAGTCAAAACTATCACTGGTATCACTTCGCTGCAAGAGATTATTAAACGCACCGACAATCGGGATACATGGCGGTCAATTATACGAAAAAATTATGATTCATAATTTCACGACGCTCGGAACGAGCACACGATTCTGATCATGATCTTTTACGTAAAGATAGAAATTAATCGTGTACCAAAATCGAATTACTGAACGCAATAAAAACACAATAGACGGATAACGACATGAGGTTAAAATGTGAATCGAAAAATTAAGTACGATCGCGAATAGAGCTGGCAAGACAAACGGTCATAAAAATAAAGAACGTGCTGGCTAAAAAAGAACTCAATTTGAACCTTTTAATTTACCTATTTTCAAAGCGTGACTACTTCTAAAAGCCGAATCATAATTCTCTAGATTCAGTCCAACTATGACAAAGCTCATGGCATTATTGAGCGCTAATCTTACAAAATCCCATTAAACGGTTCGTCGATACAATCAAGCGCGCCGCCGAACAAATTACACAATTCATCAAATTCTTTAAGCGTGCCTTAACTAGTCTTTTAAATCGTCTTTTTTTTTACAGCGAAAAAAATTAATATCAACACCAAATACATATATATATATATATATATATATATAAATTTGACCTCTAAGAAGGAAATAAAGTAATTAGAAGTCAAAGAAAAGAAAATAAACCGAAAAATATTAGGCTCTAGAAAGGGTGAAAAATATTGGAAATTAAGGAGCAATAAGGAAGTGTAAAAAACAATAGAAAAGGTTAGCGACACAATCAGAAAAGAAGGGTCGGCTTTTATAGGAACATAGAAAGAATGAACAATAACCGTTTTACCAAAAAAGGTTTTTAACTTGTTTGACAAGAACCACGAAAAGTAAAGTGTCAAGGGTGGTGCAACTTGAACATATGGGAATATTTGATGAAGAAATCAAAGATAGAAACAAGTTCAGCCATACGATCCAATTAGACTTGAAAAGCGCATCGAAGCTTTCGAGATGTACCTGTACGGACGGTTATTAAAAATTACTCGCTTATAATAAGTCAGCGATAAAGAAGTTTTTAATAATGTGAATAAAAAAATCCGGAATTATGTATTCAAGAAAGGAAGCTGCGATATCTCGGACACGTTCTGAGAGGACCTAAGTATGAAATAATTGCCGGTAAGAGATCAGCGGACCGTCCACAAAATTCATGGATAGGAGACCTACGACACTGATTTTTCTGTTGGTCTATCCAATTACTTCGGACTAGTGGGTCCAAAGAGATTGTATCCAAGTTGATCGTCGACCTTCGTAACGGAAATGGTGGGTGTAGAAGAACAAGAGATATAAATTATATAAATATATATATATGCGTGTGTGTATTTGTGTACGTGTATAATACTCGAGTAATTAATACATAAGTATAATATTATTATTATTATAGAGAATGATTTTCCTCTACTACAGTATACGTACGTGCCAACAAAAATATTTTTTATTTTTCTTTAACTATAATAAAAAAGTAAGACCATTCTTCACTGTTTCCTTCACATCAATGCTTACATTGACAGTTCATTTGCGGTGTACGAGGTCGGTTGCACCTTAGTCCGCGGTTTAAAACGAATTTTTTAATCATCTATAAGTTCGACCGTTCGTCACTGGTAATCGGAAAACCAGGCCAGATTTTAATTATAAACAATTACCGATTATCTGAATGTTAATAGATACTAAATAAAATAGTTCTTTCTTTCCCTTCTTCTTTATTCTATCGCACTTTGCCTTCTATCGCAGTTTGTCTTTTATCGCATTTTGTGTTCTACCACAGTTTGTCTTTTATCGCAGTTTGCATTTTATCGCACTTTGTCATCTATCACACATTGTCTTCTATCACACTTTGTCTTCGACCACACTTTCGCAATTTGTCTTCTATCGTAGTTTGGATTCTATCATACTTTATCTCCTATCGCAGTTTGTCTTCTATCAGAGTTTGAGTTTAACGCACTTTGTCTTCTATCGCAATTTTTCGATCATTACAGCGATTCGTCTTAACCCTTTCATTGGAACTTTTTCAATTTTTATCCTAACATTTCGAAATTTCGTATGTGAACTAATATAAACCTCCTGATTACGAAAAAGTTGACCTCGGAATATAGGATCACGGGGTGCGAAGATATAAGAGTGTCGATGAAGAGCCACATTTACAACTCGTGGATGAAAAATATAACAAAATTTTTACCACTTTACGGGGAGCTAAAATAATGTAAATTGACACATAACACCCAAATAACATTTAATTTGTAAAAAAACGAAATATATAGAAAAAAAGATAAAATAACAGAAAGTAAACTTAAAATTGATTGAAAATACAAGAAATACACAAATAAACAGAAAAAAATTAATTATTACACGTATGTTCGAAATCCTATCTTTGGTAGATGAACTTTACACTTTTTACAATAATTATGAGTTTTATATTTACACGACTCATATTTACAACGCGAATTAAACTATCTTTCGTCTAGAATGTCGTCGTAACGAAGTTCTGCGAAAGATTCAATTTCCTTACGAATGGGAGATGACCCAGACATAGGCAAAGCTGAACTAGAAGTTAAAGGTCGTCCCGTTTTTTTTTTTGGTCCTTTGCATAATATTAAACGCTCGGAAATTACCCGACGAAAATGTATTATTGTTTCTTGTTTTTTTAGGTAAACAATCCGATATTCTTCCTAGCTATTAGTCACTGCCATATCCACAGCGTGAAAAATCATACGTATAGTCCACTTGGATGACCGAATGAATGACCTGTAGATAATTAATAAAAAGTCCAGTTTGTCAACTAACCTCCATATTTTTATTATATAAACGAATTTCTTCAGGTTTTGGGGACATATACATATTTATTTCGATCCCAATGTCGACAGTTATCATACTCGCCATCAGCAACAAAATTTGGTACAAGTTTTGTTGCCATTGAGTCAATATCACTCGTCCATCTGAATTTAAATTGACAGTACTACCCTCCTATTTAATTTCTTTCATTGTTAATAATTTTGAACCAGCAGACCTATTCATTCAGACCGTCCCGATGTCATAAATTTGGCGATTATGAACGTATTGAAATAATCGATAGCTGCTAGAATAGTTGTCAAAACAGAATTATTTGGTTTACAGTTGCATTACGACATCTGTAGAACATCCAAAATGACTAGAAATTTTTTTTAATTCTGTAGAAGAACCTTGATATATTATGAAATCATAGCATAATCCACTAGCTCCTGCTAATATATATATATATGTATTTATACCCCATTTGTTGGGTCTATTTTTGAATGTATTGTTTTATATTCAGCGAACCTTTGAATGATATATAATTTGTTCGTCGATACTCATTGTTGGTAGAAATTTCTGAAATAAAATATAAGGAATCGCAAATAAATATAACTAATAAAGTATTTTGAAATTTATCGAAAAATAGTACGTTTTACCTTCGTATACTTCCAATTCATTATATATATTTTCATCTTGCCGATTACTGTCAATAATTGATGTATCATCTGTCATTATCATTTCTTCATCTTTTATGTACTGATCCGTCGTCCGAAAATGATCATTAATCAAATAAAATACACGGACAATCTTTATTTTCATCGAAATATTTCATATAGAAAAGTCAATATTTTTTTTATCCACCAAGCGTCATTATCGCTTACCAGCGATATGTGTTTTCAAAAAAATATATATCAAAATATAATCAAAATATAATCAAAATATAATCAAAATATAATCAAAATATAATCAAAATATAATCAAAATATAATCAAAATATAATCAAGTAAAAGTAATTACAATTACCGATAATTAATATTTATATTGTCTACTTACCGTTTGTAAAATGTAATGCGGTAGAAAACTTTTTTTTTTTTTTTCAATATCGTAATATGATGCTTAAAATTTCACTAAAACACACAACGCAGCATCATTGTAAACAACCCTTTTTATTGACTTTCTATTTGCATTCTAAAACAGAGGAATGATTAAAATCGAATTTTAAGGTGTTCCCGTGACAAAGAATGTTCGTGGTAAAATTACCAATATAGTATACTCAAATATTAGCCTTTAAAGCAGTGTCGCTGCATAGCGACATATCCAATGAAGAAAGGGTTTTAAGTGTACGAGTCGGGTCTGGTCGTAAAGAAACGAATAGCCTATCTAGTCTGGCAGAGGAAAGATAAGGTAACGGTTTCGAACAATGAATAACCGATAAAATGATCCTAGAATATTTTTATCGGCGTTGAATATTATTGAATTATTAATCTCGTCTATAATCATGAATATCGATTAGTCTTATCGTTATTTTCAATTATTATCGAACCGATAATTATTTCGTTATTAACGCGGGGTCGTATTAGTAACAACAAGTGAAATAGGACAAATTCTACCAGTCCACCGCAGCGTTATTAGAAATCCGTTTAAAAATACTTAAGCATTAGTATCATTGTGAAATCTTAGTGATGACGATTACGTAGCGAAACATCATTAAACGTAGATATTTTAATGGCTAAGACGAAAATAGCAAACGGCTCGTAATTTCGGTAAACAGCTTTATCTATATATCCATCTATATATATATATATATATATATATATATATATATATATATATATATATATATATATATATATATATAAAGTAATCTAAGTAGAAGTAAAAGTTGAAGCTGAACATCAAAAGGACAAGCAAAGCACCGAAGCGTAAAGATGCCCCTATACATGTATAATCATGTAGGGCGTATACACAAAGTAGAGTAGGTTTTCTGAACAGGACCAACCTGAACAGAGGCGGCTGTCCGTAAAAGAGATAGGTTCTTGTATCTAGTTTTCTCTGTAAATAATGTTTAATGAGAATTGATGATGATAAACTGTTCTCTCTGCATCCCTAAGTATTATCTCATCCTACATTCTCTTATCGTCCTGCTCTCATCGATACTACTTCTGCTGCTACTACTACTAGTACTACTACTACTACTACTGCCGATGTCTTCCCTCTCTGATGGCTCTTTCTCTTAAACGGAATTTTTTCTTTTCTTTTTTTTTCGAAGTTTGGGGAGGTGGAATCATCTGTTTTCGATATACATGTATAAATATGTAATATGTATTTATATATGTATATATGTTACAGGATATAATGTTTAAAGACGTCGACCGTAATTCCGGTTTCGAACGGGACTTCCTTATTTTTGCCACTCTCTTATTTTCGAAGCTTTTACCGGAATTCGTCTAATTAAATTATAGGAAGGGTAATCGTTTGTACTTACATCTCGTCGATTCGAGGGTCAGTTACAGAAAAAAGTTTTTTAAGATAAATATTTTCTTAGAATTGACCTAATTTAATTTTCTCTTTTAAATAGCTGTTTTCTCAAAAAAAAAAAATACATAAAAAAAAAAAGACGAATTATTATAACGAGCGAGATCGAGAAGTGTATTTTTGTAAACATTCGGATTTTCGTAGTCGAATAAGAAATGTCGAACGAATTATAATTTTCAAAAAATAAATAAATAAAAATAAATAAATCGACGCCATCTTCTTTTTTGGTACGAAACGAAAAATTTCGATAAGTAATAATAATACTAATTATAACGGTAATAACGAATGATAATAATCAAATCGAATCGAATTAATTTTATTAATTATCATCGTAAAAGTAGCATCTCTAATTCCGGCGGTTGCATATCACAAAACTTTGTATACATCGGCATCAGGCTGATTCAATTAAACGAAATCCTTAATTCCTGTATTTGTGGTAATTTCGTTCTTTGTCTACCTCTAAGTGGTTTACTTGGAATTTTATCCTGCGCTGCTAGGTTGAAAAGTTCTTCTTATCGGATTTCGATTAATAATCTTAGAAAAATTATAAACAAAATATATATAACTCGTAAATCAAGACTATGGATAAATTGCGCGGACGTCAATACAGATAAGAAATAATTATTTATTGTGTTACGCCGAATTTAATCATAATCAAATTAAATATATTTGTAATCGGCAAAACACACCCCGCAGAAAAAAGTTGATCGTAACGAACAAAAAGAGATGGAAATAGTCGTTTCTTTTCTCTTTTTTTTTTTTTTTGACCGGGTATTATCCATTTAGCCCGGTTTTCTTCGTACTATAAATATCTTCATTAAATAACGAAGTTTATAACAATAGGTTAATATTTAATTTATATCTTAATACTATTAATAAATCGATACAACAGCCATTCTTGTAGTCGGTTCGCTAAAATTATCTGACTAATTTGTACCGTCGATGTATTGCATGTTCGAAAAATTTCGTTTTATATCTCTTCCGATATTTCTTATCCTGCAATTCCAAATTATACGTTCGATGGATGCTTCCTCTTTTGTGCAATAAATTTGAATTTATTATTTTAATTTTAGGTTTTAGTTTTTTAGGAGTTAAATTACGTTCCGTCCGGAATTTTGTCATTAATGTAATCTCTACGTACGGTATTCGAAAACCAGGCATCTTTACATATGTCCGGAAATAGTTCATCACCATACATACATATATATATATATATATATATATATATATATATATATATATATATATATATATATATATATATATAATATATTTGAGAACTATAATGAATAAAAATTAGGAACAATTTCGCGATTAAAATTGCGGAATGAACAAAGCAAGGTACGCATTGAAATGAAAGTACTATACGTAAGGCTTTAAATTTAAGAACAAAAATTAGACTATTCCGATGTTACGTGGATTTTCGATACTCTTATTATATGAAGTGGAATCGTAAACTTCGACAGAAAGCATAAATGCTGACTACGTTTCGGATGTAGTTATATCGTTGGATTCTGAACATTCGCTGAAAACGTACCGACCGTTTTATCGAAGATGAACAATAAAACTAGAATGGTCAAACGGGATTCAAAAAAATACCGCTAAGAGTTCCAGTGATTGCGTGCACGGAGCATACAATAGAAACGTATATGGCGCAAACTACTGAATTCTGAATTATGATATAGCATTTCGATGTCGCGACGTCTCTACTAGGGATGAATGATTCAAAGAGACAGATATATTAAAAAGTTACCGATTTATTAAAGACGAAATGTAAAAAATGAACTTCGTTTAATTATACTCGTTGATATCCACTTCACCGCCTGTCGAGTGCATGATACCATCATATGACAAAAACCGGTTGATAGAAGGTTAAGTGTACAATCGGCGAAGGTGACTGGATGAAAAACGTTGCTCTTTGAAGAGTAAAACAGGTAATGCAACTTTCTTTTAGTTTTTTTTAACGGCATATTTAGTTCTAGTTTAACTTACTAAATCCCAAGATTGTTCAATGCCATTCTTAAACAATGGAATGCTACAGATAAATCGGCCCGTATCGATCTATATCTCTGCTAAACGCAATGTCCAAACTATTCCAAAAACTTGTACTGAAGCGGCTTAGACCTATCATCGAAACAAAACAACTAATTCTAGATCAGAAATTTTGGTTTTGGCAACATAGTACAATTGATCAGTTGCATTGCGTTGCAAATGAGATACACGTAGGACATGCTACTGAGTATTCCTCGAGGTAGCACAAGTTTTTGATAAAGTTTGACACGCCGGTTTGTTCATTAAATTACGCGTACAATTTTCATATCCGTCGTATTGCATTCTGGAATCATACCTGACTAATCGGTAGTACGGAACTAGATATGACTGAACGACACGTCTGAGACTCGAAAAACATATCGGCAGGAATAACACAAAGTAGCGTCTTAGGTTCTATTCTTTATTTCGTTTACACTGTCGACATCTCAACAATTCGAAGAACACGTGGTCAGAATTGCAAATTGCACGCCCAGCATGTAGAGGGCAGTAAGGAGTTTCTCCAGGCTGCATAAGGAATAGGTGGTCCGACAACAAGTAATGCTCGAATCGCAATCTGCTGATAGGTACAATTCATATACGCTTAATGCTTTTAAAAAAAAGTAAAACCATGGTATGAAGAGCCGGTTGCAATTGATAGTATCCTCTTTTAAGAGGTGACTGCTGTATACACAGACAATAAGCGGGGCAGTGTTAATGAAATCCATTTATATATAAATTAATGGGGAATGCTTCACAATGGTAGTCATTCCTGGTTGTTAATACAATATTTGGTTAGTTAATCATGTTCGATCGTTTTATAAATCCCGGTACCGTCCTCGATAAGCCTATGCGCAAACTGATTACAACGATTTTGTAGTTGTTCTATATAATATCGTACGCTGACCGCTTCTATTTCTTCTTTAATCATCGGTACTCGCAAATCTTTATATATTTCGTCATTGCGCACGTACCATGGTACACCGACTATCGATCTAGCATTTTGCATAATCGCTATTATAGGCTTCAATGTTGTTTTATAAAGTTAGTACCTTCTTTTCTAAGGATAGTGGTGAATTTTTTCCAAGTAACGCGTACATTTTTCGAAATTCAATATCTATTTTCGTTTACGATCTAGATGCTTTCTTCGAGTTAGTCTTTCATCAAGGTGTATAAGCCGAGGTATTTAACTCTGTTCGAGGTGGGAATGGTTTTTTCTATTTAACTTTACTACATGCATAACTATCCACTTTTTTCAGAGTAAATATAACTTGTGTGCACTTCGATTCGTTGTAATTCTGCAAGATTTATACAATTTTTCAAGGTCGTCTAAGTGATCCTATGAGTTATTCAACGCTGTTGACACGTCAAGATGAGTAGTATCGCAATGTCGTCTGCAAACATTACCGTTGATGTGTATGCGTTGTGCTGAAAATCGTAAGCGTATATCTGATATAGCGCGGGTCCAAGCACACTGCCTAGCAGAACTTCTGAGTTGATAGAACGAATTCTGGAGTATAAACTATTAAAATTTACCTGAAAAAATCTTTCATCCGAGTAAGATTTGGTTAATAGGTTGTATTGGTAGGTAATAGCTGTTTTATTTTAAATAGTAACCCACGGTGCCATGCTTTATCAAAACGCTTATTTCATGTTTAAAAATACTGCAGTACAAAACTTTGTTTCTTTCAAAACTTTCATTTATTACATCAACTATTGTACGTATACGGCGCTTTGCTACTCACTGAATCCAAATTGATAATCCGGTATAATTTTATTTTCGACTAGCGGAGGTTTTATTCTTTTCAATATGAAGGTGATTTCTGTTAAAGAAAATACCCGCATCTGAAGCGCAAGATATAACGTAAGACTAAACCATCGCAAAAATATTTTAACAAAAAACTCACACTGTGTAAAATTTAATCGAATACACAGATTTACTCCTGACTAGCTGCAAAATTGATTCCGATTACTCACAAATCATATAATTGTAGATTAATTTTATTGTAAAAGTAATCATCAACAAGTACGCATCCCTGTCGGGATGCTATCCTCCTTTCGAATTTTGATAATAACATGTCTTCACTTCTGCTTATTGTTATAAATATAAATTGCATGTAAAAAAAAGTAAATAAATAATTACCATCATTATAAAATAAAAATGAATTAAATTAAATTGTTATGATATATATGAACACAAAATACTTTCGTGACAACATTGTTGCGTGATACAGGCACAGATCAATACTGGAAAATAAAATGAGCTGCAGAGAGTCGGTTGGGCTGGAAGTTACTTACTATAGAATAAAATGAGTCCTAGGACTGCCAAACTTATGATGATTACATATATATATATATATATATATATATATATATATATATATATATATATATATATATATACTTCTATACTAATATATAAAACTGTAGTGTCTGTGATTTGCAAATCGAAATTGAGAACTAATAAACGCGAAGAAGTAGTCGAAGAAACTTAGATACCACGTTTTAAAAAAACGTCGTCGCATTTTATGACCATCTAGATAGAACGGAATCGGGGTAAACACGAACAGATGTCGGTTTGTACAACTGGCAATCACCAAATCATATACCGAGTTTCTCCACTGTGTTTATAACAGAAGGATATGCAATTATTAAAGCTTTGCAATTTGCACGAGTCAATATTACACATGCAAATGTACTTATTCTATCTGATTGCTTAAGTGTGCTGAATGCCATCCAAAATCCCAATCGTACATTCAAAACTAACTGAGTTATTCTGGCAATAATAGAAAATATAATGTATCTACAACAAAAGAATGTCCATGTGTAATTAACATGGATCCCAGCTCACATCTGGATCAAAGATAATGAAATTTGTGAACAGGCAGCCAAAATGGGGGCCTCCAGAGGTCTACTGATCCCTGCGCTTCCATCCGCATGTTTAGCTGCGTCTGCAAAGGCGGATCTGTTTCATCGCTGGAGCTCCATGTTTTGTGCTACTCGGAACAATTTCTATAAACAAATTCAAACAAGTTTACCCAAACAATCTCTCTTTCTAATTAAGCCTCCACATTCAATACCGATCGGTAAATTTTTTTTCCATTTTAATTCGTATTAGCTCAGGACATAATCTGCTGCCCAGCCATCTCCATCGGATAGGGCTGGCTAGTTCCAGTACTTGCCAGTCCCCGTTGGACTGTGGTTCGACAGTAGACATTAATCATGTCATTTTTTCATGAAATCTATATAGTGCACGCAGAGAAACCTTAATTAAAGATACTACTATAGTTAGAGGTATCTTCCCTCCGTACTCTATTGCATACCTCCTATGCTTAAATAATCTTTCTGTGTTAATAGCACCGGCTTCTTATATATATATATATATATATATATAAATCTAATATTATTTTGTAATTTTTACATTCATGTACTTAGTTTAGTTATTTACCTCTCTATTTCATAACTCATTTGTTAGCGTTAGCGTTTAGTTTATTTTAATTTGTATGTACAATGAGTAGTAATGGAACGTAAACTCAATTTGTGTGACAATAAAGAATAATAATAATAATAATGGAAGTTAAGAAAGGAGATGGAAGATGAAATACCGAGTAGAGGAATATTTAGTGAAAAAAAAAAATTGAAGAATACGCGCGAAAAAGAGAGAAAAGTATAAACCGGCAATGGTTGAGTAAATATTAGATAAAGATAGAAAATTCGTTAAATTGCATATAAATAATTTTTGGCAGTCCTTCGATGGCCAAATTCGTAACTAGAAACGATAGTATTATTATTATTATTATTATTATTATTATTATTATTATTATTACTATTATTATTAATATCATAATTATTATCACCATCATCATTATTATTGTTGGTTCGGTTTTCAGAAGATATTTTTATAAGTCGTCGTTATTTCTATTGAGCATAGAGCACGCAAGTAAATCGAAAAGTAAATAAAACAAATTAACAAACAGGAAAATTCGTTTATATATATATATATATATATATATATATATATATATGTATATTATGACGTGTTTTAGAATGGAGGGGTATCTTAGAAATTTACAATAGACAAATTAAAATATAAAATATAAATAAAGAAAAATTAAAGCAATAATTAAATACCTGTGCACATATATATATATATATATATATATATATATATATATATATATATATATATATATAATGGCGATCTAAGACGATGGGGATACCGAAGGAAATATTAAATAAAATAAATATAAATTTAGAAAATCAATAACAGTTAACGTAACATAATATATCGATTTATAGTAAAGGTATTTCCATCGTAAGAGATTTAGATGTCAAAACTGATAAAGTTACATTGTAAAAGCCTTAATAACTAGGATGATGATAGTAATAACCTGATAAGTACATATAAGTGAAATACGAATAATGCCAGGTTATTAAGGGAAATCCGGAGATTATTGGCGGGTAGAGCCAGAAACTGGTGACCGAGTGATTCTATATGTGTATATATAGATATATCGATATCGATACGTATTCGTTTAAGGCACGTGGCTAGTCTAGTCTACTTTTAACTTTACGAGAAGAAACATCGTAACGGCTTGTCGGTGATATCTAGTCTCTTTAGTACCGCTCGTATACATGACGAGAATGTAAAAAGTACATATCGGAGGATTGCTACAAGTTTATATTAGAATATTCGAAATAAATTCTTCGGACTTAATAATACTGTTGTCCGAATAAAAAATAAAGTTTATTAAACAAATACGTATCTATTAATCAAAACCGAGATACTATAAAGGAACGGAGTTCTGCATACGAATAGGAAATATTTTCATCATCCGGAAAGAGCCATCGGTGAAACCTCACAGTTTCTTGTTTTTTTTTTCTATTATTTTATGATTTTTATTAAATTTTATTATATGTCGTCAATTCTATGTATAAATAATGTCCGTGTGTTTGTGATTGATTCGTGTTGCTTTGTAATAGTATCTCATATAAGTATCTGTTTAAAATTATATTCTTCATCTTTAGAATGTGCAATGATACTAATTAAAATATATCGCGATTGTATTAAAATATTCCAGTCATTGAATTGTAGTGTCACCGTCTGCTGGTTCAACGCGCACAGTTTCAGGTTAGGCATGAAATTAAACCTGGCTAAGTTAATCTCTTTAGAATTTCCGATATATATATATATATATATATATATATATATATATATATATATATATATATATATATATATGAAAGCGTAATAAGAGGCACGTTACGGATAAATAATATATATATATATATATAGTGACCCACAGAAGACGGACTTTGTTTAACCTGCACACGAAATGTTCGTTTTTAAGGCATGTTGTAACGAGAAAAGCGCGCGTTTTGCGTGGAACATTATTTTCGTCGTGACTCGATCATGGCGGTAGAGAGTTCCGAAAAGTATTCAAATTTACGCGATGTAAAACCTGTACCATATTGCAATTCGCTTTTAAGGTGCTTTCAAAACTTTCGATGGACAGTGAGATAATTTTATTAATTTACGATATTGATACGTAATTAATTACATATTATCACGGATGATTTCAGTACAAGTATAATTTTTGTAATGAACTTAAGTTTGTAATTTTACAATTGAACGATATCCGCGTTTCATGTTTATACCGGGTGACACGGAGAAGACGGACGGTTTTGTTATTTGATTTAAACACCGTTACACCGTAAACCGCGTGCTCTATACGTTTCGTGTACACACGAGAGATTCGTTTATGTCTCGTTTCAGTTATCGCGATATCCTATAATGAGAAGGAGCGCGTGTTTTGCGTGGAACGTTATTTTCGGCGTGAATCGATCACGACGTTGCAAAGGGAGTTTCGAAAAGAATTCAAAGTTACGCGGTCCTGTACCATCTCGCAATTCGATTTTAAGACGGGTTGAACACTTTCGAGACACAACTTCTTCAACGGATAAAAATAACGTCCTGGACAAAAAAAAAAAAAAAAAGATGGTACGCACCATCACAAACATCTATCGAATTCGCATAGCGATCATTTCGAATCCCAAACGCTCTGTTCGTCGTCATGTTGCTTGTTTAAACCTGTCGAGAGAATTTGTTCGCCGCATATTACTGGAAGACTTGAAATTTCATTCTTATAAACTGGTAATAAATCGGGAATTAAAAAGTACCGACCATGCGCGAAGAAAATTGAAACAAAAAACCGAGAAGAGGTCGATTTAAACCATCTTTCGATGAGTGATTAAGCTGATTTTCAGCTATCCGGATTCGTAAACAGAACTGTCGCTACTGGTCCGAATCTAAACTTAATTAAATCGAACAGAAGGCGCAACACCGGCTGCGTGTAACCTGTCCTGGAGGACGAAGTGCGGAATAGTGTGGGCCTTATTTTTTCACGGGTACTGTCAACGCTATATCGAGATGATAAACTCGTTTTTTTGCTTCCTTCACTTCGTCTTCCTGTTCGTCTTGGTCGTACATGGTTTCAACAAGACGGTGCGACGTGTCGCATTTCGGCAGAAACGTTCGCAGTATTGAAAGAAGCGCTTAATAATCGCGTATTGTCGCGTCGCGCGGATTTCGCTTGGCCGCCGCGCTCGCCAGATTTCACCGCTCCAAATTTGTTTTGTTGGTATAACGAAACACGTCCACGAGATTTTGAAAATCTTAAAGTTCGTATTTCTGAAGAAATCTCAAAAATTCAGTGATCTACGTTAGAAAAAGTAGTGTCGGAAAATTTAAGACCGAATGAACATATTGTTGCAAATGGCGGTCATCTGAACGATATTGTGTTTCGCTAATAATTGTACGCTAATCTCTGGTTTTTATTATTATTCTTTTAAGAGTAAAATGTTATTGAAAAATTTTGGTCACAGAGTTTTTGTGTTATTCAAAGAATAAAAGCGTCCGTCTTTTGTAGGTCCGCCATAATATATATATATATATATATATATATATATATATATATATAATATATATATATATATATATATATATATTATATATAGGTACATAGGTCGATCTGTTCGTTAACGTTGTTCGTAGTCTAATACAGCAGTTGATCGACCAAGGGTCGAAGTGTTACAAAATTCCCCATAGAACAAAAATAATAATAATAATAATAATACTATGTGTATATATGTATAGTGAACATCTTATATTTGTTGCTAACTCCTGGGGATTCGTCACGTATATAACCATGCACGCATCTTGAAGAAACCTTTGACGCGGCTATTTTCCTTTTGTAGTGTAAGTACATCACGCATCCGTTACAATTCGTAATGTATCGTAATTCACGTATTCGGTTGTAAATACTTGACATAGACGGTAATGGCAATATTTATCATACTCTGTCTAACCTGCTTTTACCACTCTGCGTCGCAAGTTCAACTTTGACCGCACTGGTCTATCCTCTCCTAGTAGTAGTGAAGTTAGGGATTTCCTTTTGCTGACAGATCAAGTCACGCGATTAAAATTTAAAATTTTGTAATTTTGGCAATTGACCCTCAAATCAACTCTCAAACGTCGTAATTTTTTTCTCACACCCTTTCTTTTTTAAATTTATATTTTAAGAACTGAACCGGTTAGCTAATATGGTTATTATTAGAGTGATAAAATATTTTGGCCATACCGTACGTAGTGAACGGAACTTGGAGCTATTAATAGTACAGGCGAAGATTCAAGGAAACAGGCCGAAGGGCAGACCATCGCAGAGGTGGACAGATATAATGAGAAACTGAAGCGGATTAACACGACAGAGAAGCGTGGTACAAAATTAAACAGTTACTGTATAATCACGATGCCCCCCCCCCGATTTTGTATCTACTTTAATTTAATTATATTCAACTAAACTTAATTCCTACCCTTTTGTATTGTTCTTTTTGATATAAGTAATACCTGTATTTTTTTTTTAACTGCATATTTTATATTATATATATAATATATATATATATATATATATATATTTAGGTATGAGTAATAAATTTTTTTTTACTAGAAGAGATGTTATGTATTTTTTGTTTCTTCTTCTTTCTACTTTTTCTTCTTATATTAGTTAATGATCAAACTCAGTCTATAGTTAATCTAAGAAGGGACTATGCAGCTTTCATCCCTTATCCCATCGCAATAAGTTAATTTTACGTTGCACTTGTGTAGGAGTGCCGCTTTCATTTTATAAATCTCTTTTGTATATATAGTTAGATGGGTAGAAATCATCTCACACACTGATTTTGGCTTCCCCTAAAGTGCATACGTGCATGTACTGCACCAATAAAAACTTAATTTATTTATTATACTGGATCAGTGTGTTCTGAAGATGCCTCCCCGATTAAAAAAAAAAAATAACAAAAAACAATATAAATGTTTTAAAAATTTACTTCGAGCTTTGTTAAGCAACCTAATGTATTTATTATAATACGGATTCCAAACGATCGAACAGTATTCTAACAGGGTACGCACTGGTGTGTTATAAAGCAACAAAATAGCGTTCGTAGTTAAACGTTTTATAAGAACGACTAACAGCATCGCTGATGTGTATAGAAAATCTTAAGAATGTGAACTCACAGATCGCGCAGCGTAGATTCGTTAATTATCATGCTTACCATTCGTAGTTATGAAAGAGTACTACCTATTATTATTTTGACAGAAACTCCACAAAATGACGTATGTTTAGATTTTATATGCTCGTCGTCGTTGTGTTTACCGAAACAAAGTAGGAACTAATTTTCGAAATTACGAGTGATGCTTTTTATGTAAGTTAAAGACAAGATTATGCAACTTCCCGATGATATGTAGTGTATATAGTTTTTAATCGCCGGTCGAAAGAACGCATATGCGCTATAGGGTTGATTTAAGTTTCCATTTATTGGAATCGCGTCTTAATGCGTGTGCACAAAATAAGGAAAAGTAACCGAAATTATTCAGCAATAAAATCGATTGGATCAAAAGACGTTGAAAATGTGGACAGGCAAAACAATTAAAAACGGCGTTCCTATTAACGCGTAATGTATAAACGCGACGATTAGATATTTCAATAAAATTATCTAACCAGAGTGTTTACGTGCAGTCGAATGATTAGAGCTAAATCATATTGGAAAAAATGAAATATCGAAAAAACAAAAGTAATGGAAGATTACAAGAGAAATCCCCGGCCCGAGTGTTGAAGGGGTAGAGATGTTCGGAAGTAGAGCCGATAAAGAACTACATGACAAAGTAGGAGGAAAATCTGTGAAAAAGAAAAACAGACATGACTCTAAATCTCCCGATGTAGTTGGTTCCACTATTTTATTATTAGTTATTTGAACGTTACAAAAATCTTTAAACTACCTAAATTTTCTTCAATATTTACAGTTGAGTGTCTTGCTATTTTCAAAGCGCTTCGCTTTTTACGCTTCAGCAAATATCAGTCGGAATGTAGTAATTTTCATCGATTCACGTAGCGCTGTCGATAAATTGCTCATTTAATAACCGATATTTTCCATACATATTTACGATCTATCACTGATACGCATTGATGTTAAATTTGTCTAGATTCCCAGTCACTGAGGTATCCCCCCACTGGAAAGATAGCGTAGACAATTTTGCTAGAACCGCCCTCGTTAATTGCTCATTCTACTTCGATATACCTATTGGGGGACGTTTCAATCGTAAGTTTTCGAACGAAAATAATTTTTTGTTATTCAGCCATATAATTCACGAATATTCGATCTTTTTAATTCCATCGATCTCCCTAGCAACGTAGAATGCGGAATTTCGTTTATTCGTATTATATGTCGCCTAAGGCTCGACGTCGACAACATTCTATGTGTTCTGTTCACACGTAAATTTCACTATAACCATCATTGCGATGAAGACCATAAAACCACCTACTTTTCAGTTGCAATTATTATAAAATATACCGATCAAATGTCACGTATGATATGTAAAAATCTCAGATGTTCGCTCAGCTCGCAGAATAATATATACGATCGTATTCGGTTACATATCAGCCTGTACTATAAATTAGTCACGCGACTAATTCTTATAATCGACTAATTTAGTGATATCCTGACTAATTCATCGATTCAGTTGCATTTGTTTCGCGTAATATAACGGATATAATGTCCAATACGCAATGTCGCGATGTAATGTACTAATTACGAAATCATTAATTATTTTCGATTAATTATAATCAGATTTTAGTCTATACTTTAAATATCGTTTGTTTCAAATTTAACCATCCTAACTCGCGACGGTTTTTTTTAAAACATAAAAATACAGAAAATAATATACGATGTATTCTATTATTATTATTTTTTATACGGGCGCCGGCTGCACTAACGGGCCATATGCGCCCACAGGCCTACTGTGGTCCTAGATCTGATTTAAGAGGCTCGGTGAATCCAGGAACACATTATGAATATGGTCAGTAGATTCAGATAAAAGTTGAGGTAAAGAAGGAGGAAGGCTGTGCTGGATTCTTAATGTTGTGAGAGCATGACAGGATGTTAGTATGTGGGCTATGAGCAGTTGAGACATTTGGCAAAAGGGACAGAGTGGCGGGTCTGTGCCATGAAGAAGATCGAACGTAGTAAGAAGTGTCAAATATTTGAAAACTAATAATGAATAATGTAAATTACAATTTATTTTCGACGATAAAATTATAAAAAAAAAAAACAAAAAAAATTGAAATAATAAAATCAAATGATTCTTTGAAAATGAAATAATTGTTTATCGACTTATTTTTTTTAAGTCGGTTTCGCTAAACGATTTAGTCAGATTTATACTACGAAAACAATTTCGTCGCTTATCGTAAACGAGCTGCTCGTATTTAATTACTTTTTGATATAAATAAGATAATATAGTTTAAAATAATACAGTTTTAAACAAGTACTCGAATACATGATATTTAACCGGGTTCCCCCCCCCCGTTTTTACCGACTATTAATAATAATAATTTTGCGGGTCTTTATTATATATAATTTAAGTAATTACAACTTTTCAGTAATCGTGTAAAATTCGATACTTTTAAAAAGCGTACATTTTTAAAAACTGGAATTTATTCGTAAGTATAAATAAAAAATTAAAATATAGATGTTCGACTGTTTTGAAATTATCGTGAATTTTCCGGCGTACATATATGTCGATATAATTAAATTATCGATTTAAAGCGTGTGTAATATTGTAATATGTTACAAGCATTAATTCCAAATTAGCGATATAATAAACATAATGGAATATGGTTTAAAGAGTAATTTAAACAAGTACTCGAATATCAGACATTTTCAAATAAGTACAATTTTGAAAATTAAATCCTTCGAGTTGGAAAAGAACTCTGATTTTTTAAAAAAAAAAAAATTAAATTCGCATTTCTTAATTTTCACGAAAAAAAAAAAAATGTAACGCAGATAATACATCGTTCCGCGGGATATGTTTCAATATTTTACCGGTGATCAAATCTGAAGCTTTACAACAGTAGGTATTCGTGTTAACTCAAGTTCGACTTCCGCTGCGAAGAGTGCATTGAAATATGTAGCCTTTTAATATTATCCCTTCGTCTACCCTTACCGATATCGTTGTTAACTTATATTTCGAAATATTTTATTATCTGTCTACGTAATTTCTCTCTATCATAATAAATAGCGACAGCTTAAATACGTTCAAATGATGTCCAATAATAAAAATAAAAAAAAAAATTAAAGAAACATCGTTATTATATCGGGTGTTGAGGAATTGGGCGATTAGAACTATTTAAAAAGGAGGACGTATATATTTTTCGCCAAAAGAACGAGATTCACTTGATACGAATAAAACAAATAAATTAATAAATTACTAAATGAAGAATAAAGTCGAATAAATATTTATACATATATAACGAAATGAAATAAAATAATAATATAATCAATAGCTACCGAAAATATCGTCGCTGCTGCGGAGATTCTTTTTTCTTATTATTTATTTATTGTGCGACCCCCCCCCCCCGCCAGGAAGTCTTTTTTTTCTTCTTTTTTTTTTTTATCGTCGTTTTATTTTTATTTATTATTTTCTAGGACTGTGGCGTCGGTCAGCAAAAAGTGTTTCGTAATGGTCCATAAACTTTCTGACACGAGTGACCGAAATAAAAAAAAAGTCACTCACCGAATCCGGCGATTTTAGATCCATAGCGTATAGGTATTGTTTGTACTTACATAATACAAAGTAGTTGACGTATCGGAAAAAGGGATTTCGACCAATAACACAACACCTAAAACTATTCCTCCTACTACAACTAAAACTGCTTCTACTATTACTACTACCAATCATCTTAACAACGGTCAATATTTTCTTCAGACGATGATGATAAAAATAATAATTTTGTACAAAAGGCTTCGGTTAACTCCTTCATTCTGTAAATGTCGTCAACGTCCTCGTTGTCGTCGTCGTCGTCGTCATAGTCGTCTGAAGTTGCTACATCTTCAAACACCCTTCATGGTCGGTCGACGGACAGTCGAATATATATATATATGCATAACAAAAGATAAAACATAAAAAAGAATTACCGAAGACGACGAAACGATTCTACGTACCAATAATAGGGTTACAGTCGTCGCACACACCAGCTTAAGACTCGTGTTTTTACGACTGTAAGCCTCTTCTCGTCCTGACATTGACGACCGGTATTTGTCGTCTTTATATACCGAACGTTTCACGTCTTCTTCTTATACACTTCACTAGAACCCTCGGCAAATTTATCGCATTATCGTATTCCCAACGAGATCATCTCGCTCGCTCATATCCATCCCCTAAAATCCAATTTAACGAAATAACGATTCTACATTCCCTAAATCGTATCTTCGATAGCTACTGTAGTCGTTCCGATCGGCATTTCCTATTATTTCGACGATACTCTTATATCGTGGATGCGTGTAATTTCTAAAATAATTGATATGTATATATGTATGTGTGTGTTTATGTGCAAGCAATGAACAAATAAATTCGTCGTTATTTCCGCCTGGAATACATATCCTTTTAATAGACATTCTTCTGTTCGCGTTCATTTTGTTCGTTATAAATCTCAGTCGCATTCGACACGGATACTCTCTATAAGCTTTTCGACTAATTAAGACGTATGAATAATTAACAAATTAAATAAATAAAATATAAAAATTAATAAATTTTCTTAAAAATTAAATATAAACGGAAAAGCGAAAAAGTCAATACGAAAACAACGTAGGTACAATATAGGAAAAAAATCCGAACAGCGCGAAAACCGATTGGTGATCGTAACAAATAACATGAAAGCGACCAATCAACGATACGCGTTAAATTATATTAGTAAAGAATTGCATTGTATGACCGAAAAAATACAAATGTTTCCTCTAACATGAAAAAAAATTATCAAATTGATATTAATTATTCGTCCGAATTTATCGTTGGATAAACGATTTCTACACGTGCATATTGATACTTTTTATATATCCGAAAAAATAAAATCGTGATTTTCATCGTGCGTGCGTGGTTTTAGCACGCTTAATGTACGCGACATTAAAAGTGACATGCCGCTTCTGGTATAGAGAGAACAGACGCTGACCAGAGAGACGCGCCAAGCATGTCTGGATTTTGGAGATTTTAAGAAGGCAGACGATATCATTAATGAAACGTTAACGGATGCAAGATCCAAAATCAAATTTCGAAATGAAGTCTCCAAACCGTTTAATGATAGAAACGGCAGTACGACAAGAGGCCTGTTAAACCGGTATTATTTAACACCGCGTTCTGGCAAAAGGCAACACAAGACACTGGAGGACGTGTGTTCCGAACAAGAAGGAATCGAGAAAGTGATAACTGGGAGAAAGAAAAACAACCTACAGGTGGACTTACTCGCGTTTACAGACGACCTAGCATTGTTATCTGAAAATATAGAAGAAGCCAGGCGTCAAGAATGTACTAACTATTACGGCAGCGAAGGTTGGACTGTAGTAATCTTTTGAGAAAACAAAATTTATGACCGATGATAAAAATTCTCCCAATATTATTGAAACTTAATCAACAGAGTAGAAGAATTTAAATATTTAGGGAGATTTGATTAATGTGAAAGCGGGAGATAAAAAAAAAAACGACGCAGAAACGGAAACATAGATTGGAAATGGCTTTCTAACTAACAAGAGACACTATAATAAAATAAGATACTACAACACCGCCGTCAAACCACGCTAACTGTACGCAGCCGAATGCCTAAATTTGACCTGTAATTAGGAAATACAGCAATTAGGATAAAGAAAAATAATGCGAAAAATACGGAACCCTGGAAACGGTGAAGAATATTGGAAATTAAGAAGCCATAAAGAAAAATATATGAAACGATAGAAAAGGTTAACGAAACCATAAAGAAGGGTCGCCTTTTATGGGACGTATAAAAAGAATCGACAACAACCGTCTTACCAAAAAGGTGTGTTCGACTTCATTGACAACAACCCGAAAAGTAGAGTGTTATATGGATGAAGTTAAAAGGGATGTAAATATATGGGTCTATCTGATGATGAAATCAAAGCTAGAAACGAGTTCAGTCATAGGATCCTATGTTTTCAAGGATTCCACGAACCAGCGACTAAAAAAACAGGGCAAACGTGGACAAAAGAAAGAAAGAATGATGGAAAAATATTAGTCAAAAAAAAAGAACGAAAAGAAAAGATGGGATGGCACGGTGGTAAAAAAGATGGCACGAACATATACGGAAGAAAGAAAAATGACTCATTGGAAACGGATGAAAGAATACCGGGCAAAGAAACAAAGGACAGAATTGACTTAAGACTATGCGTGAATAGCTTATCCGTGGTCCATAGATGGCCAAAGTCGAATTAAAACAAAAAATAGTTATTGTCCTGATTCAGTAATTATCTTCCCTACCATTTTGACTTACGTCAGATGTTTTTATTATTCCTTAGAGTTTGTTCCTCAATGCGACCTTGATTGATTTATGTAATCCAATCACAAACCGGATGTATATGGTAACGTAATTTATTTAGCGGCGTGTGAAACCGGGTGTTTGTTGCAACGTTGTTTTCATAAAAGGGCCGTAAATCCGACCGACCTCCTAACTCGCAAATAAACCGTCAACTTAAGCGCCGATAAATAATAAAAAAGGACGACCTTTACTTTTTTTTTATTATAGTTTAAGAAAATTAAAAAGTTTGATGATGCGCGTATCATAAGAAAAATAATTCGCCATAAAAAAAATAGTAGCCGTCTTTATTCGTTACTCCCATTACTCGTTACCACATTTTCGTTATCGGCAAATGTAACAGGAAACATTTTATTCATCAATTAACGAAGCATCAGCCGCAGAGGTAATATATCATCTGTTTAATCATTACTTATATGTATGTGGTCATGCACTTTCTGTCGCCCCGCACAAAGCAACAGCTTACGTTTAATTATTATTTATATATCGACGAATCCCACTTTCGCCATCAATTTCATCGGGCGTAGTATATTTTTGTAATAATCCGTTAGCAATTGAATGTACCCCCCCACACACACACACACTACACACTGTTTTGCGGTAGGGTGCGTCGTAAAGCAGCTGCAAAGGTAGTAAGATATTAATAGGCACGCCGAATATCTCAAAGTTTCTTCACTTACAGAAAAAAAAAAACTTTGTAGCCAATTTTTGCTTATTTAAGTTTCACTTGCGTCCCGAGGCACAGATGTTTTAGAAAACTTCAATGCAAAATAATAAATAAACGAGATCATTCATTCATAAATAGTTCGATTTTCATAATGTTATTTTCACAAATAACATTATGACTAATTTTATTTTACATATATATTTGTTTGATAATATAATTTGTAAACGTTTATTAAATGTCTAGACCGATATTTATATATTTATAATTAATCACTATTTAAGCGCCATATCATAAAACTATATTACATCGTCGAGTCTAGAACCGTTGCGCCACCGAACGACAAATAATCTACTATAATATACTCCCGTCCGAACACATAACAAAAACTTTCTTACGTGGCGTTGACGGGAAATTTTCAGATAGAGCGAACTGTGCACCTTCATTCATCGCTACCTCGTCAACACGTCTATTTATTTATAAATTTCTATCAGTGTACGTCTCCACTAATACGTGATCGCGCGTTCACCAGACCAAGCGGTTTTTAAAACCTAAGTAATTTGCGACTGTTAATCTTATATATTTCGATTCATCCCGCGTCTTACGCATGGCTTATTTGTGTTTCGCTTTTAAACTAATTTCGGTTAGCGTAGAGTCTGTATGTACATCGGAGTGAAAAATGAAAAAATGAATATTAACAGTGAATAGGAAAGGAACACTTACAGGAATCGTTCCATTCATTCTTTGTATTTTATACTCTTTCATTTTCTTTACAAAAATACTCCTAACAATATTGAATAGCTCTAATCTACCACATATGAAAATAGCATGTGTTATGTTAGTATAAGTAACAAAGTTTCGTCTTTAATTTTGATATCCTTTAAATATATATATGTATATATATATATGTATATATATATATGTATATATATATATATAGTCAAAGCCACTTTTAAGGGACGCCGGATAAGAGGGACAGCCGTTTGTAAGGGACGATCAGCAAAACCCCGAAACAAATGTATGAAATGAAGGTTGTTTTAGTACGCTTTAGTGGTACAATGTCGGTTAAAAGGGACAAAGATTAATCGACTTTCAAGGTGATAAATAGTGAGACAGACGATAGGCGAGCCGAGTTATAAAATGACACTTCCGGTCGTAGTAGGGAAATGTTTACATAAACAAAAATTGAATGAAAATGACTGAAATTTGTTTACGTGAACATTTTTGTTTTTTCTTCATTTTGTTTGAGATGTCCTTGTGTTGACATTCTCTCATTGACGTTATACTGTTTTTTTGCTCTGTTCCTTTATTAATTATGCTCTCTCGGATAACTCATTATGTTCTTAGTTTAGTTCTGCAAAAACTGTAGTGTATCCTGCGGTTTTATTTTTTTTTCTTTACGAAAATTTTCTTTTCTCTTTTTAGTTCTGGTGAATTTTTTGTATGAATAAAATGTCGCGTAAATGTTTATCATTAAAGGAAAAAATGTCTATTTTAGACAAAATCGAAATTCAACCTCCCCTTCGCGAAAATCATGGGCGTCTCGAAAAACACCATCCCCCGTTTAAAAACAGATGAACAGAACTTACATAAAAAATGGAGTAGTACTGAAAAGGGCAGTCAGGTGGAGGAAAGGAAATGGAAAAGAGAAGGTAAAAACCCAGAGGTTAATGAAGCTCTTAAGACAGCCGGCTATAAGGGACAAATGACTTCCGCCCGATGTGTCCCTTATAAGCGGTTTCGACTGTATATATATATATATATATTTGTGTGCTTTTAAAAATAAGTTGGATATATTTAATAGAAAACACAGATAATCGTTTTATGTGTGTATTCGTACACAAGTAGATAAGTAGGATCTTAACTGACGCGTTCACTTCCTTTGTTTGTCATTATCCTGATTCTTTCTCTAACAAACAAACACCTCCTCTGTTCCATTTTTCCTGTTATCTATTTTAGGTTGTTTATCTTCTATGATAGCTTTTCCAGATATACAAAAAGTTGATAAATCTTGTTTTTATTTTCTTTCTGAATTCCATTATTATTATTTATCCTTCTAACTACATCTAAATATCGATCAGTTCGATTCCACGTGTTGATACGTTTTAATAAGAATTTTAGAAGTTTTAACGTTGGATAATTTTTGTTATTACCTTATAGCGCAAATGCACCTCTTGCATCGGACGATTTACTTTTGGTTTTGTGTTTGCATCCTTATTTGATTTAACGAGCTATTAATTTCCGATTTTGAATACTCTACATATTTATACAATTACGATCGACTTATTTTTGTTTTGCTTATATTCGATAAAGAATCAAAATATGAAGCATAATATTTGGTAAGTCTGTTATTCCACATTGTACCTTCATCTTTATAACTTTTAATCGTTTGCACCCGTTCAAACATGGCTAATTGCGCAGACTTATTTTCTAAGTCGTCATACACAATTTGCATTAATATAAATTTTCACGAATAGTAATATATTTGTATTTATATAAATTATTTAAGAAGTTCTATAATATTCGGGCACACTATTTCGAAATATTTAACATGTGTATGCGTCCGATATACAAATATTTGTAGTCAAATAAAACACACTCAATAACCGATGAATTAAATCCGTTAAAAATAATAGGCAGTGTTCAAATTTTTCAATCGTCCACTCTCACTGAAATCCTGTTTGAAACGTCTCCTTCATTTCTTCAAGATCGCCAACTTACTTCAATACATTTCCAACACGTATGACATAATTGCTAAACGTCCGTTTCTCCAGTCGACAGTTGCAGTATGCAGCGCGTAAATTAAACGGTTAAATTAGACGAGTAAATGAAACGAACGATTTAAATAAATGTGTAAAACAAATAACTAGAATAAATAAATTAAACAAATAAATCGGATAAATTAATTAGGCAAATAAATTGAACAAGTGAATTAAATAAATAAATTGACAAAAATGAATTAAACCAATAAATTGAACAAACTTAACAAATGAATTAAACAATTAAATCCAAAAAATGAATAAAATAAATAAATTTAACGATGAAATTAAATGAATACATAAAACAAATAGTTTGGATAAGCGAATTGAACACATAAATAAAGCAATTAAATTAGACGAATGTATTAAAAAAAAAAAAAAAATGTAAAAAGGAAGTAAAGAAATAAATGAAATTAAATGAATAAAACGAATAAATAATCGCAAATAAATTAGATAAATGAATTAAACCAATAAATTAATTGAAAAAATGAAACAAATTATTTATTGAAATTTACAGATACTCAACTCGATTTTTAGTCTACTATTTATATATATATATATATATATATATATATATATATATATATAACGATATCTCAATTTTCGTTTTAAGCTATTATTAGTATTCTATAATTTACTAAATATTTCACCAAACATGTTACATAATTGCTAAATGTCTGTTTTTCCAGTCGACAGTTACGGTATGCAGCGCGTAAATTAAAAGGTTAAATTACACGCATAAATGAAACAAACGAATACGGTGTATATATATATATATATATATATATATATATATATATATATAACGAATAATTTGAACAAATAAATTAAACAAATATACCGAATGAATAAATTAGACAAATAAACTGAACAAATTAATCTAATTTATTCATTCGGTATGAATAAATTAGACAAATAAACTGAACAAATTAATTAAACAAGTAAATTGAAGAAAATAAATTAAACTAATAAATTGAATAAATAAATTGAAAAAATAGATAATTAAATCAAGCAAAAACGAATAAAATAAAAAAATTAAACGTATAAATTAAATGAATGAAACAAATCAATTGAATAAGCAAATTAAAAGCATAATAAAACAACTAAATTAGACGAACGAATTAAACAAAACACATTAAATAAAAAAGAAATAAAGAAATAAATTAGATGCCTAAATTAAACGAATAAAACGGATAAATCGTCGCAAATAAATTAGATAAATGAAGTAAACAAATAAATTCAATGAATAAATTAAACAAAAATTATTTATTGAAGTTTACAGATACCCGCGACATCTTTCGGTTTCCTTATATATATATACATATATGTATGTGTGTGTGTTCCTGAACGACATCTCGTAAACTATAAGTATTCTATATTTTACTAAATTTTTACAATAAAACGAATCAATTAAATAAAATAAATAAATTAAATAAAATTAATCGAATAAATAGATAGACAAATAAATCGAATAAATAAAATTAGACGAATAAATTCGATGAATAAATAAAACGAATAAAACAAACAAATAAATCGAACATTTCGATTAAATAAATTAATTAAACAAAACCAATTAAACGAATAAATAAATAAAACAAATAAATTAAATTTTAAACAAATACTTTCAACAAATAATAAACGAAACGAATAAAACGAATAAACTATCGCAATTAGACGAACGAATTAAACAAATGAATTAAACGAACAAATTAAATAATTAAATTAATCAAATAAATTTAACAGACTAACCTAATAGGAAAAAACGTAAAATAAATAAAGGTGGAAAAGGGTAGAAATGAAAATCCGACCTTTTCTTTTATAAGGCGACGAGATACGAGATGTATAGGAGCCGGAAGAAAAATTACGAACCGGAAATCCTATCGAACCGGCTTCCATTTATTAACGACCGGTATAGAAACGGGAAATAAATAGAAAAAAAATCAAAAAAAATTTCATAAAAAAAAAAAATTATAAAAAGAATAAATAACACGAACGGACGATGAAGGAGAAAAAAGAATTGGAAAAGAAACCGGAGAAGGAAAAACTCGTTTTCTTTCCATAATTAATACAACCGATTTTTTCGTTTTGTTTTTTTTTCTTTATATTTATGTATTTTTTTTTTCATTTTGGCTTTTTGTTTTATTTCTTTATTTTTAGTCAACCGGCAACGAGTTAAAAAGCTTAGAAATCTGGCTGGCGCGACCTACGACATAGAAGAAGGAAGGTAATGAAAAATGCGTCGCTTCTGAGAAAGGAACAACACCCTAAAGGGTTGAATATACTAGTAAAAGCTCGTCTTCTATTGCCGCCTATATCGGTCGTATATATATATTTATATATATGTGTATATATATATATACAAGTCGAAATATAAAAAGGTCGCCCTTAGTAGATGTGAAAGTTAAGAAAATGCAAAATCCCAACGTACGAGCACTTTTATTTATGTCCTCTTTTAACGCCTCGCTAATTAGCTTTTATATCATTTCCACTAGAATCCTTCCCTCGGGCTTAGACCTATTTCACCCATTCCCATTCTCCGTACTTGGAAACTGAAAGTTACTCCTCGTGAGATATCTTATTTTATTTATTTATATTTATTCTTTTTTTTGGTTTTGTATATTTTTTTTTCTTTTACCGCGTAATATCCTTCTTCTTTTCTTCTTATTTCTGTTCGACCGACGACTTTTATTACCTCGTTCATTTTTAACCGTCTGCACTATATTCGAGTTCCTTCTATGTATGCGTATATATATATATATATATATATATATACACGTTAATCCATATCGGTGTAAGGTAATTAAGGGATTAATTAAGAAAATGTAATATATATATATTTTTTTAGGCACAAATTTCGTAGTAAATTGTCGAAAACATGAATGCGAAAATTTCAAATAACTTCCCCGTCGATGGTTCGATTAATAATACGATAAGTTCGAAGTTCGATAAGGGCGAATCGAATTAAAATTCAACGGTTTTAGCTTTATTCAGTTGCAGCAGCGTTTCCGTATAATAGCGTATACGCGAAACTTCGAACGTCAAGTAAATTGACAATAATGTCGAGGAATTGTGACGTGTGTACCACGTCGTCTGAATAAGACGACAAGACGACGTGGTATACATTTCAAAATTCCCGGCCATTATTTATAAATCGCGTTAAAAATTACCTCGTTAAAAAAAAAAAGAAAACTACTAAAGACAATATTCTAAGGACGCTATAGGAAAATTAATAAATTTTTCTACAAACTTTCTTGTCGCCTGTAATAATATCTGGTAGTGCAGACAATTAATCAAATAAAGATAAAGTTGAACTTATGGCTGATTATTTTGAAAGCATAAATGAACAAAATAATGTAATGTCTCAGCTATCACGAACAAAAAGTAAGAGAAACAATAAACACATTTTTAATAAGTCACGCGTCTACATTAAATATAGATGACCTAACATCCCTCACGGAGGTCAAAAAAAGAAGTTTATCAACTCCCTGAGTAGCAAACACTCCTTCGATCGTGATAGAATTCGTGTAAAAATGATCGAAAACCTACCTCGTAACGGTTTATTTCGCTGAATTATTTAATTCTTGTATTCGCCTCTATGTTATTATCCCGTGTCGTGGAAATTATCGGTAATTGTGTCCATCCCAAAATCTGGCAACTTCGTAGATTAAAAACGTACCACCTATCAGTCTGCTCGGCAATATTAGTAAAATATCTGAATAAAATATTACTGGTTAGACACTAAGAAAACGTTGCGAAACAAAAATAAAACTGTTAATAATTATCAGTACGATTTTACACCCAAATTAAATACAATTATGCAACTAGTAAAAGTCTGCGATCAAATCGGTGATCATTTTAATAAAAATAAACACACCGAATAATGCTTGATATTGAGAAAGCTTACAAGCTCTCTGGCATGGTGGAATTTTATTTAAGTTAATAAAATTATGTTTTTCCCACGTATTCTCCATGATTAAATCCTATTTATTAAACAGAAAATTTTATGTTAAAATTAAAACTCGTAATAAATCTAAAATTAGTTATGCGACAGCAGGAGCACCACAGGGAAGCGGACGATTTCTGTTTATTATATACATAAACTACACATTCCCGCTATAGACAATGCCCACTAATACGCGGATGATACCGTCCCTTATTATCATCTTATCGCATACATACCATTAGTAACAGAGCTAATCAAATTCTGTTATAAATGGAAAATCAAAATTAACGATAGTAAAACCGTAATATTCACAAGAAGCAAGCCCGCTTTAAAGGACTGTATTAAAATCAAAAATAAGCACCTTGACGAGGGGAAACTTGACGTTAGATACCTTGGTGTTACGCTAGATAACAAACTTTTACAAAGCATATAAATGAATGCATCTCTAGAGTACAGACAAAAGAATGAACGCGCTATTTCCAATATTTAACAGGCGATCGACGTTAGCAACATAAATAAGTTATTAATAATACAAAAACAAATAATCGCACCTAAAATGTTATACGCTCGCCCTGTTCGGTCTAACACCAGCCTGAGTAATATAAATAAACTACAGCGATAATCTCACTGCCTCAGAATTACACGGAATAAAACTAGGGGTATATGCGCATTAAAACTACGAGCGACATTTTAAATTATCCTTATGCGTAAGAAACACTTAAGTTCGGTACTTTAAAATTTTTCGATACTTGACGTGTGTCCACAGATAAAAAAAAGTTTAACAAGTATAAACAAACAAAATATATTTTACTTCGATACGATAAAATATAATTTTTTTTCGTAAATTTCAGCAATTTATTTATACTAATTCGCGCTAATATTTTTTAACTCTACACAACGTTAATTATTTTTTAAGTTATTAATTAAAATTTTGTTCCATGCAGCTTTTTTTTGTTTACCTGCGAAATAACAAACTAATAAGTTTCTGTTTTCAGTTTCGCGTACATTTAATTTATGATTAAGTTTTATGAAATTCATAATTTTCCGAACGATAAAACGACATCTATTGTTAGACTGTTTTTTTTTTTTTAATCCTCGACTGTCAACAATCGAGCACTATAGCAAATATTTCACCACTATATATATATGTATGTATTTATGCATATGTGTGTATGTGTATGTGCGGTATATATTTATATATGTATATCTTGATGTAGAGATTTGTTTTAAACTAGTAAAAACAATAGGATTAAAAATTGCACATTAGATTAATAATCTGCAACGAATCTTTCCGGCATTTACATCGTCTTCAAGTTATACATATATGTAATAACGATTTCTAACGATAAGATATTAATTGATAATAACAAAAATGATCCGTAAAGTATATACTATTACTCGTAACCATTTCAGCTAATCTGTGTCGTAGGAAATTTCTAATATCCAAACTGAGATACTTGTCAACAGATAAGTCACAGTTACAACGTTAAACGTTTTTAGTTACTGAGGCTAAACAGTGCAAAACAAGATTCTTCGCACGATAACCAACGCTCAACGGAATGAATTATTGCATAATGACCTTATGATTAAGTTGGTCGACGAAGTTATGACTATGCTCACCGGCATGAACGCAGACTCCAGAAACATCCGAACCCGGAAGTATTCGTTCTCATCTAAAACCGGCGAAGACTCAAGACGCCTTAAACGTGTCAAACCGAAGTACCTAGTCCTTCCGTAAAATATTTATTAAATGTGCACTCGCATGCTTGTGTGTGTGTGTGTGTGCACGTGCAGCGTACGAACTTGCGTGTGTACCTATGTGTTATATATATATATATATATAGGTGTGTGTGTGTGTCTGTTGTGAGTATACAGGTATATTCATAAATAACAGTGTTTAGCTATTGAGCTATCTCCGTAACATATTAATAATCTCAGTTTTAATCGTAATTATAACTTATTTAAAATATATTCTAAGATTGTAATATATATAGTTCTATAAAAACTGTCAAAAAAAAATAAAAATAAAAAATATGCTACTTTAAATGAGGTCAGGTTAGGATGGGAATTTTATAATTGAGGAAATAGTTGAAAGATTCTTCGGTTAGGAAACGAAATAAGGTATTCGCTGTCGGATATTAGGTCGATAAGAATGTAGGTTTAGTAAATAATAAAAGAGAAATTTGCGAATTAACAAAAGGGGCAAAAAGCAATTCGGTATGTGAAAGTAGATAGTCAATGAGACAGTGAGATATATGACCGAGGCTATAGTTGTAACGGTGTAAATTAACGGGAACTTGGTTTTAAAAAGTCGACATTTAGTTTTGATAATGGATATGCACTTCTGTTGCCGGTTATGGTAAATTGTGCATTTAAGGACTGTAAAGATGATGTTAAAACGATTTTATCTTCGAACGTTACAAGTACCAGTTCGACGAATTATTCTTCGAATCGTCATATTTCGAACTTCTCGACACTGGCTTTAGACGCCTTAAGCGGATTAAACCGCAATATTCAGTGTCGGTAAGTGATAATTATACTACTATTAGGAGTTTTAACCGACGATTCTATCGTATTCGTTTTGTACTACCTAAAAAAAAAGGTATGCGTGTATCACTGTGTCGAGCAGTCGACTGCCAGTTATTATTAAAAAAGCTGCTTATTTAATCCCGATATAAGACTGCGACGGTGAGGTGGAATTTTATTTTATTATATTTAGTCTATTAATTAGTATGTTTGTTAATTATTTTCTCTACAAGTAAAACACTATCGTTAACGTATTGCAGTAAACCTTTATTAACACTTGAAAGCCGCAAGCCACATTTTCAACATTTGTGGCAACAGACACATGTCAGGCAATTATGATGACTGACCAGAATGCTTGTGATAAAAGATTCAATGTCTGTCATTTACGACTGACACTTTTAACTTTGTAACTATTTCGATTAAAAGTTAAGGTTTTTGTTTTGTGAAACTAATATAATAACAAGGATGTTTCGTTTAGTGTTAATCGTATATGATTGACGCTTTTACGTAAGATTTTTTTTTTTTCTACGTCTACTGCAACGTTACGTTTTTAGCGTTTTGCTATACGGCGTCGAATAATCCTGAACGGTATCAGCGGCATCATGTAAAAAGTTAGAAGCCTTTGAAATGTGGGCATACCGTAGGATATTAAAAATTCCTCGGAAGGGCTAAAATAACTAATTCCGAAGTTCTGAAACGATCGAACAAAAAACTAGACATTATTAATTCGGCGAAAATAAGGAAACTTGGATATTTCGGGCACATAATGCGGAATAACAAGTACGAGCGGCTTCAATTGATTAAAAAAAAAAAGATAAAATACGTGGCAATCGCAGGCGTGGCCGGCCTAGAATACTGTGGTTACAAAAATTAAACAAAAAAAAAAAAAAAAAAATGGACTCAAACTAGATACGGATGAAATATTTAGAAAAGTTATGGATTAACGTTCTCCGAGGACATATAGAAGAAGACGTCTAAAATAATTTCGAGCTCATCGAATGGTTAATGTATACTGAATAATGAAAGTTATCAGATGAAAACTTTACGCTTTCAAATGTAAACATTTATTGGTAACAGACAATGTGTCGGTCATAATTGATGTTTTTTTTGTTTCTTTTTTTTAGGCTTTATTTCGTTTCTAAAAAAAATGTAACAATTTTGAGTTAACCACAGTGATTAGTGAGATTTATAAATACGGAGTAAAAATTAAAAATTAGCACCTTATCACATTTATTATATAAAAAATCACCCGGGCTGACGGTAACAGACAACGTCAGTCACATGTCATTGACACGGGGCTCAAATAACAATTTGAAGCATTATAAATTTTTCGTATAATACGATAGAGGAAGGAAATAGTTTCTGTCATAATTTCGACGGGAAAAAAAATCCTTATCTACAGACGTGTATTTATCGATATTTATTTCGATTAAAATAATCGAGAAACGAAGTATTTATTTGTAGTTTTGAAGAAGAATATGAACTCATAGTTTCCTCTAACCTAACTCTTCCGCTATAATACATTATATAATTTTTACACTAAATTATACATTTTTAAAACACCGCTTCGTATTATGTGTAAGCGACAGATGATTTTTCGATGTATTTATATATAAAATATTGACAGCGACATAATTGTCGAAATCTCCGGCTCGGTATTAATTTTTTTTTTTATATCGAATAAACTGCTTTTTTATTTTGTTATATTTTTAATTCATAAGATCACTGTTCTCCTGATATATATATATATATATATATATATATATATATATATATATATATATATATATATATATATATATTTATATAGTAAAAAATAATCATCACAAAAATAAATTAAACGAGAGAAAAAAAACATTACAAATTATTATTACCATTAATTATTACTATTGTTACTACCATAGTTTTTATTGTCGATATTAAACCTTTCAATTATGATGTCCACTGGATGGTACATGAAAGATTAATTCGAACAAAATGAAATATCCCATCTTTAAAAATATTTATTGAAATACATCGAAAATTATATCTGGTTCACCTGAAAAGGGAGCATTGTATATAATAAACAATTGTACAAAATTTATTGGATCGGGCGCCAAAATTTTATAAATGGGTTAAAATTATCATTTACTTTACGTTGGTACGGATGAATACTTGTAGGTCGTAGCGAAAGATTCAATTGACAAACATTATAATTCGAACCCAGATATGCTATAGATAGAATTATATATATTATATATATATATATATATATATATATATATATATATATATATATATATATATATATATATATATGTATCAGAGAAGGCAGTGGCACCCACTCCATATAACATCGTATGCACGCGCATCTGCGTTGCATATAAATAGTGCTTTGAATGCTAGCTTATTTTGTATATAAAAAGAAACGTAAAATGGCTAGTCACGACGTTCTTCAACGAACAATACGATGATGATTATATATATATATATATATGCATATATATAAATACGTTCTAGAGATTTTGTTTATATTATTTGTATATTATTATTAACTGAAGATATTATTATCGACTAAAAGCTTTCTTATAAATTATTTTGTAATTAGTGATTTTTACACGTAATTTTATTGAACCCACACACACACATATATATATATATATATATATATATATATGTATGTATATATGTGTGTATACCATCATTATCATCATGGTGTCATATCCGTTACCTAACTTTGGCTAACATTTCGCCAATTCTACGTCTATTTGATGCATTCAGTGCGTTATAACACTGCACCAAGTTCTGCACCCAGGTTGATAGTCTTTTCTCCCAAGATCTTCCCATGTATTATTTTTTTTGCTATGTACAGCAGCGAGGCTAGGAGCGCGGCCAGCTAATTTAAATTTTGTTAAACAGGTTTACCGACCTAAGCTTAACAAGAAAAGATGAGAAGGATGGGAAATCTTGGGCCAGAATTGAAGAAATATTTAAGGAAGAAATTTCTTTTTTCTTTTTTTATTATCGGTTTTAACACAGCTATGAGGTTATCAAACCGAAAGTATAAAGTTATTTATATGACATTATATAGATTACACTGTTTAAGGAATAGGAAGAGATCGTTTAAATGAGGGCTATTATTACATAGTAGTTGGGATAGAAGAGCGGATAGGTTAAACTTTTGACGGAATTCGGATAAATGGTTGCAGCTTGTTAGGATATGCCGAAGAGTGAATTGATGGTACGTTATTGAGTAGGTGTGAGTGGGTTACACGTGTATGACAAAGTCTTAGTTAAAACTATTTATTCTTTTCGAGATTTTCGATCGGATGACTTCCATGCTTCTATCTTTCCTTTTATATTTCTGAGATGGTTTTGTGGATGAGGTCGACACCCATTCGGAATTCCACAGTGTTCTAATTTTCTTTTTATGACTAGTCTTTAGATCAACTGTTGTTAATATGATTTCGGCATGTGGATCTGAAAGTAGCGAGATTGAGCTTTTTGCTAACTTATCAGCAATTTCGTTACCTTTTATTCCTTTATGGCTCGGGATCCGTACGAACTGGATATATATTCCGGCGAATTGTAATTGTGATTTTGATGGATTCTTTGTACAATTCGGTTGCTGTTGAATATACTTCGAATGTTTGTGAGTGCATTAATCGAGTCTGTTAATATGATGAATTGACGAGCTGCGCGCGATTTCCATATCTCCTGTAATGCTAGGTATACTGCAAACAGCTCAGCAGTTGAAATTGAGCTTTCTGGTGGTAGGTTTTCGGCTTTGCTTATTGGGTGTCTGCAATGAAGAAAGCCACTCCGGTCGCTCATACTGTTTTTGATCCATCTGTATAACATATGCTGTTCGAGAAACGCTCTAAAATTTTGTTTAATCTTGACTGAAAGTCTACGATGTCCACGGAATTTTTTGTTGACACCGAAAGTTCGTCGATGATTTGAAATGGGGGTATTAATTATGGTGCAGGACGTAACGAAAATATGATGGAGCGAGACTATGTTTTCGAAGTATAAGGGGTTTGGATATTTTCTGTTCTGTTAAGAGGTGGTTAGTATAACTTTTCGGGTGGCGCATTAAATATTTTTAAACCTTTCAGTCTCGCAATATCAAATTCCGATACAAAATTACAAATTCGGTTTACGTACGATAATTTTTTTTTTTTTTTTTTCTATATGAAATTTTCAACGAATAATATTTTAGAATTGAGACCTTGAAAGAGGCAATTTTTTTTAGGGTTAAAAGTCGGACATTGAAAAATGTACGTGGATTTAGACGAATAAACGAGTTAAAATCGGTAAAAGTTTTTTCTTTACGAAAAATCACACGGAGCTGGTATTAGGCCATTATCGAGCGAATGTTTAAAAAGATAAAAATATAAAATCGAAAAAATATTAAGATTACAATTCACAAAAAAATACCAGACAAATGAAGAACGGTATTAACAAAACAGTCTGACCGAAAAAAACAAAGAAGAAGTTGAAATGATAAAAAGTTTTTTCTTAACGGTAAAATTTCACAGTGCTTTTCAGGTCGTTATCGAGTGCTTCAAAACAGATCGAAAAGTATAAAATGAAAAAATATTAATTTAAGATTACAATTCACCGAAACCAGAACAAAACGAAGAACAGCATTAATAAAATAATCCGACAAAACGTGAATACTTTATCAATTTATATTTTCATATTTTTAAATATTCACTCGATAACGGCTTAACAGCCGAAAAGCTTTTTAGAACTTCTTTTTCGTGTTGTTCTGTCGGATTGTTTTATTAATGCTGTTCTTCATTTTACTTAATTTTTCTGAATTGTAATCTTAAATTAATATTTAACGTAATTTAATATCTTTTATTAACTCGATAACGGCGCCTTAGCAGCTGAAAAGTGTTTGGGTGTTTTTTCAATAAAGAATGAAAAATTTTAGCGAATTTTTTTTTTCTAATTTTAATAAAAATCGCTACAATCCGCATTGTTCGAATGATTATTAATCGTAAAAAAAAAGAAGCCAAAAAGACGAAGTTTAAAGATCGTATTGACGCGTATTACTATATAATTGTACAGACGACATCAACGATTGACGAATGGTGCGTTTAAATGTCGTGAAATTTACGCCATGGCATCGACGAAGTTTCTATTTCTAAAGTGGACGTAAATGAGACGTACACGAACGGACAGAATATACAGGATATACGGCTGGAAAATCTGCCAGAATGTCGCAGCCGTGGTTTCTTGTAATCTTACGGAAGGAAACGACACTAAGCGATGTAAATCTAACGAGAGAAAATAGCGTACAACGAGATAGTAGCGAAATTTTTAACGAAACCGAATAAACGCGTTCGTCTCGTCGCAAGTAGATTTCCGAGAGGGTAGTCGGAAGGTTGCAAGAAGATTTATGCTCGGCGAGTACATTATCTTGTAGTCTCAGACGGCTAATTACGGTCGTGATGGCATCGCATTAGACCGCAACCGCTTCCAGCGATAGATATGACGCGAAACGTACTAATGTCGCCTAGCTCTTTACCGTACTTCTGTATGAATACTTCTTTCTCTTAATTTAAATCCGAATCTACTTCTCTTTATTTATTCCGTTTATCGTTGGGATATCTTCATTTTAACCGTCTTTCACTCGTTTATACTATCTTATATATCTGAGAGGCCGTATCTCTTTTCACCGATCGTCTCTCTGTCCGTCAGCCTCGTCGAAGTGTGCGTCTACCGAACACTCTAGACGAAGATAGCGTTTTTACATCTATAATAATAACGTCTTTTTCCCATTTTCGCTATACGCCTTCGGCCCTGCATTTGCCCCAACCGCGCGCCATTTCCATTCCGTTAAAGCATCCACCCCCGTCCACCACTAAAAAAACGACGGAAAAATTCCATTTCCGAAATGGTTTTTAATCCTTTCCAATATTCGGCGAGAAAGATTTTTTATACATATACATATGGTCTCCTACGTCTGGCGATTTAATTTACGACCCTACCGAAAGCACCGTATATATATATATATATATATATATATATATATATATATATATATATATATATATATAATATTATACGTAATGCACACATAAAAAAAAATTAAAACACGAACGCACATAAATAAGTGAATTTCAATTAAATCCAATTAATTCCTCCGATATATAACGACAAAGAATAGAATTTCACTCCGTATATATATATATATATAATATTATACGTAATGCACACATAAAAAAAAAATTAAAACGAACGCACATAAATAAGTGAATTTCAATTAAATCCAATTAATTCCTCCGATATATAACGACAGAGAATAGAATTTCACTCACCTCTATTTTCTGCATGTAAATAGCGCCAATTTCCAAGTTCACACTCTAAAAACGCCCAACATCTACAGGCTGGATTTCGATCGAACCGCCTTTTATATATTTCGGAGCTAAGAAAAATAGAAGCTAATGAAACTGGAGCATGACCTACATGTTAAACGCGCTATAACAAACGGGTAATATAATTACACGGTTAATGGAGATTACGCATACAGCATCGGCAGACGTTCAGAAAATTAACAGCGAGTTTTTTTCACTGCGCGTTATAGTGACCACATCTGAATCAGATGCAATATGTATATATATGTATATATATGTATATAATTATATGCCTAGCGTAGAGATGGAAACATTATAAATATAAAATAAATTATTTAAAATATAATAAATAATAATGAAGAATGTAAAATAAAATGTGTATAAAAATTCGACTTGTGTGTTAGTATTATTCGTCGTAATTTTCAACAACAACCGATCGACGATGTCGATTACAACCAAAAGCTGGGATATTCCCGAACAGAATAAAAATAATAGTAACAATAATAATAATAATAATAAGATATGTATATATATATATATATATTCTTCTCTGACTTTATGTAACGCAAGCTACCAAATGTCGCCACTTGTTTCGATCCTGGGCTAGATTCATAATTTGTTGTAAATGGGAACCACCCATTTTCGTAATTTTGATCGGTATAACGTACCTTTCTTCCTTTTTACATTGATCTCTTCTTGTAGGGTCATTATGTCCAGTCTGTTTGCACGTATTTCATGTCCGAAAATTCTAGCATGCGTCTTTTGATAGTTGGTACTGGCTGGCTTCAATTTTCAGCTCCTTTACAACGGAATCATTTGTTCTATGAGCCGTCCATGGTATCCTTAGAATTTTTCTATATCCCTTTATTTCAAAAGCTTCGTTCTTATTGCTAAGTTACCCGATATAATTTCAGCAAGTACTTCTTTTTGTCGCAGTCGGAAGGTTTTTTTTTTTAGTTAAAGATTACAATCGGATTGACTGGACTAAATACAAACATTTAATAGAGGAACAAATTCTAATATAGCCAATTTCTGCGCCGTATCTCCGTCAGAACAATACTCATTTATCGAGGAGGTTATTCAATCAGCCGTAAAAGAGTTAAAAGATTCACCGACACTATACCGTTAGATCGCCGATATCGGTGGTGGGGTGCCGAGTGCAATCGAATATGTTGCGTTAAGGAGAAAACTTCTCCTTAAATGGAGAATTTTGTTAAGTATAAAAAACAACAGGCTGAAACGAAAAGATATTGAAAACCACAAAAAAGAAAATGATTTCGCAATTTTTGCAATACTATTAATACGAGTCTAAACATGAGGAAGATATGGCGAAGAATTAAATGGTTTAAATATCCATTTTCTTCTTGTATAAGTCCAATGAATAATGATTTTACGAAACAGTTTGAAAGTCCAGTTGATCCTCACATTCCGGAAAAACCTTTTTGCAAATCATATTAACTCTATGCCGGAGCTAGAACAAGTCATATCAAACGGGGAATTATTTCGTAGTTCGGATCATAAAAAAAGGCTCTACTGTCGGAGTGAACAAAAATTCCCTACAAAATGCTACGAAAGTTACCGGAGGAGGTTAAAATTCTTCTACTGGCCTTTTCATGAAATTTTAAATATATTCTTCCTATTTGGAAAGAACATACTGTTTATCCTGTGCTGAAACCAGGTCGGTCTCCTGATAATTAAAAGTCATACATATCTATTTCTCTGTTGTCGTGCATGGTTAAAACTTTAGGGAATATATTAAAATTTAAGTTAGAAGGGTGGGCTAATAAATTTAATAAACTTTCACTTTCCCAGTATGGTTAAAGGGTTATAGTGCAGCAGATGCATTGAGCTCATTCGCTTTCCTATATGTTCTTGCTATTTGTATTGATATTAAGTCTTAATGTTAATCATTCAACCTTATATAATAATAAACTAGTAGGAGTTGGTGTTAATAAAAACATATGTTCGTGGATATTTGAATATTTCAATGGGAGGAAGTTAACAGTCAAATATAAAAGGAAAAATTACAACTCTGTTTATTCGGGTAAAGGTTTAGCGCAAGGAAATATTTCGAGTTCATTTTTATGTACAAACGAAATAGAAAAAATTCGAAAAGAAATCTAGAGTGTTTCAGTTTGCCGATGACATAGCTATTTGTGTCACCGAGGCTTCAGTGGAAACTGCGGTTAAAAAATCTTAGGAAGTCTCTTCTTAATCTGGATGAGATTCTACAAGACCTAGATCTATCTATAAATATAGATAAATCTAATATTGTTTACCAGAAAATTAAATCGTGTCTCACCCTTTACTTCGTCTGAAGAAAAAAACTTTAAAATTTCATACGATAATTAAATACTTAGGAGTGGTAGTTGGAGTAGGTATTAAGTGGGGAGCACACTCATCAATATAGGTCCACGGATTTATCAATCCCTCATCAGAACTCATATTGACTACATAGCATCCTTCATAAACCTCAACAGATCACAGATATGAAAAAACTACAAGTTGTGCAAAACAATGCCTTCGAACATGCTTAGGTATCCTCCATGCCCCTACAGACTTTAACGCTGAGATGGCTGAACCTCCGTTAAAACTTAGGCAGGAATATATATAGGCGAGCAAGTTTTATCTCAAAGTGAGAGAAAACCCATGTGATTAATAAACAAATTCGATGTTTATTGAAATTGCGGCATAACAGATACTGGTCAAATAAAAGTCTTTCATCTCTTCTCACGATCATAATAAATTGAAAACAATTGAAATTATCCAAAATATTATCCCTTCTATCGATTCTATTTTCGGAATTTATTTTCTTGTTAGACGTTGACTGAATTTCCTTCGATAATAATATTGCTAAAACTATCCCTTCTGGCGTTAACAGCGCTGCATTTATGCAAGCAATTAATGAGAAATTTAGCCACTATGAAATTATATTTACAGATGGGTCGGTCGATAAAATACGTGCAAATTATACGTCCGCATTGTATTATCCGAAAAAAGGCTTATCGAAAGTATACAGATTATCCTTTACAGGTTTCTCATTTGTATTAGAATTTTTTGTCATTTACAATTGCTCCTAGTCAAAGATGCGAGGTAAAAGAATATTTTAATCATCTCTGATTTCTTAAGCGTCCCATTACAATTATGTAAGCTTCCAGAACTTGTCCAAGTCATTAGAATTTCATTCTAGACATCGTGTTATTCAGCTTTATAATCGTAGATCTGGAGTAATAAGTGGGTCCCTTCTCGTTGTGGTATTACTGGAAACGAGGTGGTCGACGAATTGACGTACGAGAACATTAAACGGAATTGGACTGATACGTTATCAAAGATTAAACAATCTGGACTAATCGATTTTCAACAGTACTACACCGCCGAAAGTCAGAATAAAGGGAAAAAATACCTCGCTTTCCTACATACGGTTTCTAGTAAGCCATGGTTTCAATTATACCGGAACTTTTCGAGGGATTATATATCAACTTTACTTAGACTGCGTACTGGGCATAATCTCTCCCCCTCACATCTTGCTAAATTAGGCATAATTTCCGACGGTACATGTGACACGTTCCATGTTGACGACTGTATTGAGCATCAAATTTGGATTTGTCCGAAATTTCTAAAGCATAGAGATGAGATGTTTTCTTTACAAAAATGGCATACATTACCTGTAAGTATTGAATTGTTTCAGACTCATTATCTTCTGTTGCAGTTAGTTTATATAAATTTATCAAACGTAGCGGCATTGAGGTTTAAGATACATTAACTGGATAAAGGTTTAAACTGGCTAAATGGCGCAAGTTAGGCCAAAAAAAAAAAATATCCGCTGGTGTACCACAAGTTAGTGCACTGGGTTCGGTATTTTAAATATTATTCATTGTCTATTTTCCGGATGGAGCAGACGTCGATACTGCTATGTTTGCTGATTACACATCACTTGTAGCGATAGAAAATATACCATACTAAGATTTTAACGATATTCCAAATGGCTTTGACTGAAATTGAAATTTGGCTACAAGTTTGGCATGCTAATGTGAACGAAACCGAATGCGCTCAAATCACGTTTACATTAAGAAATGTAATCTGTCTTCCCGTTAAAATTAATGGAGAAACGATTCCGCAAATGGACGAGATAACATATCTGAGTATTCGAAGTAACTTGAGCTAAGGATATTAATAAAAAACGTAAACAGACGTGAAACACGAGTACGTACCCTTAACCTTTGAAAATAAGTTATTAATTTAGAAAAAACTATCATACATCCTGCACGTTTCCAATGATATTTAGATAACTAAAATACAGAGGTTCAAAAATAAGATATGGCTAATTGTCTCTTCACCTTGGTATCTAACCAATGATACCTTACGGAGAGACTTTAAAATTACCTATATCAGGGATGAATTTATCGTTCAAGTACACAAATGTATGTAAGCAGGCTGATGATCTACGATAATACAAAATCCGTTAGATAATAGCAGGGATGTGACAAGACTTCAACGCAACAGAACCCTTGACTATATCTAGCATAAATTAATTAAAATTCCATCGGGAAATACTATTGAGTTTTGGCCACGCACATGTCACTTATCGCTTTCATAAACGAATTGCTAGACGACCATAAAACGGTCCAGTTGCAATGGGTAAAAAATATGTTTTCATTAGAAAAAGAAAAAAATATATTACGCTGGACGGAAGAGTAATTATTATTACGAATATCAACAGTCTTCTGGTTCCGATTCAGTATGAGCGGTGCACCGTCAGATTATAATTTTTACGTTCCTAATATTTATACATAATACGTATAAATTTTATTTGTTATATACATTCAGTTTTTAATTACTTTTATTTCGCATGTTTGTTTATACAAAAATAATAATATCAATGAAAATGTCGTATCAAATTGCTTATCATCAGTTGATGTTATCACATTGCTAAATTATTTAATTATTGAATTTGAAAAGAAATGGTTTAAGTAGGCAAAAAATATTTAAAACAAATCCCGACCAGCGTCAGGCAACGATCACGGTAAATAATGGGATTGGTGTCTTGTAATTTTATCATAGTGTTAAGCGAGGGATAGTTAACCGTACACACTAAGAGAAGGGGGGTTAGCTTCGCAGTTCCTGGTTGAGTATTTATTCCATTCGAATTCACTATCGACTGAATAAAATAATATAAATTAATAGCGTTAGGAATATTCGAAAAATTCGCGATAATAATATTCATTATCTCGTCGCATTAGGCGATAATTTTTTATTTTTTTACAATAAATTTATTATTGAGATCTTGGTCATTAAGCGATTATCTATGAAAAAGTAATGAAACATGAGGGGGGGACACTCTCGATAACCCTAACCTATGCAAAGACAATTAGTTTCCGGCGCTTCAATCTCCGTAATTCATCGCAAGTGACCAAGAGAGTCCCTCGCAAGTACGTTTCCGAGCTTTACTACACGTGTTCTAGCATATTTTTTGAATTACACGATATGGATTCAGTCGTCGCGATTCAAGCGATAGAAGCCGTAACGATTAGCTCCGATGAAAGATTGGAACATGAACGATAAATTAAAATTATCACAGTTCGCGATTAAACGTTAAATTTATATATATATTCGTTTTATGATCCAGAAAACGTGGAAAGAGAGGATAACGATTACAATTGCCCATTATACGCAACCGTTTTATTTGATTGTTAGATATACGTAAATATTTATCGCTGCCTGAAATAACACATATTTTGTTGATATATGTTATTTAAAATTTATTCGAATTAATTAATTTCGAGTAATCGTGTTATATAATCGTGACGCAAGTATTATTTAATTTTTACCAGTTGCTTTTGAAAAATACGACACGAATTCCGAGTATAGACGGTAGTCTTGACTGTAGTTGTAAATAGGGAGTCCCTGGTATTTTATATATATATATATATATTATTAACAATTACGGTTTATAAGAATTTTTTTTAATATATATTATATTATATTATATTATATTATATTATATTATATTATATTATATTATATTATATTATATTATATATATATATATATATATATATATATATATATATATATATATATATATATATACATATATTAATTAATTAAATTATCCACTCGTTAACCGAGTATGGAGTACCATCAATTATTTATGAGTCCTGAGGTGGCTAATCAAACCGATTTTTGCGGCGCACACCTTTCCGCATGCATCGCACGTAAAAGCGTCATTATTAATATTATCCACTCGAACTATTCCAATCAATCCTTTACGTCGATTCCTTTTCCTTTCTTCTGCAGCTTGAGCATTTTGATCCGCTTTCTGCAAACCATCTCGTATTGTCTGTCTCCAGATGTTACGATCCATCGCTAGCTTTTCCCAACTCCTGCGATCAATTTCGCATTCCTTTAATATCCGATGCAAATAGTCTTTATATCGCCAACGAGGACGTCCAATGCGCCGTTTACCAACCAGAAGCTGACCATAAAGGAATTTCTTCGGAAGTCTTTCCTCGTTCATTCTGATTACATGTCCAGTCCATCTCAAACTATTACTATAAAGCAGCATCCGAATAGACTTGCATTTTTTCGCGATTCGTCACTCGGTCCTGCCAACGAACACGTAGCAATCTGCGCAGCGCTCTCTGATGGAACGCTTCCAGCGATCGTATGTTCTTCATATATGGGGCCCATGTTTCTGAGCCATAAAGTAGTGTCGGTAAAACAATGGACTTGTACATTATCAGGTTTGTTGACAATAAGATATGTGTATTATTAAAGATCCTTCTATCAAGCTTATACATTGCAGCTGAAGTAGCTTGCATTCTACTACAAATCTCGGTGTCCAAGCTGAACTTGTTGTTAAGCATACTACCAAGGTATTTAAAACTTGCCACCTGTTCTATTACACTATTGCCTAATTCCCACACGTGTACATTTTGCCGTTTGTTTGTGGGAGCTACTTGCACAAGTAATTTGGTTTTTCCCTTATTTATAGCTAGGCCAAAACTGTTGTATACTGCATCAAGTATTTTGATAGGAGTCTGCAGTTCCCGTATGGTGTGTGCGACCACAGCACAATCATCTGCGTACTGGAAATCGAATACTCCTACTCTGGGGCATTTAGAAGCTGCTTGAAATCGATGTACATTAAATAATCCGCCATCAAACCTACTGATCATTACTATCTTTTCAAGTCCCAGCTTTTTAACTGCGATATATATATATATATATATATATATATATATATATATATATATATATATATATATAAAGTCGTGGACGCTGATATGAAATCGATAACTATAAACTTTAAATTTAGTTTAATTTTTGAATCTTTACGGATGCGGTTTAAGATTTGGATTTATATATATAGTTCGCGTCATAGACACTGGTTAATTATGAAATGTAGTTCAGTATAACACCAATTTATTACATTCATAAAATATTTTAGAATAATTCCATTGTGAGTCGAGAATTTTGTTAAGAATTTTGATTTTTGTTTATTTTTCAATTTAATTTATATATATATATATATATATATATATATATATATATATATATATATATATATATATATATGTATATATGAAAATAATATTGTTCGCCCTTTACAAATAGTAAAGATTATTTATTTTAAAAATAAAGCCAGACATGACTCTCCAAAGAATATACAAGTACCAAATCTCCCTATTTTTGTAGACAATCTATAAAATAATATTCAGTTTGTATTTTGCAAAAAAAAAATCAAATTTCTTAATGATTATTATTACTTCAGCTTATGAACCCCCCGAAAATCATCATATATATATATATACAACGAAAGTAACGATAAAGTCTCACGAATATTGGAAAGATGACGCTAGTATTGTCAAAACCTCCTACATGATAAGAGGGAGGAAATTAAAGTCACATTTCAAAACAAATATTCGGTGACGTAGTTTGCATTCTGCTGGAATTTTACAACCTTTCTTGATTTATCCGATTCCCGGCATGTGGGTAACCCTAGGTGCTCGACTGAAACTTTTTTGTGAGATTGTCTGATGATTCGGTGCCATTGGAATATTTTCTGATTTCAGCAAAGTGAATTTCATACGCATCGATTTTGTACCGTTAATTTTAATTTTCCACCGTTTTAGCCGAGCGCTTAATTCATTTATTGTTTTTTAGTAGCACGCTGTTAGCTAGAATTGCATTGTTGTACAATTGTTTGTTGGGAGTGGGCTACGTAGTGGAATATTCCGCAGCAATTATTCTTTTCCTCAAGAGGTGTGTGTATCTCATTTAAGACTCGACGGACCTGATCAATTGTACTGATGGTACGGAATTAGAGTTTTTTGTCAATTTCATATCGTTTGGTTGAAGAACCTGTTCAAGATGATCGTCGAACGCTTCTGCTTTATCTATTTCACCGGTGCATTTACCTTTTGAGTAGGTGAAATCTGTTTCTGTGGCCTTTTCATATACCATGCGGTCTTCTATAAAGAATAACCAAAATCATGTGAGACAGAAAGGCTACTTAAGTACGAATAAAAGGTTTGATTATTGACCTCTTTAATTTTTTTTTATGTAGTATCTTGCTAATACGGTTCCATTTCGACTTATCTGCTCGGTGTTGTCTTCTGTGTCACCGTTTCCTTACTTTCCTTTTCTATTGGACCAAAAAATCCCGAATTTCCGTGTTGTATGTGTGTCCTTGAAATTTATCTGACGTTATTCGAGGTGCTGCCATTTTATCAGCCTGTGTAATATCTCTTTGGTGTATATATATATATACATATATATACAAAAATTGGTTTTAAATCGCCTGGTGTTGTTTCCGTGTTTACGCGAAATAACCGAATATTATTCAAAGCGAATATCGATATAATCCAATTATTGATATTCACATATTTATTTTGAATTTAAAATGTTTTGACGCAGAACACGTTATTAAAATACGTCATTAAAAATTAGTTATTACGTATGCAACATTTCTAACTTGAAAGGGAACCATCTCTTATTTTGTGAAACGTCTGTGTGAGTGTGTTTGTATTGTCTTGTGTTTACATTAACTCGAGGCGTCCACTCAAATATACGGTCATAATACGTTCATTTGTTCCCGTACGTTTCTTAATGCTGAGAAAATGCATCCGATGAACATAAAAACAAACAAAAAAAAGAGAAAAGTAGAAGATGACCCAATCAATTTAATAGAATTTAAAAAGGTAACGTTATATTTTTGTTTCAAGCTGAAAATCGAAAAATACTTAAAAATTAAGGGAATAGAAATAATTATAAAATAAGAAAGATGGTGTATATATATATATGAGCGTGTGTGTGTGTGTGTGTTCGGGTATAATACTGATCTTCAACGATAAAAACCATTACGAGCCTAAGAAAGATTGAACCCAATATTATTTTAAAGCAGGTAATACTTGTGGATAGTTGAAAAGTACGACTTCTGTCAGAATATATGTGGGATGATAGTCATATCCGACATGGACAGTTGGACCCTACTACGGTTTAAAGATTCTGAACTAAATTTGTCGATTGTAAACACAGAAATGTAATTGGACCGATTGGGCTGACGGGTAGGGAGTGTGAGCCAACTTGTCGAGATTAATTGAGAGTGAAAGGCGGAATATTTTGTTTTTATTCATTACATAACTCGATAATAACTTTCCATCGTGGCGTGTGATATCGACGTAATAAGTTAAGCACCAGTTTCAATAACCGTATGATGAAATTATTATATACGTGTATATTCATATATATTGTATATGTATATATGTGTGTGTGTGTTTGTATAAGGATGTATATATGTTATATATATATACATATTGGTATCTTTATATTGATGGATACTTGCGCACACATCTCTATAATAAGTCAAATATCCGTTCCAATAAAGGTAAACTAGTTTACTTTATACTTACATAGGTTAGGTATATATATATATATATATATATATTATATACATAAAAGATAATATGGAAAATCAAGATGAAGAAAACTAAAGCTCTAAAAGAAATAAGGAATAATAAGTCAACAGGTATTGATAATTTTCCGATTGAACTAATAAAAGCAGGAGGAATAACAAGCGAATAATTTTTTATACAAGCTAATAAGAAAGATATATGAGAATTAGACCATGCCGTCAGATTTTATCCCGGGAAAAATAATTGAAATACCAAAAAAGAACAAACTCAGGTAGGTGTGAAGACTTTAGAACACTAAACATAAGTCGTCCGTCAAAGATATCAGGTAAAATACTTCATAGATGAATAGTAAATAAAGTAGAAGCTTTATTAGGAGATGATCAGTTTGACTTCGTGGGAACTCATAGCATTGAGACTGTTGATTGAAGGAAGATCTAAAACTGGAAACTTACTTTATATTGCACTGATTGATATACACGAAGCTTTTGAAAACGTAAATTGGAAAATACTGTATAGAATATTACAGAATATGGAAATAAGCAAGAAGGATGTAAACTTAATATATAAATTATATGATAATCAGAGAGTAAAGATTCAGATTGGTAACGTAGTCGAAGAAATTAAAATAATGGAAGTTGTTAGACAGGGGGGTGTTCTATCACACCGATATTGTTCAATCTATGACGGAAGAAATAATTAAAGAGGTTGAAGAATAAAAAAGGAAAACGGTGTATTAGTACAAGGTGAAATAATAAGCGCGTTGCCGATGATATTGTCCTAGCAGAAAATCAAAATCAACTGAAGGATACGTTACAAGTAATGGAAGATCTATTTTAAGAAATACGGAATGAAAAAAAAAATAAAACAAAAATCACGGTATGTGACAAAAATAACGGTGGCAAGAAATTAAGCATAGTCATTGACGGTATTGAAATACAAAATGTAAATGAATTTCATTAGTCGGGTAGCAAAATCACCAGTGACGGGAGATGCGGGATAGATATTAGGATTAATCGAGCGAAGTAAGCACTTTACGATCGAAAAAATCTATTAACAAACGAGGATATGAACGTAAATCTGGGGAAAACATTTTTAACCTTATTTGTTTAGAATACGGGCACTGTACGGATTGTGACACATATCAGCAAATTGTAAGAGCAATCACTAGAAGCATATGTGGTGTTAGAATGATGAAAATACGACGGACAGATAAACTAACGAAGAAGCCCTAAAGAAAATTGTAGAAGAAAGAACATTATGGAAAACACTAATGAAACGAAGGACGGATATGTTGGGTATAAGGCACGACAGTCTATAAAAGCTAATTATAGAAGGCAAAATGGATGGAAAACGAGGAAAGAGAAGCTGTAAAAAACAATACATTTAACAACTAATAGAAGACACTGGTAGCACCGGATATGCGGATATGAAGAGGAAAACAGTAAATATTGTGGAGAAAATTGTCAAATCAGTCTTAGGACTGATGATTACATGATGATGATGTTCATTACTTATACTGCTAATTATATAAATTAAAATATCATTCTTTTCGATTAAGTTTCGCTCGCATGTGCGATCGCATCTATATGTCAATTAGCATTATATACCGCGTAAATTAATGCAGATCACAAACCAGGTGAATTTTTTTTTTCTACTATTTTAACTAATTTACGTAAGGAAGAGTATTATTCGTAGACGAAAGATGTTCAAATTTTTCTGTTTAAAAATTTTTCTCGACTAATTTACGTTAATGAAAAATAAAATCATATTATCCATTAGTTTTTAGTTTGATTTTTAATTGAAAAATTAACGGAAAATAAAAAGTATTATACGTTGATGACAGATAAAATTATACTGTGAAAATGTTTCTATGAATTAATTTTCCCTAATTAATTTACCGCCACGCAAGATAAAATTAATTCCGACTGCAATAAATAATTTCACAATTTATCTCCACCCCTTACTGCTCTCTTGTCGGTATTAAAACGAATACAGTCTGAATGTAAGGTAAAGATAATGGAGACAGACCCTCCAGTCATCAACCGCTTCCATAAACATTGTCCGAGAACAATAAGAGTTTTACTTTAATCAAGACCAAAAAGTGCAGGCGGATGAAATAAGTCAGTTGCAATAGATAGAAATATTTCATAGCCGAAACTTAAATGATCATTAATAATGATAATTCATACATTCATCGTTTATGAACTGTTTTCCATTTTTTTTTTTTTTTTTTTTTTTGTTTGGAGCGGGAGGGGGAAAATCTTCAAAAGACACTGATATCACATAAATTTTTGTTTTTATTCACGCAGTGCATTATATGCACTGCTGGGAAACAAAAACCAGTGTGTGGGATTTTTACCCACTAAAAACCCCCTCCCTATATAGGAGAAAAAAAATAATAATAATAATAATAAAGGCAATTGCACAAAGCAAAGACCTCCACACTTACAATTAACTTAAAGCGATGAAAGAAGCGATGAGAATACATAGTCCCTTCTTCCATCAAATAAAGAATAATGAGTTTGTACAAAAATTAACTTCTAATAGAAAAATAAAATAAATAATAAATTAAAAGTTAAAATAAAACCTTCTAACAGAAAGATTTAAACAAATAAACTTATAGTTAAAACGCTATTATTCATACTTAATAGAAATAACATGAAATACGAGGCAAAAAGGAAATTAAATGTAAACTTATATCCATAAAAAAAAATCTTAAAATAAAAATAAGGACTCTCAAAGAAAAAGTAAAAGGCAATTAAGTAATAAAATAATCAAATATTAAAAGATTAACTAATGTAAATAGAAAGATAAACAGATAAATTACCACGCTACGAACAAAGCAACGATATTGGTGTCACGGTTGATTTAGGCGTCAGTTGCGAGTAATAGAATTTTGTATTTTAAATTTTGAACGCATGACCTGTTCGGCCAGCAAAAGAAAACTTCCAACTTTCCTACTAAGAGGATATACATACGTACAGTCCATACCGACTTGGACACGAAGGGCGGTAAATGCAGGACAAGTGAACAACGTATGATGTACCTACCTCACCTACAGTACAACACGTGCAGACAGGTTCATTAGCAAGCCGGAACCTATGAAGATAGGAACCAAACCTGCCGTGACCTGACAACACCTGAGCACTGTAGAAGTTGACGTCAAACTTAAACATTTTCAAACGTAAAGAAATATCAGGAAGAAAAGCATACGTCTTCCTGCCAGTTTCAGCTTTATCCCACCGGTCCTGCCACTTCTCAACCAACAAAGACATTATCTGTTTTTTAAATTTCAAATACGGAACAGACTGTACAGCAATACCTCCTAGCAGGCTCGAATGTTTCATCTCAGCAACACCCCCCCTCCGAGCCTATGCTCGCCAGTGAGAGCCCTACCGACAAGAAATAGATCGAGCGGCAAGACACCACAGACAACACAAGCTGCAGAGGTCGGGGTAGTTCGATATAAAGAAGCCATCCGAAGCAGAAATTTCCTCTGCTGCTTGCTGGCTAGACCAAGAATTCTTTGATTAACGTAAATGGCAGTACCATACCCAAAACGGGCCTGAATGAGGCCTTTATATAAAATCGCACGTTCCTTAAATTCAAGATCCGATGCATTTTTTTGTAAACGCAGTAATTTATTATATATGTCCGTACACTTGGAAGAAACATACTGGAAATGAGGAATGAACGATTATTTACTGTCAATAATTATACCTAAGTATTTCAAAGATGCGAAAAAGAAATGCTTGAATCAGATAATAATTCAAGCTCGTTGATCCGGCCAACAAGAGATGCATTCTCAAACACAGAAAATCGGCATTTGGTAGGGGAAAAAGTTAATCCTACATCTACCACCACACTCTCCAGGTATTTGGAAATACAAGTAAGAAGCGGTAATGATGTGTGATTCTTAGCTTTAAACACTAAACATAGATCGTCGGCATAGGAAACAAGCTGACATGTAGCATTAATATAAGAATAGAAATTTTCAACTTTAAAGTGCACAGTGGAGTACAGTATGTTCCAAAAAGTAGGTCCGAGTACCGAACCCCGAGGAACTCCACAAGAAGGTGCTCTAACTCCAGCCGACAATCTAAGTTCAAGTGTAGCGGAACGATTCTTAAAGTAATTTATAATAATATTAACTATAAAAGGATTCACTGAATTATCCTTAAGAACATCAACAACTGCAGACCAACGACAATTGTCGAAAGCCCCTTTAATATCATACGAAATAACAACAGCCGAGCAACCATCTGAAATGTACTGCTCGACTGTTGCTAAAGAATGAACAGCATGCTCAGCTGATACACCTGAACGAAAACCAAATTGAAGGTGGTGCAACGTGTTCCGAGCAGCGATCTCCTGTACCAGCATCTCATTGACGACTTTTTCATAAGCCTTCCCCATACAATTCAGTAAGGAGATAGGCCTATACGCTGACAACTCGAACTGATCTTTGCCCGGCTTGGAAAGAAGCCTCAAAGAAGCTACCTTCCAACAATCTGGGAAGAGACCAAGTTTAATACATTTATCCATAATAGTATGCAACAAAACCGGATACAGGGAATGAATTTTTTTAACGATGATGTTGCTGACCCTATCATCAGCAGGCGCCTTTTTATTGCGTAAGTTATTAATAATGGACGTAATGTTGTCTAAATTTACCACAGGAGGAACACAGCCATCAACAGGAAGCACCACCAAGGGAATATCAACTTTGGGGGGAAGAAGTGGTCTAATAAAGCACCCACTTTTTCATTGTCGGAAACCATAATCTGATCGCCAACCTTCAAATCAGGTAAAGACGAATCACATCTCTGCTTGAATAGCATTTTATATGGCCTACCCCAAGCAGAACTCGAACTAACAAAAGCCTTCCAATGTTGGAATTTGGCCCTTACTACCTCGAATTTATATGACCTATTTAACTCCTTCAGCACATTCTTATAAATAAATATACTGAAGGAGTTTTTACATTTAGATAGCTTTTTCCTAACGAAATTAATCTTATTCTTAAAAAATTGAAGACTGTCATTCCACCAGTCTATTTCTGGAAAATCGACAGTATATAAACATTGACCAATCAGCTCGACCAGATACTTGTTGAACTGACTTATCAGGGAGTTCAGCCGCCCACTAGGCAGACAATTATTTACGTTAAAAATAAGATTATTAATATAGGTAGAGTTGAGACGATTTACAAATTGTTCGATATCAATTTTATAACACCGACTAGGAGGGGGACGACTGATATTGTCATTAATAGAAAATATGAAACTACGATGGAACGCAAGGTCCATCTCAACTAACTTATAGGATACTAACTGAGTTGCACCGGCAGAGACCAACAAATAGTCAATAATACTCGAACCATTGTAATTAACAAAGGTAGGTTCACTACCATTCGCAACCACAAGATCCCTAGAAGCAACCAACTCGCTGAAATCAACAGAGTCCTTGGTTTCCTTAACACGAGGCTCCATAACTGGCAACCTGATGTTAAAGTCCCCAACGACCACATGATAGCAGTTTGGAAGCTGCCCCAAGGTCTGGTCAAGTAATGACAGAGCTCTGGTTTTAGGCTTATTTGGGGAGAGATAGACACATGTTAAAATGTATCTACTCAGCCTAACAGTAATTAAATTAAACCTAGTGTACAGCAAAGAATGCGGAAGATCCACCTTCAAAATGACTGCAACTCGGTTATTAATATAAGATATATAATTATTTCTAATTGGTAACTCACCATTGCTAATATAAGGCTCTGCCAGTGCACACACATCTAAATCGTTGTTATAAAAATATCTTATGAATAGTGCCTGACAGGCACGCGAATTGTCAACATTCAAATAGCAACAATTAATTCGCTCCATAGTCAACCTTGGCCCTCATATCTTCTCGCGCTTTGACGAGACAAGGACAATTTTTTGAGAACGTAGCGTGATCTACAGCTTTAAAGGCTACAGAAAGAGAGTCCTTATCACACAATTTACTATTTAGATCCTGCCAAGAGCAGGTAGATTTAATCTTTAAAAATGTACAGCATGAGCAAGCACTATTTTCAATACAAAGCTTGTGGAAATTGGATTGGGCTTCGGAAGCCCGACAGTATTTGTCCGGATGGTCAAACCTTCCGCACTTTTTGCATTGACGCGGACTTACCGCATCAACGAAAGGAAGTGACTCCCAATTAATGCGGACACGTCCACCATCTGGAAGTAATTTGTATTGAGCCGGAGAAAGTTGTACATAGATCATTGAAGCTCGATTATTCTGAATTTTTGTGACGCTGATGGGATCAGCGCCAGTCAAATCCATCACATGATCCTTAACGTCTTGTTCGGAAATGTTATTTGCATGGAACAACAAAACCGTCGGATTAAGGAGTTTCTCCTCCTTAACATCGCAATTAGGAATTCGTTCTTCTATAATTTTAGCCAACTTAGGTGATTCGGATTTTGAGCTTGTATTAATAATACAAGTTGAATCACTTATTTTTTTAAAGAAGGTAACGTTTATTTTTTCCTTAGCTAAAGAGACTTTTGATTTTAATTGCCCGAAAACCGCACTGGCATCTGAAGATTTAATAATAATCTTATTTTTTGGAATAGTTTTCTTTCTTCTGTCACCAACTACGGCATCTCTAAAAGAGACTCCTGATGACGATGGCTTATGTGCATGCAGTACTGCACTGACAGCTGATTGAAATTGTGATGATTTTGGCTTTAATATTTTATCAATTTTTGTAACTAACAACGTTGCTTCCGCAACATTATTGCTGATTTCGCTGGAAGCCTCTAACACAGAATCTTTTTGCTTTTTTGACACTGACTTGTCACCAAATTGTGATTTAATTTTACTGGACAAGTCTGTAATAGATTTTAATAGACGACCTAACTTAGTACCTAACTTAGTTAGGTCGTCCATTATGGCCCAAAAAAAAAAAAAAAAAAAAAAAAAAAAAGGTGAACTCAGTAGCTTCAAAACTACCAGTCCAAATTCAATAAAGTTAGGATTAAAATGACCGTAAGAACGTACTTAACAATAAAAACAAATAAAATCAAAAAAGTCAAAAAAGTTTAAAATTCGCCAACTAAGCGAAAAATGGCGCGAAAAGCACTTGTTTGAATTATTTTCCTATTTACCACGTGTTTTCCCTCTTTACTTAAGTTCTAATTATAATTTATTTTTATTGTTTTCTTGCAGGTTTTTTTTTTCTAATTTTTTCCTGTACTTAAAAGTTTAAAACTTTAAATTTTAAATTTTAAATTTTAATTTTATCACATATACATTAGATGTCATTGTATATTAGTAAGTTAACTGTTAAGGTGTATATATATATATAAGATTAGATGTCATTGTACATTAGTAAGTTAACTGTTAAGGTGTATATATATATATAAGGTACTTAACATTCTTCATTATTCAATTATTCATGTATTCATGATTTTGTTTATATTGTAAATATATACTTCTCTTTCTTCTTCTAAAAGTTAACATGACCACAAAAGATGACGTGAAAAATTGCATTCATCACTAACGTATACTTTTCCTCATTTGTTATTCATCGAATTTCGTAATTTCGATTTAGCCAGAGAAAAAAATTAAAAAAATATTAAAACAGATTGAATACTAATTGTTATTCACGTACCGCAATCAAATAAGAGCATATCTACGGTTGTTATGGATTGTACTTTGCTCGATTTACGTAATTTTGTAATAAAAGTTAATTTTTTATCAATACTTCCCTAAGATGATTAGACATTCTTGAAAATATCACGTCGAAATTAAGTGCTTTGAATTGTACACTTTAAAAGTAAAAAAAGGAAAAAATCTGACAATCTGAGAGTATATACTTGCGTATATCGAGCATTTCAGAAGCGGCTGAAGTTTATTCGTACATATCGTGTGATGTATTAAGTAATTGAAAAATGTCTTTATGAAAATTACAAAATTTCGAAAATCGTCGTCTTTTTTCTTGATACTTAGTGAAAATTTCAACTCGAACGTGTGTTAACCACTCAAATGTTAAAAGCTTAGAAATTTGCTTTTGTCATAATTAGGTATACAATGATTTTTAATATGTCATTCCTATCGAAATACACTTTCTGAATAAACACGATTGTACAAGCAAAACGAAGATAGTACACATATACATGTACATAGGTATATATTTACGCACACATACATATACATACACACTTAAATATACATATACACATATATATATATATATATATATATATATATATATATATATATACATATATATACATTTTATTTTCTATAGCTGGTGAAGGTTCAAACTACACGGAACGACCACTGACATAGATATATATTTACACACACACACACAAACAGATATATATATATATGATCGTTTTATTCGAGGGTAGAATTAGCTACACGTCGCATTAAATGGATATAAGTCTTTCATTAAAATCTGTTCATCCGGCGTACCGCAAGGAAATCTCCAGGTAGATTTAACTCATTTAGACCATCCACCATACATGATCGCCTACAGATAAGCACTTCACGTTCATTACGATTCTTTAAAAAATGGAAAAATACTATCAATCCGTCTAAGACCTAAGCGGTATTTTTCACGTGCAGGGGACCAATTCTAATCATACAGTTGAGGACGAGTAAATTACTTGGTCTAGGAACATTCGTTATTTACGTATAATCCTAGATAAGCGATTGACATTAGCTGATCACATTAATTACATTAATGTTAAAGTCGATAAGGCAATTAGTGTAATTCATACACTTTTTTGCGGGAAATTATTTTTGAATCTGGAAAATAAATTAATCCTTCATAAAACTCTTATGCGACCAATTTTTACATATTCCTGTCCCGTTAGGTGCGCCATATTTCCGATACTAAGTTTAATAATTTGCAGTTAATATAGAACCGGTGCTGTAGGATTACTCTTAACGTTTCTCCCGACACAAAAATTACAAATATGCACAACGAATTGCCATTTATAAAAAATTATACTCGTTTCCTCGCTTTAAGTTTTTTATTAATTGTACCCTACATCCGAACGAACTGGTTAATATTATTGGTTGTTACAATTTCAGGATACTACAGCAAATGTACACAAAAATATAAGCATCGCTGACTAAAATATTATTTGTTGTGATTTATTCTGCATAATATGTTTTATCTGATTTTAATGCATTACATCATTCTCATTTGTTTAATGATCATTTAATAACATATTTATTTAATTCAAAATTTATATATAATTTACGATTAATTATTTTTTAATTCATTTTTTTCAGATTTTTTACCGTAACCCATTTTGGTATTCTTAATGTAATATATAGTATTATTTGTATGTATATATAACGTATTTAACAGATTAAAGCAATCGTTAAATTTTGAGCAAGCTCAGGAACATGCTGGTTTTTGGAATGGATTTTCTACAATCGATCACCTACATTTGTTAAATCTGATTATAGAGAAATGTAAAGAATTTCTGAAGTTCCGAAATTTTTAGCTACTTATATATATAAATTATCTATTAATCGAACTCTTCATTTCTCCCCCAGCGCAGCTGGAAGTGCTACAAGGACGGCCTATACTGATTTACCCAAAGGATCAGTGCTGAGTCCATTGTTATTTAACTTATATCTATCACCACTTTTTTCGCAGCTGCAACCTTACTCCAACTGCCTCTTTTATGCAGATGACATACTCATATACTCTAAAGGTAGTGACCTCACCCATTGTTTTACTTCTCTTCAATCTTCCTTAAATTCTGTTAATTCCTTTTTATCCCAATCTTATTTAAGTGTGTCTTTAACCAAGACAGTATTTACTATATTCACATTGAAACGGTGCAACCCTGATCAACACTCCCTTATTTTGGAAAACGTGCCTATTGCCTTTGTCGAGTATCATTCCTATTTAGGTGTCATTCTCGACCAAAAATTACTATGGGGGCCACATATCAAAGCCACATTAGCAAAAGTTAGTAGAATTATAAATATTATGAAGTTATTAAGTCCAACCTGGTGGGGTGGGGATCCAATCATCCTTCGTCTTCTCTACATCTCACTCGTCCGCTTTCGATTGGAGTATGGGATCTACCTGTTCCAAGCTGCATCTGCTTCGCATCTTAAGAAAGCTACAGTGTTGCAAAATACCTGTTTGAGGATAATGTCTGGAGCCTTTGCGTCAACCCCTAAATTTGTATTAGAATCTGAAGCTCTTATCCCTCCTCTACAGCTGAGGGCAATTTATCTTGCAGACCAATATATCCTAAAGGGCTATGAGCGAGTACCTGATAGCATATACAACAAATTCTTATGGAATTACACTAATTGGAGATTTGCTCATCATAGAACTCTCTCTTAGCATTGAGGGCTAATTATTGGCATCCTTACATTAACCTTATCATTCCTAAAGTCCCCTTAAAGTATGCCTCCATTCCCTTTGAATGCAGTCTTTTAGATCCAGAGGTACATACTAATGAGTTTCATTCCCTAATCGGACAGGGTAATTCTAGGATAGTGAATAGCCTTTTCAGGTCAACTATTATGCATAAGTGGCCGAATCATTTGCTAGTTTATACAGATGGGTCTAAGAGTAATACCTTACCCTTCGCAGGCGCGGCATTCTACATACCTCAACTGGCAATCACCAAATCATATCATTTACCGAGTTTTTCCACCGTGTTTATAACAGAAGGATATGCAATTCTTAAAGCTTTGCAATGTGCACGAGTCAATATTACACATTCAAATGTACTTATTTTATCTGATTCCATAAGTGTGCTTAACGCCATCTAAAATTCAAATCGTACATTCAAAACTAATAGAGTTATTTTGACAATAATAGAAAATGTAATGTATCTACAACAAAAGAATGTCCATGTGAAATTTACATGGATCCCAGCTCATATCGGGATCAAAGATAATGAAATTTGTGATCAGGCAGCTAAATTGGGGGCCTCCAGAGGCCTACTTATCCCTGCGATTCCCTCCACATGTTTAGCTGCGTCTGCGAAGGCGGATTTGCGTCATCGCTGGAGCTCCATGTTTTGTGCTACTCGGAATCATTTCTATAAACAAATTCAAACAAGTTTACCGAAACAATCTCTCTTTCTAATTAAGCCTCCTCATTCCATACCAATCCGTAAATTTTTCTCTCTTCTAATTCGTATTAGGTCAGGACATAATCTGCTGCCTAGTCATCTCCACCGGATAGGGCTGGTTAGTTCCAGTACTTGCCAGTCCTGTGGTTTGACGGCAGATATTAATCGTATCATTTTTTCATGTAATCTATATAGTACACACAGAGAAACCCTAATCAAGATATTATTACAGTTAGGTATCTTCCCTCCGTACTCTATTGCATATATTATGCTTAAATAATCCTCTTGTGTTGATAGCACTGGCCTCTTATATATATAAATCCAATATTATTTTGTAACCTTTACATTCTCGTATAATGTATTTTCCTTATATGGCTTAGTTTAGTTATTTATCTTTCTATTTTATAACTCATTTGTTAGCGTTAGCGTTTAGTTTATATAAATTTATATTTACAATGAGTAGTAATGGTTTTATAACCTAAACTCAATTAAAAATAAAGGGAAAAAAAAAAAGAATTTCAATTAGAAATAAATTTGGCATTTATAGATTACAAAAAAGTGTTTGACTCGTTGGATCATAAATTTTTAGACCGCACATTGAGGAACCAGTGCCAGATAACTATAGAGAACTTATAGGAGATATGTATACTAATTTGAAGGCAAGAACAGTTACTACGAAGATAAAAGGGGAATATTTTGTTATAGAAAAAGGCGTAAGGCAAGGAGATCCATTATCTCCATTATTATTTAACGCAGCTTTATAAGAAATATTTCGAGAGTTGGATTGGAAACATAAAGGTATAAACATAAACGGATCAAGGTTAAACAATCTTAGATTTGCTGATGATGTTGCGATTATATCGGAAGAAGATATTAACGAGTTAAAAGTCGTGTTAAATTAATTGAATGAGATGGGGGAAAAACTGCTTTAAATATAAACCTCGATAGAACAAAAATAATGTTAGCAGATAAAAGTATAACAGGAGTCTTAATAGATAATAAGGAAATTAAAAATGTAGGGAGTAGAGTTTACTTAGGAGACAGATGGTAATCCTGAAGGATAAAACAAAGAGAGAAGCAGACCGTAGAATTAAGCTTACCTGGAAAAAATACGGGTCGCTCAAATATATTTTTAAGGGACCTTACGGTAATAGACTGATAGTAGAAATTTTAAACCTACGCGTTTTACCTATCCTAACTTATGGATGTCAAACATTGTCAAATTCGAATATTATAAGAAACAAAATTTTGACTTGCCAGAATGCAGTAGAAAGATCAATGGTGGGAGTTAGATTAATGGATAAAATTAACATGAAAATAATTAAAGATAAATTAAAAGTTAATTATAACTTCAACTGGATAATAGGAAAGAAGAAATGGGATTGAACAGGTCGTGTTGTGAGAATGAATTCTGAGAGATGGACTAAAAAAATAACAGATTGGATTATATATGAGAAAAGGAAAAGGCCTGAAATCAAATGGGAGGATGATTTCGCTATGATGTTAAGAAATAAGCAGTATCAAAGGGTGGCTTGTGACCGGTTAGAATGGGCTCGGTTGAGGGAGGCCTTTGACCCTTTTCAGGGCTAAAACATATGTTATAGATAATTTTAAGTAATAAACATAGATTATAGATTATATGTTTTTGGCTAATAAATAAATATATCACGTATTACTGTTGTAATGGAAGTGAGGCAAGTACACTCCAATTATTTACTTTCCTAATTTATTATGTTTTACTTTGTAAATATACGTTTGTTGTTGTAATTTATATATATATATATATATATATATATATATATATATATATATATATATATATAAATAAAGAAAAAAGATCGTTGTATCAAAAGATGGTCCGTACATTTCTTGGAAGGATCGAGTAAAGTAAAATTTATGGTTTTCAAGTCGAAAGCAATCAATTATGGTACTTTGATATTTCGGCGAATGGCCGCTTGGCCCAATTTCGCGAAGTGAAACGCCCCATATGATTAAAAGGCATGTAAAATAAAAAATTGCGCATGCTCAACCCTCCCTGTAAGTTTAAAAACGGTCGAGTCAGCAAGAAAACAAGAAAGAATTTAGGAAAAAAGGATGATCGCGATCATCATGATTTAAGAAGGGATTAGTAGGTTAGTTAGTTTCGCTGCTCAAGAGAAAGAATACGGTTAGCGAGTTCGAACTTGGGAGCTGAAAATAGTCAGCTAGTTCGTTAATGGAAATGTTGAAACCATTATTATAGAGCATATCGCAAACCAGGTTAGTTTTATGTTTAATCTCTGATTTCATTATTTCTTAATTAATTAACTTATAGAAATATTTTTTTTTTTTAACCTTGAAGCAGCACAAAATTATATTGTTTTAATTATTCCGAGAAACATTAAGTTCTGTCGCACTTTGCACCGAATTTTTATCGCTATCGTTATTCTAAAATTAAATCGATTATTACACAAAATTATTATCGCCGTAAAATAAAATAAAAAAAATTAAATTATTATTTTTTATATTGTCGTTATTATTTACGCGGCTAGCGAGTTTTAAAGCGGTTCAATCTTTTTCTAAATTCCTTATATTTTCTGATTCACTTAATATTTTAAATTAATTCCGCAACTTTTTATACAGACAATGCACTTTTACAACGTATACTGCTTCTCCATGACCTCCTTACTAGATCTTAAGTTTTCATACTTTTCATTTAGATTCCCAGACATATCGGTCTCCCTGGAAATGATGCTATTCACCGAGCTTCCAGGGAGGCGCCCTTGCTTCCACACATTTCTGCTCACCTTACTCTCTCTCTCTCTCTCTCTACGACAGATAATAAACGCTTAATATATACAGTGATTCTAAGGCCTGTTTGGACCTATGGGGTGCAACTTTGGAGTTGTGCTAAACTATCAAACATGATAATAATACAAACGTCACAAAATAAAATTCTTCTGATGATAACCAAGGCACTTTTGGTATGCAACAAATCTAACGTTGCATCGAGATTTACGTATAGATTATGTGGCCGAGGTCATAAAAGTTCACGCTAAAACACACGCAAGAATACTCGATAGCCACCCGAACACTCTTTCTAGAGGATTGCTTGATACCATCGATGACATAAGGAGATTAGAACGTCAGAAAGCGCAAGATTTCGTCTAAGGTCATGGTAATCGATTAGAGGTATCTTTGGATACTTGTCGCCTCATGTTCAATTCTCTTAAACGTACTGCTAAATGTTCTTGGTGGCCAGCTCGCAGTATTATAAAATATATTAAAAAAATTAAAAATTTAACTATAGTTACGATATCTTGCCAAATTCGGACACTTTGCATATGCAACTAATTTTCCAGTAGTCAACAGCATATCAACGTATATACCTTATTCTAGCGTTGACTACAACATAATGTTACATATATACATATCATATTATTATTTCTATTCTGTTTCGAGATGTTGTATCATTTGTGTATTATCGATATCATCAATCGACTATTGTTGAAAAAAACGACGCAGAATACTAACACATAGACCGAAGTTTTATACGTAATTTAAATTACATATTCTTTATTATCATTATTGTTGTGTTTATTTTAATTTTTTAATTTTAAACAATTCATTTTAAAATGTACCTCCTCTACTCTAAACATATAATAATAAGTATTAATGTACGTAGGTATGCATGTATAATTCATATACTAAATTCGTTCACTGTTTTTCATGATGAGTATGTGGTGATTTGTACACAATATGAATGCGTGTGACGTATTTGTATCGCGAAGGGCCAGTAGCCGGTGTTTTGCCTTTTTTTAGATATTATTAGATCGTTTTGTTTTATCATATATACATAGATATATATTAATGTTCATAATAAGCACGTGTTAAATTCTTAAGCACAGATGTCTGGTCAAAGAAAATAATATAAGAGATCCCATCTGGAATCTTGTTTATTAACCATTTAACAGTTTATTTTGGCATTTACAAGCTGATAGCTGAAGATCCGGAGACCCTTGGTTCGAGCTTTGCCGCGTAAAAACTCTGTGTACTTTCACTCTCTTACAATTTTTACGTTTTTCCAAACTCTTTCACTTTTCTTAACCGCTATTGGAGATGTATTCGCGGAAGCTGACGTCATTCCTCACAGAGCTCTATTTCGAAATCTCCGTATAACATCTTTATTGCTCGGCTTTATACGTCCACAGAGTTGAATACATACATTCGCATCGGTTTCAGAACTAAGAACAGGTTACTCTAGAAGCGAAACTTCGAACTGCCGCTAAGTGAACGATAAAATTCTCCCAGTTTTTTAATCGAGCTCATATTTCTTGGTAACTCCTCTGTTCTATATTCTTTCCATTTCAATAAATTTCAATCGTAATTTCTATAAATATTATTATTTTTGTCAATTCCTGCCTATTATTGTATAGAGTCTCTTCCGTTCAGTTTGAGTGGCCCGGGGCGGTTTTTTCTGCTAAAGCCATATTTATCACTCACTTTATTCAGTTAGTGTATAGGGATCAATGGGAACTAATGTACACTGAGAGCATTAGTCAATCACCTCTCACTTATTACTATCAGCTCCATCCGTTTCTTCCTAAACTACCGTGGTTCTATTTCTTTAAGAATATTAGTCGTAAGGGAATTGTACTTATCAATAGATTGCGATTTGAACATCATTTGTTGCCTGATCGTCTTTTCCGTATGCAGCTTAGAGAAAGTTCCTTCTGTCCCCTCCATTCGGAACAAGCCGTCCGCCATCCAGATCATGTTTTTTTTTACTGCTTTGGCGCCGTTGCGTTCGGAGCTTTACCTTGTCTTACTACGTTCTTCGAGTATTATACCTCCGTATAGTATTATTGTCCCTCCTCTATCTAGATAATCTAGAATTATTCGCCCATATAGCGGCATTTCTAGAGAAGTCAGCATACTTGATTAACATGTTGATAGTCTCCACAATATCACATTAGGTAAGCTGTAAGGGCACCCCCCCCATTTAAAAAAACAATAAATAAAAATATAGACGCAAAAACCAAAAAACCAAAAACTAAACGTTTCCTCGTCGTTTACTTCCAAATACGTACCCAAATATTTAACTACCTCACTGTGAGCAATACTATCAGCGTTCTGCGTTAATAAGTGACGCTGAATACAAAATCTGTGTTGTAAAAATCTAGCGTAGAAAGCAATCCATAACGTGAGGTTAGCGCAGTTTTACATATGCACCCGATAATCGCTTTGTTGTCACGATAAAATGCAGCCCCGCGTGTTTCAGAAATGTACTATATTGTTACTAGCGCGCATATGATGTTGTGCGTGATGGTTTGCCATTGTCGTCCGCACGATAATATCATGATTATTTATATTGTTATTTTCTGATGATAACATCCGAACTCGGTACTTTCCGTATAGAAATCGGTGCTCTAGCCAGTTTTTTCGGTCCTACATTTAAAATTTTGGTATAAAAAATTTAAATTTTATACAGCAGGTGTTTATTGTGCAATATGTTAGGTGAATTATAGAAAATTTTCAACGTATTTATATAAAATATATTTTAAAATTCAGACAAATTCACGTTACCAGGAAAAAAACATTTGTTTTAGCATTAAAATTTCAAGTACCATATAAAAAAACATTGTGATAGAAACTGTTATTAATTATTAAATTAAAAATAACAATTATTTATTTCAGTACGTTAACATATAATTAACGGATATATATTTTCCATCTATTTCCATTCATTTTACCGAAAATTTACATTAACGAAATTATCCATGTTTTTCACGGCATATCGTAGGTATAATCCAACAAACCGTATTTTCGAATAAAATTCTATGCATTTCGTAGGGCAAAGAGATTAAATAAAATACGTTTTACATTAGAACACACACACACACACACACACACACACATATATATATATATATAATACATGTGCATTCGTGCATATATATAGTACAGGACTTATGAGCTCTTTCTCAAAGGTAAGCCGAAAACAAAATCACACTGATCAAACTAGTGCGTGTTATGCGTTGCTCATACAGTAATCTCCAAGAAACTGAATCGAAATTTATATATATATATACATATATATATATATATATATATATATATATATATATATATATATATACCCGTATGACGCAGTATTTTCTGCAAATGGGATTATGTAGGCATACTAGACGAAATGAAAAAGGTGTAAAAGATTTAAACTTGGGTTGATATACGTCACCCTAAACCCTTCTCACCTTCCGTGGATTACAAAATTAAATTTCAGGGATTAGGATCCTACTAACCCTTTTCTCGAAAAATCCCTCGAATATCAGCTTACTATTATTACCGAGTTAACTCCTGTGCGAGTGCGACATACGTACGGTATTCTCAGAAACGCGTCAAGTTTTAATTTTAATTTTTTCACTTTCGTAAGACAAAATAAGGAACAATGTTTCGTGTCGCGGTTTTTCGATCATTTTCTGAAATATAATTAAGAACAACAACTTGTACTCTCTGTGTCAAATCAAAAAATATATCTTTTTTTAAATAATAATAATAATAATACTAATAATAATAGTATAACGATATATAAATATTCTTAAAGAGGTAGCAGAAAAAGCGGGACTAAAGATATAAATATAAGGCTGATGAAACAGAGACCCACCTCAATTTATTGTCATCAAATACGAACGTATAAGAAGAGTCAGCAGGTTCAAATACCTCCGTGGTGAATTTATACAGACAAACACGTTGGATAAAACAGCTAACCAAGATAGAATGAGAAAAATTATTTTTGAGCTGACGAAAAGATATATATATAATAAAAAAATCAATGTCCATAATATCAAGTTAAGAAATTACAGTGTAGCGATTAAACCGGAATGTCTGTATGCGTCGGAGTGTTTAGCAATAAATGTAACCGGAACAGATCAAAATGAAGGAAATGAAAATAGTACGCAAAATTCTGGGACCGAGACCTGATCCGGAAATATGGAAAAAAAATATACGAGCATACTGAAGATATTATCAATACCATGAAGAGGAGAAGATTAAGCTAATACGGTCATTTGAAGAGAATGGAGACAAACAGCTTAACAAAACGAATTTTCCGGTACTTCGATAGGAATCCCAGATTGCAAATCGCGTGGTTCCGAGAAGTTAAGGTAAGAAAATTAACGTTACGGAAGATGACGTCGATAGTAGCACATTCCGAAGTTTTAAAGTGAAGAAGAAAACCGGTGCCAAATTGGCAGATGAAAGAAAGTAAAAACACAAATGAAGAAATACCGGAGTGAAAGGAAGACGAAGAAATAAACATCACGAAGGATATTTTACTACGTGGTCCGTGGTTGGCCAATTCGAAAGAAGTATAACGATATTAGTAATGATAATAACTAATATATAATAAAGACGAATAACAGTTTCTAATTATTACGAATTTATCATATTGGGCAAACAATATGTATTTATATTAACACAGCAAACGACCGCTACGTATTTAGGCGAATAACGTACGAAACTAAAACAATTCTATCATTACTATTATTCAAATTAATGCTCCATATACAACAGCTAATGGCTAGAGGCGTAGAGGTAAATAAGTATTAAACGATATCATCCAATATCATGTAGGAATGAGTCTGGGTAGGATAGAAACGTCAACAGTAGCTGCAAGATGAAATACCGTACTATGATCTCTATAGGCTGCATTGAGAACACTCTGTTAGTATATATGTTGGACAGACGGCTTTACAGGTCGTACACAACGGAGGTTCTGATCTATTAAAATGATATGCGTGTGTTAGTTTAGTGTGGCCTAATCGGAGTCTGCTGACAACTACGTCATCTTTCCGATGTTGTAAGTGTATCTTCCAAGGTGTTATCTTTAGTTTTGATAGATGTAATTTGTTTGATGTTTCGTATGGCTTGCAATGAAATAATGATGAGTTCACCAAAAAAAAAAAATTATATATAATAAAAGGAAAAAAAGTTAAACTACAATAATTCGTAAACGAAGTGCCGGCGTGAGCCTCGCCTCAATTTGAACCTCACAACGACGGCCCGGTATTAATATTAAAATAATTAAAAAGCCGTCGGTATAGCCTAGTGGCCAGAGCACAGATTTATATTTGGGAAGTACCCGAATACGGTCGACCATGCAAAAATTTACATCAGAAAACAAAAATATAAGTACTTCAAATATTATCGGTTACGAGACAATGAAAAACAACCGCGCACAACGCTATATGCGCGCTAGTAACAATGCGTTCTGCTCATCATTTCGATATTTAGGAATTATTGTGGATTCACGGTTAACATGGGGCCCCCATATATTGATAAACTATTAACAACTAACTAATATTTTACGTATTTTGCATAATACACGATGAGGCGGTGATCCTTTTATTCTATTACTGCTCTTCAAATCACTAATCCGATCTAAACTGGATTACGGTTTCATGTTTTACGGAACTGCGTCAACAGTATTGTTAGATAAGTTGGATTCCTTCTACACTAATCCTTGCCACTATCGATAGTATTATCTCCGAAATGTTTCCAATACACACCCTTGTTTACACGGATGGATCAACGTCAAATCGAAGAACGGGAGCAGTAGTGTTCGTTACAGCTTTCAATATTAGTAACATGTATAAATTATGCCAAGAATGTTCAGTATTTATTGCAGAATGTGTGTAGCAGTACTACAAGCCTTATTCTATTGGACATAAATCGTCGCGAAAATGACACCGATTCAAAAAGCGTCGTGACGGCTGTAAATAAATATAACGTGCCAGATACATTAATTGGTTTTGTTTTGCTACAGCTTAATAATTTGGAACGTATAACTGCTTCTTGTTTGGGGGGGTGCCGAGTCGTAGATGTATTCCACACGACGAATATTATTCATTGACTAAAGACTCGCCGTCTAGTTATATAGAGCTCTCCTTACTCTCGCACAAAGATATCATTCGCTTTATTCAGATAGGAATCAATGAGAGCTAATGTACACTGAGAAGTCCCTCACTTATTATTATCAGCTCCAGCCGTCTCTCCCCAAACTCCCGTGGTTCTATTACTTAAGATCAGTCGCAAGGGAATTGTACTCATCAATAGATTGCGATTTGGATATAATTTTTTTTTGCCTGACCGTCTTTTCCGTATGCAGCTTAGAGAAAGTCCCTTCTGTCCCCTCCATTCCGGATAGGCAGTTTATAGTCCCGATCATGTTTTTTTTTTTAAATGTTCTGCTCTGGCGCCGGTGCGTTCGGCGTTTTACCTTGTCTTGATACGTTCTTCGAGTATTACACCTCTGTATAATGTATCGTCCCTTCAACATCTAGATAATCTACAATTATTCCATCCCATAGCGACGTTTCCAGAGTAGTCAGCATCTTTGATTAAGATATAGATAGTCCCCAGCTGTAAAGGCATCCCCATTAACAAAAAAAAAAATGTATATTGTACACCACAAGAACAAACGCACTGCATTCTGTCGTGACCAAAAATGATTGCAATCAGTTCTCCCCTGTGTGTATGTCTATCTACGCTAACGACATATGTTCAATCTCTTGTTGTTTATACGTGCAGCTTTATCTCGTCTGTATCATTTTTTGACATCTCGTTTTAGCATGGCATAGCTTCGATGTGTATCCTCTGTGTTTATCTTTTGATTAACTTTATTCTTCATATATATATATATATATATTAAACAGCAATAATCATTCAGCATTCCTCAAGTTCTCTGAAAGTGCAATGCGACATAAATTTAATATCATGAGCTAGCTCTTATCTTACAAAAGTAAAAAAAAAAATAAAAAAAAATTAATAAAACTAATTCAACCGTGAAACCAATATCTGGAGCAACTGATCAATCTTCTGAGCACTCATTACATGTTTAAAAATTAAGTTTGTAAAGGTAAATAATAAATGTTTGCAACAATTGTAATTATTTATATAAAGATTTTTCCCCCTTTTTTAATATAAAATAATTTATAATGTTTTTTAGTCTTAAGTTTGTACATATGATATACTGCATGGTAATTGTTGGGACTATGTTATGTCATCCCTGTTGCCCATAAATATAAGTACACTTGCAAAGGACTTCACACACAAGTTTGAAATATTTATTTATTTATGAATATACAGTCGATATATGTGTAGTTTAATTGATATATAATTCTCCTCCGGTCCTTTGCACCTATATACATACCAAAATATATGATTGTTATTAAAAATAATATATATATATATATATATATATATATATATATATATATATATATATATATATATATATATATATACAATATTAATCTATATAACGAGCATCTATTGGTAGACTGTCCAATTTACGACAAATAACGAAAACAGTACGGGATCGCATCGCTCGACTTGCAAAGTTTGCTGAGGGATAACATGGATATCATTAATAGAGTTTTCGAATTTTTAAAATGTATCAAATTAACGCATTTGTTATAATTATCTTAATACCCTTGTTGTAAACAGTTAATATCTTCGTTATAATTATCTAATACCTTAATTATTTAATACCTTTGTTGTAATTATTTTAGTTTCGTGCCTCTAGCTATAATTGCGGTACACGGTACGTAAATTTAAATAAATAATATATATATATACACACACAATATTAATCTATATAATTTTTATATTTATTATAATTTTCTAAGCCAAGTTTATTGTTTTGTATTTTTTTAATTTATTTATTTACTTTTATATATATATTTTTTTTAATGTTTTAACTCCTATGGATGTTGTTATAATTTTTGTTTTCTAATGAGATCCGCCTAATTCAAGTTCAAATTAGCTAATCAGAATAGCTCAGTATCAGATTCATGAGGTTTGAAAATTTTCTTCACATACATCAAAGACAAATACATCATCCTTCTTCCAAATCACTAAGTGCCGTTCACCATTTGCTGTTACAGTGGTGACTTTCAGCATTATTTGAAGCGGTCAAGTTATAAACGATTAACTTAAAGTTATCGCTTTTATTTTCACTTGCTTCTTTCGTTATTATATTTGGGACAATTTTATAAAAATGGCGACCTAGTTTTTTAACAATTCTTTCTTTATACTTTTTCCTGCGTTCTCTATGTCACAGACTCGTTTCAGATAATTTGAATTTATTGAGCTATTCCAGAACTTATACTCCACGCCGCTGTTTCTGGCGTACGATTAACCGTTTCAGACATGGAATTTTAACAAAAAATTAGTAATTTTATACACGGTGTTTATTGCACAACACTACTACTTAGATGACTCTAGACGTTTTTTTCGATATATTTATATAAATATTAGAATTGAGACATTTTGTCGTCAACCAGAAAATATATAATCGCGTTAGTATTAAAATTTTATGTACCATATAGTGGACATCGATGACTGAAAGGGGGGTTAAATTACTCGGCTGCTTTCTCGACGTCATTCGCAGTTTTTTAGGGAGATATTGAGAGCAAATATGTTTTCCAGCCAGCTTGCACACGATTAGTAGGGAATTTATATATATCTTTTAAAACAATTATAAATTTAGATAGGTTCTGTATTACAGGTAAGTAATCTGATCCCTAATACGACTCGAACGTTATTCACGCTTAACTAGTCGCGCTCATCACCATCAGCACTCTGTACGCCTAAGACAAATTACCTTTCATGTGACATATCGGTATGATGTGTACTTTTGGAATATTTAGTTTTAAATAATGATTTATTTATTTAAAACAAGAAATTAAGTGGCACAAAGTATAACGCGCGACCAGCTAAGTATATTCTATTGTTAGTTTAAATATATTTTCATTACTAAATGATTAACTTCTTTTATTAAATTTATGTTCAAATATAATTTCTTCGTCAAAAATAATTAGATTTATTTAAAAAAAAAAAAAAAAAAAATATGTGTAAGCGAGTTTACACTATGAAATTCATCTCGGATCATAATGTTCTTGTTTTCCGCTTATATTTAGCATGTCACCTAATAAATGGAACAAATTTCGAAATGAAGACACTAGTATTGGAATGTTCTCAATGACAATATTGATTTAGTCGATTTATCCGTCTCTGAAAAAGAAAACTGTCGATACAAAAATTTTGCAGAACTACTGAAAACAAAAAGAAAACAAAAAAAAAAAATGTGTCATTTGTCATTCATGGTGGTGGGAAAAATATTCAATTGTGAAATGTGTAAGTGAGAGAACCGTATCGTGGGGAAAGAATTTATAAATGCGAACGTTATTGTGTTAACTGTATTAGTTTAATAGTGATTCTGAACAATAATGATGTTTTGATTTTTCACACTGTTTGAAATTATTTGAAGTTCAATTGCCGCAGCATCTGGTTCGATGCCAGCTGATATCTTATCTGCGTATGATTCAATGTCAGCTGATAATCTTATCTGAGTATGGTTCGATGGAACAACCAATCAACAGATTTATTTTACTTGTGAGGTGTTCGATCATACTACGGACTACGGGTTAGTCATTCCTTAAGGATGTAAGAGTCAGTCTGTTCGAAGTATCCGTGAAGTTCATATGTGTTTCGGCGTTCATTAATTCTCATTTCATTTATGTGTATATATATATATATATATATATATATATATATATATATATATATATATATATATATATATATATATTTGTGTGTTTATATATAAGTATTCGAATTTCGTTTCATCTCAATTTTGTTCATTTAAGTATCGTGTTAATTTATTAAAAATAAACTGATTGTTTTTATGCTGTGGTTAATCTCTGTTAAAATCAAAATCAGCTGACTTCTATATACCAGCATTATTTGAGTTTTGACCATTTTTTTAAACACGCGATACTCTTATTATTCGAAATTACATTTCGTAGATTTTACATCATTTGATTGTTTTTTACATTTTTATATATTATTAATCTTTATGGAAAAACCGATTAACGCATTTTACGCTGTAATGGAATTTTTTAAATAAATCCCTCCGTTACGTCTACGTAAGTAAATAGTTAAAAATTCCGCCAATGACTTTTACGCCAAATTGCAACGCGCCATGTTAGTTACTTATTTTATAGCGCACCCACTGGGTTAATGGTTAAGGAGAGTGTGTTGATTCGTAGGATGATGTAAAAAAAAAAAGTGTGGAAAATCGGGTGTTTTATTTGTGTCGGTAGACCGATACGTGGATTGGCCAGCTGAGATTACAAAAAAAAGAAAGTTGGAGTTTACTGTAAATAAATACACATAAACACACACATATATATATATATATATATATATCCCGCCCAGAGGTACTTTGTACCTTCTGTGACCCGGAGCTCTAAACGGAATCGGGCGCGTCCACAGGTGGTGGATAATGGAATGGCCAGTAGATATACTGGTTAGCTGCAAATAACCAATAACCAGTCGCGAACCAAGAGCGGCTACTGGTGGAAAGCCTCTTGAAGGCGATTCCAGTAGTGACAGGATAATGAGGCACGAGAGTGGTAGAGGAACAGCTTGGTGAACTGTCTAATTAAAACTCTACATAAGTCTGCTAACTGTCTCATCCTTGGCGAGTCTAGGCCGCCATAAAAGTCTAAACAACTCTACCTCACTGGTAGAACCTGGAATTGGGCAGCAGCAATTTCAGTACCAAATTAAGGCATAAATGAAATGTCGTGGATTGGCTTAAATTTTTGATTATCAGGAGGCGTAGATGAAGATCGTCAAATATGGCAACTGAACTGCGATGAGGAAGGCAAAGGAAAACCACCTTAATTTTTTTTTCCACCAATATACATGATGTGTTCCTGTGATGTAAAAATAAATTCCGGAGTAATACTCCCCCGTTCATATCTCCGGGTGTGGGGAGTACCTCAGAAGGACATGTGGTTGAAAGAATGAAGACAAAAAAAATTCTAAAAATTGGAACATGGAATGTGAGAACCCTAAATAGATGTGGAAAGCTGGAAAATATAAAAATGGAAATAAAACGAATGGAAATCGATATTCTGGGTATTAGTGAAATAAGATGGTCCACTAACGGTTATTTCTGGTCTGACGAACATAGAATAATTCACACTGCAGCAAGCAACTGAATGGCAGGAGTGGGGTTTGTAATGCAAAAACATATAGGTAAATTAGTAAAAACAATACGGATGTACAATGAAAGAATAATATTGATTAAAATTAATACAAAACCTAAGGACACAGTTATTGTGCAAGTATAAATGCCTACTTCAAAAGAAGATGAAGTAGAGATTGAGAACGTATATGAACAATAGAAGAAGTTATAGGAAAAAATTAAAGTCGATGAAAACCTCATTCTGTTAAGAGATTGGAACGCGGTGGTAGGAGAGGAAACGTCTAACAGAAAGCAATGTGAAATTATGGGCTAGGTGATAGAAATAACAGAGGGGAAAGATTATTAGAATTCTGTGAAAAACATAAGCTGTTATTAAGAAATACTTGCTTTGAACACCATAGAAGAAGAAGATTCACTTTGAAAATGTCGAGCTGACATTGATTACGATCGTAATTTGGTAATGATGAAGTGTAAGTTGAAATGGAAAACGTTGAGGACAAAATGAACTGTGCAACTGAATCTGCATATGTTAAAAAATCCAACTATCGCTAGAGAATTTGAAGAACAATTGAATAAATCGTTGATACCAATAAGAAATATATATAAATCCAGATATAAATCAACAAATATTAGAGATATAAAACGGTCAGTTATTTTATATAATTCAAATGAAGAACTTGTGCAGTTAAAATATAACAATGTGAGTCAAGATGAAGAAAATGAAATACTAAGAAGCGAATACGATAAAGCTGTAAAAGAAATAATAAGTCAACAGGTATTGATAATTTTCCGTTTGAGCTAATAAAAGCAGGAGGAATACATGCAAATAATTTTACTAGCGGATAAGAAACATATATAAGAATGAGATAATATCGATGAATTTTATAACAGGAAAAGTAATTGCAATACCAAAAAGAACGAACTCAGATAAATGTGAAGATTTTAGAACATTAAACTTAATAAGTCACGCATCAAAGATATTGGTAAGAATATAGTGTACAAGAATAGTAAATAAAGTAGAAATTGTATTGGGAGATGCACAGTCCGGATTTAGGAAACGTGTAGTTCGCGAAGCATTTCTGGCACTAAGACTGTTAATCGAACAAAGATTTAGAATCGGAAATTCACTTTATATTGCATTCGTAGATATACAAAAAGCTTTTGATAATGTCGATTGGAACACATTGTTTACAATATTGCAGAAAACGGACATAAACAAGATGGATATAAAATTAATATATAAATTATACGAAAATCAGAATTGGCAATGTGAAGAAATAAGTTAAAATATTGAAAGGAGTTAGACAGGGCTGTGCTTTATCACCGATATTATTCAACCTGTATATAGAAGAAATAATGAAAGAAATTAAAGAAAAAACAAAGAAAAATGGTGTAAAAATACGAAATAATAAGCGCGTTACAATCTGCCGATGATATAGCTGTTCTAGCAGAAAATCAAAATCAATTGAAGGAAACATTAAAAGTAATGGAAGATGTATTTAAGAAATATGGAATGCAAATAAATAAAAATAAAACAAAAATTACGATATGCGATAAAAATAACAGTCGAAAGAAAATAAGTGCAGATATTGACGGTGTTAAAATACAAGAAGTGAATGAATTTCATTTAGTAAAATCACCAGAGATGGCAGGTGTAGTAAGGATATTAAAAAACGGATCAATCAAGCAAAGCGAGTTTTTTATGATCCGGAAAATATTTTAACCAACAATGCTATAAGTACAAATTTGAGGGAAAAATTGTTAACCCTATTTGTTTGGAATGCAGCGTTGTACGGATGTGGAACATGGATTATTGGTAAAGCAGAGAAAACAAACATAGAAGCCTTCGAAATATGGTGCTATAGGAGAATGCTGAAAATAAGATGGACCGATAAATTAACAAATGAAGAGGTGTTAGGAAAAATTGGCGAAGGAAGAACATTATGAAAAAAAATAATAAAACGAAGAACTAATATGATCGGTCACATTTTAAGACATGAAAGCTTATTAAAGATAATTATAGAAGGACGGATGAATGGGAAACGCGGAAAGGGAAGATCAAGAAATCAACATACACAGCAAGTAATAGAAGACACTGGTAGCACAGGATATACGGATATGAAGAGGAAAACAGAAAACCGTCAGTTCTGGAAGAAATTAGCAAACCAGTCTTAGGACTGATGACTACATGATGATATATATATATATATATATACAGATAAAGCGGAAAATCGTACGTAGATCTAACGCGAGCGTTCGATTTTCTCACCGTACCACTCGTATCGTAGTAAGTAATAAGGTAAAATATTGTCAGTTTTTTTTTTATGAAGTTTTATTTTACTTTTAATTAACTAATAATGAAATAATCCTCGGTTAGCAATAAGCACGAATAAGGGTAATTCCAATTTTTATGATTTACGCTCGTAATGCGAACTGAGGTAATGGCGCGCGCCAGATATTGAAAATAAAAATTGTTATTTTCTTGCTATTATCGTTTTGTTCCATCTGGTCGAATTAACGTTCATCATCACTATTATCGACTTTGAAAAAATGATATATTTGGTCGCTTAGAGTTGAGCCATATTGCGCTCATTAATGTTCGAAGTACCGTACGCAGTATGGTGTTCTTCGGTGGATGTATAACCCATAAGATCGTTAAATCCACCACATAGGTATCATTTCAAATATAATTCAATTTGTTCTTTTTTTGTCCGCTTTCTGCATTGTTTATTACTGAAAACAATGCCGACACAATGTCCTAGCAAGAATAATAATAGTAATAATAATAATAATAATAATAATAATAGTCGCCATAACGGGGGTAATAGTAATAATAGTTAGGTTAATAATAATAATAATAATAATAATAATATATCGATAACAGTAATGAAAACAATAATAACGCGGTAATAACGAAAATAACGGTGGTAACGATAATCCGAAGAAAAATAAAGAGAAACAATGATGATGATGATGATGATAGTAAAGACGGTAAGAAGACGATGCTTGTAACCGTTAAAAATAAATTCGATGCAATTCACTCGGAAAGGATGAAATAATTTTAACAACTTTTCCCATCAATAAGTTAGACGGTCCTTAATGCCGACCTGCTGGGATTCTTCGAAAGGATATTTGTTACACATCCCTCACGATGAAATTTTATTAGATTTCTTTGGCCACTTATATATGTATATATATACATATATATATATATATATATATATATATATATATATAAATATATATATATATATATATATATATATATATATATATATATATATATATATTGTTGTTTATATATACATATTTACACGTATCCGGTGAAAATTGTTTAACAGGAAACGGATATCATTGCAACAAAAAATATTAACATTTCTGTATGAAATATTTCGATGAAAATAATGATCGTTCACGTATTTCGTTTTATTAACAACTACGGGTGTTATGTGATCATGTTCAGATGGATCAGTACGTAAAAAATTATGAAATTTTTAATGCGATCACGAGATGATACATGAATTATTGACGGTAATTCGGAAGATGAGAATATATATATATATAATGAATTGGTGGTATTACGCAGGTAATCCACACTATTTTCCCCCTGTATAGGTCGTTCATGTGGACTGTACGTATACCATGCTGTGGACATGGCCGTGACTAACAGCCGGGGAGAATATAGGATTAAAGCGGTTGCGCTCGATTTACCGAAAAAAAAATAATAGATTTATTACATTTTCGGCGGGCAATTTCTGAGACTTTAATGTCACGTAAAGAACCAAAAAAAAAGTGGACGGTCTTTAGCTGCCTCGCCTGTGACTGGTTCATCTCACATTCACAGGGTAATTGAACCTTTTGCAAGACTTCGTTATGATGATATCTTTCCATGGGTATATTATAAATATATTAATTCGCCTTGTAAATATAAAACTCATAATTATTTCGAAAAGTGTAAAATAACCAAAATATAATAGAAATTGTTTCGAATTATATAACATGCGTAATGATTAATTTTTTCTGTTTTTTTTTTCTTTTTTTTTTATATTTCCTGCATTTTCTATTAATTATAATTTTATTTCCCGCTACTTTATCTTTTCTTTATGTTTTGTTTTTTTAAATTAAACTTTATTCGAGCAGTGTTACGTCTATTTACGTTTTTATACCCCAGTAAAGTCGTAAAAGTTCTGTTACGTTTTTGATCTACGAGCTGGAAATGGCACTCCCTTAGCGTAACTCTTTATCTCCAGTCCCGTCCTGTGATGTTAGGATTAAGTTTACAAATTTTCGAATTTTAGGATAAAAATTGAGAAAGTTCCAATGAAATGGGTATATAACGAGAATTGATTCTCCTTTAAATGAGATATATAATGTAATATACATTTTTCTTTTCAATTTAAAATTAGTATAATTATTACAAATTCCAAATAATGTAACAAAAAAAAAAAAAAAAAAAATGAAAAAGGAAAATTATGAAAACAAAATATAAATTCTAAATAAAACTAGTTATGTATATAAGCGGTAAATATTCCACACAGGATCCATAACTGACGTTAGATAATATGTATAATAGTTAACTTATCAATTGAAAATTAAAGCAGAACAACATTTTTGGAGTATATTTTCACGATCACCGTCAAATATTTTCAAGTAATTATATTTAATTTATATTTTTAAAATTATGATTTTTTAAAAATGTTTCACTTGATAATGGCGTAAATGCCGAAAAGCTTTGTGTTTTCTATAAGAAAATAAATATTAGTGATTTAACTAATTTTCAATTGATTTTTTATAAAAAATCACTACATTCCACATTATATAAAAATTAAAATAGTTAACTTGTTTATTCTACTTCTGCAAATTCAGTTAGCCATGTAGGCTATCTATCACTGCCAATTCAGTTAGCCATGTAGGCTATCTATCAAGGGTGTCATCGCCTTCTCTTTACGGGCAATACATACATTAATTAAACTAGGTCGCGAATTTTAGTTCTTTTCAAACGTCTGGTAGCTAACGATAGTGGGAGAATTTATAATACATATATATATTTGTTTTTTTTTTAATTTTTTTTTTACAATCTGACCTCCTAGGTCATTTAGAAAAATTTTTGACCATGTAATAACGTGACGGAGTAGCACCCAGTGGTGCTCACCCAGCAGCTGCTACCTTAAACAAGGTCCAGAGGTTTATTACGCTTCAACCTCCTGGTGTCACTGGAGGTGTTCAGCAATCTTTGAGCCAAGGTATTAGGATGACCTTCCAGTCTAAGTACATGTCTTTGAGCGTACTGCTTTATAACATCGGACACATATGGAATATTCAAGTCTCTATGTAGGGTTGTGTGGGTTACGTACCAGGGTGCACCTGTCATTGTTCTTAATATTTTATTTTGAAACGTTTGTGTAGCACCTTTATATTGTTTTTTTTTTTTGCACAACCCCATAACTCTATTCTGTAGGTCCAGACTGGCTTTATAACTGCTGTATATACCAAACGCTTATTGGTCAATGAGAGAACACTATTCCTGTCTAAGAGCCAATTCATTTTTCTAACCCGTGTGTTAAGTTCCTTCTTTTTTTTTGTCTATATGGTGCCGCCATGTCAATCAACTGTCCAGGTGCATACCTAGATATCTAACACTCGGCTGAATAGGCATTGTGAGGTTATTGATTCTAACAGGTGGAACTATAACCTTCCTATTTGTGAACTGAACGTTAACGGACTTGCTCTCATTAACACCTATCTTCCATTTTTTAAACTATTGTTCCGCTCTGTTTAATGCTTCGTGTAGGTTATTACTGGCAATGTTCGGATCCGTGTTACATGAGTGCAAGGCAGTGTCATCTGCAAAAGTAGCCGCGTGTACATCCCTAGTAATGGGGAAGTCGGCGGTGTAAAGCAAATACAGTGTAGGCCCCAAGACCGAACCCTGCGGTACACCTGCTAGAACAGTATGAATCTCAGAGAGCGCGTGTTCATAACGTACCTGGAAGTACCGATCTTGCATATAAGAAGTAATCAGAAGATATAAATTTGGTGGAAGATGTATACATATAATTTTAAAAAAGCTAAAATTAACCACGACTTAAATTATTATTATTTTTTATTTTAAGAGTTAATACGATCTTAAGACTACGCTCAAATAAGTATTACAATTATTACGATGGTATATATGCTTAAAACTAGTGTTAAACATAAAGACGATTGCGAAGAGCTCCAGCGAGCAAGGCTTCTTACTAACTTACGTATATCATATATAAATCAGTACTTAGTGCTAAACCAATTCATGCGGTTTCAGTCGTTTCAAACGGCAAGTATCGAGTTCGATGTCAAGCAATTTTTTCGATTCAAAATTGGGATGTCCATGCAGTCGTCGTTTATGCATCTTTGCAATATCTTGTATTACTTCGCGTACACTTTTTACTGCGAGATCGCGGCGTATGCCATCGTTGCGAGAAAATCGAGGATTACGTTTTACCGAGTTTGGACAAGCTGCTGGTTGGTCTTCTTAGCGCAGCCCCTTAGGGCTATATGTCCATATGGGCTTTATAATTTGTAAGTATATCAGGCGTTTGCTGTAAATGCTGAGCGTTGAACGCCGTCCTATTAGCCAGTATAGTGTTAATATAGTTTTCTTGGTTTGCTTACACTTCATCTTTACATGCGGTTTCCACGTAAGACGAGAATCCAAGTGCATGCCAAGATATTTTACCGCGTTGGTTTGCGGAATAGGCTGATCTGCAATATAAACCCGATGGGACGCGTTAACGTGCTGCAGGGTGAATACGATGTGTTGCGATTTGGAGTTGTTGAACATGATTTTCCATCGTTGAGCCCAACTGATGACGCTATCTAGATGTCGTTCAAGGTGCTTTTTGTTGCTTCCTTCTGGCTACTACTCTTGGTTAGAATGATGGTGTCATCGGCGAAAGTAGCCGTAATTGTTTTATCACCAGTAGGCAAATCGCTGGTATATAGGAGGTACAGGATAGGTCCAAGGACACTACCCTGCGGAACTCCAGCCTGTATTGGGTGATACGATGATTTAGCATCTTCGTGTGCTACCCGAAATTTGTCTTTCTGACAAGTATGATGTTAGCAAACGACATTGGCAGCAGGTTACACATTTTAACGAAAACTCGTAGCATTTCTATTTTCGCTGTTTATAAGCCTCCTAATTGCATGCGCAAATTTTCTGACGATATTGACACTCTGATGAAAGTTGATAATAAAGTTATTTTAATAGGCGACTTCAATGCCAAAAATAAGTTATGGAATTGTTTTGCTAACAACGCAGCTGGTAATTTACTTCACGATATAAGTACACGAGCAAATTTCAATATTTGCGCTCCTGCTTATCCTACTTTTTTCCTTGATGCTGCGGGATTTCGACCTAGTATCATCGATCTTGCTGTTGTTAAAAATGTTTCAATTACCACTCCGATCTCAATGACTCAGCTGTCCTCTAATCACAACCCGATATTCATAATTGTTACTAATAACGTGGTTGAAAGAGATCAATGCGTTCTACTCGATTATAAAAATGCGGACTGGTCTGGATTTAAGCAGTTTATATCTAACAGTATAAATTTAAACATGCGCATTCATAGTATCGCTGACATTAATAAGCATTTAGACGATTTAACTCAATTAATTCTTACTTCCACTGAATACTTTGTACCTAAAAAAATAATAAATCACACACCATATAACAGTTTACCTATGTACATCGTGGTGATAATTAAATTTAAAAATCATATCCGAAGGCTTTATGTCAAAAACCGTTTCCACTTTCAGTACCGAAATTTAAAATATATATTAAACCTTCTACATAAACTAGTTAGTTTTCTGCTGAATAAATATAAAAATGATCAATTTCATAACTTTCTGTCTAAACTGTCACCTAATGACAACAGTCTGTAGTAAGTTTGTAAGCAATATAATAAACGACATACATATCTCCCACCTCTCTATGATACGCATGATCAACGCCACGTTTATAAAAATCGTGATAAAGCTGAACTGCTCGCTTCAGAATACTTTAAAGCTCACATACGTAATTTCAACTTAGCCTCTTCCTATCAGGTTAATAAAATTCAATCCTCTGTCAAAAATTACTTAAAAAATATTAACACATTCAATAATATTCATTATGCCTCACCGAGAGAAGTTTTTGCTAACATTAAATATATTAAGCTTAAAACATCTGTGGGAAATGATAACGTCTCAACTAGAGCTATAAAAAATTTACCTAAAAAAGCGATTGTTGAGTTTACAAATATCATAAATGCAATGTTTAAATGTGGTTATTTTCCTTCTAATTGGAAAGTGGGTAAAATCATTGCATTACCCAAGCCAGGCAAGGACGCTACTCAAATTTGTAATATTCGTCCAATCAGCTTGTTAAGCAATCTGAGTAAAATTGCAAAAAAAATAACTCTCTCTCGGCTAACAAGTCACTCTGATAATCATACGATTGTTCCCAAAGTACAATTTGGTTTTCGGTCATAATTATTCAACTACTCACCAGATCGCTAGAATAACTGAATTCATTACACATAATTTCAACTGTAACAAACATACGGGGATGATTTTATTCGACGTAGCGAAAGCTTTTGATACGACGTGGCATAAAGGAATTATCTATAAAATGATTCGATTTCATTTTCCCTCAAATTAATTTCGAATTATTTAAGCAGCAGATTATTTTATGTAATAGTTAATAAAGACAAATCCACTATGAAGATGTGTTTAGCAGGAGTACCACAAGGAAGTGTATTGGGGCCCTTTTTATTTATCTTATATCTTTCCGATTTTCCCACCTTTGCAAATGTTCAGGTTGCTCTTTATGCCGATGATACAGCACTTTTCTGTAGCTCATACAGGCCTACTGCAATACGTAACAAGCTGCAAATAGCAATAAATCGTACTGTACGTTACTTTCACAAATGGCAAATTGATATAAATTCGGAAAAAACAGAATCCATATTTTTCACTCGTAGAAGGCCTTTACTTCCCGCGATGCTCGAAGTAAATTCTGCATCAGTTCGATGGTCAAACTATGTTCGCTATTTAGATGTTACTTTAGACATGAGGTTAACTTTCTCAGAAGAAGAAAGAAGAAAGTATATTTGACATTAATTTTACAATTTACAGATATGTGCGCCAATAACCGTATAATAAATGTGCGGGAAATGATGTTCCTCTCCATTTATGAAATAAAATTCTTACATTATACAATTGAAATAATAATAGTATGTCATATAACATTGTATGGTGGAAAAATTAATTAATAATAAAAACCACCGCAAAGAAAAAAAAAATTAATTATAATATAGATAAATAATTAACCATACGTTGATAAAAGGAAAAAATATATATAACGGGAAAATAATGAAACAAAATAAATTAATAACAGAGAAATTATGTTTTAAAGTAAATTATGTTTAATTCGCCGGTGCTTATATTTAGTGTACCTAACATTTAGTTGCTTGGAATCGTAATTTGCAATCACTGAAAGCAAATCGTTGTGATGCGAACTACAACTGTCAAAACATTTTTTTGACAGTTTAAGTATAACATCTTTTACGTGCGGAAACTGCAGTATACGGTGCATATACGACACTTTGGTGTACATGGGGACATTAAGAATACATCTGAGACATCGATTTTGAACTAATTGTAATCTCTTAAAACTGGCATTCGAAACTGAAGACCAAACCGGACATGCATATGTTAAGACAGGCCTAATCAATGATTTATAAATGATTAATTTATTATTTATATTTAAATAAGATTTACGATTAAGCATCGGATATAAAGTACAGATTACTCTATTTGTTTTTAAAGTAGCCATGAATGCTTCATAAAAGTTAGTCTCTTATCTAAAATGACCCCAAGGTAACGTGCATATGGTCTGACCAATCTATATCAACGCCGCTGACGTTAAGTCTACGTGGTAAAGAAGGCCTTCGACGCGTAAAAAATATTGCCCGAGTTTTCACCGGATTAATAGCAATTTGCCATTTAGAAAAGAATTTGATCACACGATCAATATCAGTTTGCAGCCGTTTATGAGTAGTGCTCGGCCTGTAGGAACTGGAGAAGAGCGCAGTATCGTCAGCATACAAAGCAACTTCAGTGTTACCGGAAAATCATGCAGATAAAAGGTAAATAAGAATGGCCCTAACACGCTACCTTGCGGTACTCCAGCTAAACAGGCTTTGCTAGATGACATTGTATTGTTTATAGAAACATAGAAGGATCTATCGCTTAAATAATTATTGATAAGTTTAACTAAGTAGCGTGGAAACCTAGTCTCTATCATCTTATAAACAATGCCCTCGTGCCAGGTTGTGTCAAAAGCCTTTGCTACGTCGAATAGCACCATTCCAGTGTGTTTGTTGAAGTTAAAGTTATCCGTAATAGAGTCTGCTATTCTCAAAATTTGCTCTGTTGTAGAATATTTAGGCTGAAAGCCAAATTGTTGTTTAGGTATTAAATTCTTGGTATCAGCGAAATTTCTTAATCTATTTAAAATTATCTTTTCAGCAATTTTACTTAAATTGCTAAGTAGGCCAATGGGACGAATATTGTCTAGCTGGGAACAATCTTTACCTGGTTTTGGTAATGCAATTATTTTTGCAATTTTCCAACTAGAAGGGAAGTATCCGAATTTAAACATAGCATTAATGATGTTAGTTAACTGTACAATGGCCTTATGAGGCAGCTTTTTTATGACTACAGAAGAAATGCCATCGTGACCTACCGAGTTTTTATTTTTCGTCGATTTTATGAATGTAAAAACTTCTTTTGGAGACGTGAATTTGATATCAGTTGTTACCTGAGACGAGGCTGTGTATCTTCTAACAAGTGTATGTACTTTATTCTTTTGATAGGTGGTGGCTAAGTTGATATTACGACTGTGTATATCAGAGTAATATGCAGCAAGTAATTAAGCTTTAGATGCGTTGTTATATATATATACTTACTAGTGCGAGAGTCCTGTAGTGGAGGAAGGGCTGCGTAATGACATGTATATTGCTTACACACCTTCCGAAGGCTATTATTTTTAACACAAAGATTAGAAAGCATTTTATTAAATTTTTCGTTTTTATGTTTATTTAGCAAATAACGAACTAAATTCGTGAATTGATTTAAAAGTTTCTTTTTATTCTGGGCATCACCACGCGAACGACTTTTAGTATACGATCTTCTGACAACATTTTTTATTCTGATTATTTGGGTTATATACGCTGGTAGAGAAGGTGTAGGAAAAACGTTCTGTTTGGTGGGAACAGAAAGAGCGATGGCTTCGTGAATCGATTTCATAAGAGTGGCCAGACAGTAGTCAATATTATCTGCGCTAGAGATAGGGGTATTCAAATTGACGTTATTAGCAACATGAAGCTTGTATAACTGCCAATTTGCATTTTTAAAATCGAATATGTACCCACAGCTTGTATATAATTTAAATGAGGTGTTGGGAGAAGATCGTGCTTGAGTCGTCTGTTGATCAACAGCGCTACTCCTCCACAGTGACGATTCCCATCTTTTCTATAAATATCAAACCCTGGGAACTTAAGTGTAATGCTACTATCCAATTTGGTCTCAGATAGAGCAATAATATCAACATTATTGGAAATTGCAAATTCATGCAGTTCAGTTACTTTGTTAGTTATTGAGTTACAATTCCAAGCAACTAAATTTATGCCAGATCTAGCACTCATATTACGAACATAAAACTAAATTAGATATAGTTAGCTACAAATATTTCAAAAATAGCCGCTATTTTTGTGAAGCTGTCCGTATTGCCTAGCGTCTTTAATTTTAAAATTACTCAGAACACATAAATCGAGTCATAGTTAAAGCTAACAAAACTATATGTACGATTTATCCCTTGTTTAACCGCAAGTCGCATGTTAACATTAATAATAAATTAATGCTATACAAAACACTTGTTCGCCCGGTGATTACGTACTCCTGCCCAGTTTGGAGCTCAATTTCTGTTGCTACTTACAATAAGTTGCAGCTTCTGCAAAATAGATGTCTACGATGTATTCTAGATGCACCCAGGTACAGAAAAATTGTTGACATGAATGTTGATCTTAGAATTCCCTATATTAGAGATTTTGTACTTTATTTAGCAAATCATTTTTGTGATAAATGCTTAATACACACTAATGAATTAATTGCGTCGATTGGAAATTACGATTTCAAGCAGCTTGATTTCATGTATACCAGATATAAACATAGGCGACTTAAACATAATTTGCTTTAAATTTAATGCAATAACTAGATTTATAATAAATATTTGTATACCTAGTTCATACTTTGTCCATTTTAAATATGTTTAGGTTCACTTATTAATGTAACCCATATCATTTGTAATTCTTATAATTATGTGTAATTTCACAATGTATTACCTTAACCGTAATAATAGTTGAAGAAGTGCTTGGTTTTTATTTGACAGGTTTTTCGTATTTTCCTGTTAGTATGTAATTATCATTATGCTTAAGTAATTAAAATTATTTTTCTGTTTACGTAGATGTGTGGTAAGCTTATAGCGGTACACATTTTTTCTTTTTACTGTTTGTCATAAGTGTAAATTATTCAATAAACTGTTCTGTTCTGTAATTCAATGTTGATTTTGGAATGAAGCTTATAATGAAAACTCCTTGGGAACCTTCCCAAAACAAAAATACACTTATCTCTCACACAGCAAAATAAATAAATCTACACACCCTACAAATATAAAAAAAATGGTATTAAGCACTCTTCAAAAATACAATAACTACATACACGCGTACACAGACGGAGCAAAATCTACAGCAGGCGGCGAGAATTCACCAGCAGCTTGCTCTTACCAAATTGATAATATACTACACTCAATCCGACTGAGCGATGGCTGCACTTCTTTGGATGCAGAGTTGTATGGAATTATTCAGGACATCGGATCAGCTGTCATGTCGAAAATCATAGGTTATAACAGACTCGCTCTCCTCTCTACAACTAATATGCCGTCAAGACAATAAAAATACCGTAATATTAGAAATCCAACACAATCTACACACACTACATAAGGATGAAAGGGAAATCCGCTTTCTGTGGATTCCAAGTCACATTAGGATGCACGGTAGTGACAAAGTAGACCTTGAAGCTCGGTCTATGGTACTTTCACCATTACCAGAACACTCATCACCTCCATCGACATTAGTACATGTATCATGAATAACAGCAAAAACAGGAATGGATCACTGACTGGATCTCACAAACAACATTCCTTAGGAGCATAAAATCAACCATAGAACCATGGTGTGGCCTCCAGATGGCGCAAGCAGAAAAGAATATGGTACCCTGAATCATCTACGGGTGGGTCATACAATATGACGCAATTATTTTTATGCCAAAAGCCCTCCATCAACAAACTGCCCCCTATGCGGACATTTAACAGAACCAACAGTCTTAATCTACAACTGCCAAAATACTCACACTACACAGGCTAAAACACAAAATACAGGGCCCGGACACAAAATACTCTCAAACAATCCTCAATCAATAGGTAGTATTCTGACTTTTGCAACAGAAAGCGGACTCCTAGCATACTTATTAACTAGACACACGTCTCCCTACGCTGTAATAACCCTGGCAGTTACAAACGGCATATGGAGATTTACATAATATTTTTAAAAAACATAATAATAATAATAATATATGTCGTAATACAGTAATAACGTAGAAGATGTTCATAATGTAATATACGTGTGTGTGTGTGTGTTCTAAATATAATGAATTAAAATTAACGTATAATATAGACTGCTCATTGCCTTTCAATAAGATAGTTCTATTGGAATATTTTCCAACTTTTACATATGAGGTAAAAAGTGAACTTAAAATCGATTTAATTCATAATAAACTTTAGTTAAATCCTTTAAATATTTAGGAATTAAGACGATCAATTACAATTTGATAAACGTGTAAAATTCCTTCTGGATAAAGCTAATAAAAGATTTTACACGCTGCTTAAAATTTAGCCTGATTTAGGTGAAGTTAAATATGAAGGAAGAGTTATTATTTAACAAAGGAGTAATAGAATCGATGTTTAATTATTGCTCAAGCATATACGTATACATAAACTGAGATATGTTTAATAAAATCCTGGCTAAGCAAAGGAAACTTTTGCTTTAGTTCGTTATATAGAACTGCGTCCACTATCCGGTTATTACTGGGATCCTGTCTACTGACCTTCGTCTTTTTAAATCAGCTTTAATTTCTGACTTTAAACGCGTTTAAAGTATATATTCGAATATTTTATATCTTAGCGTTGTACTAAGTTAAACTATAATATATTTAATAGAAAGAATTCTTTATTTATATATTTATTTATTTATATTTATTTGTTTAATAGCAGTACTTATTGTCTTTCGGCTATGACCACTTAATTTACATTAATTATATATAAAACATTTACAGATAAGTTTATGCCACTTAATTTAAATTAATTAAATGTAAGGTATTAAATTCGTACAAATAAGATACTCGTACAGTTTACGTGTTGTATATACATTGTCCTGGAGATGTGGATATGTCATTCAGTGCTCTGCAATTTACATATTTGTTGCACTTCAATAACAGGTGGTGTAACAGGTTCATCACAGAGTTCGCACTCTGGAGGTTTGTCGTGTTCGAAAATATACGCATGCGTAAGTTGAGTATGTCCTATTCTGAGCCGGGCTAGTACTTTTTCCTATATGCGAGTTTCTCGAGTCGTCGTCCTTAGAGGATATATATTATTTTTAACCGACCTCAGCTTATTTGTTATATCGGAACTGATCCATATTTCGTTCCATTTCCTTAGTGCGCAGTCCACGGTGATCGAACCGATCTTTGCCCGTGGCAAATGGAGCAATCTGGTCATTTCGAGGTTCCGATCAGCGAGATCTGCTCGAACCCTCGCTGCCATAGAGCTCGTACCTGAAAGGTGTCCATTAATGCTAAATTAGGATGATTTATCTTCGTCAGCACGGTTGCTACGTAGTTAACGGTAAGTACTTGTCTTCGGATTTGTAGAGGTGGTTCTCGTGCCAACGCTAGTATGCTGGATGATGAACTAGTAGGATACGTACCTAACGCTTTTCGTACTGCGGTATGGTGTATTGTATCAAGTTTTTGAAGTAGTGATTTGGACGCCGTACGATGCAGTATACATCCATAGTCCATTTTTGACCGGATAACTTCGTTCCTCAAAAGCATGTCCGTATGCAGTCTGCACTTTTTTCCATTTAAGATTTTTAGTATGTTTAACTGTGCAGTTCTATAATATGGTCCGCCAAACGCAATCTGGAGTCAAAACATGAAGGAAATTAACGTAATTTTAACTGATTTATGGCGGAAAAGATGAAGCGATAGTTTTGCTTGGTAGGACAACTTTTAAGTTCTGTAATAGCATAGGAAATAGATTTAACGTCGTAGACCAGTTAGAGATAAATTTTTACAGTCAAGTGCTCTCTAGACACGGTAATTTCGATTCGTATTTTTAATACAAGATCGTCAGATATTTGTTTATTTTGCCGTAACGATTCGATCGAACATTTCCTATTTGAATGTTATCGAAGATATTCGTAGAATTAGCAGCTTTTTTCGGCTCGCTTGTGAATGCGACAAGTAACTCAGCAGGTTTAAATATTCATAATTTTCAAGTCTTTCAATCGTATTTCTTTGCATAGACGTAGAAGTTAAATATAAGTTAAATATAAGTTAAATAATGATGTGACTAATATATCGCAGCTAAATAACGAATATACAAATATATATTAAGTATTTAAGGTCAAATATATAGATTTATTAACCACTACGGGTAACTAAAGCAATCCGGTAGGTTACTTTAACTTTTTAATTATTATGTTTATATTCAATAATAATGAAAAATTATATATATATATATATATATATATATATATATATATATATATATATATATATATATATATATATATATATATAAACAGTATACGTAATGTCGCTCGAGTTCTCATAATTGATACTTTCATCGCGTGTCCAGGTTAAAAGATCCGCCAGAAAGTTTTGACGAAGAAGTAACTACGCGATGCGGAGTCTCGGTCTCGCGTTATTATTTCGGTATGTCCGGAAAATCGTTTAACGGACTTTTCCGTCATACCAAAAGAAGCAAAAAATTATCTTCGACCAAGTTGTAACATATGCGACGATACCCGTCGACCAGACTCTCATCCGAAGTACGCTGACTGAAAAGATGGATGATTCGGCGAGTAATGAAACGTGTAAATACGGCCGCCGTCATTTTCAGAATTATCCGACCGACCGTTATTATTCGAGTTTGATGACTCGTGAATTATATGACAAATGACGGAAAATCGTCTTTACGAACCCTTACATCGTCGCTATTAATCTGGAGTTTCTTTCATCCGCCATATTTGTCACGAAAATAGAGAAAAACGACGAAGCAGTTCCTCGCTTCGTCATTATAAACGTCATCGTCATTAGAAGACCTATCGAAAATTGCGTGCATTTCGCAGTCGTCCGGGTTTTCCCGAAAAGTCTGTACGTAAAAAAAAAAAAAAAAAAACAACGACAAATGTTCGAATTCGTCATTTTCGCAGAAAATGGTATCGGCCATCGTTTTCACCGTCGAGAATAGTTGTATTAATATATATATATAACCAGAACACAAGAAAAAGTAAACGTAAAAAGATACATTTCAAACTAAAGCACCCTATTGTTTTTAATAACTATAGAACGAATGTAGAAAAATCGTATCAAATTATTAAGTGATTACATTTTGACTTCGACTGATTATTAATTTATACATCGTGCGATTATCGTGTAATTTATTAATCAAAACGTACACGTTCAATACTTACCACGCCGGTGTCAATTCTTGTTTTTCATTTTCTATTTTAATTAATACTCTTACGTTCTTCTTATTATTGTATCCGTGTAGATTGGTGGATAACCTTTATGATTTGCGATCCTATTTATCTAGAGCTAGGTCTTAGAATTCCTTTATTTCGGCTTTTCTTTTGAAATTTGCTGCTCCTGTGTCTTTTATTATCTGTTGGATGCGTTATTTCCTAGGTCACCCTCTGCAGCGTTTGCCTTCTTGCCTTCAATTATTCGAATCAGCGTTTGATTATGAATGTCCTATACATTTTATTCTTCTTTTCTTTAGTGTATTTATTACTTGATTCGTTTATTTCTTTTAATACTTTTTCCTTTTTTTATTTTCTCTATCCAACTAATTTTTCGCATCCTACGCCGACACCACATTTCGAACGCTTCAATTCTATTGTGCATTTGTTTATCGTCTTCTGACCCGTACAGTAAAATGCTCCACATATATATGATTTCACGAAATGCTTCTTAGTTTCCAATTTTATACTTTTTGATGTAAAGGATTCTTTTTTTTTTTTTTTATTAAACGCCGTTTTTGCTCGGTTGATTCTCGTTATTATTTTTTTATCGCTTCTACCATCTTGGGTTATTAAACTTCCGAGATGTCTATTAACTTGTTTTAACTTTTTCCCATTAATTCTTACGTTTGTTGTTCCCGGTTTCTTATCGCATTCCACATTAATAATCAGCAAGCTCCAGTTGCAAATTCTGTGAAATACTTCGGTACGCATATGGATTCAAAATTGACACGGAGAACACAAAAATATGTCAAATGTACCACATCGCTCTAAAATGAATCTAGAGAATAATCTAGTTATATATAAAACTGTGGTACGTCTAATATGGACTTACGGAATACTAATATGTGAATGTGCTAAAGCATCGAAACGAAAAGTACTTCAAACAGCTCAAGAAAAATTTCTCCGGCTGAAATGCTCGTTGAAGTTCCAACGAAATGACGTATTCAATGCAGATTTTTTTTTTTTTTATCTTCTACGTTGTACCGACAATTATATGCCACAACCAACGATGATGAATATATGAAAGATAATTTCAGCTAAATGTACCATCATTTACAATAAATTACTTCGGATTCAAAATAACTCTTGCGGACTTTAACGAAAGGTTAATCCTATATAAAGGCATTAGTCCATCTATGGTTATGGGGCTGCAATTTATGTTAATAGGAAGGTGTTGAATTGTGTTAATAAACATCAGCGTAAATTCCTGCTTCGCATCTCTTCTTTGTATCGTACAACACCAACTTCAGCTGCCTGCGTCATCTGTGGTGTCTTTCCCCTGGATCTTTATCTTATGGGGGAGGGCCGCTGCTGGGGCCTTTAGACTTCTCAAGGGTAATAATCCTCACATTCAACAATTCCTGTTCCCGGATTCTCTAGTGTGCCCTCAGCAGCTGCTTTATAAGCAATATAAAAAACATATATCTATATGATGCTGGTTAAGGAATGGCAGCAAAGGTGGGACGCTGAACTTACTGGCAGGAAAATTGACGAGTTCCTGCCAGATGTCTTATTGAGACTGAAAATAAAAAAACTTTACTATCAATTTTTATAATGTATTAACTGGGTAAGCTTGGATCATATTTGTATATGTTTAAGCTTGCCAACGTTCCATCATGTTCTCTATGTTCATCAGTTGATGATGATATTAGACATACACTGTTTCACTTGCCTTTGCTGCTATTTGTGTTAAGTTTGGGATCCAGGAATCAAAATGCTTTCCACTTTATAAGTTTCATAAAACCTTTTTAGAGTATTCGGAAGAAATTATGCGATTAAAATTTAAATTATGTTAAGAAATATCTCGTTCATTGTCTTCATTTTAATTCAAACGTTATCCCAATATCGATAATATTGAGTCATAGTCAGCTGCTTTACTTACTATTAAGTCTTTTACTAGGTATTGTTTTTGTAGATAATAGTATAACTCTAACTGGTTAATGATTACATGTGTGTTCATTTATTAAGGTGCAAGTCATTAAGTTGTTTTATTATTTACTTTTAATTGCAGTTATTCCTCTATGTAAGTTTGTAAGTCACAAGCGTATACCGTGTATAGTTTATTATTTATACTATGATATAAGTTTATATCGAGATTCATTATAATTTAATGTAATATTTTATAAATCACAAACTCGTCTAGAGTTATTTTCGGTGAAAACCGCGTCCTGATTATTCTAGGAATTTAACGTTTCGAATGGACTTACACTACTCGTCGTCAGAAACGAACTTTCTGATGGTGGGTGGTGTAAGTCCATTCGAAACGTTAAAGTTTTTTGGATAGCCAGGACGTGGTTTTCACCGAAAATAGTTCTATAGACGAATGGAAAACAACCACGAAAGTTTTAATAAATATATAATCACAATCTCGTTATACGCTTTTTCTCGGTGGAATAAGGGACTATGTATTTTTCATCCCTTTTCCATCACATATATTATTATAATGTGGAGTTGATTTGTTCATGGACCTCTATATTTACATGTATATTTTTCTCTTTTTTCAACAGTTGGAGGGGGTTTTTTAGTGGGTAAAAATCCCACACACTGATTTCTTTGAAATCCAGTAACACTTGCTGAGTGCATGTGCTGCTCTCAAAAATATATATAGTACTTATAAATATGTCAGTGTCTTTTGAAGATTCTTCCCGCTCCCGCTTCAAAAAAAAAAAAAAAAAAAAAGAGACAAGGAAGAAAAGGAAAAGGAAAAAATATATGCGACTAGCACCTTCAGTCAGATAAGTTAGTTCGAGGATGAGGTTAAAAATAAAAGTACAACGAGTCTATTGCATTTAAATTAAATTAAAACACAAGTAGTACTATTACAATTAACTAAGCTCCCAGAACTAAAAATATTCAAGTTAGAATTTGATGCGAGACATCGTGTTGTTTAGTTTTATAATCGTCGATCAAGAGTAATAAGTGGGTTATTTCTCATTGTTGTATTACTGGAAACGATGTGTAGTCAGGTGTTCCTTTTATGAGAACATTAAATTAAATTGGACTGATACGTTATCAAAGATTAAACAATTTTTAATGATAAATTTTCACCGGTATTACATCGCCGAAAGTCGTCGGAATAAAGGAAAGAAATTTTTCGCCATACGGTTTCTCTATTAAGCCACGATTTCAATTATACCAGAACTTTTCGAGGGATTATATACCAACTTTATTTCGACTACGTACTGAGCATAACTGTGTCCCTTACATATTGCTAAATTAGGCGTAATTTCCGATAGAACATGTGACGCGTGGCATGTTGATGACTAAAATTTGGACTTGTCCGAAATTTCTAAATCATGGAGATGAGCTGTTCTCTTATATTTTACAAGGGTGGCGCGCATTAGTTGCATTACCTTCTGTTACAATCCGTTTATGCAAATTTATCAAGCCCAGTGGCATTGAAATTTAAAATACACTAACTAGACAATAGTTGAAACCGGCCAAATGGCACTGTTAATGCAGCTAATTTGTCAACGTTTCAATCGTGTATTCGTTGCGAAATCATGACACCTCACCTATTGAATAGACCAGTTAGCGTAGATATATATCTTTTCCATTTTAATAAAATCATACACGAAACTGTAGGTAGCAATATCATATAGCTTAACCACCGTGTACAGTTAATCCACGATCGACTGCCTTCCTGGTATTTCGTATTTTTCATTAGATCGAGAAAAACGTTTTCAAGAAGTTTTCTCAGAAATAAGGTTCAACTAAACATTAAAAAAAAAAATGTTCATAATAGATCGAATAAATTAGCGCGTCGTAAAGATAAAGTCGACCGAAAAAATTTGCAAGTTCATTAAATATTAACAGGTAACAGCTAACGAGAGTCAATGAATTCCTCGTGTGAAATACTAGAGCACTGCCATCAATATGCATTTTCCCTAGACGGAAAAAGTGCGCATATACAGACGATAATAAGACAGGGATTCTAGGGGAATATTTCTCTGAAGTGCACCTGCAAAATAACGAGCTTTCTACCCGTACGCATAAAAACGCAGTAAGTAAACAAAACAGTTTTAAACTTTTTTGAAAAATAATAACTAATCAACCCATTTTTATCACAATCTAGAATAGATCTCAGCAAAAGAGACAAAATTATTTATATATTTATATATATATATATAAATATATATATATAAATAAATATATATATATATATATATATATATATATATACGTAAAACGTCGTGACTAGCTATTGTACGTTTATTTTTGCGTACAAAATTAGCTATCATTCAAGGCACTATTTTATATGCGACGCAGATGGGTGCGCGTATGATGTTATACCGAGTGGGATGCCACTGCCTTCTCCGTGAATAATGAAGAATTAAATAATTATGAAAACTTTCTATGTCGCCTGTTGATTTCAGACCCCCGACCGTCGAATAAACAGTCGAGTACTCTAGCAACTACGCCACCGCGACATATTATATATATATATATATATATATATATATATATATATATATATATATATATTCTACTTCATCTGAATATTATGAACCAATCTACAAGAAAATGTTACATCATTCATCTCTATTCGCTGCGAATCATACATATTGATGTATGTAACGGCTTCCGGACTAATTGGTTTTTTTGGTCACCGCGTCTTCTCGCGTCTTCAATTTTACCTTGTATAATCAGTTTTCCTACGCCATCATTTGTTAAGAAATGACCGGCATATTTACTACTTTCTGCAACCGTGTCGTTATGTTTAACTCTTGAATAATTGTTGAAGTATTGAGGTATTGCGCATCTCTTTAATCGTCCACGGGATTCTTAACTTTCTTCAGCCTTCAGCATTCGGATGTATATAGAAATATTAACATTATTGACGTATTAACTAGACGGGGAATGAATACACACATGTGTCATGACTATTCGAGATTTTGTTAAGCCTTGACATTGCTGCCTTGTAATTGCAGTACGGTTTTTAATTTTGTTCGCTGCATCCACCTGTATTGATGGTAAATGTTTCGAAATATATATATATATATATATATATATATATATATATATATATATATATACATTTATCGACCATTTGTAATCCTCCGACATGTCGTGTACATGGTAATTTTTATCATGTTTATCGATAATCTTCTGTTTTTGCCTTTGTGTTTCTAATCGGACTTCTATAAATTTACTGCCTCTATAGATATTTTATCATTTCATCTTCTAACGTAGCAATTAAGTTATCATCGGCGTATTTTAAGTTATTTATTCGTTTTCATTCAACCTTCACCACCATTCCATCTTTCAGAGGCTTTTTCTGATAAAGCTTTTTAAATTATCCACTCGCTGCGTACACGGAATTTTTATATACGGCCTTGACGTACGCCCTTTTCTATTTCAAAACATATATATTAAACGGATGAAATCATCTCTCAAAGTTAATCGAATTCGTAAAATTATTATGAAAGATAATCCAGAAGCTTTACCGATCACTTAAAAAAGCTTTCTAAAGAGCTGGTTACCATTCGACCTCATAGAGTTTCGGCGGTCTTAGCTCTGACGAAGTTTGGGAAAGACGCCGCAGCACAACTTTCATTATATAGCACAACCGTTTCGAATTTATGATCCGGTTTTAGACGATTTCAACAGGATCGAACTCACACAGATCTCGTCTTCACGGATAAAGGAAGTACGTTATGAAAAATGGAATTAGAAACGATTATTTTATCTAACTATTATAAGGTCAATCTAGACGTATAGAATTCAGCTGTGAGGTTGCGACGAAGCTTCGAACAAGCGAATTATTCGTGCGATTCAAAATAAATTCCTTCGTAGGATAACCAATGCCGACGAAACGAATTACTGCAAGCTGATTTAAAAATTAAGCGGGTTAATGTCGTCGCTAATTTGGCTTACCGACGTGATAAAAGACAATCCTCAGTACTTTTACCTATTAATCAACATGTAAGACGTCTTAAACGCCTTAAACCTAATGACTTAGTAACATCATAAGTAAAGATCGATGTATATAAGTAACAAAGTCTAGCCAGTGGATTGTCTTTGTAACGCGCAGTAACATCTTAATCCGTCATTTAAAATCGTACTTTACTAATAGACGATTTTACGTTAAATCAAACGAAACAATGCTGGAGTTCCTCAGGATAGGATTACAATTGTTTCTTGTTCATTTTATTTTCAGTATTCAAGAATATTGCAGTTTATACACTACTGATGACACTATCGTGGTAGCATACGCGTAGATAGAATTTGTAACAACTTAAATGGGAGATAATTTGATGAAATATTTTCACAAATAGAAAATTAAAAATAACATTTCTAATATCGAAGCAACTTTATTCACCAGACGTGTGCTATTCAGTATGTGGTAACAATAATTATAAATAAAGATTTTCTTCTTTAAAAAAAAAAATGAAAAAAAAAAACGCTAATAACGACAAATTGGAATAGAAATCTAGTATAAAATATCTAGCAACGTGACTAGAGATAACTTAATGTTTTTCCAGATTTAAGTGTAAGACTTAAAAACAAACAGTTCAACCTTAATTACTATAATGTACAATTTATCACTATGGTAACTTTGAAACATGTTTAAAAAGATTTACCATAGCAGAAACAGAAAATTGTATTACACGTAATTTTGCGGACACCTGTTTTCACGTATTACAACCTGTTTTCATTTATTACAAGGGAGTAATGCCAATGGGACAGTGTTAGATTGTCGTATGGAAGATTTAGTAGGAGGTAAATATTTAATGAGTTCAATAATATAAACAACAGAAGAAAAAAAATTGTTTATATTAGTAATAAGAATAGGATTTTTTTTAAAGAAAATATTAAATTTAAGATACAATTTTACGCTATATTGAGAAGTAAGTTGTGAAAATTTGGATCTATTACAAAATATAAATTTTCAATATTATTGTATTATTGTTATCATTAATGTAAGTGAAGTTTGAAGTGGCGTAAGATTTAATTGGATTGTCGCTTTATTAAATTTATAAAATGTAATTTTTAAAATAAATATATTCTTTTGAAAAGAAAAAACAACTGTAAAATTCATCCGGAAATATAAGCGCAGGCTGCTCAAATGCATAATTGTCGTTTTCGAGAGCGAGTTCCGAAAGTTCTTTGCGGATCAGGAAAAGCGCTACCACAAGCGCATAACATTCAACGAAGACAGTGTTGATGTCGATATGATTGTTATAAATGAATAGATAACTTTATTTTAAAAATGTACAACATTGAACACAGCTCGTACATATGCGAATATGTGTCTACATAAAATTATGTAGATATAACATTTATGTATTTTCTTATGACCGTACGATAGATTTTAATCTAAATATAAATGAAAAAATTTAAACAGTGCAATTATTAACAAAAGCTAATTCGAATAATTTAAATCAACTACATATAACTAACGAATTTTATAACGACCAGCCCGTCATGATCGATCGTATATTCTAGTTTTCCTATTCTGTTCTAAGTACTAGATATAATATAAAGTTATATCAATCTTCTCGTATGGACATAGTATAAGGGAAGTACTGAATTTATAACACATAAATGTATAACCTATATACATATATGTAAAATGCTTCATTTGCTTAAGCTTGGCCGTTAATTCTGTCTACTTTAACTTTATGAAGCATTCTTGAGACAAATTACACCGACTTGTACTACTAATCGTTTAACAGGGTAGACGATTTCAGCGGATATTTTCAGCCGTCGTTATGTCCGTCGTTATCTTAGATTCTTCTTCACCAGCGGCAAAATTCCCGTGCCCCCGTCATATACGGTGTGGCTGCATTAAAGAAAAGTTGGCCCGTTCCATTGTTGACGTATTGCTCTTATTAACAACAAAAGTGAACAGAATTCTTCCTAAAGTGAACGTTCAGCTCGGGATATCTCATCTGCAGATTGCTAATTGTAATATACGGAGATATGTGTGTGTGTCGGTGTTTCGTTGAATTTTACGGTTGTATAGTCGTGTATTTAACGGAATTAGAAAATGAAGCTGACGTTAAAGATGAGAACAGAAAACTTGTGTACGTGATACGATAGGCAAATCCCACAGGAGGAGACGGTTAAACATTTCAGAAAGAGGAAAATTACCCTGATGATAGTTCGCTAAACAGATTCAACATAGGAGTAGATACATTTACTCGATATATATATATATATATATATATATATATATATATATATATATCCATGTAACGTATGTGCTAAATACTCTTTAGACTAGATTAATTTCTAGGCCTAATATAAGGGACTAATAAGAATAAAGCACTTATAAAGACAAATATTTACGTCTTACGCAGAAAAGGCATCACTCCCTTACTATTCGCTTCCTGGTGTCTTGAATGTACAACGACCCTCATACTCATTCCATAATATTAATATATATATATAATATAGATATTTTTGTGTTCGTATAAATGTGCACATGCGTGAGCGTTCAACGGCTTAGCTTAATAACTTGTTATACTGGTCATTTATTGTCTCCCCCTAACCTCCCTGAAACGGACCATCATCACGGTATTTTACCCGGTCGTACCATTTTTCAAATCGTCTGTGTAAGACCTAAAAATCAAAAAAAGAACATTTATTTCATTTTTTTGTTTTTTTTTTTTTTTAAATTCATATTTCTATAAACGTGGATGTTTAGAAATGTCGGTCTGGAATGTAAATTCCCTCGATGAAGAAGAGACTTGTACGGAGCAACACGATGAGCGCTATAATTTCAGGTATAGGTCGGAACGTAAATAAGATCATTCGAAGATCATACGATCGAGATTGTAAATTGCATGTTCATTATGGAGAGGACTGTAAACAGTTTCTCTATAATAAGGAATAGGAGTTCCGATTACAAATAACGAACTCCGCTGATAAGTGCAATTCCATTAGGATTAGTATTTTTAAAAAAGTAGAACCATGGTAATTTAGGAAAGGACGCTGAGTAATGACACTCCGCTGTATATTCTTCACATATATCTGTTCTCTTTCCTATATTCTAAGCTTTATTAATGTGAAAAATTCCACACAATTCCCGATAACTGTAAATAAAATAATTTTACATCGACTACCCATCATCGTGCATCAAATGGATAATATGCTGTAGCCACGGTTCTTATTTCTTGCTGTTATGACTGATTTCGTATTTTTTTTTTTTTTTTATGTTATCGGCTTCCTTTTTCCTTCAATTATACTCATTGCTATCGTTTATCGCTTCTCGTAAAATGCCAAAAAAAAAAAACCCTTTCGTTTTTTTACCATTGTCATTAACATTTTGTCAGTTCCCATTAATTTTAGAACTTCATTTCTTATCTCTTTAATCCAAGCCATTTTACACATTCTTCGATAGATATATTATTTTCTCTTATAGTCCAAATCTCGCTTCCAAATAGGAGCACTACGTAGCATTTCACTAACTTTTTTTTGTCTGATCTCTAAGCTTAACTTCCTGTTGCAAAGCGTGTATTTTAGTTTCATAAGTGTATTTCTAGCTATTTCAACACGAGTTCGTATTTCCACATCAGTGTCACCCAGCTGACCACGTATTTATATTTTTCAGTCTTTTCAAATTCTTCGGCATCTGAAAATATTTTTTCGTTTAGATTAGGTTTCCTCGAGATGAATCCAGTTTGATATTTACACTAATTTCTTACTTCTCGCTTTCCAATGCTATAATACCAAGCCGTGTTTGTAGTTCTGTTATACTTTCTTCTAAAACTGCTATATAGTCAGCAAAGCAAATTACTGAAATATGTTCTTCATTCCTTCATTATATCCTTCGACGAATTGGGCATATATTCTCTCAGAATATAAAATGAACAGTATCGACGATAAGTCCTTGTCAGACTCCGTGTATTATTGTGATATTTGTCGCTGATAATTTCTCGTCTATTAATATCCTTGCATTCTGGTTATCATACAGAGTTTATATTATCCTCTTATCTGCCTGATTGACGCCTATCTCTTTTATCGTTTTTATTAATTCTGCGTGCCGTACTTTATCAAATGCTTTATTATAATCTGTAAAGCACATGTATACTGATTTTCCGAACTCCAATTATCTTTGGATTAATGTTTTTATAAAAAAAATAGCGCTTCTCTTGTACCCACACCATTATGGGAACCAAACTGATTCCATTTTATGTTTTCTTCGCTTGATTTAATTATGCGTCGTGGATTACTGGTAAAAATATTTTCAAAAAATGACTCATAAGACTGATTTGTAATCATCACATCCGCATGCATTTGTTGTTTTTGATATAGTAGTAAATCTTGACATTAACCAATCTACTGATAGTATCGCTTTGATCTCACTTAGCTTTTTTTTTTTTTTTTTTTTTTATGCTTAATATGATAAGAAGCGTTTTATGGAGTGGGTTTTTTTCCAGATTTTTTTCCGCGATTTATATTTGTCAGGCTAGTAAATATATTAATTTCTATGTATAAGAAATATTGCATAAAGGATTTAGTTTATCAGCGGTAAGGATACTATTATTGTGATTCGCGTAATGTTTATTTTTCGTACTTTTGTTTAATTTATATAAATAAATAAATATTTCTTCTTCTTCTTCATTTAGAAATTTAGTGACGTTCTTAATCTCCCCAAGCCACAACATTTTTAATAGTTCTATCGGCGCGTATCCACCGCTTTTCGCGCTTCAGTTTGATTACCATCTGCACCTCGGATTTCAGGATTGTCAATGTATCCATTTCTTCCTGCGGTGTCGTTGATTTTTTATCAGTAAATAGAGCTGTAATATATTTCTACCGTATGTCTACATTATTATCTGTATCCGTTATATCTGCCGACTTTAGAAAGTTATATATTTTCTTTATATATATATGTGCCATTTCTTTAACCTTCTTGTGTATAAATTCATCATGTTTTATAATTTTTAAAATTATTTTCGCGGTCGATATTTATAATTAGATAAAATAATTATGTTTGTTCTGTAATTGTTCAATCTCCTTGTACTGTGCATTCAACCACTCTTGCTTTGTGTAATTTGTTAATTTCTTTGTACTTGGATTATTATTCAATTTTCTTCCACCCAGCAGATCTAATTCTAATATTTCGTTAGTCATTCAGTTCTTATGCTTTTTAAGTTCGCTTCCTTATATAATGTTCTTTTGTTACTTTATTGAATACGGAATTTTTTTGCCTCCAATCTTCTTCAGTGTCTTGCGTTCGACCATATTTGGTCTCCTTAACCAGACTCAGAACTTCCCAGCCGAATGAAAGGCGCTACTTATCATCAGTGTTGCGGCCAAGAGCCTTAGAACGGGACATTTTGCAATTTATGAAAACTGACTCTTTCTAAAGAAATTGATCGGTCTTAAGACCAACCTCGCCGTATTTTTGCCATAGCGCGGCCTCAGACTTACACTTTCAATACACGCCGAAAAATCGTTACACTTGAAACACTGCGTAGTTTTGACAAAGTCATCCACCCTACATTTGTGAATATCAACATATACGCAGCCAACATTTAAAATTTTTTTACAGACAGCTGGGATCGGTCACAGCGAGGATTAAGCTGCCCGTATCACCTTACAATGTTTTTTGCAGGCCGGATTTAATGTCACAGCGATCAGCTCCAAATCATTTTGACACGCGAAGGCTTCAATAATCTCGGCAACGTCACACTTAGACGTCCTTAATATTTGGACCGGTGAAGGGCACGGAGCATTTATGGACGCGGAAGTTTGAATTGCCATATTTAAGAGTTCTACAATATTTTCTAATGTGACTGCAAATTTTCTACGGCTAAACACACGACCATTACACGCCTATACATTCTTTTAATTCAAAGTTTGGATCGTGTAGTGTCCAAAAAGATCAGCTCTCGTCAATGTACTGTGTCCTATTCTTATGGGTAAGGACCATGTCGGGTAAAACCCGCTTATTCTTACTCACAGATGGTCTTAGTGATGTCCCTATCTCGGTTGCTATATTCAACATACTAGTGGGTTCCTACGTTCCTTAGGCTTACTTGATTTCTCAGCTACCAGCACGCACCAAATGCCTTTTGAAGCTTTCTTTTGTTGCCTCGACCGGGATAACAGGAGCCTCAGCCGGTTGATGTGGCGACCCAAGGTTCTTTTTCCTTAAGCTCGTCCGTTCTTCATGTACTGCTTCGGTCTTGGCAAAAAAATCTATCGTCCGTTACGCAACGTACGTATACAGCAGAGATGCCGAACAGCAGTCAGACTGCCGATGATATTGACATCCTCGCGTCCAGCGCAGATGCAATGAATACGAACACAGCGGTTCAAAATCACTTAAATCGGTTGGTTCAATAAGCATAAAATTTGGGCTTGCTATTTAATCCAAATAAATGCCGGCATGTTACATTTACAAATAAAACAGTCAGGTGTCCAGTTCTAAAAATTGATGAAATTACTCAAGCTGTTCAGTACGTTACCTTCGTATGATTACGGATATATGAGGCTTACATACATATGGTACAGACTAAAAGAACAATCACCACTCGTGCAAAATTTCTACATCAGTTGTTAAGGCGGTAATCTATTTTAAATTTAGCCGACTGCCTTTCAATGATCTGTTACGGAATACAGCTGTATGGAAGTACCTGTAAAAGTAATCTTCGACGAATGTAATGGCAACAGTGGAAGATACTTCGTACTATCATGTCAGGTCCAGTCTACGTCTACATAATGATCTTAAGATTCCATATGCCAGTAACATACACATTCAACAATACAAGAGATTGTTTATCGACCATCCGCAGGATGCATACAAGTCTTCCAGATAATCCGCCAAGACGCCTTAGAAGAAAGTGGTACCGTGATGCCATTCCCCGATCATCTAACGGACTCCAGTTTTACGTCTCTTTCCTCAGACAATATAATGCCTTTTTATTGACTACTGTACTTGATCATTCTTATTACTATCAACCTTTCTCAATTTCATTCCCAACGTCTTCTCCTTTCTTGTGCTTCGATGAAGACATTAGATTAAATACCCCTGTTCTATTATATCTGCGTTGTTTGCAGCACTTTTAGTGCTGGTACGATGTTTAAAAAAAAAAAAACTAAAAAAACAAACATGATAGATAATAATAATATATACTCCAATTCGCTCAATATTGGGCGTCGCTGGTTTTAGTTATTAAATATTTATAATACTCGCTGAAATACGTTTGATTTGATTATTATGATTAATTTTATACCGCCAGAGCGTCTGTACGATTTTGAAAAAAAAAATTATAAATTAACGAGGTTAATCTGCAAAATCATTCGTTAGTTTTTAAAACGGGTTTTATTTAACGATCCAGAAGAAACGCATAAATCGAAATAAAAAGACAATATCCGAATAGAAGCGAGGAGACTTAATAACGGTAATAATGCTGGCAAGAGTTGACATGGTAATAAAGAATAGACGTTACGCACACGCGAACACACATATATATATATATATACATATAAATATGTAAATATATATATATATATATATAATATGTGTAAAGACGTGTATACGGTAGGTAAAGTTCAATTTGAATACAATGACGTTTAGCGGAAGATGTAGTAGAGATATATTTAGTTAGCGGTAGTATAAAGACTGTAGTTCGGTAACACGACGTGAAATGTGCTACGAAGAAAGAAGTAGACGGAGTTCATCAGGAAGTTGAAAATACAAGTCGACATGTTGCCGACTACTTTCAGAATCATTATCCTTGCTTCAATAAGGAATAACATCGCGAAAGGAACAATAGCTGAGGATGATAACTTAGTCGCGACCTAATACGATGATGACGACGACGATGACAAGACGAGAATAATGATGGTACTTCGCATCTAGAATAACCTACGTATAAGTAATATAAAGTTGAAGAAAGACATGCGCGCAGACAAGAACAGCAATATGCTGTGAAGCTACTTTAGCGTTCGTAGCATGAATAGAAACGATGTAAAATAATAAAATACTATCGAAAAGTTTTGCCACAATTCCATTAGCTACACTTGTCTGTGTACAGCTTAAACTTTTATTATATACATGCATATGTACGTTATACGTGTATCTTTGCCATGCAATATCAGACGATTTTAAACCAGAAATCATTGTTAACGTATCCTTGCATAAAAGACGGCTACACGATAAGACAAAAAAAAAAAAAAAAAATACAATTGCGAAAATATAAGAGTTTCGCAATTTTCTCGCCTGTTCGTCGGTAAATTATTCCGTCATTCCGGGAATTTTTTTAATTATTCTCTGTTTCATAAGATTTTTCCCTCGAATAATGAGAAAAAACTTTATTAATTAAAGTAAATGATTCATTCGGAAGAAATGAAAATTAGACATTATCATAATCGTGTCTCATCATTAGTTTCCGTATTGATTAAGCTCCTAGAATTTTTTTTTTACATTACAACTGGCCGACAGGCCATCTAGCAATTGTTGTTAAGAAGTAGCGTCAGAATTAGTGCTCCCGCAAAGAATTCCGGTAGAAATAAGGATATACCATTCAGCGCCTTTTATACTGCTCAATCTTTGACATAAGAAATGAGATGGTAACGATGTAATGTACAGTTCGAAACGTACCAAGCAGGAATAATCAGTCTAATGACCTTATTTCGAAACCGTTGTATCTTATTTATATCGCTATTTTTTGCGCACAGCCCCACAGTATCAGGTCGTATGCCCACGTAGGCTTTAATATTATTCTTTAAACTAAAATCTTATTTTCAAGACAAAGACCGGAGTGTCGGCCAACAAGCTAGTACTGCTGCTTCAATTTTATATACAGATTCGACATGTCTGCTCCGTATTAATTTACTGTCAAAATGCATTCCCAGATATTTAACGTAACTCTGTTAGGAGATTAATCCGGGATCGCTCGCGTGTTTTATTTTACGCGATCACTCGCGCGTTAGATTTTTTTCTAACAATTTATTAATTTAGTTAATTTCGTAAAAATATGATTTTCACATTTATCCACATTATATACGGTGCTTTAAAAAAACTAAACACTTAATGCGTGTGATGGTTTTGCGATTTCATTCTCCCCTTCCGCCGCAGAGATACGCTACTTTTGCGCTCGTTGAAACATTTATATTATGCTAATTTACAGCTATAAATTATAAAAACATTAAGAGAGGTTATTATAATCATGAATTATGAAGACGAGATAAATAATGTTAAAATTACAGTTACTTCCAATAGTTTAAATTTCTGATTGTTGTGAACGCTGTTGCACAGGTGACAAATCAGGTTGGTTATTGCGGTATGTTCTTTGCATATTGGTTTGGAGCGGAGACTATATTGATTCTCTATATATATATCTATTTTTCCCTATCGGGCAATACCTGCATCGTGACTTTCCTTAAGAAACGCTTTCCTTTGGTGATGTTTGAAACCCGGTTATATTTCGTATTTTTCGCTGAAGTGGTAAACTTATTGCTGCACGTTTTAACAAGTGCGGTTTTGTCAATGTTTTACATAAGTCTGTTAGAAATTGTCTTCTAGCGACTATGTCATTAGTTTTATAAATAATTTGTGCATTTATAGCCTCAATATTCAATAGACTACAAAAGATTGTAAGTGGCCAACGATTACTTTTCCTTGTAACTGAATATTCACTTTTTAATCGATCCGCTACATCAACTCCGCCTTCGGTCAAATTATAGAACGTTATTACTTCTGATTTTTTCAAATCACCAGAATCCGGGTCAATATTATCATCACGATGCATCGTTGATAACATTAAAACATTTTTATTTCTTTTAGGAACGTACGAGCAAAGAAGCAAGTTGTTTGTATATTGTCCATATGCAAACATGCTACTTTTCGTATCGTATTTTTATATTAGTAAAATCTGACGGAATTTCCCGTTTATTTTTGCGTAATGTTCCTACGATAGTAAGCCGGTGGATTGGCGTATAATTCGTTAGCAACAGGTACAGAAGTAAAATCCATCGTTATATTTCGGCCAGATTTATCGATCGGTTGCATTAGACGTTTCGCCTACAGAACTTGCACTATTATCTTTTTGAAATGGACCTGTAGGTTGTTTTCCATCATATATTTCCATAGTATCATATATTTCCATGTTGGAAGTATAAAATGTTCTAGCATCAACAAAGGCATATATTTCGATGCCATATTCGGCCGGTTTATTTGCAATATATTGCCTAAACTTACACCTACCACGAAATGGTTCTAACATTTCATCAATAGTACCATATTCGCTTATATCTATGCACGCCTTTAGAAACTGGTGAAAAATATATCGTTACTCCATCGTTTTTAAAATTTCGACCCATAGAATAAACAATTCTGTCGGATTCTTTCAGTATCGTTATATAGTCTGTCTACTAATGTCCAGTTTCCCCACGTCGTGCATAAAGTATTCGGCGCGCGGATATAGTAAATAAAATATCGTCGGTAATTTCATAATTTCGTTTCAAAACCGCTGTACGATATTATTGTTATTACTATTATTATAAAGTTCAACGCTTAACTTTTTAACCAACCAACCAACCAACCAACCCTTAAAAGATTACGTTATTGTTATTATTATTGCAAGGGAAACCATATCGTATCGTCTTTGTTGTTTGTTCGAGCTTTATTTGTGTAACTTTTCTTCTAAGAAAAACTTCGTCAAACTTTATCCCCTCGCTCGGGGCAACAACAACCCAGTTATTGTCTTTTCTCTGTTATTTCACAGGTGAAATCTGCACGACAGTTTTTCTACCTCATTTTCCTTTCTTGTTTAATATAAACCGGTAGTAGATAATTTTGTATCTTTCCAACAACGTCCCGCGTGTCCATCGATTTGAGCTTGCACCTATTACGCTTTGTGGAAGCTAAAAGTGAAACATTTTCGAAACGAACAACGAGATGATCGAATGAATTGAATCTATAAACTTCAAACCTAATTTTTTTTTTTTTATTTTATTTTTTTTATTTCCCCGTTGTACCGATAATTATATGCCACACAAGGAACGGTGATGAATAGAAGTATGAAAGATAAATAAGAGGCAAGGAAGAAAGGGATAAGGAAGAAATATGTGCGACTATAACTTATCTCCAGTGAGATAAGTTAGATCGAGGATGAGGTTAAAAAAATAAAAAATAATAAAAAACCGAGTCTATTGCGTTTAAATTAAGTTGATACATAAGTAGTAAAAAAATTAATTATTTGTTCAAGTGATCGGCAAGGTATCAATTTCCGTTTCTTGAATCGCTTCGGAGTGTTATCCGGTAGACTATATACATTCGATTGATATTTGGATTTGAGCTAAACTGTAGATTATTGAACATTTTTTGATACCGCTCTACATACACATCGTGGACATACGGTATTTGTAAATCGGAATGATTTCAGGTTCGAGACATAATTCGGAGCAGATGCGACGGTACGCAATATCTTCGACTGTTGTTGCTGAATACGTAGAAGATTACTTTTACTTGTGCTTCCGTATAATTCTATATCGTATTTCTGGCGCCACGATTGAGAGATAAATGTTTCTTTTAGATTTTAAGTTTAATGGCGATTTTGCAAACAATAATGAATATACAATAGTCTAATTACATTTTTCCTAGTCTGAGCTACATGGGAAAACGCCACGTCAGCATCCGTGTACATGCCGAGGTATTTGACCGAGTCCGTCTGCGATATTGCGCTTTCGTGCGATTTTAATAAAACTATTGCCGTCCGTTTCTACGGAACATTTTTACAATTGTCTTTTTCTTCCTAAACAATTGAAAGCTAAGTTTTCTTTTTTTTTTAATTTATTATCGTGACGACGTTGTAGTCTCGGACAGTAGACATTGTAATCTTTGACAATAACGAAGATGAAAACACGTGTGAACAGTCTTCTAATGAAGTGAGTCCGATTTATTCGCTAAATCATATGGTTTAGGCAGTTTAACCGTTTGAAGGACAGACTGTTGTAGATTAGAAAACCGTTAGAGAATGAAGAAAATAATAGGCGTGATTTTTAATGATGCATCAGTGGAATCGTAACGATTGTCACGTACACACGAATGATGTTCAAAAACGCCTTCAAAATAGATCATTCAACCGTCTAAATTAGTCGTACAAAGTGGTTACGCGGTGTAGCTGCTTCCCCGACATTCGCTCTACTGTGAAACTACGGCCCGTAAAATATCATTCCACTGGCGACTTCCCCGTGTAACCGCAGCCTTCAAGAGGTTAAGTCGTCTTAAATCCGCCGAGTTGCCGTGTATGATTTCAGCATTAATGTGCTTTTCCGAATTTTTTGCGCGTGTTTAATTTAATCGTTGACCGTTGAAATTTTTAAGTCTATTGCGTTCAAATCGATATGCGCGTATGATCGTACGAAGTGCATTGGCGTCTTTGTACGGAATCTACATTGACAATACTAGTGTACAACCACGCAATTGTATTCGATAAATCCAAAATAGGTTTAACGATGGCCATAATATAGCGTTCGGTTTTTTTTTTTCCTATTAGTCAATGAATACTTATCGTTCTTTTATTTCCGAACATTTCTTCCGGGCGTGGTGCTTCAAATTTAGACGCGAATCGACGTGCCTCCTAGGTACACTTTTTGTAGGATTATTTGATGATTTCAGCGCTCATAGTCCCAATGCCAACTTATCGACCAATTATCAGAATAATAAAATAAGACTAGTCATCAAAAAATATATAACTTCTTCTATATATCCAACCCATCCTCTGTTCACTTCTCCGAAGGAGGTGCTCCAACATATTCAATCGTTTAAAAACAAGCACTCTGTCGCAGATGATAACATTCCGTCGATTATCATAAAAAAAAAACTACCCTTCAAGGCGATTAAGTCGCTAATATTATCAATAGTATGTTTAAACTGGAGTATTTTCCTTCTAACTGGAAAGTAGCAAAAATCATAACTCTTCCGAAACCTGGAAAAGATTGTTCATCGTCAGATAACATTCGACCTATAAGCTTGTTGAGTAATCTCAGTAAGATTGCTGAAAAAATCATACTGAAAACATGACGTACTTTCTCGGACGAAAATAATTTATTACCAAAAGTACAGTTTGGTTCCTGGCCATTCTACAACTCATCAAATCGCTAGAATAGCAGAACATATTTTAACTGTAATAAACATACGGGGATGGTTTTATTCGACGATTTGATACTACTCGGCACAATAATGGTATAATATATAAAATGATTAAATGCAAATTTCCGAAATATCTAATTATGCTTATTTTAAGCTATTTAAGTAATAGATCATTCTACGTGTTTATAAATGATGTATTATCCTCACGCAGAACATGCTTTGCAGGAGTACTTCAAGGTAGTGTACTAGGTCCATTTCTATTCACCTTTTACTTATACGATATTCCTATAACAAATAACACAGAGGTAGCCCCTTGTATGCGGATGATAATTATTTTCTAGTTCTTACATTCCGAGGGCAGTAAAGAATAAATTACAGCTAGGAGTAGATAGGCTAATTCGTTATTTTGCTAAGTGGCGGATTTAACCCTACCAAAACCCAGGCAATACTGTTTACTCGTAAGAGGCCACTTCTACCTACTACCTTAACGATTAACGATGTAAGTGTAGAATGGTCGGACGAAATAAAGTATTTAGGAGTTATTTTAGATATTGACTTTTAACAAGCATTTAGATTACGCGTCAATTAAAACACATCGAGCAATTTGTACCATATATCCTTGTTTAAGCGTAAATCTTTCCTAAATGTCGATAATAAATTAATAATATATAAATCGCTCATTGGACCAGTATTAACGTATGCCTGTCCAGTGTTCGATTAGCAACTTTAGCTACAAGAGGCTTCAGTTGGTTCAGAATAGATGCATTAGATGTATATACTCCCATTTATAGTAATATAATGAAAATGCTCGAGCAATTAAAACTACCTTTGTTAAAAGATCATGTATCGAAAATGTCTACTACGTTTTTTAAACAATACGCATGATAATGACCTAATTACGATGATTGGAAATTACGATTCCAAGCGGTTAAGAACAAAATATACTAAGTATAAGCATCGCAGACTTAACCCTCCGTTAGTCGCAATTATCTGACAGATACAGATGAAAAAATAAAACGACATGTTGACCACATGTTTTCAAGGTCGATCTCATGCTTCCAGCTATTCCATTATTCACCGTCAGTTTGTAGTTTAACGTTGTTACTACTGTGTTTGTGCTTTTGTTGTAATAATAAAATTGGTTATTATCTGCGAGATACATTGCGACTAACCACGTAAGTTTTCTTATTTTTACTTTTTTATAATTTTATTTAATAAATATGTTGTAAAATAGAAATAAATTGTACCGTATTAAAAACATGCGCATACTTGCATTTGAGGGTATGATATTCATGTGTTATCTAAGAGATACATTGCGACTAATGATGTTATGAACACATTTTCAGGATGCAGTCCACGTCAAAAAATGTATTCAATTTGAACAATGAAGAGGACATTCAGTTAATACGTGATTATTTAGTTGCATCTGATTCAGAGAGCGATAATTATGACGAAAATATTGATTCTGACGAGAGTGATGATTTAGGGGCGCATACTGTTAGCTCTGAAACCGAGCAAGATGATGAATCTAATGATGAAGATGATAATTGCCAAAGCAGCGATTCAGATTTTACATAATACAGAATGCAGAAAGGTCAAATAATTGAGACTTGGGACTGGAATAGAAAACCTTTTTCACGACGAAAAGTTGGGCCTCATACTATTCTAATAAAAATTCCAGGAGTAGTTGGACCAGTTAAAGGCTTCACAAATATACTGAAAACTTGGTCTTGTTTATTTGATGATTCAGTGATAAATAATATTACACCAACCAGTACATTTCTACTATCAAAATTGAATTTAGTAGAGAAAGAGATGTCACTTCAACAGATGCTACAGAAATAAAAGCATTCATAGGGCTCTTGTATTTGCTTGGTGTGTATAGAGTAAAATAGACTAAATTTAGATGAAATTTGGAGTAATCGTGGTGATGGATTTGAGTGTTTTCGGTTAACAATGAATCAAAGGAGATTTAGGTTCCTCATACGATGTTTGCAGTTTGATGATAAAGAATCCAGAGCATAAAGACAAATTAATGATCGTCTTACTGTTATTCGTGAAATTTTCAAAGAATTTATTTCAAATTGCCAACAAAATTATTCATTGGGGGCTCAGGCAGAAACATAACTTTGGATAACTGGTTTTGCGATTATTCACTGTTAAAAGATCTAAAGAAAAATAAATTGTCTCCCGTTGGCGCTCTTAAAAATAAAATAAAATTCAAATACCAAAAGCATTCAAAATTATCCAGAACAGGCCGATTTACTCAACTATAGGTTTGGCTTTCGCCCTGAAGGAACGGTTGTGTCGTATATTCCGAAACGTGGGAAAAATGTTATTTTATTGTCTAGTTTACATGACGATGATGAAATTGATCCAGATAGCGGAGAAGAAAAAAAACCTGCTGTTATTACATTTTATAACAAAACAAAATCCGGTGTTGATGTGTGTAGATTAGATGTGTGAAACGTACAATGTTGCTCGCAATTCCAAACGCTGGCCAATGGCCGTGTTTTTTACAATCTTAAATATCGCTGGGATAAATTCCAGTATTCTTTATATTGGCAATGGCAATGTTGCTTTGCCAAGAAGAAAATTTTTTGCGTTTGTTAGCTAATGAATTAACACATGATCAGATAGTACGGAGAAGCAGTTCACTTCGTGGAATACCGATATATATCTTCAAGACAAATTATTAGCATATCAAAATAATTTTGGTTCCAAAAATGGAAGTAACGATCAAGAAAAAACAAAAGATAATACAGACATTAAAAAAAGAAAACGGTGCGCAGAATGTCAAACCTCGAAAAAAAAATAGGTTGACACAATATAAGTGTGATTTTTGCAGTAAATTCCTGTGTTTCGAACTTGCGAGAACTGTAAAGACAACATTTTATCATAAATATTAGTAATTCCTAAACTATGTATATGTATTAATATAACATTTTATATAATCTTATTTACACTTAAATTAGTATTAGGATAAGATACATTTGATTGCGGTGATATATGTCAATTTTTAGTGCTTTTGGGACATTAAAATATTTTCAATATTTTCTAACATATATTAACGTTTTGTGATTATTATTGTTGTCATTTTTTACAACTGGATACAACACATAATTTTATTTAAGTTCAAACAAAGTTAAAAATAAATTACAACATGTCTTTTAAAAAAAAAAGTTTTGTGTATCTGCAAGATACATTGCGACTAAACTGGTTAGTATAAGTATTGCGACTGACGCGGGGTCAATTATAATTTATACTATAGCTTGTCAGATAATTATCGCTAACATTTATTTTAAATATTAAATACGTTGACGGCCCGCTTTGTCTAGTTTTTTATCCCAGGTTTTTTTTATGTATTATTTTTCCTGCATTTTGTATGTATATAAGTGTTAAACATTCGTTGTTAAAAATTAAGTTTATCCTGTTATGTTTATAGTCAATGCGGTAAGTTTATTTTAAACGGTACGCAGTGTCATAATTATTGTTTGTCTTTCGTAATGCTTAATCATGTGAAAATATACGTGTTTCTTTCTTTCTTTCTTAATTCATTTATTGTTAGCTGTAGATTTTCAGTAGCCGCTTTTGGATCTTACATGTAGCTAGAATTGCAGTATTTTAATCGCCCGTAACTTTCGTTGGAATGATTTTCTCAAATTGCTAATAGCTCGCGAATTATTACGAAAAAATCGAAATTTCCAAGAAATCGAAAGGGGACCCCCCTCTTGAAATTTTCGGGTTCAGTTTGAAATTTTTTTTCGCGGGGTTTTCGCTTTTTACCATAGATCTTATACAGTAACGACTATTTCCGAAGTCGGAATCGTTTAAAAATGTTTACGTCGCTCGCTATGCCTCGCCAAAGGTGGCGATAGTTCGCTACCAGGAAAATGCCGGATAAACCGAATTGTTCCGGAAGTTGGGTGCATCGTACGACTATCGACCAAGAAACCGAAAAGATAGCCGATAGGGTTTAGTAAAAAATGACGAGGGCTTTTTTCGAGTTAGGGGCTGGTTTTTTTTCTACGGTGATTTCGGTAAAAAAAGTCAATTTCGCCTACGTCAAAATGGCCAACTTCGACCTCGCCTAAAGGTCGGTTGTTGACGTTTAGCGAAAATTTTCGTACATATCATTTCGACGGAGAATTTAGTCGGCTTTCGATCGATAACGAATTCGATCGCGGTTAATTAAAGAGAAACGTCGGAAAAAGCGGATTTTCCAGAAAATGGACGAAATTTCCAAAAGTGAAATTTCGAATTTGATTTTTGCTAACGGCCTAACGGTCGGAAATACACGAACGTACCAATAAGTTTATATAATAATATAGCGGATGTTTTTATTTATTTCGTTTATTTATTTATTTATATACGACTCACGTAACAGCTCGTGCCGATTAAATTGCGAGTATTGTAGTAGTAAATAATTGAATACAAGTACACAACTGGATTAAACCGTGAAAAATTGGAAAATGAAAAAAAAAAAATTATGTTAAATTATTAAAGTAATATAATAATTAAGCCTTCTGGATAGCCTAGTAAAGCACGCACTTCTATAATGGAAGGTACCGAGTTCGGATACGATCGACGACGCAAAGATTGTCACATCAGGGAATAAAAATCGAAATAATCCGAATATTATTATCGCGTGGAATAGCAAATCACCAGGGGCAATACCATATGAGCGCTAGTGATGATATAGTACGCTACAAAAACACGCGGGGCTGCTTTGCGTTATTTTAACAAAGTGATTACAATCAGTTCTCACGAGTGTATGTGTGTTTGTCTACGCTAACGTCATATCAGGATTTCCTTGTACTCTACTTACACTGTACAACAATATATATATATATATACATATATATATATATATATGTATATATATATATATATATATATATATACATATATATATATATATATATACATATATATATATATATATATATTTATAGGTAAGTAGTCGCCTACCTTCGATAAGGAGATGAGACAAAAAGAAAAAAAGGGAAAACCGCTAATACAATTGCGATGTATGCATAAACACAGCCACTCGCAACATTCCAATGTACGCGTATAATCTAAATTAAGTACAATTTGACGTACACTTACTCGCTATACTGGAAAGTACTTATGTAATCCCTACACATGTACAGAAATACAACGTCGATCGGTCGTGCGTGTCATGTTGTGTTGCAGATTATCGGTTGTATATTTTTTCTTTCTCTTTTGTTTTCTTCTTTTTTCCGTTTCTCTTTCGCTCTGTATTTGTCTTTTTTCTGTTCGATCGGAAAAAGAACGCGGAATTTGTGATTGCCGATAATGGATCAAGACAGTCCGGGTGAGTTTCCACCCCTCCCCCCCCGTACGTTCACATTTCCGAAGATAACGAGTAGTCTTCTGTTACGATAAGTATGGCTACATATAATAATAATAATAATTATAATCAAATAAAATGAAATCACATACTCGGTTATTACTCGTACTAAAAATGGACATGTACGTTTTCCGTTTCACAATAAGCGTTATAATCCGGTACCAACTACACCTACAAGAAATTTCCCAAACTACTCCCACTTGTTAAATATTAAATTTGAAAGACTTTACAGTATCTCCAATGGTGCACCGCTGCAAGCCAACAATGACAAATCTGTCCAGTCGATTCAAATTTATCCATTACTTCTTCATTTTCATCTTCATCCGTTGATAATCCTTCTTCCGCTAACGTCGAGCAGAAAAACAAACAGCGCAGTTTTCAAAAATTAACTTTAACTACCGATCGAAGTTAAAAAAATTATCGTCAAGAATAGCAATAGTAATAATAGTAATAATGATAATAATAATAATAATAACGAAAATAATATGTTTAGAAAATAACAACTTAATCGTAATAATTCATATTGCCTTATAATTTAAAATAATTTAATTTGTTAATTATGTTTGTTGGTTAGTAGAATAAGTAGTTTATCGATCACGTGTTCGTTTGTTTTATCGCGTTCAATTTGTATATATATATATATATTATATGTGTGTATGTGTATACACGGAACACACGTATTGGTGTTATCTTTTGTCTCTGCGTTCGATTTTTTATTATTCCTATACTGTTAACGGCTCACGTAGCCCTGATGCGTGCAGCTCGTACTCCCCCGCCATCGATAGTCTTAACGGCTGCGTCATGCTCAAACGGTGATAGCGCAGACGTAAACATACAGATGTTGACTGGCGGAGAGGAACATGCTATACCTTCTTCCTCGCAACATTTCGACGTACAGCAACCCAACAGAAATAAGTACGCGCTTTCTAAAAACGGGAATTTTTCAGATAGCAGTGACGAAGACTCATTATCTGATGTGCCTTGGTCATCTGCATCGCAGCACAATAGCACGAAACGAAAAGAATTAGCGAAGAAACCATACAAACGAAAAACCGGTTTATTCCGTTACAACATATCGATGTGTCAAATGAAGAATCAAGTAACTTAACTAATATAGTACACGACGTTATACACACAGATAAAAATAAAACAAACAAAACTATATTTAACGTAACAAATAATAGGTATTAAGGATAAACAGTGTAAAATACCCCCGATTATATTACGAGGCCCACTACAGGAAAACCATAATACTTTTATATCACAAAATCAGTTACAATATAACGTAAAAGTAAAGACAAAACGAAATAATTATATTCTATATACCAGTAATATCGGTGATTAAAGTATTAAAAATTTTACAAGTTAAAAATATCGAGCATTACACTCATACACCAAAAACTCGTAAACCAATAAAAATGATACTTAAAGGATTACCTACCAACATAACTGTAGAAGAAATTAAAGAAGACATCGATCAAAAAATTAAAATAGAAAATATAAAACAATTCGTGAAAAAGAATTTAGAAAATAATCAGGTGACTTACTTAGCTGTATACACGGTAATATTTCCGGCTAACACTAGTTTAAAGGAAATTTTAAACATTAAAGTAATCTGCTATCGTTTAATAACGTTGGAAAGATAGAAAAAAATCCTACCATCCAATGTTTTAATTAGAATTTGGTCATGTATCCTATAATTGCTTTAAAACTGAAAAATGTTTAAAGTGTAGTGGGTCTCACTCTTTTAAAGTATGTACCGCAAAGAACGTCGTAAAATGTCTAAACTGTATGGGAAACCATACAGCAAATTCTAAAGACTGTCCTACATATATGCGTGTTACAGAATTTATTTCAAAAACAAAAAATATGCACCGACATAGTAATAATAATTTTAACAACGGTATCATTTCTCAGAGCGCCCAATAATACTAACATCAGTACAACTTACGTAAGCAATAGAAATAACAATCATTTTAGAAATAATCATATTAATGATAATAATAATAATAATTTAAGAAAAACAAATGTTAATAAAACGACACGTACTTATGCGCAGGCTCTAAATAGTAATATATGCATAGAAAGCAATCGTGATAGCGAGAGTAATAGTGACGTATCGTATATTATAATAGCGTTTAAATCATTAGATATTAGCAACATATTACGATGCATCAAAAGTATCATATCAAAACTAAAGTCAAATCGTGATACTGATATAGTTACCGTAATTACCATAATTATCGAATGTGTAACCGACACGTTCATATAAATGTGTATATATGTGTGAAGAAGGAGTGCATGTAATTGCCTGGAATGCTAACTCTGTTAGAAATAAAATATTAGAACTAGAACAGTTTATGCTGAGCAATAACATACACATTGCTGGTCTCTCGGAAACAAAAATTGATGGAAATTTTAATTTTAAATTATCTAACTATAAAATACTCCGAAATGATTTAACAAACAAAATGGGAGGAGTAGCCTTAATAGTTCACAACAGTTTACACTACACCCCTCTGCCTATACCGCATACCAGTCAGGTACAAGCTGTGGAAGCGAAATTTCAGCTAGGAAACAAATCATTAGTTATCTTTGCAGCATACCGACCGCCGATAAAACCTACTAGTCTCGAAAGTGATATCAGATCCTTATCAAAATACATCAACACATGTCTTAATAATTGGAGATTTAAATGCAAAGAATAGAGTTTGGAATTGTCATAATGCTAACAGAGCAGGGAACATACTCCTAAGCATGTGCAACAAACTAAACTTTCAGATGAAAACACCATCAGAGCCTACATTTTTCCCCGGGAATTCAACTTCTTTGCCTAGCATCATTGATATTGTCATTGCCAAGAATTACTCTCAATTAAGTAACCCTTTATCTTTAAGTGAACTATCATCGGATCATAATCCGATAATGTTTACTATATCTAGTAAGTTAAAGTACAATAAATTAACTAAATCTTTCAATTATTCCAGGGCAAACTGGAACATATTTAAAGAACACATTCGGAAAAATATTAATATACCAAAAACTTTACTTAATCCGCAATCTATAGATAAATACATTCTACATCTAAATTCCGTCATAATGCAAGCTGCGCGCAGTGCCATTCCGCCGGCTGTTACAAAGGAGAAAGTGAATTCGATCTCAAAAGATATAAAAATTATTATTAAACTTAAAAACTACGTTCGTAAATGTTATCAAAGATCTAATGATCTAAATAAGTTCAAGTATAAGAAGCTGTATAACAAATTAAATAAGGTAGTCAAAACAAAGTTAATAAATGAAAGAAATTTACACAGTATGATAAATTCCTCAAAAACCTCTCTCCAATTGATAATAGTTTATGGGAAGTCAATAAATACTTCTGTAGAGGCCAAACCGAACTACCGCCTATTAAAGACCAAATTAATTTGAGTAGGATAGCTTATTCCGTTGAAGATAAAGCAGAAATCTTAGTTGAGCATTTTAGTACTGTTCACAGTCAAAATGTGTTGATGTCAACCCGGTATCATGAACGTAAGGTGAAGCAGACGATAAACAATTACTCACTTAATGCAGTGATTTCACTCGTAGATGTTACAACACCTAAAGAGGTTAAACGCCTTATCTCCACTCTCAGGCTGAAAAATTCAGTTGGTCACGTAAAAATCTACCAACAAAAGCAATAGTCGCCTTGGAGGTTCTATTTAACTCATGTTTACGCCTATGCTATTATCCTGTGTCGTGGAGAGTATCGGTAACGGTACCTTTGGTAAAAGCTGGGAAAGATTCATCTTCGGTTCAAAATGTTAGACTTGTGAGTTTACTCAGTAATATAAGTAAGGTTTTTGAAAAAATAATACTAGTAAGATTGAGGGCATTTAGTGACAGAAAATCCATCATAGCTGATTCGCAATACGGTTTTAGACCAAAACTAAGTACGACAATCCAACTGGCCAGTGTTTGTGACAAAGTTACTGATAACTTTAACCAGAATAAACTTTCGGGTGTCTTGATGGACATAGAAAAAGCGTTTGACACAACATGGTACGATGGAATCATATATAAATTAATTAAATATAATTTCCCCCATATCTTGTTTTTACTATTAAATCTTATCTGATGAATAGAAAATTCTATGTGAAACTGAAAAACCATAACTCTGATATAAGGTACGTTAAAGCCCGTTCCTTTTTATTATATATATATATTAATGATTTATCGACAATCCCAGGAGTAGATATAAATCTCTATGCTGATGACACTTCTCTAATGGTATCTTCTTATAGAATAGACACTATAAGTAATAGATTAACTAAAGCAATTGATGTCATATCTAAATTCTACCATAAATGGAAAACAAAAGTTAACGATGAGAAAACAGAGTCAATAATTTTTACCAGACGTAGGCCTTCGTTAAATCGTTTCGTTAAAATAAAAAAAACCTTGAACTTGACTGGAAGGAACATGTGAAGCATTTAGGCGTCATCATGGACAGAAGACTCACACATTTACAAAACATATTAATGATTGTGTAAGTAGAACAATACGGAAAATGGGTTGTCTATTTCCTATATTTAATAAAAGATCTGCGCTTTCAACGCGAAACAAATTTTTATTATACAAAAAGGTAATTTTACCAAAGCTACTCTATGCCTGCCAAATATCGTCTTATACCAGCAGTAATAATATAAACCAGAGTGCAAAGAGTGCAAAACCATTGCTTTCGAATAATTTTGAATAAACCTCGATTTACTTCAATAAAATCTCTCAATGATGCGTTAAAATTCCCTTACGTACAGGAAATGATTAAGGATAAAACGAAGAAATTTTTTGCCGATTGTAGATATTCCGACATTCCAATGGTAAATTCTATAGGGGATTTACCAAGCTTTACGACACAGGTATAAAAGATATATAGGCGTATAAAAAACGTCAAACGTATACAACAATTTCAGTCGAAAGCTCTAAGAGCAATATGTGACGCTCCCCTTATTATGTCAGCAATGTTACTCTACATCACAACCAGCAAGTGCCTACAGTTACACAAATTTATCAGTATAAATATCAAAAATTTTTCGGTAAATGTTTCAGTCACTCAAACCCCCAAATTCGGCGAATCTACATGCCAACACTTCCAGATAATCATCCTGTTCGAAGGCTAAAACGACAAATGCTCCGGGACGTACTTTCAACTATTGAAAAATAATGTCATGTAGATCAAGACATTGCTGCTGAGGCAATATTCTAAACCGGCCGGCTGTTTATTGTAACAGCGGCTGTATGTTAATGTTAATGTATTTGTATATATATTTTTTATTTAACTGAACTCATGTGCTTATTGTTAACTTGTACAGGTGCACATTAAAAAATAAAAAAAAACAAAAAACAAAAAACAAAAAACAATGTTGATTTCACGTCGTGGAAGTGATCCAAGTACACCGCTCATTTGATCATAAAATAGCTATGCCTCTTCATCTGGCGCATCCGACATCGGTGCGCATATACTTGAATTAGATTAATTCCAACTGGCCTGGTCCCTAGTTTAATCAAGATGATGCGTTCATTGATCGCACGATAGTCTTTGACTATATTGGCAATTTCTTTATATATCGTAAATGCTACACCTGCCCTGCTCGATGCGCTGTTACCTGAGCTATATATTCTATAGTAATTTGCATCAAAAGGTCCGGATTCGTTATAGTGTGTTTCTGATAATCTACAAATTTTTATTCTGTGACGAATTAATTCTTGTTCTACAATGCGGAGTACTAATATATGTTACACAAAAAAACGAAATTAATAATATAACGCATTCGAAAACAGTTCTTACTATGTATACTAGTTTAAAATTTATGCCTAGTTGTTCATTTAACTAAAATAAAAATACAGGAAAAACTACTAACAAAACCTGCATACTGATCATAAAGCTACCTGGATCTACATTTCAAAAATATTTGATTTAATAGGATAAACGATATTTTCTTTATATATATTATTATAGACAAAATATAAACTTCCGACAAAACATTTTTTTTTTTTTTTTTTTTTTAAACAATCCCTTTCCCATTATGGGTTTCCGCCGGTTTTACCCGTCGGCAGACAACCCTTTGTTATATTTATTAATTATTTTTCCCTCTTCTTCGTGTGTGTGTGTGTACTACCATGGTGTGCGTGAAATATGTTATGTTATTAAAATGAATATTCCCATTACTTCTCAACTACTCTACTCATTTGTGTGTTATGATTGTGTTGTTATGTTTATGTTACTGTGAAAATGTAGATATGTTATGTGACCTCTTGTGTGTATTACCAAGGTTTGTGTTCTTATTGTGTGAAATGTGTTTACGTACTACTACTATTTTATTGCTGCGAACGGGTAGACCGACATATAAAGGGTGTTTTCGTTTATTGCAATTTTTTAAATTTTACAATAATTCCTTATACTACGAGCATATTACATATAAATTTAATTTATACCTACATGCATATTCAAAATATGTAATTATACAACCTAAATAAATAAAGCTATCTTGTTTCAATTATTACGCTTCTTGTTTCTTCTCTCTTCTCTTTTCTCCTTTTCCTCTTTTTTTCACCCTTTCATACATCTATTAATCCAATATCATCCCCCGTTCTTTTAATTCTCCATTTCCGACAAAAAAATAAAATAAAATGAAAAAAAAACAAAGTAATAAACGTTTTAATCGGCTATCGGTGTTCTTTTTCGTTTTCTCTTTCCTTTCTCCTCATTCGGCGATTTTCTTTCTTTTTTTACTAAAAACAAATTCTTCTTCATCTTAAGGTATCGTCATCCCCTCATTATTTATCAACCATGATTTAATTTCTTTTTTCCAGTCTCCTAGTTTCCTTTCGTTCGTGATTTCGGCTGGTATTTTATTATATAATATAGGCAGTATATATACTCCTCTGTTCTGTATATAAAGTTATTATTCCCCTTTGTCCAGCATTGTTCTTCATATCTTCTAGTTTTCCTAATATTGTAGGTTTTCTGTTTACTATTTATTTCTATTTGTTTAACTTTTTTACAATACAACAGTTTTCTGTAAAAATATAACATTTTTGGTAATAATGTATTTAACTTTACCAGAAGATCTTTTATAGCTTCATTCTTATTACTATTACATATAATTTTCAAGCACATTTTTTGTAAGTAGTTTATTCCTTTAAACTTACTTCTTCCCGCTTGGCCACAAACTAATATACCATATTCTACATGTGATTGCCACAGCGCGTTATATGCTACTTTCAGTGTTTGTTCACTCAGATAACGTTTTAATACATTATCAGGATCACAAATCTTAATTTTTTTGATATGTGAAGTATATGTTCATTCCACCTGAAGTTTTCGTCTATTCCGAGATATTTGAACGTTTTTACTCTTTCAATCTTTATGCATTTACACCTTTTCATTTTATGTATACATTTTTCAGTGTGTATTATCACTTCAGGCTCTTTTATAATCTTACTATTTTTCTTTTTTATCCACATCAGTTTTGTCTTTCCTATATTAATTTTTAATCCTCTATCGTGAGCACACTTGTTCATTTCGTTTATATCTTTTTCTAATAAGTTGGCAGCTTCTATTATATCGTTATGTGGTATTACTATAGCTATATCATCTGCATATCCAAATGCTGTTGAATATTCGAGTACTTTATATATTTCATTCGTATATATCAAGTATAATATTAATGACACTACCTTATCCTTTACGTATTCTTCTCTTGTATTCTCTCTTATTATGTGACTTAATCCATTTCCCGAAATTATATTTTCATATCTATTAACTATATTACTTACTTTATTTAAATCTATATTTATATCCCCGAATAACTCCTTCCTTATGCTATAGGTCTCCAACATTGATTGAAATTCTGTTATAAATTTCCATTTATCTTTACTCGGTGATCTGTAACATGTCATAATTGTTATTGCTCTATTCGTCTCTATAGTCACCTCCCCCTATGAGCACTTGATATTGTTCAAAATTATTTACTTGCTTTAACTCAAACATACATAGGTTTCTCACGAGAATCATAATTCCCCCTCCATAATGTTTTTTCCTTTGTAATATAATATTGTTTATATCCTTCCAATTCGTACATTCTATAATTCTCCTCTTCCCTGATATTGGTTTCGGTCATTATCATTATTTGAATATTTGCATGTTTCAGAAACCATTCTAATTCTGACCGGGCTTTATTTAATGATCGTATCAAGTGCAATATGTTAATTCCTTCCTTCTCATCATTCTCCGTCCACTGTTCTATATTTTGAAATACATTCGTCTTTCCCATCTAAAACTGATATGTTGCCATTCACATTTTTTCCTTCAAGCTCCTTATCTATCTATATAGATACCTTCCCCTTTTATTCCCACATATCCTTACACGAATACAATAATTATAATACTTAATGATAAACATTAAAATAATAATTACAATAAGCTACTGATAGATGTAGAATAACTTGATCACCGATGTAATTAAAATAATTTCCCTAACGATTTCTTCGTTATCAAATATTTTAATAGCTTCGCTTCCATCTTCTTTTCTTGCGTAATCCATTCCTTGTCCGTACATATTTGAAGTGTAATTATCATGATACTAACATTCGGTTTTGTATATATATATATATATATATATATATAAAAATATCTTATGTATTTCAATACGTTAATTCTTTTGTGATCCATGATATATATCCGTACTATTAAAAAAATTTAATTCAATATTATTTTTATTTCGACTATAAATTATATTTTTATCCTTTTTATTAAATGTTAACAATATAAGTTTCTTTATCTGATAGATACAGCGCGACTACATTTGTTCGAAAATAACACGCGACTAGCGGAGTGTTAAGCAGCGGCTTGTTTTGTAACGAAGTTTTAGCGTTTCTTCCTAGGATACAGTATAATACCCGTAATGAACTAAAAAAAAAGTTTTCCGATATAAGTTTGTGGTAAACGAAAAAAATTGAAAATTTTCAAAAAGTTTAATTTTTATTCATGTATTTATTATTATTATTATTTCATTTTTTGAATTTCCCATGATTAAAGCGGAATTGGAAACGGGAGGAAACAAACAACGCGACGTAGTAACGTTATCGGAGGACATCGACTATGTATGATTCATCGTATTTCCCCAGCGAACATGTGAAAGTTAGAACATGCGAACAAGCGGACATTCGAACCGAAAAATTAGAAAACTGACTATCGGCATTTACATAATTAGAAGAATGAATATGAATAGACGAATATATATATATATATATATATATATATATATATATATGTATATATATATATATATATATATATATATATATATATATATATATATATATATATATAGATTCGTTCGTTTTGTTACAAATTTGATGACCACCGATAATTTGCATATTATAACGAAGTTGAGAATTTGTACACTCTGCTCCGAAGGGAACTCAGAACTGTACGATTAAGTTGTTTATTACGACTACGAGGATTATTATTACTACTATTCGATATTATATCTTTCCTTAATACGTTTATATCGTCTACAAAATATTCAACAGTCATCATCGTCGTTAGTACGTCTCTTCAAATCACCATAACCATCATCATTCATACATTCGTACATTCGTATGTTCGTACATTCGTACATTCGTACATTCGTACATTCGTACATTCGTACGTTCGTACATTCGTACATTCGTACGTTCGTACATTCGTCATTACGACGATAATTAACTATAGCAATACGAATGGCTCGAACACTTTCCTAGTCAAACTGACAACATAATAAAATTATATTTTGTCCGCATTATTACTAGACGCGCTAGATTTATAACCGGCTCGGGCAATAACATGCCACTCGCAAAATTAGGACGTAACGTTTTCGAGGTCTACGGGGTATTGGATTATTATTAGTTGGAAAAAAAAAAAAAGGAAGATTTCGACCATCGTCCTTGGAACGGGTCTAAAGACGCTGAGTCAAATCCCGATTCACAGGAACAGATAATAATAGTGTTAATAATAATAATAACGAATTTATATAGGCGAATATCTAGTTCTCGGCCGACTCGCTAATACTTTAATGAGACGGATTAACCGTCATTCCATCAACCATTTGCGTTAGGGACTGGCCTCTTTCGAAATCCTTATCAAAACGTTCGAAGCTTTCAAAGTCCCGTTCTCACCCACGTCAAAATTCAGCTCCGTTTTATTACACACACATACATACATACATACATATATATAATATTAATATATATATATGCACGTACAAGTTATATATACTTGCTCTTTCGTGTCTCCACACGGTCGGTTTTTATTTTTCCCTCGTATACTATCCAGAGATTTCTCTTCATCACACTCTACCCTACAACAGGCTTATCTCTCACCTCCATCCACTATTTCCCTATACACGTATAAACGTAATACATTCATACATATATATATATATATATATAATCTGGCCATCCGTCTTTCCCGATTCATTCGCTACAGTAGGTGGGTCGAATCCGTTCCGATTAAATGCTTAATTAACCCTGAAATCGACTTAATTACTCTCAAGACCATTTCGTCAGTCTCAAAAGCTTTCGTTATAAACCGTATTTACCGAAGTAGAAGCATAAGCCGTTGTTTGTATTTTACGAACGTCCTTTTTGCCCCCGTTTACACGGTATAGTCGGTATTCGGTCAAAAATTTTTAAAACTCGCCGCGAACCGTGACGCTATCTCTTTAGCAACCTTTATCGCGTATTATGCAAAATGAAAATAAATACAAGGAAAACGGGATTCCGTCGTAGATTCTTTTCGGAGAAATTTCCCGCAACGCTAAAAAGCTGCACACTTAGTTTTTCTTTTCCGAGTTTGTTATTTATTTTATCCGTAACTCTATTAGCGACGGGAGTGCTCGAGTAACGGAATATAGCAGTAGTAACTGATTTTTTAAAAAACCGACACTATTCGATTATGCCGCGAACGCGAGTACACCGAGTACTGAATAACGCATCATCGAATACTCTATTCGATCTACTAATATACTAGTGTACGATTCTGCTGGATGAAAGCTTTCGATACGACTCGACGTAAAGGTATTATTTACGAAATGTTACAATATCACATCCGTCCTTATGTAATTCATGTTGTTCGCGGATATTTAGCGGATTATTTTACGTTTAACGTCTACTACGAAAACGTGCTCAGTGGAGGTTTCACAAAATTAGTATTTGGGGTGCCTTTCTCTATACTGATTTATGCCTGACGCGTACCGTTTGCTCTTTACGTGGACGACTCAGCTTTTTTCTGTACTTCTTGCATATACCTAAAGAAATTACTAATAAGTTATCGAATCTCGCGTTATTACAAAAAAAAAGTGGCAAATTGATTTACACTCAGATAAAATTGAGGCAGGCGTCCCACATTACCCGCTGAAATTAGGAGTAATTCCACTGTAATGAACCGGTCAAAACATGTTCGTTACCTGGGGGTAATCTCGGATAACGGACTAAATTTTTCCGAATACGTTAATCACGCTAACATGAAAGCTAACAAAAAAAGCATATCTCTGCCGTATATCCGTTAATTAACGGAAAATCATTTCTTAATGTTAATAAATTAATTCCGAATAAATCGACTATATTCGTCCCAGCTTGGAGTTCCGTTTCGAATGCCAATTTTATCAAATTACAATTATCACCAAACAGGCGTTTCAGATATGCACTAAACGTCCCTACATACTACACAATCGTGAACGCGCGTACTACCTTAAATACGGTTTGTATTCATGATCGTATACTACATTTAAGGCTTAAGTTCTGCGAAAGTTCGATTTAATCATTTAATTTCTACCATAGGTAATTATGAATCTCTAGACGGTTTCAATTTATATAATAAACATATGTGGCTCAAACGTCATAGCCTTTTGTAACGTTGTACGGCGCTTATTTTACGATTTATAGTTCTTCCATATTTACTTTTATGTAACCGGTCATTCTTTTATTTTATTATTATTATTATTATTATTATTATTATTATTATTATTAGTACCGTTTATTATATTCTTTCGATACAGATGCGTTTTCTTAATTTCTTTTGTTTGTTCATCTTTTATTTACTTATTTATTTATTTCTTTTATTTACCTATTTTATTTTTTTAATTGTGTTTTATCGATCTATATTTATATACATTTTTTTAATAGTTGTTACACTTATGTGTATGTGTGTGTATGTACCACTTTGTGTTTTTTGCTTTCTGGTCGGTTAGTAGGGGTTTGTGCGGGCATACTGTGCTTATGAGTTAAGTTTATTTATGGGTGTCGTCATGTTGTTTTTTGTTTTTTGTTTTTTTTTTAATTTATCCGCAAGTCGCGCAACTTATGCGCATTAGCGGAAGTTGTCAGATTACGTGTTCATTTTGTACTTTAATAGCACATAAATAAATGATTTGATTTGATTATTATTATTATTATTATCTTGATATATATTAATGATTTATGTAACCTGGATGTTTCGGGTAAAATTTTTAGTTATGCCGATGATGCTGTATTAGTTGTTAGTTCTCGCTTCGCGGATACCCTACAAGAACTGACGCAGCAGAATGTTGATCGGATTACAAGATGGTTGACACATAATCGTCTAGTAGTAAACCGTGAGAAAACTAAATATATAATATATAGTCAACAAGCACCTAACTTATTTGAGAATATGAAAATCTATCTAGCAAATCAACTTATAATAGAGAGAGTGTATGAAGTTAAATATTTAGGAATTTTATTCGATTCTAAATTAACGTGGAATAAACATTTAAATCATATTGTAAGTAAAGTAAGAAAGTTAATTTATCTATTTTATTATTTAAAACAATACTTTTCTGCAAAGCACTTGTCTCGACTATACATAGCTTTATACCAACCCGTCTTGACATTTATGGTATTGCCCATTGGGGCGGGGCAGCTGAATATCTTCAGAAACCATTGTTTTCACTACAGAATTCAGTTATAAAGAAAATATTTAGCAATGATCCAAATAAACCACTCTTAAGTGTACATCCAAAGGCGTACCCAGAAATTACCAATGGGGGGGCTACACCTGAAGCAACTAAAGGGGTAAATTTAATGAGACAAAATAATAAGTCAACGTAGGCGTACCTAGAAATTACCTATTTGGAGGGGGGGATGTAAATCAACTGAACGAAGTAAATTTAATAAGATAAAATTAATTAAACACCTCACTTATAATTTTTAGCTCAAAATTCAACAAAATTTCATTTTAAAAAATATATGTAAACAACTTATACCTTCAAGTAACAAGGAACGATCTACTAACTATACTCTAAATTCTAAAATCTAATCTCTTTGGCCCATTTTTTATTAAAACATCGATCACTTCTTCTGGTTTGACTTCGATATGACGGAGAATGTACAATGAAGCTAAACCATTCAATCTTTCGGCACCCATAGTGCTTCTTAAATAGCTTTTAATTCGTCTTAAAGATGAAAACGATCGTTCAGGAGTACACGTTGTAACTGGAATCGTGCAAAAAATTTTTAGCAACGTACTAATATTTGGGTACATTGCCTCATCACATAAATTCAACGCTGATATCGCATCAACAGGAAAAGGCGGAGAATTTTCATTTGCTGAGTTAAATTTTTCGCACCAAATTTGATATTCTGCTTTTAAAATGGATTCTTTAAAAGCTTCTAAATCATCTTGATAAAAAGCACAAAGTTCAACAAACTGGTTTTCTTCTGATCTCGTTGGATGAGTTAAACCTTGAAATTTTGTACGTTTTCATGTTTTTCGAATCGATTAACAAGTTGACTGATGAAAGAATCGATCCATGGAATAAAGATACTTCGTCGAAAATATTCTTCCGTGCTTGTTGAAGGAATATTCGCCCTGTTGGTCTGTCTTTCAGTAATTCTAGGCATTTGTATATTTGTTCCAAATTTTACGGCAATTTCCTCCGCTTCCCTGAAAATTGATCGAAAAATTTGTTCAGCAGTTTCACGTTCGCGACGAATGAGGTTGATAATATCTTTTGCTAAATTGATGGCTCGAGTAAGATCGGATTCCTTAGCTTGAAGAAACTGACTCAATGTTTTGGTGAAACCAAGAAGTTTTTCAGTAGAAAGTAACGCAATCAAAAATCCAGACTGCTCCATCGACCGCCCGAACATTACCGCCGAAGATGAAGTATCTGTATCATGCCAAGTGGAAATCTCATCTAGCGATGCATACACAGCTTCAATCACATACACAAAAACCAGCGTCATGTCTCTGAACCCATCTAGTTGGACAAAAAGGCTTCAATTTTTGAATTTTTGTATCAAGATGCCCAATACTTCGATTCAAAACTTCCGCTCTTTTTGCAGTATTAAAAAATCTATAATCTTTTTTACAACGCCTATACAATTACGTATGTAGTCGATGTCACACGAATCACAAATTGCCAAATTCAAACTATGCGCCATGCAATGAAAAGGCTTTCGGATATTTTTCTGCAATACGAGCTTGTAGACCACGCAACCTACCACTCATGTTGGCTGCACCATCGTATCCTTGGCCTCTCATATATTCTGAATTAATACCATACTCTTGCAAAGTGGTCAAAATTGCATTTGTAATAGTTTCCGCATCAGTTCCACTTAGTGGCTAAAATGTGAAAAAATTTTCACAGATGCTAAATTTTCCACTGGCTTCTTTTACATATCGAAAACATAGAGAAAATTGTTCAACTGTAGATATATCAGTGGTTTCATCTGCTAAAACAGAAAAAAATTTAGCATTTTGAATTTCTAAAGCGAGTTTTGATTTTATAATGGTGTCACAAGCGGATATTATCTCATTTTGTGTCTTCGGGCTAATATACGTCGCATTTTTTGCAGCAGTTGCGAAATGATTTTCCAAAACATCATCTCCAGCATCAACTCGTGTTCGTAACAATGCTCGAAAATTTCCCTCATTTTCAATTGCCGGATTTTTCAGGTTAAATGCACTACTGTCTCGATGTCCTCGTAAGGAAATACCTTGACGTCCGCAAAAAATTACAGTTTTGATGACTGGAATAAGTTTTGCCCTATTCTCAGCAGCTTCAGTTTTAACTGATTCATCTAAGGAAACATCGATCGATGGCATAACTATCAATTTTTGATATTCCAAACAAGCATGCTCTTTGAAAGTGTCTAACGCTTTTTTCCAATTATTGAATCCATTTAAAACAAGAGATCCTAATTTTTGATGACCTCGAGTAATTTCATTTGGAGCAAATAGAACACAATTTCTACAATATGCGGCGTCTTCAGCTTTTGAATAAACGAGCCAAGAAAACGAATTTAACCATGCATATTGAAAGCGTCTAATTTGTTTTCCTTGTGTAACTTTTGGAAAATCAAAATTCGAGGATGGCTTCCATATTTTTTTCAACACTTTCATTTTTTCATCATCAGACAATATTTTATTTACATAAAACGAAATGTCGAATTCGTTAAATTCTTTAGAAGTGATCGGAATTTCAATTACATTTACAGCTAACTTCGAATCATTTATATTTGCCAAAACAGACTGAGTAGGCTGAATTGACTCATTAAACGGATTTACGGTACTCACATTTTTAGTTGTGGACAGGTTGGACTTGCACTGGAGTTTTATCTTTTTTGGAAAAAAAGTTCAATAATGTACCTTGATCAACTTTTCTTTTTCGATTCATTTTTTTAAAATACACGTCGCGTCGATAAAAAAGTAATTTCCAAACGAGTCGCAAAGAAAATAGTTAAAACGAACATAAAAACTGCTAAAAGTTAACCGGTCAATATTTGATATTTCCTATTACACTGTAATAGGCTTTTAGACGGCAAGAATTGCACCGCACTGACTTCAATCTCGCAATCCACCTATTCGGTTATTTCCGTTAATGTTCGAGGTCACGAGCTCAACTATTAAAATTTGCATTCCGATCTATGTATAAGAAATGCACGCAAACGTTTATACTACAACTGTCATTTCTTGTAATTCCTTTTCCGCTGACTGTTCCTTAATTAAACCAGTATGCGTTAGGAAGCAAACTAATATGCCACTAACTATACTATTACAGCGGATTGTTCGTAACATAATATGAGCGCTATTCCCTTGTATCATATCTGTAACCATTACTAATATATATTCGTCTCATCACTAGCTGTAATGTCATATAATCAAAAATTTTTTAAACATCTCGGGATTTTGGAGGGGGCTTTAGCCCCCATAGCCCCTTGGGTACGCCACTGTGTACATCAACTGTATGTACTCAATATTTTGGATTTTGTAGTAAAACATAAGAATTATTTCAATATACAAATCGCAAGTGGCAAGAACTTCTGGCGCTGAGAGAGCAAAAGTACCAAATTTTAATAAGACTCACTGTCGCACGCAGGCCGTTTATGTTGGTTAGCCTATAATTTAATTCCCGAATCTATGAAGCAATATTTAATGAACTATAAGCGTCGTCGAAACGTTGGTTTCTTATAATATTTTAAAAAAAGACTTCTCAGAAACTGAAAATGCAGTTTACCGTTGATTTTGAATTTTTATTTGCGTTTGTTTTGTTTTTGTTGGTTTTTTGTTTTTATGTTATTTACCTTATTTTACTTACTTCTATATAGCAAGACAGTTTTTAAGTTATTTTCCTTACTACCGCCAGTAAACGTCAATAGGAATAATTTTATTTTTAATTTTTAATCATTAATTTTTAAATTAAAACGTTTTTGTTATAGTTTTACCTCTACTACTTTTAATTCTTAATCTTTATTTATCTATATTGTCCTTTTATACAGAAGTTTTTTTTTTTTTTTTTATTATTATAGAATTTTATGTTTTTATGTTAGATATTGTTTAAGTTTCTTCTTCTTCTTCGAGTAACCTCGTACAACATTAATTTTCAGTATAGAATAAACACCTGGCGCTCGCGCATTCACGCGCATAGCCGAGGTTTGCTTCCATTTATTTTTACTACATAAGCATGGTTTACTACCATTATTGTTTATTACGATTATGTGTATATATACATGCTGTTTGTAAACAAATTTGATTGAAGCAATAAATTGAATTGAATTGAATTATTATTATTATTATTATTATTATTATCATTATTATTATTATTACAACTCTACGGTTTACCAAACTTTATAACATAATTTTAGCGCGAAATAAAAAATTATCTTAATTTTAACTATAGGAGCACGTTACAATTAACAATAAACCTATATAAACAAATGTATATATGCGAATGTATACGTGTAGAAAGTAAGAAAGGTATATTGACTGCGTGTAGTGTGAGGAGGTGATTATAAAGGATGTCACGAGAGGAGAGGCAGTGATCCTCACATCCTAGGAAAATGTGATTTGCGTTTGCGATACAGTGCGGATATGAACAGAACGATAACGAGATGCATTTGAAAAAGCGTAGAAAACGATTTTTTCCAAAGCGTAGTCTACATATAAAACCACGGAGCAGACTCGTTTGTATTTCGATATTATTGAATCACAGGGTAGACAAGTTCAGGCTGAAGCAGTTTATATTGTGCAACGTTATAGAGTTCATTCCAAGTACCTTTTCATTATTCTTCGGGTGCTCTCTTAATAATAGACAGATGATATCAATGCCAGGCGTGTAAGCGATAAATTAACTAAGGTATGCGCGTACATTTAGCATAATGATCGGCGCGAGTAAATTCCCTCTAATTCTACCGTGACCAGGAACACGCGCAATACTCCGATTTTTCCTTTCAATAATTATCCTTACTATTTTTCATCGCTGTAAATTTTTTTTATCATCCACTCCTTCATTACATCCATGGTTTCTCGCGTTTATTTATTTTTTCTTATAATCGCATTATAATAGTCGTCGTCATTTTTCGATCGTTTGCTTATACCCTGACGTCTGTACCGAACAAAATGTTTCATTTATTTGTTCTTGCACCGAATTTTAACATTTCACCTCATTTATACTCGGATTTCAAGTATATTTCTGTTTTCTTTTATATCTGCATAGTTTTATTATTATTTTTTTTTTTTTACAAGATTTCATCCTATACCGTGTTGGTCGCTAATTTTGATTCTTCGTAGTCATTTTAATTTCTGTTTCATCGTAATGCGATCTACACACGATTGCGTAAAATCACTCAATCTCCTCCCTTATGTATTCTCTTAATTCGCTTCCAACAATTTTATTTCGATATTTACGCGACACTTCGCGTCTTATATCTACACTTATGTCCAATAAAACTTTTTTCCTTACGCTAAATGATCTTAATGTAATTTTCAATCATTACCACTTGATCTATAACACGCGATCATTATTACACTCTTTTCTTTATTTGTACTTGTCCATTATTAAATGATCGCTATTTGTATTCTAGTCGCCTCTACCAAAAATTCATGTTTTATTAGTATCATGATATCTCTTCTGTAATTTTCCTACTTTGTTATTAGGGTTTTTTTTTCTACCATGTTACACGCTTCATATTTTTCTTCTTCCACTATGCACGTTTCTACCATAGCGATATCACTCGCTTTAGTCTATGTTTTATGTGGCTCCCTCTGAGCCCACACATTTTCCCAATCGTGCAGAAACATCCGACCTAATCTCTATTAACGATCTCTCATCCGATCATAATCCCATACTCATTACTGTTTTTACCACTAAAATCATCTTAGAAAAAAAAAATTTTAGATTACAAAAATGCATACTGACTTCAATTTAAAGAATACATTAACAACAACAATGTTCACACAGACATTTGCGGTTCCACTGACATTGATAAAACTATAATTTGTCGAACTAATTCTGACATCGATTGAACGACATATCCCTAAAAAGACCATTGTTTGTTCACCTACATCTAATTTACCATCTTACCTACTTACATTCATCAGATTCAAAAATTACATCAGATTATTGTGCACCAAGCATTATGGCCGACCATTCGCCTCTTTTTTAAAGCAGCTATTGACTCTTTTGAAACTCTTCGTCAATGCCTCAAAAACCACAAAAAAAGAAAAGTACAAAAATTCCACACACAACGTTGAGCCCCAAGGATAATAGTCTTTGGAAGGCGACTAAAAATCTTACCAGAGTAAGTCTCTTCCACCCCTCTGTAACCCGTCCTCGAGTGACTATGTTTACACTGACATAGAAAAAGCAGAGGTCCTGGCTGCTTACTACTTCAAAATTCACGGACAGAACTTACAATTAGCCTCCAACTTTCAGCGCAAAAATGTCGGTTCAGAGGTATCTACGCAGTACTAAGACGTATCTACATATAACTAACACTATCCAAAATTGTGTTAACGTCATTTTTCATCTAGAAATATCCAATATCATCAAAAAAAAAAACTAAATTAAAGTACTCGGTAGGCCCTGATAATATATCATTACTTATAATCAAGAAACTCCCTCATTCCGCCATTGTTGTATTATCAGATATTATGAATGGTGTCTTTAAACTGGGATACTTCCCGCAAAGCTGGAAACTTGCTAAAATCATTGCCTTGCCCAAGCACGGTAAGGATCGTTCGCAGGTTTCCAACATCCGCCCCATTAGTCTACTGAGCAACCTAAGTAAAGTTGCTGAAAAGGTGATTTATGTTAGATTATTGTCCCATGTCGACAACAATAACATATTTCCAAACTTTCAATTCGGCTTTCGTTCTCATCACTCTACAACCCAACAAATATGCAGAATAACCGACTCCATTACCCATAACTTCAACTTAAATAAGCATAGCGGCATGGTACTTTTTGACGTTGCTAAAGCATTCGATACAACTTGGCACGCGGGTATTCTTTATAAAATGATAAAATGTAACTTTCCAACATGTTTAACTAACTTAATCAATAGTTACCTAGGCAATAGATCTTTTTATGTATCTGTAGGCAATGCTGTCTCGTCTCACAAATCTTGCTCTGTGGGTGTCCCACAAGGCAGTATTATTTTTGTTTTCCCTGTATCTTTATGATTTTCCAAACCCACCCAACACGCGAGTGGGACTATTTGCAGACGACGCTACGATATTCTGCAGCTCCTATAGATGCAGCACAATTCGTAATAGACTTCAGTATGGGATATCGCGGGTACTTAAATATTACAATAAATGGCAAATTAGCATAAACCCGAACCTAAGCTATTTTCTTCTCCCGCAGAAGACCTGACAATCTGATCGTACAGGGAAACACTTTAGATATAAGGTTCGTTATCTTGGTGTAATCCTCGACAATAGACTTACTTTCACTAAATAAATAATATCACAATCAAGACAAACAATACCTCTTCTGTTTCTTGTACCCTATTCTTAATCGCAAGTCCTTTCTCAACATTAACAACAATATAATCCTCAACAAACCAATACTTTGCTACGCTTGTCCTTCCTGGAGCTCTACATCAAAAACCTCCTTTAACAAGTTACAAGTCATTCAAAACAGATGTCTCAGATGTATTCTCAATGCACCTCGCGATGCCAGAATCGACAGTATGCACGAAGCTACTGACCAGCCCTATATTAGAGATTTTGATCTAAAGCTATCGACTGACTTTTTTATTAAATGCTCTCACCGGAACAATGTACTCGTCTCCTCGATTGCCAATTACGATTCTAAGCAACTTCGTTTCATCTATTCCAAATATAAACACAGGCGACTTAAGCATAACATTATGTAGTAATTAATCTTAATTTTTTTTAATTATAATTTAATCCCTTTATTTAGTAAGCACCTTCGACACCCGTGTCATCCACTTTTTATATGTGTACGTGTATGATCATAGTATTCATTTAAGAACTTACAACCTATACAATATATTTTTGTAGCTTAGACTTAAGTTTCTATACTATCATGTGTTACTTGTAATTAGAAAACGTGTTTATTTTCTAGCCGCAGGTTTTTATTTGCTTTTTTCCTGTGCAGTATTTAACGTTTTGTTTTGGTTTATTCTTTATATTGTTACTATCGTGGTAATCCCCGGTACACAATGTTTATAACCCATGTTATTATATTTTCTTTTATGTTTATTACTTATGCAAATATAGTTTGTTGTTGTTGTTGTTAAGGTTGATACGTCCGTTGATTTAATTTTATTCCAGACTAATTTAGGTGGAGCTGATGGAGAGATTAAGGAAGTGAATTCATGCCAGGTATACCTTTTTGCCTATTTTAAAGTATAGCGTTCTTTAGCTCGATATTTCCTAAACAATGTGTAATTTGCAGTTCGAAGCTTTCAGGTTTTTCAACGCCCGATAAGTATCCGGTAATTTTTTTTTTTATTTCGTTGATTTCGTAAATTCGGAAAGGCGGTTTCAAAAATTAAATCTTTTCAAAAACGTTTGAGTTCGGGCGAAAACATTTTTCGTCACCAGTCATTTTTATGCTAATGTATAATATGCGTGCCAAAAATGATAAGTTTTCATGATGTGTGTATAAACTGAATTTTAGCCAGTTCCTGTTTCACTTTTCTACTGTTAGGCTACTTATGAACGTATAAATACTTTAACGAATAATAATAATTAACGGTATAGCAAATTAATTATTGTTAACGACGATAATAAAATTATGATTTCTAGAGCGTTTCAAGCAAAAATACCTGAATTGAAATTGTTTTATTATTATGCCATTGATTTTACGTTATACAAAAAATACATTCACAAAATATAACCATTTCCGTAATGAATGTTATGACCATTCTCTCCGGAAAACACATTGGTAAAAATACAAAGTTAATCATATTTATAAAGAAAGAACTTATATGTAAAATTGCAGGGAAAATTTAGAATACAACAAATTCGCTCTCTTAAACATAACAAAATGTATACACACTTTTCTTATTAAAATGAACTTATAAATATCTTAATTTATTTGTCAACATTATAGAATTAGGGTCTATAGGTGGCTTATACTGAAAGAGGACAAGTTTTACACGCCTGTGCTTATACCTTTTATGCCAGTGTGTCGTAAAGATCGGTTAATCGCATATAGAATTTACTAACGGAATATCCGAATATCTACAAACATCGAAAAAAAATTCGGTTATACCTTTAATCATTTCTTCTACATAAGAGAATTTTTACAAGTACTTGTCGACAGGTAATATTATTACAACAACTTATAGTCTTACACTCTAAAATACCGCAGACTAATTATATTTATAAAAGACGATATTTAAAAACAAATATTTTTTTTAATTAAACGGTCGATAAATTATTTCTGCGTCGATAATTTTAATTTATTTAGCCACTTCATTTTTTTTTTTAATTTTTCATTTCTACATACATATTAAACGTTATTAATTTGCAATATCCTAACTATACTTACAAATAGAAAGAAAAAACGTTAAAAAGGAGAAAAGATTTACTAAACGAAATATTCGACTATGGTTAAAGACCATGTGTTATAAATATATTTATTTTTTGATATTTAGAGTGTAATCGATGATTATTATGCGGGTACACGTTGATACACGTCTCGATTTGGTACTGGATGTGATATAGATCAGTTTTTTTTATTAATTAAAAACTACTATATTTCTCATATATCAGTTTATCAAGCGGTTACCAGCCTATACAAAATCAGAAATCCATGGTCGTAAGTCTAATCCGAAGTTTTTTAAATGACAAGTACGCTTAAGCAACACCTATTTAAAACTATTTTATATAGAGAATGTTGTGCCACAAGGATGCGTCCTTAGTGTAACCCTCTTCCTGTTAGTTATTAACGATATAACGCAGGCAATCCGACTACCGATATAATTCATACTTTTCGCAGGCGATTTAACGATAACGTTTAAATCGTCTTCACCAACCAGAGTTGGTAAAATTATACAACAGTGAATCGATCAAATGGTTAAATGGGCTTCTACACGAGGCTTCAAATTTTCAGCAGAAAAAACAACTTACGTTGACTTCTCCCGAAACAATAATTGCAGTCAACGGCCCAAAATTTTCCTGAATGGATTAGAACTATGTTTCGGAGAGTAAATAGTAAACTAGTATGGAGCACGCATATCAAAAACCTCAACATGTCAGCTGGCTCTAAATTTAAGAAAATTATTAACAGTCGTAACGCAGGCGATCGAAACATGTTATTACTGTTACGTAAAACATTAATTCGTTCTGGATTTGAGTATGGTCGCCTAGCGTTCTGCTCGGCGGCCTAGGGATTTCCGGGGTCCTTGGATACAATTCAACATTCCGCCATCGAATAGCCAATGGAGCTTTTCCTACTAACCCTACTGTCAGTATTAATAGCGAATCGGGGTTACTTCCTTTGTATTTCCCGAAGGAAAATCCTGACAGGAAACTTCCTCGCAACCACACTTATCTCCCCAAACCCATCTTTAAAAGTTTTCATGCCCAAACTCCAAAACTATATCGCTCTTGAAATCTCCAAATATAACGACGCTGTTTGCTGTTTTACCGTTAAAATTTCATTAATTTTGGGCTTAGGAACACATTCTTAATATCTTCCTAAAATTTTTATATATAAACGAAAACACAACTCTATTTGCACTTACACAATATATTTACCCAATCGTTTTTCGAATTGGGGTCAACAAAAAAAAGAAGCCTCAATAGCCCCAGTAAAGTAAAAATAATGAAAATAATTTTAAAATAGTTGTCCAGTATAATTTACAATATACTTCTTAGAACTAATTCTTAATTAAAATTTAAGTGTGAGCCAGAAAAGAGAGAACAAAAAGAAATACTAAATATGAGTACATGTCCATTATCCGCATAACGGTATTTATATATTTACATGACTAAATCTAGAGGTTGACGATGCCGAAGTCGCGGAGTTTCATGTTTGGTGTCGAGCAGTTGTCTTGCTTCCACGTTAACATGACTGTGCAGTCGCTGCCTGTGCGATTTCGCGAACTCCTTAATGACATCATTAAGGAACGGCACATGGAGATCGGTGTGAATATCGTCGTTACGCGAGTAGCGATATGCGTCGACTAATGCACGTAAGATGACATTTAGTTGTGGCAGTACAGCCCCCATAGCAAGACCGTACGTCCAGATCGGCTTAATAATTTGCTTGTATAGCAGAAGTTTGCACGATACATCCAGCTCGGATTGTCTTCCCATTAACCAGTATAGCTGTTTTGTTCTGTGCTTGATCTGCTGAGCTTTCATTTTGACATGGACTTTCCAGGATAACCGAGAGTCCAAATGCATACCAAGATACTTGGCTGAGTTAGCCTGCGGAATAGGTTGGTTTCCCAAGTATACCTGGTACATGTTGTCGGCATAGCGTAGCGTGAACAAAACGTGAACAGATTTTTGTTCATTTATTTGTATCTTCCAGTCCGTAGTTCACTTTCTAATTCGATTAAGTCTACGTTGGAGTTTATTCGTAGCGTCAAGGTGACTACTGCTGACTGCTAATATGGCAGTATCATCTGCGAATGTGGCTGTTGTTGTAGTGGCATCAACGGGTAGGTCTCTTGTATAAGAAGAGGACCGAGGACACTTCCTTGCGGTACTCCGGCTTGTACACTGTAGAATGGTGAGTTCGCTTCTTCATGGGTACTCGGAATTTTCTATTCGACAGGTATGATTCCAGCAAGCGACAAATATTACCTGGAAACAAAGTACTCAGCTTTTGGATCAGGCCTTCGTGCCAGACTTTGTCGAATGCCTGGGCAATATCCAAGAATGTGATAGAGCAGAATTTCTTCTCCTCCAACGCTCTGTTAATGACTGCCACAACGCGATGTACTCGGTCGATCGTCGAATGTTTTTGTCTGAATCCAAACTGGTGGAGAGGAAGTTCGTCTCTAACAAGCGGTAACAGTCGCTTTTAGTAATAGTTTCTCTAAAAGTTTAGAGATTGATGATAATATGGAGATGGGTCTGTACGAAGTTACCTCAGCAGCTTTTTTGTCCGGTTTCTTGAGCACTATGATTTGTGCCACTTTAAAACAGGTAGGCACATATTCAAGTCGTATACATGCGTTAAATATGTATGTAAGTAATACAAGTGCTCTACGTGGTAACTCCCTGAGAACAGCTGGCGAGATTTCATCTATACCAGGAGCTTTTTTCGGGTTAATATTGTGATCTATTTCACTGGCTAGCTCCAGTGGGGGTGATAAGTTTGATTGCTCGATTAGTCTGATAAACTGGTAATGGATTAATATCAGACGGTATGTCATGAGGCTGGAATACATGTGATAGATGACGTGCAAATAGTTCAGCTTTTTCTGCATTGCTTCTAGCCCAGTTACCTGCTTTATCCCGAATAGGAAGGATTCTAGCAACCGGTCGTTTGATCCTGCGTGTGGCTTTCTACAGAGAGTAGTCCTTGTTCGCATTAGGACTAAGGTTCTCGAGGTATGTAGTAAATGTTTTATGTTTTACTTCTTTAATAAGCCGTCTAAGTTATTGATCTTATTAAACACATTCTTATCGTGTGGCGCACGTGTCGTATGCCGCTGCCGTCTAGCTTTCCTTCGTTCAGCAATCTTATCACGGATTTCCGATGGATAAGTGATATCCTGATAAATATTATTTTTTGGTGCCGGTGTAGTAGCCTTAGCGGCCTCTCGAATTGCGTTAATGAAATCTGCAGATAGGGTTTCTATCTCATCTGGAGTTTTCAACCTAATTTTCAGGTCTATTCTCTGATCTAGTTCCTCGCGGAATCTATCCCAGTTTGTAGACTTGCTTGTGAGCAGTTTCCTCTGTTTTTGTATGACAGTTGTGCTAATGGCGAGTAGCACGGGTGTATGATCAGATGATAGATCGATTAAACTTTCAGCTAATGTATAATTAGCGGCGATCCCCTTTACTATGTAAAAATCTAGGAGGTCTGGTTTCTTACGACGATCTGCAGGCCAATATGTTGGCGCACGTGCGGATGCAAAGCTGCACTGTGAACTTTGGATCGCTTGAAGCAACTCCTTGCCCTTAGTATGAGCTAGGACTAGGATTCATAGCGTTAGCAGGAGAAGATCCCCATGCTTCATGTTTAGCATTGAAATCGCCTCTAATAATAAATCGATTTCCAAAATTCTTTAAGAACCGCAAATACTGGTGTCGTTTTAGTATATGTTTCGGTCGAAAGTACGCTGCTACTATATTAAGTATCGCATTGTTCTGTGCTACTGCCACTGTTGTCGCCTGTACATGTTCTTCGTTATATTCAGCTTCTTCGAAATGTTGAATATTCTGTTTGATGATAACTGCTGACCCTCCGTGTGCACCGCCATCTGGATGAGGGGTGTGATATATAGAATATCCGTGTATTCTAGGACAATTTTTAGTAGTGAAATGTGTCTCGGATATTAGCGCGATGTCTACTCGATAATCTGACAGGAAAGTCTCAAGCTCCTCAAGGCGGTTCTTGAGGCCATTTGCGTTCCATGTAACTATTCTTAGAGAATCAATCATTTCTGATTCTTATTAGAACGTTTGCGAACAGAATGACTATTTTCTATCGCTTTCGTTTGTTCGAGCTTAGTCAGTCTACTAGACACTTGTGCTATCACACTGGTTAAATTTGTAAGAGCTTTCATAATATCATTAAGACTAGGCTCTGACTGAGTTAATGTAGCTGTCGGTTTGTTGGTTTTCACAACTTCAGCAAAAGACGTGTTGCACCTTTTTTGATTCTTTTTTCTCCTGCTGTATTCGCGGCACAGCCGACGTCTTAGGCTTTCGTAGAGCCTTCTCTAAATCGCGGTATACTTGGCAGCCTCTGTAGTTTGATGTATGGTTCAGACCACAATTTGCACATTCAATTTTTTTTTCATTTTTCAATTGACACGTAACAGAATCATGTGGACTTGCACACTTGAGACACCTTGTTGGACGATTGCAGTTATTTTTAGTTCCATCGTTGGCACCTTTTGCATTGAGGAATTGCAGTACTCTTATGTGGTGGCTCAACGATTACTTTGTTATGGACTATATGAGTAATTTCATAAGCAGTCTTATTATTTTCCTTAGGTTCAAGGTCAACATAAAATAAAGGGAATGCTTTCGCTTCCCTTCGTATTATTTTATTATTCTGATCCCGGAATTTGATTGTTTTTCGAATGCTTACCATATTTCTCGGCATATGACCCATGTTGATATGTTCCTGTTTTATCAGGTCAATATCAGTAGTCGGGTGTAATCCTCTTATCACCACCCTGTATGGTTTTTCAGCCTTTAAGTTTTATGTATGATATATAACTTTACTTTGTTTAAATGACTGTATGAGTGTACGGAAATGTTCATCAGTTCTAGGGGCAACTAATATGTCGCCATTTGAGATTGCTTTGAAGGTTACTGCATTCTCCCCTAGAGCATTTGCCGCATCTTGGCTAAATTTATTATAGTCAATAATGCCGATTACCGTAATCTTCGGCGGTAGTTTAGTTTTTTTAATTTCAGGAGGATTAGCTTCCCTTCCATTGTTTATTTGATCTCCAGTTATCTTGTTTACACAATTAGGAGGAATTTTTGATTTGCTGTGTTTAACTTTATCGCAATATGTTTGCTTTGGTATCGTTGTTGACGATGAAAATGAGCTGGCAGCTGAACTGTCATGTTCAGACATCTCAACCGGTTCTGATATCAGTGTAGCGTCTTGCGAAACTACAAACTGATAATTAATAGTACTGTTTTCGTGTTGTTGTATACAAGCTACACGACTTTTTTGTAGTTCTAGCTTCAATGCTAGGTTTTCTTTACGGATACTTACAAGTTCCTCTCTGAGCTTATTATAGGCTTGGAGGAGATCATCATTTGTTGCCATTGAAGACTGGGTTAAGCTAAGTTTCTTGTTAAGACATGGTTGCACAATTGGTTTAACTGCCTTTTAATAGAGAAATTATTCCCCGTTTCGGTTATTACTACAGGTTGAACAGCCGTATCACTATTCCCGCTGCAAGTAACTGTTTGCTGCCCATTTATCGGCGATGACGATCGAGATGGGGGTGGGGTGCGTTGCATAATACGTATTCTAATTTATTTCGATACGTAAGGATTTTTATATACATCCTAATTATAAAACACCTACACACATATTATGCTTAATATTACGAGTACGCGTATTATATAAGTTATAACTACGGTAGATTAAACAATTGAAATAAAATAAATGGTTTTCTGCCACCCGCTGAGACGTATTCCACGAAACACGAATATAACTACGGAAATTACGCGCGTGTATGTGTACGTGTGTTGAAAACCGACGACGAAATTACGACCAGATAAGAAGACGAGTTAATAAGATATGAAACAATCTCACCGATTTTTACGGAAACAAATCGTCATAAATAAAAAAGCCGGTGATGGATACTTCGAAAAACGGATTTCTAAATCACAAAGACCGTTTAAAACTGCACAGTTTACGTACAATTTTAAATGTAAAATCACATTTTCGAAAGTGGAAATAAACGAGAGCAAAACGACTACTTAACATACGCGCGAACAGATAATATCTACTATAAGAATATTTTTTATTTTTAAATTTTATTTATTTTTTATAATTATTATTAATTTCGTAGTTACCTCCGTGCTTTTAAAACGTCATAGTATGTATGTGTGTATGTATATATGATATGGAACGTTTCCGAGAATTAAAGAACATGTACGAAACCTAATTATTTATTTATTTATTTATACATTTTTGCGGGGGGGGGGCTTCCATACAGTTTTTACCCATATCTGCATATTATGGAATGAATAAGAAAGGACTACTTTTAAATTAGGCAGATTAAGAAGTAATGTAGGGATGAGTAAAATTAAATAATGATAGTAGAATCTAAAATATAGGCGTATAGGGCCGTGTATATACTTCGGAATTTTGAATAAGAGAAATGCAATATTTATAGGAAACGGAATTTTTAAGGCTGTGAAGAGCTTGATAAAATGCAACGAAAATTACTATGATGGGAATACTCGAGGAAAACATGATCCGTATCGGCCACTAAATGAGTATCCAAAGTATAAGAGCAATTAGGAGAACTAATAAGTTTCAACTTGTGTAACGAAGCAGGAAGGCGACTACTGCCCCGCGTATGAGTCGGCAAATGGTAGTAACAAAACCCAGCAATTTGATCGTTTCAACTTTACTACTGTAGAACCATGGATTAGCAGGTATGTCGAGTTGAATGGATTTATAATGCCTTCCAGTAAATGGATCGAACCATAGATTTTTCCAGTATTGCTTATGCGCATATTTAATGTACGCTGGGGGAGATCTATAGGAGGAGTATAAAACAAAAAAGTCCCTAATGTAATCGTTGAAGTAACTAAATGATCAGCTAGATTATTGCCATGGATACCGCTATGCCCGGGGATTCAAACAAATTTAACTCACACTTCGAACGATTTTAATCGGCATATGTAATTAGAAATTTTGTAAATAATTGACGGTAAACGAGAATTGAGCTGTGAGTGCTGTAATGCCAGCAAACAACTTTTAGAATCGGAGAGGATAAGAATATTTATAGATGGGCGATTTATAGATACATATCGAAGAGATTGAAGAATAGCTTCTGCAGTAAAAATGGAGCATATTCTATTACGGGTAATTTTTTTTCGAAATGTTGAGAGCGGGGATTACGAATGCAGCTCCGACTGAAAATGAGCACTTCGAGCCATCCGTGAAAATTGGAAGAGAGTTAGGATAGTTTCTATTAATCAAGGAGTAAAAATTATAATTGGCGGTTAGTGGAAGAACATTGTTCTTAAATGAAAAAAGCAGTTGTATGTTGACATTAAGGCTAACGGTAACTCGAAAGGAATCGTATAGAAGGCAGACGGGTAGGATGGAAGAAGAATATCACTGTACCTGGAAAGATGACCAGAGGAATGACATAATAAAGGACGTCGAAGTATAGAAAAACGCCAGTTGTGAAAAATTTCTAAGCATAGAATATACAATGCTTTTAGAAGAAATTTATCTGAAAGAAACATTCTTCGTAAGGATAGAGGGGCAACCTTTGTCTCCATCTCGAGAGCAAGTACAGCGGTAGCATGAAGTGCTCCTAAACATCTGCGTAAGCACTCGTTTTGAATCTTAATTTATAGTGCAGCAAGGAAGTACGACATCCGCATCCTATGAAATAGAAGCCGGAATTCCTCAAGGAAGCGTACTCGGCCCGATCTTGTATGCGCTGTATACATAAGACTTATCGACGGACACGCAAACGATAACGACCACTTATGCTGACGATACAGCTATTCTAGCTGTTGCCAGTAGTCAGTCTGACGCAACAAATAAATTGCAGAACTCGCTAAATAGTGTGTATGAATGGGCAATAAATTGGAAAATAAAGATCAACGAAGAGAAATCAAAACATGTGGTTTTTCACATACCGGCAAACAGAGGCGTATTACCAAGTGTACACTTTGGGGGCGAACCTATTTCGCAGCCGGGCTCAGTCAAGTACCTTGGTCTTAGACAAGCGTCTGACGCGGGAAGTGCATGCAAGAATGAAAAGCAAGCAGATAAAGAAAAAAACGCAACAACTTTATTGGCATATCGGAAGAAACTCACAACCGGACGTGGGACACAAATGCCTACTGTATCGGTAGATTATAAAACCCCAATATGTACCTATGGCCTGCAGTTATGGAGCTTCGCCAATAGGTCTAACAGAGCAAAGATCCAGGCCAGATAAAATGCAATACTAAGAGCAATAGTCGATGCGTACCGCTATTCTAGAAACGACGATGTGCATCGAGATCTACGGATTCCATTCGTGAACGAAGAGATTCGAAGATACGCACATGAGTTTGGAGAGACATATCAACGTGGAAGCAATCCAGTTGCTGGATACCGGACATGACGTCAGGCGTCTTAAGCGGCGCCACCCAGCGCATCTAATTGTATAATTATATAAAACCAATTATACCTTAAATGATTATGCCAAAGTTATGGTCGATGGGCCATTGACTTTAAACACATAGGCTTTACTAATAAAATTAGGTTTTGTTAGATTAAGCTACAGTTTGTAAAAGTTGATGCTTATTTATGAAAGAAAGTAAGCTGTCTTTTGGTGAAGAGGTTACATAATGCTTCTTTAAATGGGGATGGGATATTCAAGTTCGTCAGAGACTTGTGTAAGACAGGAATTGAGATGTTGTCAAAGGTTTTATGTCTAAAAAACAAGTTATTAAATACTTCTTGGAAATAAAAGATTTTTAGATATCATCTACTAAATGCGCCACGCAGTTTAAAGAGCTAAGATTACTACAGAAGCCGTACATTCCAGATGGAAATAGACGACAATTTTCCAACCACCAGGTTATTCTGTTTTTGAGAATGTTTTCAAAAATTTTTCTTAGGCAAGAGACCACTGATATATGGCGGTAAGATGAAGAATTAGGCAAAGAGGTATGATTTTTTTTTTATGAGGATAATGATGAATTCTGACCATTCCTCGGGAAATGAAGCAGAGTTTAAAAAATAGTTGAAGCAGTTTAATAATATATGTATGGCAGAAGTTGGCAAATTATTTAATATTTGAAAGGTGACCCCATCAATACCAGGGGGAGGATCTTTTATTACGAGATAAAGTGTGTTGGATTTCTGTTAGTGTAATGGGAAAGGAAGGAAAGTGGTTTGGCCGAGTGGCTATTTGTAAAATGTGGATTGTATGCAAGTTCTGTAATATCTGGAACGTACGATGGTGAAATGGTGTCGACAGACAATATTATAATAATTATCAGTATCCATATCAACTGAATAAGGTTTTATGCGGAGTTCACGAATGATTTGGCTTTTTCCCATATGTGAGAAACTGGTTGCGTACGATTGATAGAAGTAACGAATTTTTTCAAACTCTCCCTTTTACTGGTTCACTGGTTAGTAAAACTTGCCTAGTAATTGCTTACATTTATTTGACGACGCTCGACTACTATTCTGGTCATTTGCGTCCCCGATACAGTATAGAAAACCTTATATTTATGAAAACAATGAAACGATAAATATTACTATATATATCGTCACGTACTTAATTATATTAATTTGAATAGGTTCGATAGTTTTAAAAAATTTAGTAGCTTCTGCGATATGTCTTCTTTGTCTTGTTGCAGTTGGTTTATACTGTGTGCGGCAATCGACGTCTCCGTTTCTTTTCGAATTTTTTTAGCATTCAATGATTAAGTGCCGTATCGTTAGTGCAAAAAAAGCTGCCAGTAAGAGCAGAACGCCTTCGTTTATCCATTGGTCAGCAAGTCAAATTCTGTGGCTCAGACACGGCACTAATGCGGCTGTACGGCATGCACGTTCGATCAATAATAGATTACGGTGTTATTCGTGCAAAGTCGTGAAAAAATTGGATATTACACAAATCCGAGCATTTCGCACATGTTTCGTCCTTCTGCACAAGTTCGGTTATAAGTGTACACGTAGAAAGTAACTCATCGTTAAAAGTTCGTCGCTTCAGCGCTCAAGTATTACTTCAAACTCAGCATGAACAGCGCGCGTCTTAATATAAAACATTTTGCTCGAACCTGGAAAGGTCATTTGATCTACGGTGCAAGAATTGCATTCGACAAGTTCAACAATCCTCAAAAACACCGGAACTGTCTAATCCACCGAGCCCGCCATAGCATAAAACCCAAAAACCTGAAGGTGATAAGCGTCTAAAAGCTATCATCAGACGGAAAAGATGCTCATTCGAACGTGCCATAAGCACTGGTTAAGCAGTGACAAATTACGACTAATCAAGTCGTAAATTTGCACCTAGACAACTACCGCACAAATAGACGAGAGCATGTGGCTCTAGCGAGCGGATACGAATTGGTCAAAACCGAACTAAGTATAAAAACTGTTACAAAAATAGAAAATTCATTTACACGGAAATATATACGTAATGAGAAAACACGTACACGCTATCCTGCAAGAAATAGAACAAATCGAAAAAGATAACCGCTATAGAAGAGACAAGATCCAAGTATAGGAGTGAAGAAAATCGGTGTTAATGTTGTTTCATGTTAATATCACCGCGTGTTACTCAATCACCGGCACGAAGGTCATGTGAAAAGATGAATGTGTCGTATAAGCTCACAATACACATACATAGATATATATATATATATATATGTGTATATAGATAATATATCCTTTTCGTAAGTAATTTTTAATCTACTTATTCAATCTGCCTTTTATTTTCACAGCTGCCTACATAATTGAATGGACGAGCAGGCAAACCAAAGTCCTGAGTTTCCTATTCGAGAATTTTGAGAACGGCCCACTGATCTCTCGCACAGCAACTTTGCCTTCTGTAATATTTTGCTTCGTACTTACGCCCTCTCGGAGTGCGAGTATCGCATGTTTAACGAAGTTTAATAATTAATTTATGTTGTTTTTTTTTTTTTTTTTTTTGACTTTACGAAGAACTTCTACCGACTTTTTGTATGCGAGGAATTTTTAATATTATCCTATAAAGTCTGAACTTTAAGGTCGGTCCGATTCATAACCGAACTAGCGTAGATGTTTTCTTCGTTCTTTCTGTTTACTACGCTTATACGTACGCTTTAAGAGTAGACGTTATATTGCGTATATATCTGTTTCGACTCCGTCGTATCGTGTTTCCTGTAAAATAGAAGAAGCGTTCCGGTGAAAAATTCGCCTCTTTTTTTTTTTATACCTTCCAGTATTAAGATAACTTACACTTCGGTAAAAACTCAGCATGAACAGCGCGCGTCTTAATTAGTATAAAACATTTTGCTCGAACCTGGAAAGGTCGAACACCAAAAGCAATAGAAGCATTTGATCTAAGAATTGCATTCGACAAGTTCAACAATCCTCAAAAACATCGGAACTCTGTCTAATCTACCGAGATAGCATAAAACCCAAACCCGAAGGTGATAAGCGTCTAAAAGCTATCATCAGACGGAAAAGATGCTCATTCGAACGTGCCATAAGCACTGCTTAAGCAGTGACAAATTACGACTAATCAAGTCGTAAATTTGCACCTAGACAACTACCGCACAAATAGACGAGAGCGCTCTAGCGAGCGGATACGAATTGGTCAAAACCGAACTAAGTATAAAAACTGTTACAAAAATAGAAAATTCATTTACACGGAGAACCGGTAATCTAATTCCGTCAATTATTCCTCGAATACGGGGTTTATACGTATATGATATTCGAACCATTTAATACGGTTATCCGTTTGAATCGGATCGTTTAAGATACTTTCCATTGCGTTATACACTGTGTACGGTGTTAAAACTAACACGTAATAGTTGTTTACTGCGATGAGACGGACGAGATTTCTTGCGGTTGAGTCACCGCTTACGAGTCGTCCATTTATATATTGTTTTTTTTCCAAACATCCGCAGAGAGCGACTAGTATTAGAGGTAGAGTGCAACATGATTGTCTTCGACGGTTACAGTAATATCAGATTGCGTTTCATCGACTATCGGAAGTTTTCGGGTCTTTCGACCATGGCTCTCAGGCGGGTGAAAACGAATATGCGACTGATTGTACTATTCTTGTACGAACCGCGAACCAAATACCATGCTTCGCACTACCCGTTTGTACCGGACGATTTAACTTCTTTATCTGCCGGCAATCCCCGTTGTACACGTTCGTTCTACTGAAGGCCGAATCGTTATTATACTAAAATCTAGATAATATTTAGATTCAAGACGCGCTTTTAACGTAATCGGGATCGACCTTTAGCGATAAAATATTGCCTACGAATTTCTTCAGCGCCTCCTCTAAATCCGTAAGTACCCGACTCGAATAATGAGAGCACATTAATAGGTGTGCGCTCGTCTATTTTTACGTACAGCGTGTTCTCACATTAGACAATATACGGAATTGCAGACTACGTAAATCCTTAAAAATACGATCTATCGGTTAGATGTAGCGGGGGGAGGGGGAATATGCCGCAAGATAATACGCCGCTACCGGCTTCGCTTAGTTGAAATAAGTAGTATCCCGTCGTTAGAGCGCTTTGCGAACATGTTCATCGCGATTTTGACGAATTGAACTTGTTCGTAAATTGATACGGTGTTCTATTGTAACTTATATCGATTTTTTTATTACCACCACCGGAAAAGTATCGTACGAGTTTTCGAGGTGACGCGAGATTAACTATCGAAATATCGAACGCAACTATCACTCTTACGTTTACCTTTCGCGATGATTAATTACCGCCGCTTCTCGATAGACCGCTTATCGGTAAACTATCTATGTCGAATACACCTCTAAATGAGGCGATTTTTAATCGTTTCGCGAATTTTAGAATTTTCAATTCGTTTAACGGTCGATCAGTCTTTACGTGGTTCGATATTGTAAATAGTTCAACTAGTCGATGGTGGTGATGACGTATTAAATAAAGAGCGTATCCGGGTTTATATCGAAATTGACGCTTTTACCAATTTTAACTGATAGTGCTGATGACGATGATGTATCTGGAGAATTAAAATTACGGCGTTATCACAGCTTTCGCTAGCGACCAACGTACGATTCGAACCAGTGGTAATGTCCACCTACTTTTAGGATTACACGCGTTTTAATCGATCGCTTACAAGAGCGTATTATTTTTAAAGACTGCTAAAACTTTTCTCACTCTCGCCGAAACTGTTTTGATGTCTGTCCCTCCCCTTACGAACGATCTGTAATACTTTTTTTAAAAATCTAGTCCATTTTATGTCGACTTGTGACGACAACAGCCACGACTACATGCTGCGCTTAATTTTCGTTTCATCTGTTAGCCGTAAAAATACTCCGGTACTATAACTCTAGAAAAGTTTAGGAAGCCTATAGAGAATACTTAGAGTTCAAACTTAAAAATTCCGCTAAAGAGCAACGTGCACGTCGACGACGCTATACGTTACCTTACTCGCGAAATACAGACTGCAGCTACCTTGAACGCACCCGGCAATAATCGGAAAAACATAAATAATAGTTATCCGACATTAGTTAAGGAGCTTGTCTTGGAGAAAAGACGATTGCGAAAAAAATAGTTTCAAACTAGATATCCGCAAGATAAAACTTTGTTTGATTAAAAAAAAAAAAACGAAACACTTGAAGAGATTACTGTCGGAAATCCGAAATCTTTAAAAATTTCTTATCCGCTTTGTCGCCATTGCCTGTGGATGATCATTCGCTGTGGAAGTGTTGTAAAAATAATAAAAAAAAAACGATTACAAGTATACCGCCGGTGACTAACAGTGGCGGTTGCTGGGCCGGGAACCCGAGTGAAAAAGCTGAAACATTTGCTACTCATTTAGCGAGTGTCTTTAAACCAATACAGGCGCTTCATCCAAGGAAATCCGCGTTACTGATAACATAAGCTCGTCAATACAACTTACCTCATCGGTACAACTTTAGAATACGACTAAGTTTACCTCAAGAGGTGAAAAGTACCATAAAGTCCTCCTTAAAACGCAACAAAAGTCCAGGTTTTGACCTGATAACAGCGTAGTTTCTTGGGGAGCTGCCTCGAAAAACTCTAGTTTTGCTTACATATATATATATGTAATGCCATAATTCGCCTAAGCCACTTCCCGATGTATTGGAAATTTGCTCAAGTCATTATGGTTCCGAAACTCGGGAAGGACCCGCACTGTGATATTATCAAAAGTATTGGAAAAATTAATATTAAACAGGTTACGCCCCTATTTATATTTTAACAACGTAATACCGAATCATCAATTTGGTTTTATGAGACAACATTCCACAGTGGATCAATTGCACAGAGTAGTAAATATAATTGAAAACCGTCTAGAATCGAGTCAGGTTTGTACGGCGGCGTTTATCGATGTTACTCAAGCTTTTGACAAGGTGTGGCATGAAGAAAATCATTAGTTCGACCAAAATTTCGATCTTCCGATTACTTCTTATATGCAAGATCGGTATTTCCAGGTACGTTATGAACATCTCTGAGATTCATCTTGTTCTAGCCGGTGTAATGCAGGGTTCGGTCCCCGGGCCTACGCTGTATTTGCTTTACATCGCCGACTTCCTCGTTACTAGGAATGTACACGCTGCTACCTTTGCAGATGACACTGCCTTATTCACATGTAACACAGATCCGAACATTGCCGGTAATAACCTACAGGAAGCATTAAACAGGGCGGAACAATGGTTTAAAAAAAAATGGAACATATAATGAGAGCAAATCCGTTAACGTTCAGTTCACAAATAGGAAGGTTATAGTTCCACCTGTTAGAATCAATAACCTTTCAATGCCTATTCAGCCGAGTGTTAGATATCTAGATATGCACCTGGACAGTCGAATGACATGCCGGCATCATATAGACAAAAAAAAAAGAAGGAACTTAACATCCGGTTAGAAAAATGAACTGGTAGGCAGAAATAGTGTTCTCTCAAAGTTTTCGGTACATACAGCAAGCCAGTCTGGACCTGTGGAATAGAGCTATGGGGTTAAAACAAACATATATATAAAGGTGCTACAGACGTTTCAAAATAAAATAGTAAAAATAATGACAGGTGCACACATAACCAACACAACCCTACATGGAGACTTGAACATTCCATATCGATGTTATAAAACAGTACGCTCAAAGACATGTATTTAGACTAGAAGGTCATCCTAATACGTTGGCTTAAAGATTGCTGAACACCTCCAGTGACACCAGGAGGTTGAAGCGTAATCTGACCTTCCTTTACGTTATTACATGATCAAACATTTTGCTAAATGACCTAAGGGGTCAGAGTGTAAAAAGTAAGAGAATAAAAAATAAATAAATAAATAAATCTTCACGGTGTTCATTACTAGCCATTATTGGATCGCTTTTCGCTAAGCTACGTCTATGCAACAGGTTTCTATTTAAATTTAAATAGAAACCTGTTGCACAAAATAAAACGCAGGACCAAATATTATTTTGATTACTCAATGATGAACTTCTTTCATTACGTTTATGTTCGAAATATAGTGGTTTTTTATTTTTCTTGTTACAATATAGATTTATTAAAAAATGTCTATAACGCAATTCATCTTGTGACATAACCCGTTTTTCGTTCATATTTAGTACGTCATGCAATAATTGGAACAAATATAATAATGAAGATGAAGTATTAAAATGTTTAAATTCTAATGGAAATATTGATTTATCTGAAACGAAAACATTTACCGAAAGTTTGAATTTTTTTTTTTATCAAAATATAAAACTCGTCGACACTGAAAAAAAAAAACGGGAAATGCCTCATTTGCGCTCGTGGGAAAAATATTACCATGACGATCATTTGCTGTAAAATGTTTTTATAAATGTGAATGTTGCATTAATTCTATTAGTAGTGATTATGAACAATAATGATGTTTCTTGTTTCACACGGTACTTACATTATTCGATATTTTTATATTCGAACATTTCCTACATATTACGTCATTCAATTGGTTTTTACTTTTTACTTTTTTTATATATTATTAATCATTATAACAACCAATAAACTCATTTTACGCTATAATGAATTTTTAAAAATAAACCTCTACAAAAAATCAAGTACCCTACAATAATAGAAATTTATCGGCCAATAACCTCAGTACTTTGCAAAGTTTTTTTTTCGTTTTTTTCTTTTTCGTGTTAAATGCTAATTTCTAACTAGCCAGTTGTTAGGCTATCCAATAAATTATATCTACTAACAATCGCGAGCGAAAGGTACATCCAGCGAGACGCTTAACTTTACAAACTAAGAAATTATGACGATACTAAATAATTTACCGTTGTCTTCTTTAAAATGGCGTAGTTGTCACATCCGTGTGTGCAAGTGATGAGCTGATTTGGATGAATACTTTTAGTCGGCTAAAATTCTTCTGAGCTTGTTTACGAATAATTTCTTCAACGATATCTACGTTTAAATCCCGATGTATAGCCTCGTTGGACACGTACCAAGGTATTTTTAGTAAATCAAGCGTAGTAATGCCTTTTCCTGGAAGCGCCGGATTATCACATTATTCGATTTGTTTGCGCATCCCCGAATTTGTGATAGCTCCAGATTGGTTTTAATACAACTTTACACCCTAGTAATCGAGTTTGCAAGGATAATTCAGAATTGTGCCCTATGAGCCATTATAACTTTTTTTTAACTTTAGGTCCACCAGTTCTTTCCTTTTCTTCTTTATATGATTTTTCCACTTTAGTTTTTTTTTTTTTTTTGTATCACGCTGTTTCATACTTCTTTATCGTGATCTGTTTTTATTAGAAAATGATACGTGTCCGGATTTATTTTCAGTCTCCATTTTTTGGATTCCACCGGTACAATCTGTCTATGTTGTTTTGTAGAGCGGTGATAGCAACTTCAACATTAGAGTCCGATGAAATTAGTAACGTATCATCTGCAAACGTTGCTATACGTACTTCATCTTCTGTCGGCAGACCTGCTGTGTATAGTGTATAGAGGAGAGGTCCTAAAACGCTTCCTTGTGGAACACCAGCCATAATAGGACATACCTCGGATCGATCGGTTATTTGACCTGAAATTGCCTATAACTTAAGTACGATTCAAGTAGTAAATAGTGTTGTATCGGCGACATTGACTTGATTTTGTCAGACTGTCGTGCGCCAAATTTTGTCGAATGTCTTAGTAATATCAATGAATACTGCTTCATTGTATTTTTTACCGTCGAGGCCGTCTTCAATAATTTTTACTACTCTATATATTTGCTGCTCATCTATTTCTGAAACCAAATTGATGCTGATGGATAGTCGACTTAATTAACTATTTGATTTAGTCGTACAGTAATTTTCAAATAATTTGACTATCATACGTAGTAGCGAGATCGGCCAGTATGATCGTAGGTTCGTACCATCTTTGCCCGGTTTTAGCATCATTAGTATTTACGATAGTTTCTAATGATTTGCGAAGTACGATGTTCGCAGTACAGCATTAAATATACATGTAATCATCATAATTCCCCTCCCTCGTTAGTTCTTTTAACATTTTCGCTGTTATCGTATCAAACCGTTGCCACCGAGATAATAAGGCCTGATGACTCTGACGTCACACCTACTTGTGCCGAACGAAGTAGTCATAACAAACTAGTCTCGTTTTGAAGTTTTTGTACCTATTCCTACTAGTGTGTTATGTATCCTTCATTCTGATGTTTGTTTTAGTAATTTTTTAAATGTTAATTTGGGATTATAAATTTTTTATTTATACCTTTCGATATGCTTAATTTACGTACTATAATTGTTATGTACATTTTGCGGTTCTTAATTTCTTTTAATATATAAGTAAACATTGTTTAAAATAACTTTTGTTCGGTTTACGCGAACATTAATAATTATCTTTTTATACATTTTTTTATACGGTTTAGTGTTTTTAAACTGCTTTTTATTTGTTTAACGTAATATGTTTTAATTATTTCATGTGAATATTTTACTGTTCGTACTGTTAACTTGTTTTAGTTTATATACTCTTTAAACGTTTTGTTTTCTTTAAAATAGAATTTTATATAACATTAATAATTATCTTTTTATACATTTTTTTATACGGTTTAGTGTTTTTAAACTGTTTTTTATTTGTTTAACGTAATATGTTTTAATTATTTCATGTGAATATTTTACTGTTCGTACTGTTAACTTGTTTTAGTTTATATACTCTTTAAACGTTTTGTTTTCTTTAAAATAGAATTTTATATAACATTAATAATTATCTTTTTATACATTTTTTTATACGGTTTAGTGTTTTGAAACTGCTTTTTATTTGTTTAACGTAATGTATTTGTTATATTTTTCTGTTCGTACTGTGTTAACTTGTTTCAGTTTATATATTCTTTAAACGTTTTTTTTTTTTTCGAAATATAATTTTGTATTATAGTTACTGTGGTATAAAACAAATTTAGCTTAAGATGCCATATAGATGTTGTGTTCCTAATTGTACCGGAAATTATGGTTACGGTGATGCGCCAAAGGTAACAGTTTTTTCATTTCCCGATAATGAAGACTTAAAAAAACAGTGGCAGAAAGCTATTCCAAGACAAAATTTCTTACCCTCTAAATGTAGCAAAGTGTGTGAATTACATTTTAGGAATGAAGATATTGTTCGAGTTAAAGTTGTAAAGGACAAAACAGGTAATATTCAGAATGTACCTTTAAAGCATGTTCGTTTAAACAATAATGCTATTCCATGTATTTTCCCGAACTGCCCAAAATATTTATCTCAACCTTGTCAGTTTAACAGAAAAAGTAGAGATGTAAAACTACAGGAGAATGAAAACGCACAGTTGTTATTGGCCTTAGCCGAAAGTAAATCTACTTTTGACGAATATCAGAAATCAAACTGTTTCGAAGATTTTCATCAATTAACCAATATTTTGGAATGCTTTTCTGAACCAAAGACATGGTTCCGTGTAAATAGTACAACAGACATTTCGTTTTTTAAAATAGATTACGAACCTGGACCTTGTACAACTTACACTGTACTTATTAACAATAAGTTAGAATTAAAAACGTTTTTATTTGGACACGAATTTTCGGTAGAATTTGAAAAGTTAAAATCTCCTTGTAAAATAAATAGCTTAAGTAGTATTAATAATTGTTTGAATAAACTTGATGAATTAACTTCTGAAAAAATTAATAGAACGCATGACGTTATTAATCATGTTATAAATATACTTGATTCTATGGAACAAAATGACACTAATGATTTATGTATGTCTTTTTTATCGGAACAGTTGAAACTTAAAATTACACCAAAAGAAAGGTATCGTTATTCCAGTAATACACTTAGATTTTCATCAATTATGTCTACAATAAGTCCTCATGCTTACAAGTATCTGAGACATTCAACTTCTTTAATTTTACCTCATTTTTCTACGATTAAAACTGTTTGCAGTAAATTTTTATCTGACCCTACTTTTGAAGATAGGCACTTATTTCTGACACATGCTCGTAATGTTTTCAGATTTTTAGATGATCAAGAAAAACATGTAATGTTACTTATGGATGAAATTCATATACAACCTCATTTAGATTATAAAGGAGGAAATATCGTAGGATTTTCAAACGATAATAAATCTCTGTGTACTTCTGCCTACACATTTATGATTTCAAGTGTAACGTCTAATTTTAAGGAGGTTATTCATGTTTTTCCAACAAACGCGTTGAAAAGTGATAAACTTTTCGACTGCATTACTGCAGTTATAACTAAGTTAGAGGATATCGGTTATAGAGTATTCTGTGTAATTAGTGATAATAACAGCCTAAATGGAAAAGCGATGTCGAATTTTTCTCCAACGAAGAAGATATCTGTATCATTCCCTCATCCGTGTGATGATACAAGAACTCTTTTCTTTTTATATGATTCGGTCCACTTAATTAAATGTGTCCGTAATAATTGGCTCAATTGTAAGTCAAACATGACTTTCACATACCCTGATTTTGATACAGGTGAAATGAAAATTGCCGATTTTAATTCTCTCATATTATTACATAGATTAGAGCAAGATAAACTTTTAAAATATGGTTACACTTTAACTTTAAAATCATTATTTCCGAGCAGTTTAGAACGCCAGAATGTTCATCTTGCATTAAAAATTTTTAATGAATTCGTCAAAGATGCTCTTGAAAAATTTGGAACTAACATTGAACATTCAGTGGAAACAGCTAAATTCATAAATATTATTTTAACATGGTGGAAAATTGTCAATGTGAAAACTCCATTAAAAGGACAACGTTTAAATGATATTTTTCAAGAGCCAATTTTATCTACTGCTTCGGACGATCCAAAATTAACCTTTTTAAAAAAAATGTTTGACTGGCTTCATATATGGAATATAAGCAATTTTCCTAACAAGTTAACACCGCAAACACATACCGCTCTTTGTCATACCATCTCTGGATTTTTGGAGATCACACAATATTGCTTTAATGAACTTGGGGTTAAATATGTACTATTGGGCAAATTTCAAACTGATGCTTTGGAACATCGCTTTAGACAGTATCGTCAGTTATCAGGAGGAAATTACCATGTTTCTATTAGACAATTATATGAATCTGAAAATAAACTCAGAATTCAGTCTCTTCTAACGTTGTCGTCCAAAAAATTTGGTGACATAAAAGTTACATATTTTTCCGAAAATTTTGAGACGTTTGAGGAACAACAAAAGCAATGTGACGACTCGTTTAATCCGGATATATTTATTTGTGAAGACGATTTTGAAGAAGTTGAAACTAATTTGTTACCTGTAATTACATATTTAGCTGGTTATTGTAAAATAATACAACATTTTAAGTGTGAAATATGTAAACGTAACTTAGTAACCGATAAGGAATTAGTTACAGAAGAACATTATAATTTAATATCAACTTTAAGCAGGGGTAGTTTGTTATTTCCTAAAAATAACATTGTGTATATAGTTTTAATTACATTATCTTTAACAAAATTTTGCAAGTTCATGAAGATGAATTTTTGCGTATTCATAACAAAAAACATTTTTTTATTAATTTAGTATTTAATTATTTTTACGTTCATAAATCGGTAACTGGTGAACTTAACTATTGTGAAAGTCATCAACATGAAATTACTTTACGGATGATTATAACAAGTGTAGTAAATACTTTACTAAAGAATTATTGTGAAAAATCAAATAATGTACAAAATAAGAAACGGAAACTTCAGACATTTGTTTGTAAATAAATACTATCGGACATAAATTTTTTACAATTCTTTGTGTTTTAATTATGTTTTTTTGTGGTTTTTGCTTTGAAATTTCGTTTTCCATAAAAAATAAAGCGAATGGGGTGCGACTGAAGGCTCAGTTCATGGCTGGCAGCCCCGTTTAAACAGGAAGCCTTCAATTAATTAAAAAAACATCGACTGAATTCGCAGTTCGCAATTATTTCATATAGCGTATAGCAAATGAGCGCTAGTGTCGCAGTTTTATAGTATGACTACTCCTGAAACGGCCTTATTATCTCGGTGGCAACGATCAAACCCGAGAGAGTTTCTAAAAGTTTTATATGTTTTTTAACCTCAGCTGGAGAGAATATTTTTATACCATTTGGATGCGAGTTCTACTTTGTGCTATGTTCTAAATCATTAGATACTGTCGTTATATTTGCTTTGAATGTATCGCTTAGATATCTTGCAACTGCATTAGCTTTTTGCTTGCCACTTCTTGCCCACGTCCCATCGTCTAGTCTTAATGAAGGATTACATATTACTGGTCTATTTATTCGTTTAGCGGCTTTCCGCAGATTGTATTATTTCTCTTGAGTGGGAGACAACATGTGTTTTGAAGCTTTCATTCTTTAGATTATTCAAAAATGTTTTTAGTTTTTTTTTTTTTTTTTTTTTTTGTCATCATGTTTAGCTGTATTTTAATTGAGGGTAGTCTACATTTTTTTTTTCAAGTATTACTATCGTTATATGTTTTGGACGATCATTTTGGAATACATATTTTTTTTGGTGTGGTCGAGTTCCATACTGCCACCTGCATCTGCTCAGTAAAAGTACGAACACTTTTTTCAAATTATTGTTCTGTTTTTAAATAGAATTGATAAATTCTTGTTTTCCTCCAGAAGTACTCGATACCAGTCCCAATCTGTACTTCTATTGCGCAATGTTTTCTGTTGTTGTTTCATTGTTATCTTTGCAGATATTGTAGCTATTATTGGAGTATAATCGCTAAAAATGTTATCAAAACTTGATCGAACACTGATGTAATTGGTGGATATGCCTTTAACAAATGAACATGTCTAATAAATCTGACGTACGATTGAGATGGCTAGTAAGTTGGTTCACCTGTTGATAGCACACTTCTGTTCTTGAGTGGCTCTGTACAAATTTCTACCTTTGATAGTTGTTAGTCTGGAACCATAATATATATTTTTAGCATTAAAATCTCCTCCTACAATATATTTCATACGGAGTTTCATAAGAAACGTTTGAATTGTTCAATTCCTATTACTAGTCTTGGAGGACAGTATGCTGCAGCTACGGTAATAGTACTTGACGTTTGTTCGATAGTAACAACTGTAGCTTGCATTACAGTTGTTTGGTAATTCTCGTTTTTATATAACGTTTAATATTCCTTTTTATATTATTATAGAAGATCCACCCTGAGCTTTACCACACGGTTGTATTGTGTAGTAGTATTTATATCCTGGAATGCGAACAAAACTTCTATTGATAAAGTGGCTCTCTGAGATGAGTAATACGTCAATATTTTCTTCTTTTAGAAAATATTTCTTGTACATTGTTTAACAAACCGTTAGCATTCCACTGAGCTACACGTAACATTGTTTGATTGATTTGACTAATTTAGTAATGACCTTTGTCAATATATCGACTATTGCGTTATTTTGCGCTATTAGTTGACTAAACATTCCTTCAAATCGGGATAAGAAGGAATTTAGTAAATTCACTGTGTTTGTACCATCGTCAACAGATTTACTTACTGATGCTACACATGTGCATAATATGATCTTCTGAATGAGGAAGACTGTTGAGTATCATATAATTAAGATAGTAGCGCAATGCTGGTTGACATAATCTGCTGTACGTTTCTTGGATTGCTCCTTATTATCCGCGGTAACATTTTTTTTAATAAGGTTTTTATACACCTCACGTCCCTTACAGTTGGCGGTATGATTACCATCTCAAACTGCGCATGTAGCTGAAATTTCCCGTTTCTTTGAATAACTCTTAGTGTCGTCTCCGCATTTTACGCATACATTAAGGTCTATAGCGATAGTTTTTCATGTGGCCATATTGTTGGCAGCGTGTACATTGAGGAATAGTGTTTGTTTTCCGAGTGGCTCTACTTTAATTCTAATATTATATAAGTAGCTGATAAATGTTATGGCTCTAGATCGTTGTAAAATAAAGATAGCGGATTTAACTCCGTGTCTTATATTCACCATATTTCTGACACAACGGCCAGCTCGTGTGTTATATCGCTGAGACGTTCACTATTTTATATTTCGAGCTGATGCGTATACCGATAAACGTTCATGTTACTAAGATATTTACTTAATTTACGATATGAGTCCACGTTTTTAGACATTATTTTTACATTATTATTATTCAAAGTTTCTGTGTTTTAAACTGTTATTTAATTTCTGCAAGCATGGTATTATAATCGATGACACCTTCGATATATATTATATATATATATATATATATATATATATATATATATATATATATATATATAATATATATATATATATATATATATATATATATATATATATATATATATATTGGTGGGTATACATACAAAAAACTTTCTTTCAGAAAGGTAATTTATCATTCGAATAGGAAACTACGCTTCCTCGATACGTTCACTCGCAAAAGATGTACCGCAAGGTTCCGTTCTGAGCCTAATCTTGTTCAATATCGCAATAAATGATCTTCTAACTATTATAAAATCTCCAGTAAAATTATTACCATTATCCGATTACTTAACAATATTTGTTAATTGTAAAAATGTCAAACTCGTCGGAAATACACTTCAAGAAACCGCAAAACAATCTTTCTGATTAGTGCATAATGAACAACCTTCAAAAAATTACAGCTGTGAATTTCGGTCGCATTCAAAAATGAAAACACGAAATATCCATCTCACTACAAAATCAACTCCTAAACACAACTCCGTCAATACGTTACCACGGTTTTGACAACAAACTATCGTGGAAATTACACAAATATAGAAATTAACAGATGTCATCGAAAAATCAACTTGCTACGAAAATTAGCCCATTCAATTCGGCGCTAATCGTACATAGTTTTTAAAAATCTATCGCGCTACAATCGATTATGTAGCAGTAATATGTACAGCAATAAATAGAAAACACTTGCAGTCTCTAAATGTAATCCATAATACATGTCTTCGACTAGTAATAGGAACATTTCGGACTACACCGATTGACAGTCTTCACACCGAAGCTCCAGAGATAGAGCGGCGAATTGCGTGCATTTTTCAATATAGACGAATTTGTCTGAGTACACGTCCGATTCAGAATTGTGAACGTTCACGTAATAATTTTAACTGCTGCGGAAATGCGCGAAATTGTTTTCGACGGACGCAATATAATTTTCTCATTGCAATTTCGATTACGCGTTATTCAGGAAAAAGTGAAGAAGAAAGAAACTTTATTTAATAATGAGTCATGCATAAGAAGGTTCATAAAGGTTAAGTACCTTATACCTCAAACTTTACCGTTAGTGAAAAATGAATTGAATGTTGGCAGAATAAACGTGAATGACGGATTGTTAAATTAGATGATAAAAATTTGAAAATTTTAGGAAAATTTAATAAGTTATCGAAGAAGCATCGTGCGTGTAGGAAAGAATATTTAGGAGGCTGAATGGTTTGTCGGAACGTTCGCAATTGAATTGCTCAAACATTAAAGGAGAATGTGGTGAACGGTAATGAGGACATGAACATAAAGGAGAAGGAAGATTTTTTAGGATATAACTGTGTGGAGATATCAGTTTGACCTAGGCGCAGAGAAGCGAGTACAATATCATCTCTTATGTTTGTTATGCGGGTGGGGATCCGGTGGAATATTGAATCCCGAATCGATCGAAGTTTGTTAGTAAATAGAAGTACAGACCAGTGGAGGATGACCTACGCAGTGAGGATTTTATATAAATCTGTAGGTCTTTCATCGGAGTAGTCATGAGCGGGAATTACCATGCGAGAACTACACGATTATTAGATGTTATAATCAAACGACCAATTTCTTTAGCTAGGGGCTGTAATTTAGGAAGATCGCTAAGGCACTGCAATGATACAAGAGAGTCCGTGCATACTAAGAACGACTGATCAACGATAATGTTTGAAATAAATCGCCATTTTGACGGCATAATCGCTTCTAGGTCTGTTAGCTTATATCAAATTGGTTTTACTTTTGCATCATATAGTTCTTAATAAAATCTCTTAAATTTCTTCGAACAGTTCTATTTTGCTAGTTATCCCCACTTTCTGTTTGCTTTCTCGAACACTTTAAGACCTGACCTTTTATTACGTTCTGTTAAATTAACTTAGTATTGTGTTGTCGTATACCTTTCCTCGTTTGTTTACTTATAATTTTGTTCAGTTCTAACCTTTCAACTTTATTTCTGTCTGTATGAATTTTCATTTTCACACCTTTTTCCCTTTAGTCGTTTTGTGACGTCGCTTATTCAAATTTTATAGCCATTTGATCATCGCCGATCGCGAATATTACCATCCGTCTATCCACCTCTCTGCATACTTCTCTCCGTCTAATATACAATCTCCACCGCGTCATCCAGTTTGTGTCTCTAATGCCAGTATTTTCTTTCTCCGGTTTTACCTGCCTGTTTTTCTCGCTGTATTTTAAAGGCCTTCGAACAAAAAAGACGTTTCGACACTCGTTAAAACACTCGTCAAATTCAACACTTATCCGGAGTAGTCGGTCTCGTTAAATTCGAATTTATCGTTTATTTATTACTTAAAATCCGAATCAATCGCGTTAGACACGAAATTCGATTAATTATATTAGATCGATTTTCGGATCAGTCTATTTTTTTTTATTTTTTTTTTGTCTCGTTCATATAATATGTCGTTCTTGCCAGCTATCGGCCAAGATCTGCTTCCTTTATAGGTTCGCACGATGAAAGTGGAGGTGAAGTTTGCACTGCTCAGCGTATCAGGAACGCAAATTCATCACCCGAGATTATGTCATCCAGGACAAGTCTCACTTGCGCTTCATTGGCCCTTAGCGAGGGTTTCACCGAATGACAATTATTGTCGATTACCAGCTCGATTTTTAGAACCGAGACGATAGTAAGTGATTAGTTTGGACAGTTGACAGCTCCGCAACTCTTCAATTGCGCCGCCAACAGATCATCTATTTGGAAGGGATATAAACATAAAGGGACTCGTTCCAAGTTGAGGTACGCCTGCTCGAGGAAGGTGGAGCGCCTGTCAAGTGAAATAATTCACTGTCAATCGGTCAATGTTTTTTTTCTATCTGTTTATATCTATACGCGTAGATAAATAGATAGATAAATAGGCCATAGATATCGATATATTTACGGGACAACACGTGTACACTTTCAAACAACAGTGCATTGAAATTGTTTATAATTTTTTTCTCAGTTTAATTTTTCTTTTTCCTATATATATATATATATATATATATATATATATATATATATATATATATATATATGTGTGTGTGTGTTATATATATAATACATCCCTCTCAAACTTATACGTATGTGTACGTAAATTTTTGTATAAAAATATTTCTTCAGTTATTTTTTAATTTTATTACTATTATTGCTTTTTTTTTTTTACCACATTGGTCTGTATATATATATATATATATATATATATATATATATATATATATATATATATATATATATATTTATATACATATAGACATATAGATAGATAGATAGATAACATCGCCTAGTAAACGACGAAGAAGGCGTATAGTTTAGTGACTGAAAGTGCGACTGAGCTGGGCATAAAGTCGAATTTTTGGTCTGGCCTTTTCCGTGAAAACGAAGTTGGTGAAACTTTTGGATTGGTTAAAAGTTTAATGTCTTAACCCGTTCGTTCTGTCTCGTTCTCTCCGCCCCGAACGCGCGATAGTGGGGCATTTTTATCAAAAGAAAAACTTTCCAAGTTCTCTTAACCCCGCACTACTTTTCGTTAACCGCTCATTCACCCTCCGTGCCTTAAAAACTTTCGGCTCTAAAAGTTCGTGTCGAAACTTTATCGTACTAAAATTTACACGTTTACTCGCTGACGTGTACACACACCTACGCTCGAATTTATAGAGCGCGCGCGCCAGAAATAATGCGAACCTCCTTTTTCCGTCGAGAATTATTACGAAAACTCTGATCGCGCACCGGTGGCGGATACTTATACTATACGTGACATTTTCGGCAAGTTCCGTCGGTTAGGTTTTACGAACTTTCACGAAGTCGACTGAAAACGTTTTGAACTGAATTCAGCGTTAGAGAAGATTTTTAAATCAGAACGGATTTGGATACGTGAACGTTAAGAAGTGTTCTTTAAGATAAGGCACAGTACGCGCACGTGTTGTAACATCGTCGATCGTCGATGAAATTCGAAATTTAATTATCACGCGAACATTTATAATTAATTTTTTTCTAATTATTTAATTTTTTTTTAACTTAAAAAAACCGACTAAGAATTTTTCTTTTAAGTAGAGGAATTTAAAGAAACTTCGGGGAAAATTTCGAGAAAAGTTTACGAAAACCATAATCGCCGTCCGAAAACTGTTTTTAATAATCGCGTTCGTGTATTTAGCCGATAGTAATTTTGGAGGTCGAATAGCGAATTTATCGGACACCGGTCTCGTTTTTCTGCAATCATTTAGCAAAATCCGCTCCATATTATTATCGGAAAATTCCTCCGATAATTATCGTTATTTAATATTCGAACGTTGCCAAATTAAAATTAAGGTAAGACGATTTTACGAGTTAACTATTTAATCAATGTTTATATATATATATATATATATATATATATATATATATATATATATATATATATATATACAAGCGTTTGTGCGTATGCGATCAGTGACCGGTTATAATAACGTAATAATAAATACAATCGTTATAAATTTTATCCTACAGGTTTCATTTAACGTTATATTTTTAATAATAATAATTATTATTATTATTAATATATTTTTTATTTAGTTTATTGTTAAATAATTTTTTTAACTGATAGTGTTACTCATATGTAAACATACTTTAGAGTTCTTTATCGAGTTATGGAGATTATGATATATTATATATAAAATATACAGTTGATGGTACCGTCGAAGTTACTACACTGACCGAATAATGTTTGTTGGATAAAACATTTAAAATATACCGTCTGGTTTAAAGATATATGTATAATCGTTCGAGATGCTTTAGGTATTTGCGCGGTTTAACCAAGCAAAATATATATATATATATGTGTGTGTGTAATCAATTCTCGTTTACAATAACCATGGTAGCTTATCCAAATCGAAATATTTTATATTATTTTCTGTTAGTAATTATCTTAATTCGAAATAATCTTGCAGAATTATAACTAGGGGTTCTATCCGCCTCTGCTACCCAAGGGGATTGCTACCCAACGGTGCAGGGGCTCTGACGAGTAAAACAAAAAAAGTTTCATCCAAATCCGACTAAAATTCGCCAAACCCGCCCTTTGAATGGGCTCCGCAAGTGGGAAGTCTACATAAAACCAAAATATCGTTAATTTATATATATTTTTCCTGAGATTAATTTGTGCTATAGAAATTTGCCATCGGATAAAACCAAATAACGGAACATAGAAAGACAGTATTAACGTGAATTAACGGAGAAATTTGACTGCGTTGTTTAACTTTGGCGATTCGACTAACAAAAATGACACCGTTCGGAAAGAACAAAATACAGTAAAGTCCCGATTATCCGCGCTCATTTCGGAATCGTACAAAAAAAAACAACTTAAAAACAAACATGTTCACGGTTTTATATAATTTTGTGCGATTTAGCCGATAGTATATTGTAAATGATTAGCTAGGTCAGGATAACTGGTCAAGTGCATGGAATTCAAATCGGAACTGTATTGTTACATTTAATAGCGATGTTAGTATTGATTCTTCTTATCGTATCGGTTCTGTTATACGTATTTTTTTCCAAATATTTCACAATCTGAAATGCCTCGTCTGATATTCCATGCATTCTGGTCATATATTCCATCCTGCATTGTATTGGCAACGATGAGCAAGTTAGTAGGTGCTCTGAATCTTGTACCATGTCACATTCACATCTGTCGTCATCTTTAATGAACCTCAACATAATTATTACGTAAAACAATGCAAACTTCGCTGGCTAATCCTACCAACTACGGCCAATGGAAAAGGTCCCTTTTAGCATCAAAATAAAGTTCAACAGTAGCGTCAATAGTATGTACAAAATGAGAAAAATGTAATTTCTCATTCTGATGCTTTGCAATCTGCAGAAACTTTGTTAGATTATTTGTCACAGAGAGGATTTCATTACGGTGACATCACTGCGGTTCGTAATATACGAGTGTGCGTCGATATACAACAAGAAATGAACAATCAGCAGTAAAGACGCATTACGGAATTTCTTAAGCAATTACATTATCCTTCGTATGTAATGACTTCCGTCTCAAAGTCCCTCAAGTTTTCCGTCTACATTCCTATATTCTAGATAATAATTCAGATATGAGGACCGGGGTACATATATTTCATACTCTGGCACATCACAACTGTGTTAAATATCTAGGCTTGTTTCTTGATCGACGGCTAACATGGAAACCACATATTCAGTAGGTGTGTCAAAAATTACAGTCAAGGATGAGTAACCGCCAGCACGTAATAGGCAAAAGATCAGTAACTAGTCTATTATGCAAGCGAATAGTGTATTTGGCTGTGCTGGCGCCTGTGTGGAAATAGGGCCTTGAAGTTTACGGTACATCAGCTACATCAAATCTAAACCGAATTCAGCAGCTACAGTAAAAGATACTTTGCTCAATGACAACGCTCCATACTTTGTTTCCAACAATACGTTACATCATGATTTGGAAATAGAGTATGCGCGTGAAAACTATATCAACCGATACGGGAAGTTTTTCAGCGAATTAAAAAATATCCGAAACATGGCAATATCGAGCACGTATAGGCCAGTGTTGCCTGCTAAGACTAAAAAGAAAAAAGGACGCGAGATATCCTTGATCCTACATAACTATTGCATTGTATATGGCAGCGTACTTCGGTTGCGGACCTAATGGTCGAAATGAATACTCTGTTTGGAATTTACTCTTCCCTAGCCCGTATACACGATGTGAAGTGGGTACCAATGATGCTTGCATTGTTATCGGAAGCAAAAAATAAACACGAAGTATTCAATATTATCAATACTTGTGCTCTCCACGGCTGACCCGTGTATGTGGGTTAGGGAGGCGGTATCAACTGTGTATACATAGTTGTTTAAAATAGTAGGATAATATATATATATATATATATATATATATATATATATATATATATATATATATATATATATACAGGCGTTTACTCTTTTCCTCTGAGAAATAAGTTAATAAAAATATGATAGTATGTTATCAATGTCAAAGACCGGATTAGGATCTAATGAGAATTACAATTTAGACTACTAGGTTAAATATGTGCGGGTTGTTTTTAAAAATGATAGTTTTTCATAAAAATGATCAGTAGTAAAAGATATTTTTCGCGGAAACTGCAATTGTTTGAGAAAATCAAAATTTTGAGGAACTACATCTCAACCGTTAAATTTCGATTATCTATGAACTTTTATGCAGCTATATATATATATATATATATATATATATATATATATATATATATATATATATATATACACAAAAATGCGTCTTATGAACTCGCTGGTGTTCTCTGTATTCCTATATGCATCAGAATGCTGGACAATGAAAAAGAGCGATACACAACGCATTAATGCGTTTGAAATGCACTGCTGGAGGCGAATGCTAAGGATACCATGGACTGCGAAAAAAATTAATTTGTCAATACTTCAAGAAATTAAGGTGGATCAGAGATTACAAACCGTGGTACAGAAACGAATAACATCATACGCAGGACATATCATACGACAGAATGGATTGGAAAAAATGATTATGACGGGTATGGTAGAAGGTCGTAGGAAAAGAGGCAGGCCACCAACAAGATATATAGACAGAATTAAAAGAATCGCAGGCATCGCATCAATACGAGAAATGATGGACCGGGTAGCAGATCGAACTACATGGCGGCTAAAAACGTTCGTTTATGAGGATTCATAGGGTCACGATGCTCGAAACGAGCCACCGATGATGATGATTATATATTAAGGTGGACAAAACATATCCTGCAATGGTGCCCATTTAGAGAAAGTTCCTTCTGTCCCCTCCATTCTAGACAAGCAGTCTGAAATCCGGATCAGGTTTTTTTTTGCTCTGAACTATACCTTGTCTTGCTCAGTTCTCCATGTATTACAGCTCCGTGTATTGTTTCATCCGTTCTCCATTTGGATAAAGCAAAGTCGGCATCCTTGATTAAAATATAAATAGTCCCCCACAGTATCACGTTGGGTAGTAAGCCGTAAAGGCAACTCCATTTTGAAAAAAAAAAATCTATATATTATTACTACGTAATATAGCCCTAAGCTTAAAAAATACATAACGTGCTCTCTCTCAATCCTGACTTATGTTGCATATACACTACCTGTATATAAGCTTATGCCGCGTGAATTTGCAAAAGCGCCTAATAAAAAAAAATACGCTTGTTCATATTATTATTAATAGTTTCTTCATTATTGAACGTTCTAAATTTTTTCCAGATTCCTTTGTTCATCACGCGCGATTGCTTAATTTTAAAAACGTACACACACACACATAAATATATATATATATACACCAATACAAATACAAAAGCCTTTATTTCCATTATTTATAACATAACCATGTATACTATATACTAAACCTTAATATTTATTAATAAATATTATGTAGTACGCTATATTTAAAACAGGAAATTTGAGCCCGTCGTCGAGCATCGGCCTCCTGCAATCAAGCATCCACATATTTCTTCCGCAATTGATTCCATTCCAGACGATTTTAAGCTTTACGCATCCAAAACTTTCCTGCGTGATTGACGATATCTTCGCTTCATCTTGTTTTCGGTCTTTTCCGCGGCCTTCTCTTTCCTAATGGTAACCATTCCGTGCTTCTCCGGGCCCGTCTATTCGGTTTCAACCGCATGACATGTCCAGCCCAATTCCACTTCATTTCACGTATTATTTGTAGAGCGTCCTCCGTCTTAGATCTGGCTCTTAATATTTTGTTACTTATCTGATTCGACCTAGTTACCTCGACCATTTTTCTTTCTATTGCTTTTTGAGCTATTTGTATTTTTTTGCACAATTTACTCGTACATTACCATATTTGAGCGCCATAAGTAATGGAAGGGAGGACACATGTGTTAAGGATTTGTGCTTTTTTAGTACGAATCCTTCTTTTATATATATATATATATATATATATATATATATATATATATATATATTCTAACTTAATATATATATGTATATATATATATATATATATATATATATAGAGAGAGAGAGAGAGAGAGAGATTAATGCGTGGGCGTCGAAAATTTTGTATAACGCTACTGTTAAAGAACTTTTTAGGGTTTTTTTATACGCTTGCATTTGACGAAAATTTCTGACGGACGACATTTTGGAAAGGTTTAACTCGATGATTACGGTAATTTAAGTAAAATCGGTTCGCATAGTAGTTGTTACTACTGAATTATTCAATCGTTTTAAGCGACGAACAATTCCAATAATTAATTGGGCATGTTCGTTTTACACCGGTAATTTTAATTTTCATCATGATTTTCACGTTCGACTATCCAGTACGCCTACTTACTACGTCGTTATTGTCGCAGTCGGTTTGTACTTTTGTTGTTTCGATATTACCATCTTTTTGTTTCCCGGTCTTTTGGTATCGACCCAATTTATCGAAATCCCGAACAAAGTAAACATTATCGATCAAGATCGTGTCCTGATCTGTTTCGTCTTTTTGCGAAAAATGTTGTCATTACCTATCGCAAAACCTAATAAATACTCCGAACGTCAATTCGGAATCACTTAATTAACGGTAACCCTTAAGAACGACTACTGTAAAAAATTTCACCTAGGTACGAGTTCCTATTATATATATATATATATATATATATATATATATATATATATATATGCGTATATACATAGTTATTAAATTAACCTGTTTTCGTTCGGAGTGTAAAGTTAAAATTTTATTGCGATCACGGCTTAGTAGCATCAACTATTTCACTTTAAACGGCCATGGAAAGTATTCGAAATTATTTATGATCAGTATTATTATTATTGCAGTTAAAAAATTTTGGTAGTAGGAATCGCAATATTTTATTTTTTTTATTTTTTTTGGTAATTGAATGCTCACTGTACACAGGATTATAACTGCGGTGTATGTAATACGTTTATTTTAGTAGGAGTATTTATTTAGTTTATTATGTGAAACAGTTTTAGATTATATTATATATATATATATATATATATGTGTCTAAGGCAATAAATTAAGGTTTTAATTTGTATATGTGCTTATTCATAGTAAAATGTAATTATTATAGTTTTAAGAGCCTATACATATAAGTACGAAATGTTGTATTACTTGCTGTGCGGGTGTTGATCGTGTCTCGACGGGTACTTGGATATAAATTAATTAAAGTTCTTTTGAATTCATAACTGCAATTATATCTTTCCGATCTCTCCAACCGTTTTATATGTAGAACATGTGTATATGTGTATGCGTATGTGTATATATATATGTATGTATGCATGTGTATATGTATGTATATATGTGTGTATATTTATGTATATGTATATTTTTATTAGCCTGTTGTTCGCGCATTATTGCGCATTTACGTGCAGTTGTAATTACAGAAATAGTGAATTTAATTATTGTAATACTATATATACAACAATAAATTTGAAATTTGAATTTGTTTTTGATTTGATATTTATTATTATTGTGGTTATTATTATTATGATTATTATCTCGTTTTAACAAAATTACGTGATATATAAATGTGCAATACTTAATACGCATAAAAACTCGTATGTTACCCATCCTACAAGTACATGTAAAAATGTAAAATGTAAAAACGTGCATATTTGACATTATATTAAAAAGTTATAATAATATTTCATAAGTGTACCGGAATAAATACCCTGTTCATTTATAGTTATACACGTTCATGTATATGCAAAATGTATATAATACATATATATATATATATAACATTGCAAAACGTATATAATATATATATAATACATATACATATATATAACACATACATATCATCGTCTTCATCTTCAGCTTATATCTGTCCACTACTGGACACGTAGGATTTCTCCAATTGTTTCCAGTTATTGCAATTCTTATCCAATTTTTCCTTGAGACTCGTTTCAAGTCATCACACCAACAATTTAGCGACCTATACACGTTTCTTTTCTCGTTAATCGGTCACCATACCCACACCCGTTTTGTCCGTTTGTTATCTATTGTTCGGGCGGTGTATTCGGCACATTTCAAATTTATTTTCTCCATTTGCTCCACAGCATCACAGAGTTCAGTCTTTCATATCCCTTTATTTGGCTTTCGGTCGGGTAGTTTTATGTTTAATAGTAGTCTTTATTGCCGTACTTATGTCTACCTTATCATCCTAAATTTTGTTTTTGTATATTATATATATAGTTGAATATATCGGAGAGTAGTGATTTTTTGAATTATAAACAAAATAAAATCATAACGCAGTTGAATCACTACAAAAGTTTTTTATTGCAAAGCTTTTCGACAGTTACATCATTATCAGGTATAAACAATACCGGACCTGGTTGACTGAAACGGATAATTTTTCTGTTGGCGATATTTTTATGTCAGAAATCTGCAACAATCATTCGGTACTTACGTCCGCGATATATTTATTGTTTATGCTTGTAATGACGAAACTGTCGAAAAGCTTTGCAATAAAAACTTTTATAGTGATTCAACTGCGTTATAATTTTATCTTGTTTATTATATATATATATATATATATACATATATATATATATATATATATATATGTGTGTGTACATAGTGAATAGTGAGAAAGAGAGAGACAGATGTGCGTACATTTTTAACTGTAATTATGGGTGTTATTATTATTATCATTATTATTATTTTCTTTTCCATACTTGCAAAATATAGGTATATCTATTACCAGGAGTAATGTAAGTATGTAATGTTCAATATATATTAAAATGCATATAGTATATGCATACGTACACTGGGAGGGGTTTATATATATATGTGTGTGTGTGCTTGTGTTTGTGTATATGTATACATATATATATATATATATATATAGGGTGAAAGAGACGGTATTATAGTTATTATTGTTATTATTATTGATGATATTATTATTATCAGCATTATTATCTTTGTTTTCTTACGTTACGCTTACTATATTGATGACTGTATGGAGCATTAATTTTGGGTTTATCCGAAATTTCAAAACCACACAAATGAGCTGTCCTCTAATATTTTACAAAAGTGACGCACATTACCGGCGAATATCGAATTAATTGTTTTTGCGACCCGTCGTCTTCGGTTACAAACAGTTTGTACAGTTTTATCAAACGTAGTAGTCACACGTAGCCCGATCAGCAGCGTCGCGTGTTGTGATTCGTGTTCATTTTATAAACGTGTCGTTTCTTAATAATTATTCGTCATTCGAGAAAGTTATTTACCGTCGAGGGAGGCTGCCAGATCGGTGAGGTAAAACTTCGTTATTTATCTAATCTACATAATAATTGTTTACTTTATATTTTTCCTTATTACAAAAATCTGTTCGGCTTATAATCACACTAACACGTATACACACATACGTGTATCCCAGAGATGTCAGACAAAACTTTGATAAGATAATCATGGGCTATTATATAAACTTGAAAAAATTATTCCTCATCCGTACTTCCTTCTTCTTAAATCGTACCTTGAGGATCGAATATAAGCCAAGTAAAATTCGAAAACGAATACTCCGCTATCTATAATATTTTCGCTGCCGTGCTTGAAGGGAGTGTTTTGAGTTCGGTGCTTTATCTGTTGTTCACGGCAGAATTTTTCAGTTAGTGACCGTGTTATAATCGTTACGTTTGCGGACGATACAGACATTTTAGCTGTAGCCAAGGAGCAAAACCTAGTCCACGAAACTCTGCAATGTATGTATATATATGTAGTGGAGCGGATGGCAATAACAAAATTGACTTGAGCTGTCCACGTTGTTAGAAGAGAAGATAATAGATGGTCAATACGGATTTTACAATGGCGGCCAATGGACAGAAAAAGGAAACAGCAAAGTCCAATGACGCGGTGGCACAATGATATAGCAAAGGTAGCTAGGAAAAATTGTTTGAGGAAAACGCAGTACAAAAGTAGTTAGTAGACGTTGATTATCGTGATATGTATATATATATATATATCTGTGTGTTTGTAATGCATGTGTGAGAGAGAGAGATTGATGTGCACATTTTCATTCCTTACTGGACAATAGACAAAAACCAGACGTTTTCTCTGACCTAGGCCGTTTTATAACATAAAGAACGATTCAAAATGCTTTAAGATTATTATCACCACCGTTAGCTGTTCGTTTTTATCATTCATTCGCGAACGACCTCGTTACTTCTGTCCCTTGTGATAACGCTAATAATATCGCGGTTATTTCTCGTTACATTTATTATTTATTAGCGTTATCGCCGTCTTAATAATACTCATAATAACCATAATCATGGTAATAATAATAATAATTATTATTCTTACTGGTTACACGGTATTCGTTATATTGTAGTAATATTTTTTTTCCTTATTAACTCTGTTCTAGAAAAAAAAAAAAAAAAAAAATAAATAAATACAACGCGAATAACCTAATTGAATAGGTTCGAGTTAGCCGGACGACAATCTAGTAAAGAAGTTACAGACTTCGAAATTCGAAAGTTAACAAAGTCCTGCCGGTGTTATATCACGATCTGACGTTTTATAAGTTGTTACGAAATAAAAGTTTCCTTTAACTCGACTTTCTTGTTCGTAACTTTAGGCATCGTAGACAACTTTTACCGGTGTAATTCGCTTAAATTAAGAAAATTCGCCTTCTTGGAACGAATTTCACCCTACAGACTTTTCACCGGTAAGGTCTCCGACTTTTCAGACCGTTAAATATTCTCGACGTCCTGTCATCAACTACTTACAATTTATCCTATCGCGAGAATGTCTGTTTAAACACACGTAATGTACATATATATATATATATATATATATATATATATATATATATATATATATATATATATATATTAGGTTTATGTGGCAACAATTTTATATAACGGACATTCAAATAGACGAGGTTCCGATTTTACCACTAATTTCGATCAATTGTCCCTAGCCGTCAATTCGAATTCAATTATCGGTAATTAACGAAACAAAGCATTCATCGCGGTAAACGGTACTGAAGAAAGCATAATTCAATAATCACGCAACACGTAGCTTAAAATCGAAATTGATTTACGAGGCCAGAGGCTCGGACACGGAAACTGTAGTTGTTAAAACAGACCGGTTGCACGTAGGAACGCTGCTGTTGGACCGGGGTGAATTTGTCTACAGAAATCGTTGTAAGGCTGATGGAAGAACATATCGGACACGTTCGGCCTTGTATATTTTGCAGTATAGTAGACGGTATTCTCTATTGTTAACTTCACATTGCTGCAGGAACAAATTGATATTGATTAAAGGTTACACTTAAAATTGCGCGCAGAACATAAATCGATAAATCATTTCGATCGAAGGTGTGATACATCCACGCTCGAAACGTGGACAGCCTTCGATAATATCCTTCTGCATAGTTCGATTCTACCGTCAACTAGTCACTTAAGTCGCGCCCGTTGCGCCCATTATGTAATGTACTTCTTTCTTTTTTTTTTTTCATTTAATCATTCGTTGTTCATTTTCTCTATCCAACTAATTTTCTGCAGACGCCGCTAACACCAAATTTCATCGGCTTCTTGATATTTGTCTCGATCTGTTTACTTCGTTATACGCGTCATACAGTGCCGATGACCTTACTAAAGTTATAGTCAAGTTTTTTAACGGACGTAGTTTTCTACCTAATAAGCGGATATTTATCGTTGAAAGTTTATCTTCCTGTTGCGATACAGTTATTAAATATCGTTAGTACAATCCACGTTAGGCGTTATCATCTGTCCGAAATATTTCAATGTTCTTACTTGTTCTACTATTTCCTTCTCCGATTTTATCTTTATCTGCGGATGTACCGAATTTTGTCCTCTCAGCGGACGGACGACGGTTTCGTTTTTTTTTTTGAATAGCGCAGTTGGTAAGACTGCTACAAGGCAAACCGCGTACTCAACGGTTAGTATACACACGAGATATTCGTTTTCATCCATCTGTGATATCCTATAACGAAAAGAAGCGTTTTGCGTGGAAGATTATTTTCGGCGTGAATCGATCACGACAGTGCAAAGAGAGTTTCGAAAAGAATTCAAAGTTACGCGATTTTTTTTCTCGGGATACCTTAAGAGCCGCGTTATTGCAAAACACGTCCACGACGTGTGGAAGAGCCGAAAACTCGGATTTCTAGAAGAAATTTCACAAAATTCAACGATTCCATGCTGGAAAATGTTGTAAAAACACAGAATGAACATGTATTGTTGCAAACGGCGATCATCTGAACGATATCGTGTTCGACAAATGATTTTAATCTCGCGTTTTCCTATTTTTAAATAAAATTCCATTCAAAAATTTTTGGTCGAGTAGTTTTCGAGTTATTCAAAAATCAGTAAAACCGTCCGTATTTTCTGGATAATACCTGCGTTTAATTGTAATTTCCTGAAATGATTTCTAGAACTTCTATATTAAGTTTATAAACATTACGCACATTTCGATATATATATATATATATAAATAAATATATATATATATATATATGTAACCATACGACTTACAAGAGAATTGTCCACGGAATCAGTTTAGATGATTATGTGGATTAGGGAACAGCGGAAATTGATAGACGAAATGGAGCCTAAAATGGAAATACGTCGGACATTTGGCAAGACAATCGGATGAAAGATAGACGAAGCGGATATTAGCGGTGTGGTGGCCAATTGGCAGCCGACGTACACGAAGGAGACCTATGGCTAGGTGGCGAGCTGATGTTATCAAGTGGAAATCAAATGGATCCGAGCTTCATAAGATGGGAGTCGTTGGAAAAGTTTGGTGATTGCCTATACCCAGCAGCGAGTTGGCATGGGAATGCCGTGAGAAAGTGAGTCAATAAGAGACGACGATAAATAGAGCAACATGAATGTTAGGTTAATGTATAGGCGAACGAAACATTTCAGTTTTATTTTTTAACGAAATTTTCCGGAATTTGTTTGGATATTTATTTATTGATATATATATATATATATATATATATATATATATATATATATATATATATATATATATATATATATATATATATATATATATATAATATACATATATATGTATGTATAATTGCTCGTAATATTAGCTTTTCACTCGTGCATTGTAAAATTTCGACACGAAATTATAATATATTATTATAAAATACCGCTTTAACGGATGAACTTTTGTGGATGTGTAAATATTTTTAAAGTTGACGCAACGTGGACGAGGAAATGAAGAATTTCGTTCAGCGTTAAAATTTCACGTTGCCCGGACCTAGGTGACTGAAAGGATTAATTTTTCTTTTGGGCGATATTTATAATCGTTCGGTATCTACACGTTCGCGATAATATTAATCGGTCCGATCGTCCTTACGTTTGATTTATCGTTTTTTTTTTTTTTTTTCTACTAACGTTATCTAGTCCGGGAGATCATTTTTCCTCGTCCGAAATTATTATCGTCTGGTTTTTCCATACTCGCGTACCCCTTTCCGCCCTCTTTCATTGTAAGGGGGGATATAGCGTATCATTTATAGGAAAATACAATGTGTACAATAGTCTGAAAAAGTAGTTTGCGCGCGCTTTGGGCGGAGCTAGTGAGGACGAAACCTATAGTTAAACGTAGTACGCAGGGGAAAACCGAGGACAGAGCACCAAAATTACGGCCGAACATATAACCCGATCGGGGGGAAACATTCGGTGTCGTCGTAAGGGGTCGTTTTACGGTGTTAACGTGCTCCCTAAGTGTCGGGAAACGTGTAGGCGACTCGTTTAGACGTTCGTTATCATTGGTTAAGCCGGTTCTACGTCGGCCTCATTTTTTAAGGGGGTTCGTGAAACAGGTAGAAGAACCACTCCGCGAGTAACAATTTTTATTACTATTATTATTACTAACCTCTTCGTCCTCCTCGGGTAAAGTTTGTAGCTAGTTTGGTTCGAAGGACGACAATCAAAATGAAAAATCAAAATGAAAGCGTAGCTGATGAATATTAGACGCGTCGTCTACGCCACACCACCGGTTTTCCATCACGTCTTTTCAATTCGAATCGTCGATAGTGTTCGCGATAATTTCGGTCGAATTATTATGATTATTATTATTTTTTATTTTATAATTCATAATTTATTATTTATAATTCATAATTTATAATTTATAATTTATAATTTATAATTTATAATTTATAATAGTTCGGTCGAAAATTATTTTTCTGATTGTTCGTTCGTTTCGTATTCCTAGAGAATTTTCAAACGATCGGGAGACCAGTTTTGCGGACGTTTCGAAAAAAAAAGTAGGCGTTTTTCCGCTTCGGAAATTTCCGATTAGTTTTACTCGTCAAGAAACGGACTAAAGAATATTCAAGGTATTTGTTTTTCTTAATTTAACTTTTAATTTCTTTCATTTATTTTTAGTAATATTTCGACTTGGTGAAAAAAGCAACAGGCACTATTCCCAATAGTATTAGGCTTGAAGTTCTACTTTAAAGAGGTGTATTATGTATATTAAAAAAAAAAATGTAATAGTAGTAATTACTAACGCTTTATATATATATATTTATATTATATATTTATATATATATATATTTATATACATATATATATATATTTATATATATATATATTTTTATATATATATATATTTATATATATATATAAATTAGGGACTTTAGCTAGAATGACCGAGTCTTCCAATCGATTATATCCTGTTGCGTATACTCCAATCTGTTTTAAAAAGTGTAATAGAAGTTTGGTTCTTTGTCGCTTAAGAGTTCTTCAATGGTTCCATTTAGCTCGCTAGCCTTGCTTTCTCTTGTGTACATTTTCGGCAATCGGTGAAGATGTGTTCCACCGTAACTGACCGACGTATTACGAATGTAGCAGGTCGTTTTAGGGCTACTGGTAAAGATATATTTGAACGGTGTATTACAAATGTAGCATATCGTTTTAGGGCTATTGATAAAGATATATTCGTGCGTGCATGTTTTACGACCGTTGCTTCGGCTCGTCGCGAACACCCACAAAATTCGTTTTTAATTGATCTTGAAGAACCTCAAAATATATTTAATAATAATAATAATAATAGTAACTACGGGTTCTACCCAAGTCTGCTACCCAAGGGGGAGATGCCCTTTTTAGTTCACCGCAAGTGGGACGTGGGACGTCTCTATAATAATAATTTAAAAAAAAAAAAAGTTGCTCGTGTACTTGCGCATCCTTCGTATTTGTAGACGCAATTAAATGCAAAATCCAAACCTTTTCTTTTAGAAATCATGCTAAAACTATTTACTACATTTTAGCTGTCCTCTTTGGAGGATGATCAGGTTGCATCACATGAAGGAGCAACACAGAGTCTAACAAAACATCATCGAAAAAGTCACGACGATGAAATTCAGATTGAATATTATCCCGTAAAATAAACTAAATAATGAGGATGAAATGTGAGCGTTTGAAATTCTCGTTACGGATTTTAGAGAACGTTGCTATTATGATTTCTTGGGAAAAATTTAGTATGTCTTCAAAATTGATTTTTTTTTTTTTTATTTGATGTACATAAAACGACTAAAACAATTTTTTACCTGCACTCGAACGTTTTCGAAAGAATTCAATTTTTGAAACTGCGTTTCCACTAAATCAACGAAATAACCAAAAAAAAAAAAAACGCTATTTATCGGATATTCGATTTAAAATGAGTAAATACACTCGTTAAAAAATGCTGCGCGAAATTCAATTTTTTTTAAACAAAATTATACTTGTTTCGAACCTAAATGTTTAAAATAAAAAGGTTAATCAAATGTTACCGTTTAGAACGCGAATTGAATATTTTTTATTTTAAAAAAAATCAACTGCGAAAGAATTTTTTTAATGAATTAGATTGAAAATTATTATAATTAATTACGAAAAATTACGTATAATAAAATATAAAAATCAAAAAGGAAATATATCTAAATAATTAATACAAATAAAACGAAGTCACCGAATCGAACGCAATAAAGTCAATAACGTGTGCGGTAAATGACCACGCAGAACAATTCACTACGCAATCGCAAAAACGAAAATAAATCATCGGTTGGCAGATCGTTGGTTTAGCGACGAAAAATTTAAATAATATTAACGCGAATATATATATATATATTTTAAAATGTTTAAATTATTTTTAAATTTTTGTAATTAATTGTAATAATTTTCGATCTAATTCATTATAAAATTTGTCGCGCAATTAATTGTTTAAAAATAAATAATATTCAATTCGTCATCTATACTGGCGCTACGATCGGGGTAACATTCGATACAAATCGTACAATATTGACATTAATGTTTATTCTAAATATTAAAATTCGAAAAAAGTATAATTAATTTTTTAAAAAAATCGTGCTTTAATTATGGACAGAGCTTTGAATAATTATTCGTATTTTAAATTGAATATACGATAAATAACGGTTTTTCATTGTGATTTCGTCGATTTAGTAAATTTGGAAACGCGCCCGAAAGAATCGACTAAACAGCAAATACACGAATGGATATTTTTCAGGATAGGCTTGAAAACAAATAAATGTAAGCTGCTAAGTCTTATTAACGTGATCTAGCAATGGGTCTCTTATATAAATTTTAAAAAAAAATTCTCCCATCCATTTTTTCGACGAATAAAAACAAGTAATATTCGAAGATGAAATCTGTAATATTTACCGCGCCTTCAAGTTAGTGTACCGTGTTCAATACTTACCGTTGGCGGTAAAATTTCAACACGAAACAGATAACAGCGTTACAATACGTCGGGTCAGGTTTTAAACCGTCGATACTCTGTGTAACAGTAAAAAATAAACTCTACACGGCGATAAATATAAATTGAATCACGATTCGAAACGCAGTAATAAATGTTAAACGAGTCTCTACAAGGCGGAAACGGAAGTCAAGACACGACGCGATAATACCTCGGCCTCCTGTTTTTAACATACACACGCTGCACACACGTAAAATTTCTTACTTTCATAAAACATCGCAAAGTAATTTTTTGTTTTTAAATGGATCTGCCTTTACGGCCTACCCAACGTGCTCAACTAGAAATGTCGCTCTATATGAATGCAGATTATCCAGATGGAGAAGGAACGAAACATTATACTCAGGTTTAGTATACGGAGAACGTAGCGAGATAAGGTAAAGCTCAGAGAACGCAAACGGCGCCACAGCGAAGCATTAAAAAAACATGATCTAGATTGCAGACTGCCTGTCCAGAATGGAAAGTACAGAAGGGACTTTGTCTATAGAAAAATACGGTCAGAGAACAAATAATGTCCAAATCGCAATCTGCTAATGAATAGAATTCTTTTTCGACTAATCTTAAAGAAATAGACCCACCGTAGTTTGAGGAGTGACGGTTGATGTTGATAGTAATAAGTGAGAGTTGATTGACTATCTCAATCAGTTCGCAATGATCGATATTCTCTAGCTGAATAAAGTGAATGATACCTTTGCGAGAGACTAAACAGATTTCTGCGTCACTAGATGACGCGTCTTTAGCCAATGTGTCAACAAATTCGTTGTCCGGAATACCTACATACCCACAAGAAGGACACGCCCGCGCACGTTTCAAATTATTGAGCAAAACTAATCCGATTAATGTATCTGACATAATCCGTTTATCGTCTACGCAGCCGTTAGAAGTAAGGAAACTATAACGCTCCAGAATTTTTTACATCGTATAAAATTTACACTAGGTAATTCATCGGTGAACGCTACGGAAAACTTTCCAGTAAAGTTTATACGCCTTAAAAAAAGTTCTACCCGTCCTCTGTTTAAGCTAATTGCAATTCTAAGTACGATATAAAACTTCTTTTACCCGTCAACCTCTGGACCGGGCCTGTGAAGAAGAATAACTGAATAGACGGATAACAGAAAGTCTGTTACAAATTACAGGTGTATATATATATATCAGACTCTAAATCAGTTAGGAAAGAAGATTATATATACGCATGTTTAATCGGATATCGTTTAGGGTACTGTATTTTTATTTCGATATTTAAAACGTAGTGCACTATAGTATAATTACCGAGAATAACTGTATACGTCAAATTGTTTACATCTTGAAATAATCGGTAAGTTTCTTCTGCTGCAGCTCGAACTTTCTCTACGGCAATGTTCCATATTATTTCCAGAAGTAAGATCTGTGTAAATTTTGTCACGTCTTTCAGAACAATCGATGCACTTTGTTAATATCGGCATCCGAGCGGCTGATTACTGAATTTTCGTTACATTCTGATTTTTCATCGTCGTCAATTTCACCATTATTGGACCGCCGAACGTTAATCATCAGTCATCAAAACCTTCATCTTGTTTATTACCGTTACTTTTTTTTCTTCAGTTGTTTGTGCGTCATTGTCGAACAGTTTCACGATTTCGTCAACACTAACCGTTCCCGTTGTTTCGCTAAAGTCTATAGTTTATTCCATCCGGTCTGTAGGTTTAAAATGTCGACCGGTGCACTGGCAACATTTAAAAATTGCGTCTTTAATGTAATTTTTTCAAAAAAATTTTAAACGTTGTTATACAGATGACAGTGAAACTTCTATCGTACCGACGAGCTCGGATAACCGATAGTGACGGTTGAAAAGTTTTACTGTAATTAAATGCGAAAAGAATCGACTATCCACTTAATTAAACGGTTTGCTTAACCGTAAAGGTTTGTAACCGGATTATAAGGAAAACTTCCGAAATTTCGGACGTAACTTTTAAATCGACCGATACTGACCTTTTATAATCCATTACTAAAGTTACTTAATTACGGACAGTGAAGGCACTAACTCCGGATGAACCGTCGATAATCGATTCGTAATGATATTATCCTTTCTTTTAAAAATGAACGTCGATAACAAAAACTGGAAATTAAAAAATAAATAAAAATAAAAAAACGATAGAGAATATACGTAAAAAGAAGTAGGAGTTGTCCTACTAATGAGTTTAATTAGTCGATTAGACACCTATGTGATATTAGAAATTATAATTTTTATTAAAATCTTCTTTTCAGTCTTCTCGGAGAATTTGTGTAAGCGTACATATTCGGTCGGTAGATTATTGTTATTTTTTTAATATGTAGGTTGGAATTTGTCCGCACGATTCGAAGTAAGTTTGTCAAACGAAAGACGTGAGTTATCGCGAACTGTCATCAGTTCGGAGACAATTAGTAACGAACGTGATTCTGCTTAGTATTTTACACGGTGTTTGTATTCTACCGTATAAATGTAAACTTCGCATTTAGTTCTATAGTTAGATTTTTGATAGCCGTATTTCTATAAGTTTGCTGTTGTTCGTAGACTTGGACGGAACGATTCATTTAAATGATTCCAGTCTATCGATTTATTTAGAAGATTAGTCGTAAAGGAATTCTACTCATCAGCAGATTGCGATTTGGACATCATTAGTTGCCTGACCGTCTTTTCCGTACGAGTCCTTTCTGTCCCCTCCATTCTGAACAGGCAGTCTGCAGCCCCGATCATCTCTTTTTTGAATGTTCTGCTGTAGCGCCGTCGCTTTCGGAGCTTTATATCTTGCTACGTTCTTCGAGTATTACACCTTCGTATATCGTCCCTTTTACATCTGGATAATCTACAATTATTCCCCCATATAGCGACGTTTTTAGAGAAGTCAGCATGCTTGATTAAGATGTAGATAGTCCCCACAATTATCACGTTGGGTAAGCTGTAAAAGCACCCCCATTAAAAAAAAAAAAAAAAAAAAAACTATGAATGATTCTCAAGTCACTGATTGGATTCATCGTGTCATCGAATCACTAACTGTCTGACGTGTTTTCTTCTAAGAATAATCCTCTCGACACATTATTATGACTCAGTTGACTCTTTGAGTCATCGATTTTTCAATTATCCTCCCTCAATATATATATATAAATCATATATATATATATATATATATATATATATATATATATATATATATATATGATTTATATGTAATCGTATGTATCCGTGCATAAATATATAGATTTTAAACTTGTAGATTAAAATTTATTCGTCAATATGAAATGTACCACTCGTAATATTTGATCGTTTTCAGTGTTAATTGTTTCATGCTTTATTAGCGGTGGACGCTCCGATTATAACGAAATGTTTTTTAGAAATATCGTACATTGGAAGTAGATCCGATTCAGTGAACTTGATATAATCTACCGACTGGAGACTTGCAACTGCTTTCTAGCGTCACGAGGTGCTGCCATTACGCAGTAATAAATGTTAAAAGAGTCTCTATTAGGCGGAGATAGTAATAGAAGTCGAAACACGACGCCATAAAATGCGTTATATGCGCCCCCGAAAGCGGTTGCAATTACATCTTACCCCGGCCCCTCTGTTTTTAACATACACACACTGCGCACGCGTAAATTTTTTTACTTTCATAAAACATCGCAAGTTAACATTTTCTTTGTTTTTAAATGGATCTGCCTTTACTACTTACCCAACGTGATAAATCACGATATAACGCTGTATACGTCTAACGCCTTCTTCCGGTTGCATCGAAGGTGCACAACCGTCAACCGTTGTAACTGGACATATCAAATGCGCTTTTTAATAAATTTTTCGAATATATTATACGGAAAAGATATAATTAAAAGTTACTTATTTCGTTTAATCTCGGTAAAATAATTAGTACTTTTAACTTATTTTATTACATCCTCAATTGTTTAGGCTATTGCCGGATATTTCTAGTGGTTGCGCAACCATGTGCAAACTTTACGTACGAGCCACCACACCGCCTGTTAATACGTTATAATTCGATCTTTTATTATTATTATTATCGACCGACGTTACGTAAACGTACGACGAACAGTTTCATCGAGGGAATTCGATATGACGTCTGCTTAATTTAAATTGGAAAGTTAAAAATGTCAAAAAATTATATATCGTTTATAAACCGACCACATTATAATAAACTGACGAAGACGCGTCGTAGAGCCGTGCACGCGCCATTCATAAGCGTAGAAGATAATTCGCTATGAAACAGTCATGGATATATCCCCGATAACATAGTATAACCATCATCCGGAGAGTCCCGTTCTAATATCGCCTCGATAGTAGTGGAAGTAGTGGGAAACAATCCGAACGATAATCGGGCAATAGTCTTCTCACTTGCAGATTGATAACACGTCGCATATTCCCACTATCTGTTAACTGAAGATCGCGTTAGACGCTTCACCGATCGAGCGAACGGTTTAAAAGTCTTAGTATATAGACATCGTGTGATACGTTCGTTGAAAAATGTTATATCTAATGCCGGAATTAGATCGACAACCGGTACACTCAATAGATGCCTCCCAAAATTAAAGCGACCGTTCGAAATGTACGTTCTTAAAAAACTAGAACGCCCGAAACATTTAGAAAAACCATCTAATTTAAAAAAAAAAAAAAAAAAAACGATCTAACTTAAAAAAAGAACGATCTAACTTTCAGAAAAATAATCTAATTTTCTAAAAACCATCTAACTCTCAAAAAACTATGTAACTTTTTTTTTTTTTGAAAAAACGCTGTAACGTTCAAAAAGAAAAAAAAACATCGAACTTTCAAAAAAGTAATGAAAACAGCCGAAGCATCGTAAAGTAAATAATAATAATTATTATTATTGTTACTCCAATTAATTTGAAAACAAGGGAGTATTAGGAAATTTTGATAATGATGACGATTGCGTCGTTAGTGGTTGTTTATCTTTAGTACGTTCGTACAGAAGGGTCGATTATTGTCGGTTGAACGGTCGAATATTAAAGCTAGGGAGAGGCTACTCCTAGAGTCTAGACAGGTATTACGGTTAGGAACACTATTGTGAATATTAATCGCTCGCTATAGTTATCTACAGACAGTTAAAATTATACTAGGTTATTGAAAATTTTCATAGTTCTCCGCTATGCTTATATATATACAAACATAATTTTAAGTATATATATATATATATATAAAAGTATGTATGAATGTATGTATTGTTACACTTTTGTCCACCTGGTCTTATTAACGATAAAATTTCAATTATAAACTTGTTAATATTATTATCCATACCATCGTTAAGCCACTCGTAATCTCGAAAGCGAAGCAATCTTCATCGCTTTTACCTAAATATCGAAGTTAAAAAAAACGAAAAATTAGTTCGACAAATAATTGTATAACGACATTTCTAAAGATGTGTCAGTTGACAAAGTCACTGACCCATGTTTTATTGACGTATACATAATATAGATAATATACATTCTATATATATATATATATATATATATATATATATATATATATATATATATATATATATATATATAAATATATGAACAATATATATTTTGTATATTAATTTCTAATCTGTAGCTTTACAAAGAGACGAGTTTTGTAAGTAATTTCGTAAAGTGCCGTTGTTAATGTATCGGCTTAATACTTTCAGTTGCTCTGATTTCCTATTTAATTTTAGTCGGAGCTGCATTCGTAATCCCCGCTCTCAACATTTCAAAAAAATTTACCCTTAATAGAATATGCTCCATTTTTACTGCAGAAGCTACAGCTATTCTTCAATCTCTTCGATATGTATCTATAAATCGCCCATCTACAATTATTCTTATCCTCTCCGATTATAAAAGTTGTTTGCTGGCATTACAGCACTTACAGCTCAATTCTCGTTTACCGTCAATTATTTACAAAATTTCTAATTACATATGCCGATTAAAATCGTTCGAAGTGTGAGTTAAATTTGTTTGAATCCCCGGGCATAGCGGTATCCATGGCAATAATCTAGCTGATCATTTAGTCACTTCAACGGTTACATTAGGGACTTTTTTGTTTTATACTCCCTGTAGTCCGATCCATTTATTGCAAAGCATTATAAATCCATTCAACCCGACATACCTTTTAACCCATGGTTCTGCAATATTAAAGTTGAAACGATCAAATTGCGAGGTTTTATTACTATAATTTGTCAACTGAGACTCGACTGTATTCGCCTTCCTGCTTCGTTACACAAGTTGAAACTTATTAGTTTCTCATCCTATGGATAACCATTTAGTGGCCCATGCAGACCATGTTATCCTAGAGTGTTCCCATCATAGTGATTTTCGTGTTACATTTTATCAAGCTCATCACAGCCTTCAAGTTCCGTTTCCTATAAATATTGCATTTCTTTTAGCTCTTCAAAATGCTGAAGTATTATACGGCCCGATACTCCTATATTTTTTTGATTCTGATATCATTATTTAATTTTACACATCCCTACATTACTTCTTATTCTGTCTAATATTTATAAGCAACCCTTTCTTATTCATTCCATAATATACAGTCGTGGGTAAACTGTATGGAAGTCCCCTAAAAAACAAAAAAAAAAAACTTTTTATAATAAAGGTTCCTAGTTTACAACCATCTGCTTCATACTTTTTTGTCTCGTTCATAGCGAAGATTGTAAGTTTTTTTTTGTATAAAAATGGGCAAGCATTAAAGATACTGATTGTAAGGCGTCAGCACATAATGTTTTCGTGAGTGGGGTGCCGTTCTTCCATAATGATTGTCATGAGTTATATGATGACGAGAAACTTCATGCCGCGATCTAGGATCAGACCTTCAAGCATCTGGTTCATATTCGAACGCTCCTACTATTGTGCAACCACGATATATATATATATATATATATATATGTATGTATGTATATGTATATTACGAATCAAATCAGCTATAAATTTTAACCACTTGGCTGTGATTTGCAACTTAGTAGTCAAACGTGGTAATATTTTTAAAAGACCAGATGATGCAGGTTCAAGGAATTAGATAAGGCGCTGACTCTTGACCGCATTGACGTCATCGACGTATTTAATCGTCGTTCGCAATAGCTGTCACCTCGAATTACAAATATGGAAAAAGTGAATAACTTTACCGCGTCCCGTTCGGACAGTAGTTACAGAAAAAATAAACAAAAAAATAGCACATTACTAGAAATCCAGTTTACAAATCTTTATAAAATAATTAATCAGAAAAACTTAATGCATTAATTAGAGAAATTAAAAATGTATTTCTACAGCGTTCATTACAAGAATTATCTCCATTGAAAACTGCCGACTGTAGCCCATGGAAATCAATTCGAATTCGTAATGGGTCATACAACCATTTCCAGGGATTAGAAATCCCAATGGTATATGAGATAAGGATGATCGAGAGAAAGCTGAAGAATTTGCCAAAAACATTTTTCTGAAGTTTTTAAACCAAACTCTGAAACTGATAATTCTGAAGATATAATGCCATTTTTAAGTGTTCCTTTTCAAATGAGTCTCCCTATTGCGTCAACGTTCTCAAGAGGAATAAAATGCATATTAAAAAAATTAAAGAAGGAAAAAATCCAGGGCTTCGACTTAATCGGCGGAAAATTATTATTCAGAATTGCCGGACAAAGCGATACTATATTATTTTATATTTAACACAGTGTTTCGCCTGCAATATTTTTCTTTGTCATGGAAACTGGTGCAAATCGGACTTAGTCACATCATATAGACCTATTTCCTTATTACCTATCTTGCCAAAAATGTTGAAAAAATCATATTAAAGCGGTTAAATCTTTTCTTAGAATATTATTCCCGATCATAAGTTTAGATTCCGTAAGAAGCACTCCGCTATCGAACAGATGCACCGAATTCTATATACGATACAAGAAGGTTTTGACGCCAAGAAAGTGTTCCTAGATGTCAGACGAGTCTTTGATAATGGCATCATTGACTATTATATAAACTCAAAAAAATTCTTCCTCATCCGTACTTTTATCTCCTTAGATCGTACCTTGAACATCGTATCTTGAAGATCGTACTTGCCCAAAGTAAAATTTGAAAATGAATACTCCACCATTTATCATGTTTTCGCGGGTGCTTTATTGGTTGTTTACGGATGATTTTTGAGTTAGTGACGATAATATAACTGCCAACGATGCAGCCATTTTAGTTTGTAGACAAAGAGAAAAATGAGACGTTGGCGTATCGCAGTTAATGAAAGTAAGTGCACGCAGGTCACAGTTACTTTGCGAAGCTTAAACTGTCCAACCACTACATTAAATGGGGGGAATTAATCTCCTAACGGAGTTACGTTATCTGGGGGATACATTTTGACACTAAATTAACATGGAGCAAGTACATCGAACAGAAAAGAAAACAAAGTAGCTGCACTGGCTACTTGGCAGAAACTGCAGTCTTTCACTTGAAAATAAGCTTTTGATTTTTAAAATAATATTAAACCCTGCGTGGACGTGCGGCCTGATGCTATGGAGCTGCGCAAAAAATAATCATATAATTAAAAATTCAACGGTTTCAAAATAAGGACATTAGGCTACTGATTGCTCCTTCTTGATATGTTTCGAATTATACATTACATCGTGACGTTCTCATTCCATATGTTTAAGACGAAGTCAAACTGGCCATTGAGTAGTATAAAAGGCTAATGGGGGTTTCGTACAAATACACTGACTATCAATTTATTAGATAACAGTTCTCAGATGCGCGGAATGAATCGAACCACGACATTCGATTTATTCTAATTTCTACTTGGATTCATTGGGGGGGGGAGTACTAATATTTTTCTATTTTTAATATTATTTATATTAATTAGCGTGTTGTGTGAGAGTGGTTTAGTTTTATTTTTGTTCGTACTTTTATTTTATAATTATTCTGTAAAGCGATACACTGTAATTGGAGTTTCACTGTTGTATAAATGGTTTGAGATAAATAAATATATATATATATATAATAACTAAATCGAAAACTTATTAACTTGTAGAAAGGCAGTTTATAATAAAATTTTAATTTAATAATTTATTATTCCGTCGTGTGCCCTGGATTATAACGTAACTAGATTATTTATGATTATATAACGAATAGTATTATCAGTTTATGTAGATGCTACTTGCAATATTTTAGTAATTTATTAATTTTTATTTCGGCTATCTTCCCTGTAATGAATTATATTGTTTGATACATAAGCCTCGATCGTGATCGCCACTTTACAGGCAACAATCTACTACTGGTTAGACTTTCCGACAAGCTTGCATTCGAGATTGACGTACGTCAACGAATACCAGAACTAATGTTTTTTTTAATATAATACTTCAAGCTGTCCACCAAGGACATTTAGCAGTAGGTTTAAGAGAATTGAACATGAAAGGACAAGTATCCAACGATACCTACTCGATTCAACCCTATACGAGATCTCGCGGTTTCTGACGTTTTAGACTGCTTATGTCGCCGGTGGTATCAAGCAATCCCCTAGCAAGAGTGTTCGGGTGGCTATCGAGTCTTCTTGCGTGTCTTTTAGCGTGAACTTTTATGACCTCGGTCACATAATCTATACGTAAATCTCGATGCAACGTTAGATTTGTTACATACCAGGGTGCCTTGGTTATCATCCGAAGAATTTTATATTGTGACGTTTGTATTATTTTCAGGTTTGATGGTCTAACACAAACCCAAAGTTGCACTCAATAGGTCCAGACAGGCCTTAGGATCACTGCATATATTAAGCGTTTATTATCTGTCGTTAGTAGACTGTTTCTCCCTATCAGCCAGTACATTTTTTTAACCAGAATATCTAATTCTTTTTTCTCGTCTGTATGTGATGTTTCCATGTTAATCGGCTATTCAGGTGTAATCCTAAGTACTTGACCGTTATTCGCACTGACAGATCGGTGCTATTAATCCTGACGGGTGGAACTTTTCTGTTGATAAAATGGATATTTACAGATGTGTTTTCATGGATTCCAATTTTCTATTTTTTAAACCATATCTCTGCCTAGCTATCTTCGGATCCGTATGCGTTGAGAGAAGTGCAGTGTCATCCGTAAATGTAGCCACCTGTACGTTTTCCATTGTAGGGAAATTAGCCGTGTATAACAATTATAGCGCGGAGCTCGGTACAGAACAACTGCTGCTAAAACAGGATGTATTTTTGAATAGGTGTTTTTGTAACGCACTCGAAAATTCCGATTTTTTATGTACGATTTCAACAACAGGTAAAAAATAGACATTTTAATTTATATAATAAATTATCGCGCCAAACTTTATCGAAATCTTGTTGAACATCGAGAAATGCCGCGGTACATAATTTTTTTGTTTCTAATCTATTTTCAAAGGCAACAAAGAGATCGGACGATAAGATCAAACATAATGCGTATCTTTGCCAGGTTTCGGAATCATTGTAATTTGCGCGAATTTCCACTGTACTGGAAAATATTGTACGCTAAATATCGCATTGCGTGTATAAGTCAGCAATATTCTAGCTTTTCGCGGAAGTTCGTTCAATAATTCGGCGCTTATTAAGTCGAAGCCTAGACTTTCCTACCTTTCTCAGCGTTTTAAGTAAACGTTTCACCTCAGAAGATGAAGCTGATTTAATCGAAGGAGACGATTCATACGGACTATTTATATAGTCGTATATTTCCCTGTCCTTGCTAGCCGTTGTGTTTAGCTGAAACACGGTTGCCAGGTATTCAGTAAATAAATCTGACTTCTGTTTATCATCTCTCGCTAATGATTCGTTATCATGTTTTATCGGAGGAATATGTGTATTGGACTGTTTCATATTTTTGGTGCACTTCCACAAGGAATAGTCGTCTATTGCTAGGGGTGAGAGTTTAGTTAAATAGCTATTAAGGGTTTTGTTTTTAATTCTTTTACTTTATTGTTGAACAATTTTTTATCCCCGGGATTCCCTGTTTGGAACCACCTTCGTCTATTCTCTTTTCCAAGACTAGCTTTCGAAAAGAGATAATTATTTACCGGAATACCGTAATACCGGAATTTTTGGGGATTTTCTGGTTAACTTATGATCTTCCGTATTATCATTATTATTATAAAATTTTATTGCGGCGGTTAGATAATGTCTGAAATAATATTTTACTATCCGCGACTCCCAATAAAAAGCCATTTGCAGAAAGCGGACGTATTTGGAAAATACTACGTTGATACATTTCAGTCATGCCCTGAAAACTCTTCTACTTTTTCAGAAATACGATATTATCGTGTGTCTAAACCCATTAAACTTACTTCCCCTGGCGAAATTAAAAATACAGTAAAAACGTTGAATCCGACAAAAGCACCAGGATACGACCCTAATACAGCAAACATTTTAAAAGAATTACAAAGGAAAGGTTTAATACTTTTAACGCATATCTTTAATGCAATGCTGAGATTAACATATTTCCCTTGTTCAATTAAAATTTTCACAAATCATCGTAATTAAAAAGCCGCGGAAACTCGCAACAGAAACTATCTCGTATCGCCCCATTTTATTACTGCCTGCGCTGTCTAAGTTGTACGAAAAACTACTCCTGAACAGAATACTACCAATTGTCCAAAACAAGTCGCTAATACCTAACCATCAATTTGGCTTAAACATAGTACAATAGATCAGGTTAATCGAATAGTAAATGTGACTGAAAAATCCATTGAAGAAAAAAAAAAGTTTTCTGACGCGGTTTTCTTAGACGTAAGTCAAACTTTCGACAAAGTTTGGCATAAAGGTCTATTACAAAAAAAATCAGTTGTTACTTTCCACATCAAATGACTCGGATATTGCAGTCATACCTAGATGAAAGGTACTTCTGTGTCAAATATGGAGAAGATGAATCACAGATTTATCCGGTAAAAGCAGGTGTACCCCAGGGGTAGCTATCTAGTTTATACGGCAGATATTCCTATAGCAACCTTAGCTGGTGACACAGCAATTCTCTGTTCGGACGTATCTGCCGTAGAGGCACGTAAAAACCTGCAAGAAGCAGTAACCAAAATCGAAACATGGTTTAAAACGTGGAAAATAAAGATTAATGAAAATAAATCAGCTAGAGTAATATTTACTAATATCACCTCCAGCCGTCTCTCCCCGAACTCCCGTGGTTCTATCTCTTTAAAAATATTAGTCGTAAGCGGATTCTATTCATCAGCAGATTGCGATTTGGACATCATTTGTTGCCTGACCGTCTTTTCCGTATGCAGCTTAGAGAAAGTCCTTTCTGTCCCCTCCATTCTGAACAGGCAGTCTGCAGCCCCGATCATGTCTTTTTTGAATGCTCTGCTGTAGCACCGTTGCGTTCGGAGCTTTACCTTATCTTGTTACGTTCTTCGAGTATCTCCGTATAATATGTCGTCCCTTTTACATCTGTGTAATCTACAATTGTTCCCCCATATAGCGACGTTTTTAGAAAAGTCAGCATGCTTGATTAAGATGTAGGTAGTCCCCACAGTATCACGATGGGTAAGCTGTAAAGACACCCCCATTATTATAAAAAAAAAAAAAATCTGCGAACTGGACAGATAATTATGAATGGTGTTACAATCCCGCAAAAAGAAAAAGTAAAATATCTGCGTTTAAATTTAGACAATAACATGGAGAAAACAAATAATAAAAAACCGTAATGAACTAAACATTAAACGGAAAAACAAATGTCTTGGCTACTAGACAGACGATCAGAACTGTCTAATGATAATAAACTGATTTTGTATAACCAAGTTTTGAAACCAGTTATACGGCTGTCAATTATGGGGTTTGCCAAGAAAAGGAATCTATTTTGCAGAGAGTTCAAAACAAAATCCTTTGGACTATTGTCGACGCTCCGTCGTATATAACAAATCTTACACTACACGAACATCTCAAAGTGAAAACTGTAAAGGAAGAAATAGCAACTAAAAAATATGCTGTCCGGCTAGAGAGCCACCCTAATCATAATATGGCGATCTCCTTACTAGACAACTCACTCGTTATCCGCAGACTCAACAGAACGAAGCCACTGGATTTAATACGAATACTATTAATATGTAAAATTATACTTAAGCACCCCATCACTGGATGGGATGCTTCTCATGTCACATTATGCATAAATAATCATAAAACTTACTAAATAGCATTTAGGTGTAAATTAACAATTTAATAAATAAAAAAAAAAAAACTAATCGTGACTAGATTATTATCATTATTATTATTAATTTGATTATTTTTTATCATTAAGTTTCTATATAAAATATTTTTATATTAATTACATAAAACTAGATACGAATTATTTCTTTATATATAAAAATCCTACCGCAGAGTACTAACACCTATTTTGCAATTCGATAACTTTCCGATTCTATTCAGAATCTCATTCAACTCTGCAGTACGAATATTACGGCGGAACATGTTCCATATGAAAACGGATCGAACGAATACTAAATTTTCTTTTTTTTGTTTCTGCACGCGATCTGTCTGATTTAAAACAATAAGCGGCAATGTTAATAAATTACTCGACACAAAAATTAATGGAATGCTTGGGTCGTCATTCTTCGTTGTTGATTAAGATATTAAGTATATTCGACCTATTTAGCCGTTTGGAATACCGTCTTCGATCAGGCTGTGTGCCAGCTCGTTACAATGGTTTTGTAGCCGTTCTACATATCGTACGTTGGCTGCTTCGATTTCTTCTTTAACCGTCGGTATTTCTAGATCTTTATGAATTTCGTCATTGCGCACGTTGGCGCATCGACTATCGATCGTAATATTTTTGATTGTGTTCTTTGAATAATCGCTATATTTGACTTTCTCGCAATTCCCCACAATCGGATTCCATACGACCATATAGGTTTCAATATTGATTTGTATAGCAGTATTTTATTTTCCATGGTCAATACCGAATTTTTTTTCCTAGTAACCAATACATTTTGCTGAATTTCATATTTATCTGTTTTCTTCTCCAAGTTAACCTTTCGTCCAGGTGCAGGCCAAGATATTTCACGCTATCCGAAGTAGGGATCGTTTTTTCATTTAATTTTATTACTGGACATCTGTCCACTCTCTTCAGCGTAAATATAATTTTTGCGTGCATTTTTGTTTTTTGATTGTAATTTTCCAGGATTTATACAATTTTTCCAAGTCGTTTAAATGATCTTGTAACTGTTTCGATGCCGATGTCACATCGCATTGGGTGGATAGTATTGCGGTATCGTCAGCAAACATTGCTGTTGTTGTGTTTGTATTGAGTGGGAAGTCGTAGGTGTATATGTGATACAGCGTAGGTCCCAGCACGCTGCCTTGTGATACCCCTGAGTTAACATAATTCAACGACCACACCATATCAGAATGAAGTTAATCCCGACTGCTACACATAAATCTTATCTGTTCAGGTATTAATTCGCGATTGATATAACGTGCGACTAAACTTCTTTCAGATTCATTATTATTATTATTATTGTTTATATTATGAGGGGGTTCGTACTTTATCCTTACTTATCTCGACAATCAGACCATACTATTCAATAAATTTCGTTAACGAAATCAATTGATCTTGTACCTATATATATATATATATATATATAACAGATAAGTCCAATTTTGGCAGTACACCGCTTTCCACAGTCGTTGCATATGTAAACGACTTCCTACGAGCTGTACTTTTCCGCGGCATCATGCTGACGTTTTCGCTTTTTGTTTTAGGCCGCTGTTCCTATTTTGTTTTTGGCGATACCAAGGGTATCTTTTACTATACGCTTGCAGGTTGCTCGATCCTGAGTCAATCCTTCCTAATATATATTATTACGAAATGGACCCTCTTATCTCGACGTTGTCTGCCAAGTTATTACGAAACGTAGCTTAATCACGTCGTGGTGATCCTGGTTGCTACGAAATATCCTTAATTCCTACGTCGTGATCGGCCAACTTAATACAAATGAGGCTAAATCCCCTCGTGCTGATCGCCAATTTATTACGGAATTAGGTGGCAGATAATCTATTATGAATTGGACGGCTTTATTTCGTAATACGACAAAACAATTATAAGATCGCGGTCGCCAGTGTCTAACCTGGACTGCTCGTGTAGAACTCGCAGCCGGTGACACACTAATATATATCGATTAAAATTTAATTATTATTACACGAGATTTTAATTTATATATTATCATACATTGTAAATATTGAAAAATATGATTTTTTTAAGTCATTATCAAATGATTTTGTTTTTAAAATAAAAGAAAACAATCACTTATATCATACAATTATTAAGTCACACATATCATTCACGAACATATAATAAGTATAACAAATTGAAATGACAAATAATAAAACAAAAACGTACGACCTGTGGTACCACGGTCTCCGCTGCTGGTGTTTCCGGAAGGACTGATGTCTTCAGATCGTATCCCGTATAATTTTGATGATGGTACGGTTTCCGTAAATTAAAGCATAATTAATTTGATTTATTATTTTAAATTTATTCAAATACAGTCTTGTCTAGTCTGCGATTATTTATTTCTGTTTACGTATTCGACTGACTAGAAAAGAAGAAATGGCAACAAAATCGCTATCCATCAATGAAAAAACATTATAATAAATTACAAAGTATATTGAAAATTCAAATCAACAAATATAAAAATGAAACTCTTCAAAAGTCCTTGACATCAATGAATACGGATCCGAAATCCTAGTGGCACAACACAAAAAGGCTACTAAAACATGGAAAAGAACAGTTTAATATAAAGTTAAACTATAACTGGGCCAGGACAGATGTAGAAAAAACAAATGCCTTCGCTAAACATCTGCACGTAGTTTTTACTCCGCATCCCGAAATATGTAAAAGACACACTGAACATATAATGTCGACGCTGAATGAATCTTTTTCACAAGGATATACAAAAATCTTTACTCCAAAAGAGGTATATTTATCTCTACGTAAAGCACCATTACGGAAATGTCCCGGTATAGATAATATCACTGGTGAAATTCTCTCACATCTTCCACCGAAATTAGCCACATTGTTGTGTTACATTTTCAATGCAATATTACGGATTGGACATTTTCCTTCAACGTGGAAAAAAATCAACGGTGATACACAAACCAGGCAAGCCGCAAACGGACGTTTCTTCATGTAGGCCTATTAGCTTGCTTTGTTCGTTATCAAAAATCCTAGAATATTTAATCTCAAATCGTATTCAATCTATTTTAAATAGTCGTGGAATAATTCCACACCATCAGTTCGGGTTTCGTACTGAACACTCTACAGTGCAACAGTGCCATCGGCTGGTTGACGCAATCTCCTCAACGTTGAAAAAAAAAGAAGTATGCTCAGCTGTATTCTTGAATGTTGCACAGGCATTCGACAAAGTGTGGCATCCCGGGCTACTGTACAAGCTGAGACAAATTCTCCCTTCCGATTTATTTGCTTTGCTTCAATCGTACTTATCCGATAGATCATTTCTTGTTAAAATCAATGATTGTTTCTCTGAAGAGCATAAAATTCTATCGTCTGTTCCACAAGGTAGCTTACTAGGACCGTTGTTATACACAATCTATACAGCAGACATACCAACCAGTAATCAGACTATCTTAGCATCATTTGCCGATGATATAGCTATCCTTGCGTCCAGCTCAGACGTCGTGTATGCAAATACAGCAGTTCAAAACCATTTAGATCGGTTAGTTCTATGGGCATAGAGCTGGCGTCTGCTATTTAACCCGAATAAGTGCAAACACGTTGTATTTACAAATAGAAAAGTCAGCTGTCCAGCACTGAAAATCAATAATGAAGAAATTACTCATGCAAACTCGGTACGTTATCTTGGCTTAATTATGGATAAGAGGCTTACATGGAGGCTACACGTGGCACAGACAAAAAGAACAATCATTACTCGTGCAAAATTGCTGTATCCATTATTAGGTCGGAAGTCAATTTTAAATTTAACGACTAAACGGATCATCTATCTTTCAGTGATCGCTCCTATTTGGCGTTACGAAATAGAGCTGTATGGAAGTATACCTGCAAAAGCAATCTTCGAAGAATACAACAGCAGCAATCGAAGATACTTCGTACCATCACGTCCGCTCCTGTCTACGTCTCCAATCGGACCTTACATAACGATCTTAGGATTCCTTATGTCGGTGACATACATGTACAGCAGTATAAAAAATTATTCGACAAGTTCGAGGTTAGCAGCAATCCAATCATCCGCAGAATGCACACATCGTGTCTTCCAGATAATCCGTCAAGACGTTTGAGAAGAAAGTGGTGTCGCGATGCTAATCACCTAATTGATTTCAGTCTCCCTTCTCCTTCCAGACGATAGCGTATGTCTTTCTCTCCTATTATTGTACCTGTTTATTCCTATTATCATTATTTCGTCCCAATCTCATTCCCATATTGTACATTCCTTCTTCCTCATCGCAGTCTTGTGCCTTAATGGAGGCACTTGATTAAACCCCTCTCTTATCCTTGATCTACGTTGTTAGTAGCACTAAGTGCTGGTACGATGTTTAAAAAAAAAAAAAAAAAAATTATTTCTTTTTATATAATAATTTTAATGGTCCTATATAGAATTTCTACTGCGTAACGTCTACGTGACGTCTTCTTCAAGAAGGCAAAACACGCGTTATAATTTAAACGAATATATTTCGTTATTACGAATTGACTAGACGTAACGATCTTTCGGACCAAAATAATAAGCGACTGGAACGATACAAGCTTAACGGTTAAAGACCAAATGTATATCTCGATCGATAAGTCTATTCACACATATATACAACACGCGATCACCGGTTGCGGGCTCTACCCGCCGTTATTCCCCGGTTTTTCCTTCATAACCTGGCAATCCGCATTTAATTAAATAGTACTTATTATTTCCCAGGTTATTGCTATCATCATTCTATTCATTATGGCTCTATGTTGTAACTTATCAGTTTTTGACAATCTAAAACTATCCTGATGTAAATACCTCGGTTATTGACCGATATTATATTACGTTAATTATTGTCGAAATTTTATTTTTATTTTTTTATTTTTATTTTTTTTTTTCATCAGTACCCCCATCGTCTTAGATCGTCATTTTATATATATATATATATATATATATATATATATATATATATATATATATATATATATATATATATATTCTCTACGTATTTTTATTCCTACGAATATTAAAAAATTTAATTACTACTATTTTATTCACTAATGGACACAATTGCTCTTAACTCGTTATAATATATATATATATGAATTAGCAAGTTTGACGTCTACGAAGTTGTTAAATAATAAATTGATCAAGCTGAGTGAAATTTAAGTGGTGAAAATTTAATTTATTGCTTCATATTTCGCAAAATTGAATTTAATACGTAGCAACAATCTGCTAGGTAAATTCAATCAAAAGGGTTTGCCTGTTTTTTTTTTGCGCCTCCCTTTTACAGCGACCGTAACAGTAACGTCAGTCTGATGGCATACTATTTACGTTAGTTGTCTCCGTCGAACGGTATCGTTCGGACGTTTTCTGTGTGTTTTAAGGGGGATATTATACTTTTGTTCGTATTTTATAAAATATATTCCGTTCTTTAACGCATACCGTAACTTTATGTAACGTTTCTTAATTTTTACGTATACCACAACTTTACGTAACTTTCCATAATTTTACATATACCATAATTTTATAGGCAACGTTCCATAAACGATACGTATACCGTGTAACTCTATACGTAACGTTCCATAGTTTATACCATAATTTTACTTAAAGCTTCATATAATACTCTGGCATGCCCTTCGATCGCTCGCGAAAAAACTTTCACGCCCCGTGGTTGAACATTCGAGACTTTTAACGGGATTAATTCGACCGCGTTTATTAGTTTTATTATTTTTAACGTTTTACTAAAATATCCGTTTAGTCTAAGTGCATCTTACTATTATAAACGGACAATCTCGTTGGTAGGAGTGTACCACCAATTCATGTGTACAAACATCGACTATGCCGTTTGACGTGTCCGAACGAAAAATGTTTTAATATTACTTCCAATTAAGAAAGTTCCTTTAACCGATATTAGAATATCTTCTCTTAATATAATTATCTGCTCTTTGTTCCGTATTTACCGCTCAGCGAATAACGACGTTACAAACCGTATAATTCTTAATCGATACCAAACTTCCCTGGCAGTTACCTCGTTATCACCGGCTAACAAAAATTATTCTGACGGTTCTATGGAAAACAAATGATAAACATCAGATAGATCAATTTCATAAAACTTAATCATCCGAAATGCTCGGATATATTTGCGTCTTCATGGAATTCTTAACATTCTTCTGTCATTTCCATTGCCTCGAGTCTCCTTTGAGATGATTTATGTAATGTCCATGATTCGCAGCCATACAGTGCAATGGGAAATACTATTGTTCTCATTACGTATAATTTCGCTTGATTTCGTATACCCCTATATTTTCATATTTTTATTAGTTTATTATGGTTTCCTTGACTTCATCGTGGTTGCTTCAAACGTACATCTATTTACAGGAAGTCGTTGTTCGGGCTTTGTACTTTTGCCACTGTCTAACGATTGCTATTTGCCTGCGTATATTGGGTTGCGTAATGTTAGTGAGTACCGGTGTAATCATTCAGTAGGCGTAGATTTAATTACTCCTGTGATTAGCCTCATTTTGGTATTTAGCTATATATCCAGAGTTGCGGTATGATGACTAAGCCAAACAAGTTTTCCATATTCCGCAGCTGAGTACACGAAAGCTATGGCTGTCGTTCTGAACGTTGATACAGAAGCGCCTCAAGAAGTACCGGTTAATCTATGGATGATATTATTTCTAGAGTTTGTTTCTGCAACAGCATTTTCTATATGCTTCTGATACGTTTGGGTAATATTTCATACTTCAGCAATTTACTGTTGCGGCGAAATCTGAGCTTCCTATTTGCAAGTATAAATTTCTGCGCGATAGTTTGTGGCAGAGATTGTATAAGTTGAATAAGATAGGAGCCAACACTGACACCTGCGGTATTCCATCGTTTTTTTTGTTGTTGTTTTTTTTATATATATATTTGCAATACAATCTTATACAGATTAAGTATTTTTATTTGCATTAGTGCTCATTTAATACACAGACTTATATACTAAATGCAAACGTGAGCGATCCTGTAGCTCAATAGCTACAATCACAGTTTTTTGAATTTTAATTTATTTGCACGACAGATCATGCGGGTGTCGACGTTTTAATCGTCCGATGTCATCGTTGGTATCCAACAGTTTTAACAGCCTCCGCATTTACATGCTGCTGAAGCCGCTGTTCATGTTTATTTGCTTGATGACTTCCTGTACGAAAGATACGCCAAGATCTCGATGAATATCATCGTTGCGAGAATAGCGATGTGCATCAACTATGGCTCGCAAGATCACGCTTTGCCTAGCCTGTATCCTGTTGATATGTGTTTTGCTGGCACATGCCCATAATTGAATACCATACGTCCATATCGGTTTAATAATTTGTTGATACAATAGTCGCCTATGGATGGTGCTGAACTTTGAATTTCGTCCAATAAGCCAGTATAATTCTTTTGTTTTGATCTTCATCTGTTTAATTTTTGTCCTAACATACACTTCCCATGTTAGTCGTTTGTCCCAGTGCATACCGAGGTATTTAGCAGATTCCGCATGCGGAATGAGCTGATTCTCTAGGTATACACGGTGCTTCAAATTGGTGTGACGATATGTAAACATAACGTGAACAGATTTTTGTTCATGAAGCTTAATCTTCCAGGTTAATGCCCATTTCTGTGTACGATTGATAGCAGACTGCAGTTTAGTCGTTGCTTCAAGCTGGCTATCACTAAATGAAAGTATCGCTGTATCATCAGCAAATGTTGCAATTGTTGCTGTTTCATCCTGGCAAAAATCTACTCAGCTTATATTTCAGCCCCTGATGCCACACTTCGTCAAAGGTTTGGGCAACGTCAAGAAATACAGCGGCGCAATATTTCTTATTTTCAAACGATTTGTTAATGTTCGACTGTAGTGTGCCGTCTCCTTTGATAATTCTTTTAATACTTGAGCTGAAATTTCATCGACAGCTGGAGCTTTTTTCGGATTCATGTTTCTATCTATTTCTCTTGCTACTTCATATGGAGTGAAGAAGGTGAACTTTTGATCTTCACGATAAGTAATGTTAGTAACTGTCGATTCCATATGGGATTGATGATTATGCGGTTGAAATACACGCGATAGATGGTAGGCAAACAGTTCAGCTATATCTACGTCACGTCTTACCCAACAGCCATTTTCATCCTGTATGGGTGAGGTTCTGGCAACTGGTCGTTTTAGCCGGCGAGTGGTTTTCCACAAAGAGTATTCTTTGTCAGCGGAAGGACTAAGATTTTGTACATAAGACTCGAACGTTTTATTCTGAATTGTTTTTATTAATTTACTGAGTTGGCGGCTAACACGATTGAAAATAGTTTTATCCTGAGGATCACGTGTGTTATGCCATGCGCGACGAGCTTTCCTTCTCTCGGTAATCTTGAGGCGAACTTCGAGAGGATACGATATATCCTGTTTTGCACTTGCTTTAGAAAATGGAGTCGCAATTTTAGCGGCTTCTCTGATTACTTCAATTAATCGGATTGAACATTCTTCCAGTTCAGATACAGCTTTTAATCGAACCTGCAGATTGATGCGCTGATCTAATTCATTACGAAACATAGTCCAATTGGTATACTTATTGGTTAACGTATATTTCCTTTCCTTTCGTATAACCGTTGCGCTGATTGTGAGTAAAACAGGCGTGTGATCGGAAGTAAGATCTATATAGCTTTCAACATCTATATAATTACTAGATATGACTCTCATGACAAAAAAATCAATAAGGTCTGGCTTTTTGCGTTTATCAGTTGGCTAGTATGTTGGTTTCCCAGAGGTAGCAATAATATATTGTGATCTTTGTAAAGCTTTGAACAATTCTTTTCCTTTAGTATGTGCAGAGGTTCCCTTGTATACGCGACGCGAACCCCACGCCTCACTTTTTGCATTAAAATCGCCGTCAATAATGCAACGATTTCCAAAAAGACTTAAAAAATGTGTATATTGTCTAAATTTTAAATTGTGTTTAGGAGGAAAATATACAGATACAATGTTGATAACTGTGTTATTTGTATTAATAGCTATGACTGTAGCTTGAGCATATTCTTTACAAAATGATTTTTGTGGGTAGTGGCTTAAGTTTTGCTTAATAATCACAGCTGACCCGCCATGCCCTCCTTCATCAGGATGAGGCGTATGATAAATCATGTACCCGCGAAGTTGAGGATTGTTTTTTTTTTTTATGTAAAATGTGTTTCTGAGATTAGCGCTATATCGATTTTGTTTTGATTAAGGAAGATTTCAAGCTCCTTAAGACGATCCTTAAGGCCATTAGCATTATATGTTATGATTCTAATTGTGGAGTCAGTCATTTTTTCTTACCCTGTTTGCGAGTATTTTTGCTACTCGTTGGATGCTGTGAAATCTGCTGTGAAATTTCAAGTTTACTAAGTCTCTCAGAAACGCTGGTAATTTGTTGAATGATGTTTGCCATAGAATTTACAACTTGTTCTAGGGTAGACTCAATAGTTGATTCTTGTTTTGGTGCTTGCTGTTCTGCTGTGGATTTCAGTTTTTAGTAGTTGTTTGAGCATTGCTTTGGATAAGTGCATGCGATTGAGCTGCAGGTTGTACTAATTCATCGTTTAGTCGCCGCTTTTTACTTTCCTTATTCCTTATTCGCGAGCCGCACGGTAAGCCAACATCTCGTTAAGGAAAGCATAAAGTGTTTTATAGGGAAATAACTGCATAAATTTACGCAGTAGTCCGTGTCGCCAAACCGTCTCTTAAGTTGATGATAGGTCGATGAAAACAGCAACCGTCTTATGTTTTTCTTGGAAGCCCTTTTTAATAAATGTAGTGAGAGGCGCTACCTGTTACGTGCAGCTTCGACTACGTCTGAAACCTGCTTATTCCACTGGTATGTGTTCATCGATAGCATCGCGGTAATAAAACATCCGCTCGAACAGTTTATAACAAACGCTCAGTAAAGATATAGCTATTGATCGGCCCCTCCTTGGTTTCAATATAGCGAATACTAAAGAAGTTTTAAATAGTTTTCGGAGTTTCCCATTCGTCAATATTTCATTGAAAAGGATTAATAGCCAGTTTTTCGCACAAATTCCGGCAGGATTCCATCTTTGTCTACAGACTTCCCTAACTTCATAGATTTAATTACCGCAGTTTGTTCATCAATATCAAATGGTTTTGCCAATTTAGAGAGCGTTCTACATCAGCTCTCTTTAGTTCCGATAGCTCTTCCTTGATTCGTGTACTAACAAGCTTGTCAATAGGAGCATGCGTGACATCTAATATGCTGTTAGCCACTCTATCTGGAGTTGCAACGATTTTTTTTATTCATCGTTGCATATTTTTTGTTTCTTGAGAGCCTTCTCATCAACCGCCAAGATTTCCTACTCGATTTTGTAAAATTCGTATTTTCTACGAGCTTTTTCCATTTTTCTCTCATTGCCATCTTTTTAATTTACATCAGCTATATACTCCGTGCTAAGGTCATCGTGTATAGTTTTGCTCCTCGCATACCGTGAAGCACTAACGATTGCCGGAGAAGTAGATGACTTCTTTGCTTTGAAGATCTTTCAGTACTCTAGCTGTTATGAGATCAAAACTAAGAGATTTTCTTGGGTTCAGTTTTTTTATTACGGCCTTTGTTATAAGCTTCTGTTAATGAAAGTACTTTGCCTGTATGAGGTAATTCGAAGAAACCGGTAACACTGATAAATCAAGATGGCAAGTTAAATATAAAATTTATTTATTTATAATATTAGTAATTATGTTAAGTCAGCATTTATAAAGTCCGAAAGTACAAAACTTAACTTATTGCGATGGAAGTATGGATGATAATACATAGTCCCTTCTTACATTAAGTAAAAAGTAATGAGGTTATGCATTAATTACATACAACGAAAAAAAATATATATATTAAAACAAAAAAAAGAAACTTTTGTTATTATTATTATTATTATTATTATTATTTGATAATACGAGCGCCGGCTGCACTAGCGGTCCATATGCACCCATACTGTGGTGGTCCTAGATCTGATTTAAAAGGTTCAATGAATCTAGGAACAGGAAAACATTATGAATGTGGTCGGCAGATTCAGATAACAGTTGATGTAAGGAAGAAGGAAGGTTGTGCTGGATTCTAAATGTTGGTGAGAGCATGACAGGATGTTAGTATGTGTGGTATAAGCAATTGTGACACTTGGCAAAAAGGACAAAGTGGAGGGTCTGTTCCTTGAAGAAGATAGGAACGGGTAAGATTTGAGTGGGATTTCTTTCTTCTTCTGAAAGGAAATGGCAGCTGAGATATTAGGTTTGAAAGGAGATGGTTTTGTTGATTAGACTTCCACACCCGACACCAGAATTTAAGAGAAATTTCAGATTTTACGTCGCTATAGAGAAAGAGGCGAGCGGAAATGTGTAGAAGCAAGGACGCCTCCCTGGAAGATCGTTCTTCAGGAAAACCGATGTGGCTGGGTATCCAAATGAAAACTATGGAAACTTGAGATCTAGTAAGGAGGTCATGGACGAGCAGTATGCTTTGTAAAAGTGCATTGTCGGTATAAATGTTGTGGCGAAACTTTAAAACATAGAGTGAATCAGAAAGGATAAGGAGTTTAGAAGATGATTGCACCGCGGACAAAAACTCTAGACACTTGAAAATAGCAAAAGATTCGAAACTTTAACAATGTAACTTAAAGTTTAATAGACATTACTCATAAATAAAAAAAATAATAATAATAGGATATTATCTTTTATTCAAAGAACTTCTACATACTAAAAAATTAAAGGAAAAAAATTAACAAAACTCTCGGAGAGAAGATATTACTAAACCTAAGTAGCGGTAATGATTGATTACTAGGAAATAGTTAAATATGAAATTAAATTAAATAATAAAATATAAATGAGATAAATGGAGGATAGTTGACCACGCTACAAAAAGTACAAACTCTGCGATGGTATTGGGATCACGGTTGATTTAAGCGTTAATTGGAAAACTGTGAAAATTTTGAATTTTAATCGCGTTACCAGTTCAGCCAGTAAAAGAAAATCTCCAACATCCCTACTAAAATGGTTTACATTCGCGCAGTTATAATCAAACTTATGACGAAAGGCAGTGAACGCAGGGCAAATAAATAAAGTGCGATGAACATCATTCATCCCACCTGCAGTATAACAGGTGCAGATAGGACCGATAGTAAGACGGAACCTATGAAGATAGGAACCAAACCTGTTATAATCAGTCGACACTTGAGCACCGTAGAAGTTGACGTCGAATCTCAACATTTTCAACCGCATAGAAATATCTGACAGGAAGGCTATCATCCCACTTGCCTTGCCATTTCGCAATTAATAAAGAATTCTTTATATTTTGAATTAAGCATAGACAACACTGATATATTCTACTGTAGGTTAAAATGTTTCAACTCCGTAATAAGGCTCTCTGAGCCTATGATCATCAATGAGAGCAATAAGAAATAAATCAAGTGGCAGAGAGTACCTTACAGATAACATAAGCGGCAGTGGTTGACGTAGTCCGGTCTAAGGAAGTCATTCGAAGTAAAAATTTTTTTCGCTATTTGTTGGCCAGACTAAGTATTATTTTATTAACATATATAGCAGCATCATGCCAGAATGGGCCTGAATGAGGCCTTTATATAAAATCGAACGGTCCCTAAATGATAAACCACGAGAGCATTTTTGTGTAAACGCAACAACATTATTATAAGTATATCCATGCACTTAGTAGAAATGTAGCGGAAATGAGGAACTAACGATAGTTTATGATCGATGATTATTCCGAAATATTTTAATGGTGGGGTATTTAGAATGCACGAATCTGATAATAATTCAAGCTCCTTGATCTGACCGACAAGCGAGGCTTTCCCAAACATAGAAAATCTGCATTAGGTAGGGGAGAAGCTAAGATGTATATCTGTCACCACACTCTGTCAGGTATTTAGAAATACGTGCGAGAAGATTCCGGCTAGCGTAACCTGCATGACAGCACTAGTTTACGATTAGTTACCTAGAAATATAATTCCAATTTCCAATTGTATCGTTTTATTTGTAATAATCAAATTGGTATTGCAGCGTTGTCATAAAATAAGCTGAATGATGGCGGCGAAATTAAAAATTTCCCGATTATTTTATATTTAGATCTGACGCGAATAGTTGAGTAGGTGTGGAGTTACGTTAGTGGTGGAACAGCATGTAAAATTTTAAGTTCTGCCCCAGTCAAGCTTGTACTGTATGCAAACTATTGGCGCTAACATTTACATTAATAATAATAATAATAATAATAATAATAATAATAATAATAGTAAATGCTGGTGATAATAAGAATATTATCATTTAATTTCTACTGCCGAGAATTACGATTCTAAAGGCAACTTCAATTTATGTACATAGTAAATGTAAACGTAGGAGACTTGAAACGTAATAGCATCTTACGATTTGTTATTTCTTCTAAAGAACAACATTATAGTGCCGTCTCCGTATCGGAAGTAGGCGACTACTTACCTATAGATAGTTTGTTATACAGTATAAGTAGCGTATAAGATTAGAACGCCAACAGGCCCGGGGAACTGATTGTAATCGCTTTTGTTATTACGATGCAGCCCTGCATGTTTTTGTGTTGTACTATATTATTACTAGAGCGCATATGGCGTGGTAGCGGTTTTTCATTTCCTTCCACTAGGCTATGCCGACGTCTATTATTTCTTCTATATTTACTCATCTTGAAACATGCGTCATTGAACCATCGTGAGCGTTACATAAATTTTTGTTTTGTAATTTATGTGAAACACGTTTAAAGTTAGATAAGGAATTATTATATATTTTTTTCTCATTAATATTCACCGCGAGCTGACCAAAAAGATTATTTAGCCGTATTTAGAAGAACAGCGTAACAAGAAGGGTATATAGTTAAAACATGCGATGGTAACCACGACCTTAGATTAGGTCCAGGGGTTTTCTCTATAAGCGTGTAGGCCCAGATGCAAGAGTATTTGGATGATTTTCAACCCTCGTAGCAGGGCTCCGTGCATATTGCTATTGTACAAAACGTACGACATGCATAAATCTGTCGGTCAGATTACTGTCTGAAATTTTATTATTGAATACACCATGTTGTTTTTTTGTTTTTTTTTTTTGAGTGGCGAGATTCAGTCGTTCTGTATCCGATCTGAGTTTCTAGTTAATTATTGTATCCACGGTAACACTTTTTCGAAAAATCTTTGACTAAGTTGAATTTCATAAGAAATTATTAATTTCTTTTTTTCTAGTTACACTCTAAGAGTTGTACCGCCGAAATTCGGATGAAACATTTCCATCCGTTTAAAAGATGCGGCAAAAAATAAAACCGGGAGCCAAATATTATATTAAACAGTAGCCGGTGTATGATGTAAATAAGATATCAAAGATTTTCGATTCATGCACGCACGTGTGTGGTGCGGTTTAGCAAACTTAAAACCCCAAATGAGTGAAATTCTGACCTCTTTTATAAGAAAAACAGCGGAGGTTAACGATGTTAGGTATAGGTAACTATTTTACAGTTCTACTTACATTTTCCACCCTTTCAAGACGTGTTCGCTTGCACAAACACATATATTCATTCATATTATATATATATATATATATATATGTAAGGTATGTGTGTTTGCATTATCATAATTTGAATTTGTTCCAGCTGGACAGCGTTTCATTATAATTTTCCCTGTAAAGAACAACCGGAGATTTTCTAAACTTCTTCTTACGTTACGTTTTTCAATGAACAACAGTTTTGCAAACTTGCATACTTCCGACGTGAATAGCGCTTTATCTGATGATTCATTGCATTCCGGTTTTCCTTATTACGTGCAAAATAAGTTCGTTTTTTACGTTTACCCTGTGAGGTTGAAGCCGAAAGGACATCAGGTATATAATAAAAGGAAGATTGATGATATACTAAATTTATATATACATATATATATATATATATATATATATATATATATATATATATATATATATATATATATATCACGTATAAATGTAATATAGACCTCAAGACCCTTCCGATAGTAAAGGTTTATGAATAATAGGTGTCCGCACTACAAGATCGGCTACATTCTAACAGATAATAATTATTAAAAGAAAACATTATTGCCGTTATGTTTTACTTTATAACCTGAAGTGGTCCCGTTTAGGTTAGTCGGTTGTTTGCCATTCTTATCGCAAATGTCTATATGTATACTGTTCACAACTCGAAGGTCGCTCTAGCCTATTCAGAATTTCAAAACTTAAGAACTGTTTGGCATCGCGCGAATCGTAAATTATAACAAAAAATGGTTTCCACTACCGCGTCTCGGTAGTTATAAACCCCAACCAACAGAACCTTCGCAAAAAAATAAAAATGAAAACTAAAACCAAAAACAAAAAAGATGAATTCCCATTCTGAAGCGATGGCCCATCGCGGATGTTTTTTTCACCTTTCGGTAATTTAATATTTCGCTTTAGGCAATACATGCGCTTATATCCACACACACACACATATATATATATATATATATATATGTATATATATATGTACAAAGGTACACGTAAACACGATATAATTTTGGACGAATCTTTGCCAAAAGCAAAAAAAAAAAAGACAATGAGAAGGTCGTATTCTGTTTTAAAATGAAAAACGAAAATTTCTTGGAAGATAAGGAAATTCAAATATACGAGACTACAAAAATTTTCTTCATCTACTAACTGCTACTATTACTACCACTAGGTAGGAAATTTCATTCTAATGCCTTTCCAACAGGAGATAATAAATTCCCGTTTGCATACGCACACATATTTATGCACACACACACACACACGTGTACATATAAGTTGTATATTTATGTGTACACTTTTGTAAATATATATATATATATATATATATATATATATATATATATATATATATATATATATATATATATATATATATATATATAGGCGAGTTTAGAGTAGAAGAGTACATTAGAAAATAAACTAATTAAAATGTAAAATTCGAAATAAATAATTATGATGATGTTGTTGTATGTCTACGAGTAGCTTAAATGTCCGCATCTAAATTCAGTAACTATACTACGACCGTGCTTGATATTGCTCGAACATGCTCCCATCATTCGCGAAAGGCTCTACATGAGCATTCGTTCAGGATATGATTCATTGCCTGGTTTCCTTGTTAGCAGTTACAGGATGAATCAGGATTTTAAACTCAATTTTTCAACATAATGATCGTTACATCTATGGCGGCCCGTACGAATGCGATTCAGGCGCACCGAACTTTTTCGATCTAGGTCAAAGCCGAGCGGTCAGCTATTTGGTGTCTCTATCGTTCTGTTTCTATCTGTTTGGTTTCGTATCGCATCTATCTGATAAGAGCTTTGTGACTAATCTGTTAGTTGGCTTTCTCGATTTCGGCCTTTTCGGCACTTCCATATTTTCATATATTGCTAGATTTGTATCATTTGCCTATTTCGTCTATTTTTTAGTAGTTGCAATTTTCCTTCGAATGTGAGCCGCCGTAATGTTTGCTAGTACTTGTAACCATTCTACCGCGGTTGATTAAAACAATACGTGTAGCTGCGTTTAGTTCTACATCGATTTTTTTCGTGTAATTACCGTTCAGCCATGAGCTGCGTATTCAGCCGCCGAGTAAACCAGCAACGCAAGTATTGATGTCCGTAATGTAGATGGCCGCGTTTCATAGCAAGTCTTCGTGGTGCGTCTGGAAACGTTATAACGACTAAGAATACGAGAAATTGTCGGCGAAATATGCCTTGCACCTCGACCAAAGTTAATTTTTATAAATTAAAAGCAATTCCTGTGAAACATTGATTTCATACGACCGGATAGAGAATAGTTAGGCAGAATTATTAAGTTTCGACATATATATATATATATATATATATATCACGAACACGATGCGCTTATATCAATCCACTGCTGGATGTAAGCGTTCCTCTTTTCCTTTCATCTGTAGATCACGGGCCTCGTTTATCCATTTCACACCGGCTGATCTCTGTATATCGTCCAGCTACCTAGTATCCGGCCAACCACGACTTCTGCGTCCTTCTCTTGGAAACCATTCTTTTATTCACTTCGTCCACCTGTCATCTTTTTTTCTTGCTACATGACCTGCCTAATTTCATTTTAACTGCACTACACGTCCGATTACATTCGACAAATCAGTCTGCTGTCTTATCCACGTATTGGTTTTCTGATCTGATATTTCGATGCCCAATATTAATCATTCTTGGGCTCTTTGTGTCACTGCAAGTTTCTTAACGATATACTTCGTTATGCTCCATGTTTCCGCTCCAAATGTAAATACTGGAATAATGCACTGTTCATATACTTTCTTTTTTAAACTGTTAGGTGTATCTTTATTTTTTAGGACAATACTCAACTTTCCAAAAGCTATCCACGAGAGATGCGTTCGTCTTTTAATTTCATTACGCATTGCTTCCTACTCTGTGATAATATATATATATATATATATATAAATATATATATATATATATATATATATATATATATATATATATATTCACTGACCTGTTTCAGTATCTGGTCATTCAGTTTTATTTGTAACTTTTAAGGTGTATTTGTCATGACCTTCGTTTTATTAATATTTATGGTTAATCTTGCTTTTTTGGAATAGTTATGGTCAGTTATCAATTCCTACTAGGTACCAACATTATTACTAACCAACACAATGTCGTCGGAAAAACGCAAGTGACTGATTTTTTTACCATCAATATTCGTACCTTTAGACTTCCAAGACAAGTTTTTGAACATACGTTCTAAAGCTGCTACGAATTACTTCGGAGACATTGTGTCTCCTTGTCTGACGCCTCTCTTTAACGGTATTTTTCTTGTTTTCTCCACCAACTGTATTTTATCATTGGCGAATTTTAAATAATTTTTATTGTGTTGATGTATTCATCATAAACCATTTTCTTCAAGCGCTTTCAACACTGTCCATGTTTCTAAATTATCCAACGCTTTATGATAATCGATAAACGCCGTGCGCAATTCCATGTTGTATTCTTTGCACTTAGAGATTAAAATCCTCATAGTGTGAATGTGATCATGCGTGCTGAAACCGGATCTAAAGCCCTCCTGATTGCACGGTTACCAGTAATCTATTTGTTTCGTCATTGGATTCGCGATAATACTTATATTGAGCCTGTAAATATGTGATAACAAGCTAATTGGTCTGTAATTTTATAGGCTAGCTATATCACCCTTTTTGTGTGTTAGGATATGATCTTCTTCATTCTATAATCGCGGGATAAAGTTCTCTTTTAAATATTTTTTAAACAGGTCTTTCAGCAAATCTAAAATCTCCTCATTTCCTTCTTTAATCATTTCTAGAATTATACCATCCGGCCCGCTAGCTTTGTTATTTTTCATTTTCTTCAAAGAGTATTTAATTTCACTTGTTGATATATCCGGTAGGTTTCTCTTATTCTCATTTATTGTTAATTTATCTTTTACTGTAGACTTAACTAGGGATCTGCATAGAATCTTTCTACCTCTTTCGATAGTTCAAGGATATCTCCGTCACGATTTTTCAAATTCGTCAGCAGCTTGCTTTCCATTGACAATGATTTCTTGAATACTTTAGGCCCTCTGTTATGCTCAAGACTCCTTCAGGTGCATTTTTCTTTTCTCCTTCTTTTTGAAGAACCTATCCATGCAGTAAAGATTATTTCTTTCGAGAAAGCTTGCGATCATTTCTCCCCTTTTTTTGTTTCTTTTACCTACTTCGTGGATGCATACCGATGTTTCATGTATGTCTTGTCGGGTCCCAATTTTGGCACTAAAATCGCCTACTGTCAATGTGTTTTTGCATCTATCTCTATTTATCGTTTCTTCTAATTCATCATAGAAATATTCCATTTCCTCTTTGTGTATGCGATTTTGTCGGAGCATATTGCACTATCTTTAAAGTGCTGTTCTTACCGAACAGAAGTATTATGTATGCAGTTCTGCCTGTAACACCAACATACTTAACTACATTATTATGCTTTTGCTTAGTTAGTAAAAATCCTACTCCGCTTTGATGGTATTAGGAATCCCCTTTATAAAATAATATAGCCTGCGACTTTAGCTTTATGACAGTTCCGCCTTTTCTGCGAACTTCGCTTAAGCCGATGATATCATTTTATTCAATTCTTCTTCTAACTCCAAAAGTTTCCATTTTGAAGCTAATGTCCGCACATAAGAGGTGCAAACACGCACAAGGCAATTCTTAGTTCGTGCATTATTCCTTAATTTGTTGATGTTTTCGTCATATCCGAGTGATATTAATTATTCTATCCGGTGTTTGCTTCCTTTATTTGTATTCTTACTAGGCGGTAAAGAAACAGGAGTCAATTCAGATTGTCCATTTTGGCCTTGGCTACTACGGCCCTTTTTTTTCTCACAGTCATATTGATATATATATATAAATACATATATTGATATATATATAAATATGTATATACATATATATATATATTTTATAAAATAAATATATTCACATACACATTTGAAACTTGTAATATACTACAATATATATGTAATGGCCACCTGATTATCGTCGTTGGTTTCTCCTAGCCAATTTTGTAGTGCAGTCTAAAGCTTCCGGCTTCTCGATTCCTGCACTGTCCTTATCTTCTAATCCAGCTTCTTTAAAAATAAAACAATCAGACCCGACTCTCTTGGACAACATCTTAAAGGCAATAACTTACCAAAACCCGAAATTAATCGTTCATAATACCTCCGTGTTACCTCCTTGGAAAGACAATCTGGTTCGGCTGGATCTCGAAATCCACAAACTTTGGAGAGAAAACCCGCCCATCCATGAAATCAAGAAAGAAATTGCGTCACGTTCATGCAAATCTACTATGTTTTACACTGACGCATCTCTATTTAATGGCTTTGCCGGCTGCTCAGTTGTCAGAGATGGAGCAATCAGCATTCAATATTCGCTGCCGCAGACATTCTCCGTCATTTCAGCTGAATTATACGCGATGTATCTTGCCATGGAATCTTTAACGCGCTCCGAAGTTGATAAACCATCGACTATATGTTCTGACTCTCTTCCAGCACTCCGCGCTCTCTGCGACGTTTTCAAACATGATCAACACCCAATAGCCAAGAAAGTGACGGAAATGGTACTGGCAGGGCTGAGTCAGAAGGTGACGTTCCTGTGGATTCCAGCTCACGCCGGTATTCATGGGAACGAACTGGCTGATAAAGCGGCCAGGGAAGCTGCTGTGTTCTTGCCGGTTCCGAATGTTCCAGTTCCAGCGCGTGACCTTAAGAAGTTCGTCATAAATGGGTTTTTTTCATTATGGCAGAAGGAGTGGCAGCTAACGCCACAAACCAACAAGTTGCGGCAAATCAAATATTCGGTTGATTCTTGGATAACTTCGCTTTCAAACCGTAGAGATGATGTGGTTATCACCAGATTACGCTTGGGACATACGCATCTTATTCATATCTCATTAACAGAACTTTGGCTCCTGTGTGTCCCGGTTGTAACGTTGTCCTCTCCGTTTCCCATATTCTAGTCGATTGTCCCTCATACTCCTCGCTTCGAACGTCTCTTAATCTTCCTCCTTCGCTCCATCTCCTCTTCAAAGATGATCATGTTTCATTGTCGAACCTAATTATCTTCCTCCATCAATCCCGTCTCTATTCCTCAATCTAATCCTCTTTTCCTATCGTGCCTCTAGCCTTGGCTGCTGTACATGGCACGTTAATTTAATTTAATAATAATAATAATATGTCAGCCTGTAATTGTATAAATACACGTCTTATAATATTGGGTGAGCATAAAATTTTAAATTTTAATTTTATTGCACGACACCTCCCTCTTAAATAAAATTTGATTCTTCTTCCCAGTGACATACACTGTTCGAGGCTGGAGACACGGATGAGAAGAATCAGATTAGAAGTGACAGGCTGAATGATTGGATGAATCGAAGAACACGATGCGTATTATCCGGTCCTGAATTCGGTAATTCGCATCAGTCTAAACCGTTATCGGTCTATGTATCGGTTTCGATTGATTGCAATAACTTGACGGATCGTCTTAGCTATTGGATGTTGATGAAAGAAATAATAAGTAGAGATAACCAGAATTGCCGGAGGGTGATTCTGTTAATATCGCAGATTGAGCGCCAATCTCTGATTGAGTTTTTAATCGGGATCTTATTAGCAGGCTCGACAGATTAATTTTTGATTTTTTTTTCATTCTTGATTATGTTGATGAAAGGAATATGATTCGATTCTTCCAAACATCTTAATAATATTTCACGCTTCGAATATAATTCAATTTTAAGGGCATCTTTTTCGAATTTGTATTTAATTTTTTTTTTTTTATTAAATCTGATATCGCCTAATAGGGGTTTTTCGTTGTAGGTTTATTTAACATCGTACGAAAACGTTTATAATAATAATATTAATAATGATAATGATGATGATGATAATAATGATAATAATAATTCAAATTCAAATTTATTTATTTAATAACAGATAGATATAATAATAATCAAATCATTCAAATCAAATAATTTATTTATGTGCTATTAAAGTACAAAATGAACATGTAATCTGAGAACTACCGCTAATGCGCATAAGTTGCGCGACTTGCGGATAAAATTTAAAAAAAAAAAAACAGAATGACGACACCAATAATTAAACTTAACTCATAAGCACGGTAGTACACAAAGAAAATAACACGTCCACACAAACCCCTACACACCGACCAAAAAGCACCAAAACATAAAGTGGTACATACGCACACATACATAAGTAACAACTATTAAAAAAAAATGTATATAAATATAAATCGATAAAACACAATTAAAAAATAAAATAAGTAAATGAAATAAATAAATAAATAAGTAAATAAAACACGAACAAACAAAAGAAATTAAGAAAACGCATCTGTATCAAAAGAATATAATAAACGCTACTGAAAATGTTACGCTAGTGTTTAATAATAATAATAATAATAATAATAGTGGACGTATAAGATTGAAATGTAAATAGTAATAATGCCTAAAATCACGATAACCCTTATTTCACCTTGGAATAATGTACATATATATATATATATATATATATATATATATATATATATATATATATATATATATATAATATGTATATATAAAAAATATATATATAATATATATACGATATTGTCGCAACTAAGAATCGTAATTATATATAAAAGAAAACGCGGACGTGGAAAAACAAATACAGAACAATAAAACTTGACGTTCCGGTCGAAGACACGCGGATATTGTATTTCGATCGGGATCTGCTGTATAAAACGTTAAAAACGGCGATCGTGCTAATAAATAGAAGAGTGTCGATGGTAAATATTGAATTATCGGACAGGCGTCGATCAGCTGAATCTGCGACTGAGACGTACTGTTACCTAGAACCGGAATTATGAAGTTTCGTCTAGATAACAGCGAATATTATTAAGGTGTAATATATATATATATACAGTACGTATCGTGATCTTATCGAATCGCGTGGAAAACGCGGCAGTTTTCTGAAGGCGTGCCCGTTTACTTTGTTTTAATAATTAATACGAAGATAGTAATAATAATAATAATAATTGTATAATACCACGATGACCCGTCACCGTAGTAATAATATTATCCGGGGGGGGGGGACAGAAAAAAAAACGGGCGTGTGATTGATTCGTCTTGGAACCCCGAAAGGTAATAACCGTTAACCGGTGATCAAATATGTATATGGGCACTTTAACCGAATATTATCAGCCAGGAGGACGAGAAATTTGTCCGGGTAACCGTTGGCTTTTTTCACACACTATTTATTATTCGGTTCTACGTTATTACGTTCCATATGCCGTACATTCGACACCGTCCGGTTGATATACAATGTTGCGCCTATCCGCGACAAAGTTTTGTAGAACGAAAATGTCTCCAGAACAAAAAAAAAAAAAAACCTTTACGCAATATTAGGTAAAGTATAGAGTGTCTTGTAACCGAGGTATCGACGATGAAGCTTTACTATACTTTAATTATAGTGTCTGCTCTGTCGATTGGGAAAAGACGAAAACCTATCATTAGGCCTTGTCAAATTTGGAGCGAGCATTTTTGCCACAGTACCCCTGTATAATTCGTAAATCGTAATCCTGCCGCTCGAGTGTAAGCGTAAATATAAGCGCGCGATCATCGTAATATAATAATCATTCGTGGTCGCAATCATTTTATAATAATAAAATAATACTATTATTAATATTCGTAATAATAATTTCAATTTACACGCTATATTCGTTTAAATCGACGGAAAAATTCTTAATAATTCGATTCGATTCGATTCGATTCAATTCGATTTATTTACTTTTTGTTCGATACGCTTGAATTTATAAAAACCTTTAAAATATTCTATTACACAATTCGAAATTTACAACGTTCATCGAATAATTTTTCATTTGAATACATCGGTTTTCCAGGAAATGAAGCTGTTGACCGAGCTTCCAGGGAGGCGTCCTTGCTTCCACACATTTCCGCTCGCCTCTTTCTCTATAGCGACGTAAAATCTGATATTTCTCATAAATCCTGGTGTCGAGTGTAGAAGTCTAATCAACAAAACCATCTCCTTTCAAACCTAATATCTCAGCTGCTATTTCCTTTCAGAAGAAGAAAGAAAAATGTTATCCTTATCAGACTTCGAATATCCCACTCAAATTTTACCCATTCCTATCTTCTTCAAGGAACAGACCCTCAACTTTGTCCATTTTCCCAAAACATACTAACATCCTGTCATGCTCTCGCAACATTTAGAATCCAGCACAACCTTCCTCCTTCCTTACCTCAACTGTTATCTGAATCTGCCGACAACGTTCATGATGTTTTCCTGTTCCTGTATTCATTGAACCTTTTAAAACAGATCTAGGACCACGGTAGGTCAATGGGTGCGTACCGCTAGTGCAGCCGGCGTCCGTATTATCAAATGATAATAATAATGATAATAATAAAATTTAAAAAAAATGCGCGTTTATTCTTTATAAATATTTATCAAGTAGCGAAATGACTGCACTGTTATAGTATACCGTGTACAGTGCGACTCGTCTTTGCTCGTATCAATATTAACGCATCTATCCCCTACATTTTCCGAAGCTTTTCCCGCTGTTTTAACGACGTCACCCGTCTACTTTCTGTTTGTCTTTCTGGTTGTTTTTTTTTTCATCATAAGTCTTAGTTGTCTTTTTGTTCATCTACCGTCTGATTATGTCCGATTCCGCTTGTTCGTCACTATTATCCTTTGGCCGATATCTTCCGAGAACTTTTGCGCGCGGTTGTGAAAATTCGGATTTCTGAAGAAATTTAAATAGATAATCAGCGACCTATGATCGAAAAAGTTTTTGAAAATATATATACTGTTGCAAATGACGATGACAAAAATGGTAATCTCTCGTTTTCCTATTTTTACACAGGGATTATTACATTCAAACGTTTGGAATCGAGTAGTTGTTATTGAGTTATTCAAAAAACAATGTAACCGTCCGTCTTCTCTGTGTCACCTTACACATTATGCGATTTAATCCGATAAGTACTGCGAACTATCCACTTTCATTGATCCATTTCTAAGCGTTGGCATGCACGTTCTGACTTGTAATTTACTTTTCATCGTGATTGGCAAAATTGCGACCTATTCTCTGAACGAATTATTTTTTATAGTTTCGAAGCGGTGACGTCAGTTGTTTTTGATTTTTTTAACTTGTCCATTCAAAGCTGTTTCATCATTCTTTTCAACTGTCTCTTAATTGTTACTCGTTCAATCTTGTCAACTGTCTTTTAATTATTGTTATTCGGCATCATTTCGATGTTCAACAGTCTTTTAATTGATACTCTCACACGCGCAATCCAGATAGATCCGAAGATTGTGAAGAAAGATATCTGATTTAACAGCGGCCTACTTTTACGAGACGCGTTTACTGTTTGTTTTGCGAGATAACGCGACTTCGATAAATGTTATATTATTAAGTATAAACCGGGTAAAATAAATTTAATTAATTAATCGATTATAATTAATTAATTAAACGCGTACGTACAAAAGTCGTACGCGTAGAATGGACTTACTTATTATTCGGATAACGACCTAACGCTTAATAAAATCGAAAATTACTTTCTACGATGTACGACACAGATTAGCGGACGTATATATTATATATATATATATATACATATATATATATATATATATATATACATATATATATATATATATATATATATATATATATATATATATATATATATATATGTATTATATACGTGGCCTCGGCAAATTCGTTAGACCCGATATTAAGGTATATAACGTCGAAAATTTACGAAATTACCGTCAGACACGGAAAGATACATGTATGTGTGTGTGTGTGATTATCTCTATGGCGACCTTATTAACAATTTCGTTTAAGCGCCGTCACGAGACTTAATTAAGTCGCCGATACGGCCAAATGAAACACAATTATCGACGATGTTCTCCGGTTAATAGTTTAATTTTTTTTAGCACTCATTAAGAATTTTTAATTTTTTTTTTTTTTTATCATTCGATTTTCGCACACCATCTATTCGGAAGAGGATAATAAGTAGCGACGATAAGGATAGAACTCGGTATTAATGCGTTATCTCCCGATAGATATTTAATATATTGTCAAACTTTTTATAAATATAATTAAAGGTTTAACTATGAATTTTTATATGTATAACTATATTTGAGATTTATGCACTTCGAGCTCCGTATAGAGTACTCAGTTAAGATATACCAATAATATGTATAGACGCACGGTGTTTTTTTGTGTAACGCGTAATCGATAATAACACTTACATCGATGATGAATAAGGAATAAATGGCCAAGTACATAAACTTATAAATAATTCGTATCTAAGGTGCAGTGTGAGTCTTATGGCGAGAAATATATTCGATCGTACACCCATGGGTACACCACACGCGGTAGTAGGCTAACCGGGCTGCATACGAAACGCGCGAATGAAAATTAAAAATTAGGAGATAAAATGAATATTATAACGATGGCGACGTGGAATATGAGGTCTGCCAAATGTGTATGCGGAAAAGTAGAAAATGTAAAATTAGACGTGAAACGTATCGGAACTGATATAAAACTGGATGGAATAATGAAAAACGATTTTCGGAGTAACGAGTACAGAATTATAAGCGGGGGGGGGGAAAACAGATTAGAAAAATTTTAAATAAAAAATGGAGAAATAAAGTAGATTAACAGAATAATGATGGTCACATAAGAAGTACTAACAATATAATGCAAATATATATGCGCCGACGTCCGGCTATATTAAAATAGTATCTAACTAATGGGCGCTCGTACGAAGAACACGATATAGTCGAATTTAGCTGCAAATCGTCTCTATAAGTTGTATGAGTTACTCGGAAGTTAGAATTATCGCGAAGAATGTATTAGGTACTAGGAATAGTAGCGGTGATGGTTGGATTAAATTTTGCCAGACAGAAACAACTTGTCATTGCAAACACTTAATACAATAAGCGAACACTTTGTACGTGAAAATCCCGAGCAGATGAAAGTACATGGCGGATTGTTTTCTGGTAAAATATAGATAGAGGAATAAGGTAAAAAAAAAAAAAAACCCCTACAAGCTTTTTAGTAGACGCAAACTTCGATTATATAGTCGCTTTGAAGGCGGTGCTCAAAATGAAGAAAACCTTACCTTAAGAATTGCAGGAAGAAAAATGGAATACGCTTAAAAACGACTCAAAGTTCTAAATAGAAATAGAAAAAAAAAAAAAAAAACATGAACTAAATATTAACATCGGAGGTACAAATAGCGTAGAAGAAACGTGTTCTGGAATTAACTTGGTTATTATAGTAGCAGTTGGACGCAACTTAGAGAAAGTCCCTTCTGTGCCCTCCGTTCTGAAGTTAAGCCCGATCATGTCTTTTTTGAATGCTCTGCTGTAGCGCCCCGTTGCGTTCGGAGCTTTATATCTTGCTACGTTCTTCTTCGAGTATTACACTACCGTATAAACGTCCCTTCTACATCTGGATAATCTACAATTATTACCCCACATAGCGACATTTCTAGAGAAGTCAGCATGCTTGATTAAGATGTAGATAGTCCCCACAGTATTACGTCAGATAAAGGCACCACAATTTAAAAAAAAAATAAAAAAAAAATGAAAATAATCGGTAGAATGAAACTAGTTCAACGGATTACTGAGGAGATACTGCAGACGGAAAAAAAAAAGGAATGCGAAGAAAATGTTAACAGCGAACAAGATAAGTCCTTGAGGAACTAAATTAATAGGAACTGAAAAAAAAAAAATTGAATATTTGGAACTTGAACAACTTCAAAAGATATCGAGGAAGACATGACCTGGTGTTTAATAAAGAGTAAACGAATTAACTATACGAGGATATCGAAAGAATAACAATAGAAGACAAAAAAAAAGACGTCGATAATGACAAAAAGGAAATCTGGCGCTCGTAGATAAAATCTATGCTGAAGTGTTTCCCGAAATACATAAACAGTCGATTGTACATGACTCGAATCCTAAGGTATAATAAAACAGCGGTAATTGATAATATCCGTGCAGAATTAATGAAAAACAACGCACGAAACGTACCAGATGCAGTTTTCTTACTGGTTTCGGAAGTATACCAGCGAGGCAACTGACCCGGTTTGGAGCATTGTAAAACGGCAGTAATACCAATCCGTAAGAAACCAATCGCAAATAAATGTGCGAAATTTCAAAACCGTAAAAGCTTTTAATTTCACACGAATCAAGCGGATAATTACGATTGGAATCTTATTTAAAAATCCCCGTTCGCCTTAATACTACGCGAGATGAGACGTCTTGCGTAATATTGGAGAAAGAACGCCGAACCGCGATATTTATCGTTTGCCTTATTCGCTATTGTAAACCGTTTGATAAAGTACGTCCGAATAATATTTTCCCGTTGTCGGGAAATCTCCTCAAAATCTACTACTGAGGCTTATATGCAGTGTGCACGAACGTGGGGAAAAAAAATTACCAGTTATCAGAACGTGCAAATATTAAGACGAATATGTTTGTTGCCGAAATACCTTTTTCATATTTATCTATCTAGAGTTAACGATTTAGGTGTTGAGATTATTAACTATTGAATAATGTTTCGAGATGGAAAGTTAAAAATTATAAAATTCGCTAATGACCAGGTGATACAAGAACTGCGGATATTCTTCAAAAAATAGTACGCGGCGTTTAAATAAAGTAGAGAAGGTACTACAAGGTGTGGTTTGCAGAAAAAAGACCATTGGAAAGAAATCGCGCCCAGTTTGTATAAAAATTGATGAAAAAATAATTAAACAAATCCAGAAGTTTAAATACCTCGACCATATTATAACAGAAGATCTCCGATAACTGAAATTAATTCTAGAATTGAATTAAAAAAGAAAAAAAATGCGTATTAAGATAGACGTCAATAGAGGTAGGGGCTTCGAAAAAAAAAAGAATATTGAAGATGTATAGCCTTTTATAATGCTGAAATCGGGACATTAAAAATTAAGTTAATACGAATAAGTTACAAACGTTCGAGACGTGCGGACTTGGAAGAAAACGGAACGGATAAGCCAGAAAGTGAACTACGGACAAATTCAAGAGAAAAGATACGTCAAGAGAGTTAGATATCTAACGCTAAATCGGGAAGTCGACAGCTCCGTCACTTAGGTCGTGAATATCTTCTAATCTTCAGTGCTCCAGAGTATATCGGACAATCATCTACAATGTGTTCCAGTGTCTGCTGAAGTTCTCCACATGAACAGGTTGTTGTTTTTCTCCATTTCTATATAGTATACGCACACCTACCTTGTCCCGTCGTTTTAAGTCGATTGATTCGACACCGTTTCCGAGGTAGGTCTATCATTTACACCAACTCCTCAGTAGGATTCATCACCGATCGTGCATTTTTGACGTTAAAACTATGGTCTTTCCAGAAAAAAAAAAAAGGTCATTATTAAATTGGATAAAGAAAACACGATCACGAGTCGTATACTTTGGCGTAGGGATATTATTTCGAAATATCGACGGCGGTAAAATCCGTGCAAACAGATAGACTCTTCTGAGAAACACATTTATAAGAACCATGTTAATAAAAGATACCGGGGGTTACAGAGACTGAATGAAAAACAGCTGCGAAGGAAACACGATTATTAGGACTATACCGATGACGATGATGTAACGTAAACTTAATAAGTACATCGAATTCATCTAATCAAGAGCAAATTATCTATTTCAAAATTACACATCTAACGTTATGAATAATATTTATTAGAAAAATAGGCAATTTTAAAAAAAAAAATAATAATAATAAAAAAATGGCTCTACGACTGGAAAACGTTAAAATCACGCGCAGTATTTTTGTTCATTAGGTTCAGTAAAAGATAATCCGATTTATGCTCACGTAGGTGGTTATATAATATAGATGTTTCCATTTCTTTCAGATTACATAAGCGTGTCTATCCATCGTGTGCAAGTGTAAATCTTCACAAACATTCACCGAATTGTCTGCAATAAAAGTTTTCCGCTTATTATAATATCGTGTGATCGTAATAATAACCATATAGACTAATTAAATAACCCGCATTACTACTAATAAACTTCTCTAGTTTACTTTCCGTTAATTTATAATTAGTCGCAAAATAAGAGATTAACCACGTGATTGGTATTATTTCGCATTTCGTTATTTAGATTTTTTCTCGAAAGATTTTTTTTTTTTTTTTTTAATTTTTATATTCAGATTTATTTTATAAATAGTTTTTTTTTTTATTTCACTAATTTTTTAAATTATATCAACAACTCTATGTCAGAGTGGAATTAGAATTATCTGACGTATTCTACATAGGAAAAGGAGTCGGACAGCGATGTGTAATTTCCCCTCTATTGTTTAATGTATATCATGAACGGATAGTGAGGAAAGTGACTCAGAAAATGGCGATACATCCATCGGCTGAAGAAACGTATTAAATCTAGGATACACTGACGATACGGTGCTCAAATACAGAAGCAGAAATGAAGAAACTCTTGATAAGAATAGAATTAATTACTTAATACTGGATAGATCGTTATTTAATGGTGGTTGATAGGACTCAGAAACTTCGAACAGTTTTTAAGAGTGTACTACTTACAAATAAGGGAGGATGTGAAGAAGAAATAAGAAGATTTGGAATTGGCAAAATGTGCAATAGCAAGACTAAATAAAATATGGAAAGTATATCTAAAGAAACGTAAAAAGTATTTCATGAAAGTCTTTCCCATTGCTACTTATGTATCTGAATCTTGGACGTTAAAAAGATCTATGCGACAGAAGATAGACACTTTCCAGATGTCAGCCTACCGAAAAATGATGAGAATATGAACGCGTTACGAACGAACAATTCTATATTGCAGGAATTAAACATCAGTAATCACAATACAGCGTCAGTGCCTCAAAATTTTTCGCTACATCATTCGACGTGCTGGCTTAGAGAAACTTATTATTCAAGGAAAAGTACCGGGAAGTCGGAATCGAGGAAGACCTCCCTTACGTTTCATTGATTACGTCAAATAACTAACAAAATTACTGATAAATCAAATCATGCGTAAGGCTGAAGATCGCTTTGCGTGGAGAAATTTGACAAATGTTACGAATCTTTTTTTCTTCTTGACTGCATGCGTTAAGTCACACCTGCAATCAGATTAACGCGTATGATGATGATATCCGGATAAGAATTTTTTTAAATTTTACATTTTTTTTTTATCACCGTATTTTACTACACTGCCCTATACTCTATCCCTATCGATTACCGTATTCATCCGCCTACGCTATCTGGTTTACTCTCCAATAGGTGCTACAAATATTGAAGTTATACAATTCCTTTCACTCAACAGACTACATTTACTACATCTAACCGTGAAGCCATCAGTGTTAGTTACACGCGGCGCTATAATAAATAAATAAATAAATTAATAAATAAATAAATAAATAAATTAATAAATAAATAAATAAATAAATTAATTAATTAATTAATTAATATTTTCCCAGCAAGCTGTTATTAGTAAATTAAACGGTTAGTTGTTTCACTGTTGAAGTAACTTTCGCGTATTATGTAAGTCTCGAAAATAATTTTTAAATAATAATTAGGGATAAATGTTTAAAATGTCACATCTTTGCTCATCATAGGAGCCATGCGCTAACAAAACAGAGAAAAAGTTACGAAATTGCAAAGGTTAATTATTCCAGTTACACGAATCCAATGCATATCATTATCATCATCATCATCATCGATAGCTCGTTTGGATCGTCGTGACCGTATGGATTACTCCAAGCGAACGCGTTCATTCGCCGTGGAATTCTGTCTGGCACCTGATCTATCAGCTCACGTGGTAATCAGGCATAAAAGGTTGTTTTTACTACATCCGAGTATCTTGTTATCCTGTCGGAATCATTTGTTCTAGTCCATCCGGTCGTACGATATGTTGCCACCCATCTTTGTACAATGTTTTGAAGACCGTGATACACTTTGAGATCTTTGGATTGCTTCGATGTCCATGACATTCTGAGCATTCGTCTCCTACAATACTTCTCAAACGCGTTAACACGCTGCTAGTCAATCTCGTCGCATAGAGGATAACAGAAAACATAAGAAATGCACTTTTATGTTTAGTGTTATATAGCGAGTCTTTGTTACTTACGATAGCGCGCCAGCTTTGCTATCATTATTCTAATTTCATCCGTCGACATGCCACCTTTTTTAATCAGCTTTCCCAAATACACGCAAGTCTATTCAACTACTTGTAACCCGCATAAACTTATTTAATTCTGCGACTGACTGTCGTTATTTACAATTTTTACCCTAGTTTCGCTTTTGTTTATTGCTAATTCGTAATCACTGCTTATATTTTCCACCTTTTCAAGAACACAAGCAAGCTTTTGTTCCGATTAAGCCGATATGACGGTGTCGTCTGTGTATCACAAATTTAGTGTCAGTGAAATTTTCACACTATCATTATAGTCGTCCAGAGTTCTTCAGCTATCCACCCGCTGTAGATATACTTGTACAGTATCTTAGTATACATCTCGGTCGTAGTATATCTTCTCTGCTTTGAATTTTTCGTCATACATATATATATATATATATATATATATATATATATAAACATATAAATATATATATATAAACGTCTAAATGTATAGATTTCATATATATAAACGAATAAATATGTATTATATAGATAAACATATAAATGTATATATAAACGACTAAACATATAAATTTCATATATAAACGAATAAATATGTATTTTATATATATAAACGTATAAACATATATTATATATAAACATTTAAATATATATATAAATATTAAATATATATAATACATATATAAACAAACAAATATATATATATATATATAAATGTGTATAAAGCCGTTTCATTTTTATAAAGTTCGAGGAAGTATATATTTGAATGTTGTATTGGGCGATTACAGAATCGAGACTGCTCAAACTGGATATTCTCAGCTTCTTTTCCAGCTCATTTAATTTCTTTCATTATCTGTGTACCAGTGCAGATTCGTACCGCAAATTATTATTATCATTATTTAATGATTTATACTATTATTATTACTATTACTACTACTACTACTACTACTACACTTTTATAATTGTTTGTCGTTATTATTGTCATTATTAATATTATCATTTTCATTACTATTATTATTATTATTATGATTTTTATTATGATTACCATTAGAAGGAACGTGTTGTAAACTGGTAAAATTATTTGGAGAAAGAGAGTAAGTGCAAGGAAGTTAATGATCGAATTAGCAGTTCGCGTGTAATAAAGCAAACACTATTTGCTCCAATTCGTTCCGTACGAATAATTTTCTTTACTCCACTGAAGACCATCTATATATTTTCTTTTCTCTACGGTGTTTCCTTCTTTCTTATATATTAAATCGTTTTTTTTCCCTTTTTAACTGTTCCATTGCGTATTATATATATGTATAGATAATGTATATATGAATACCCAAAAACGGGTATCGAAAAATCATTTCGGGTCGAACGAAATGATCCGTAAAATTTATGCGTCGTCATCGAATCAGTTTCACGCGAAAAGAGAAGTTAAGTTTAAATTTAAATATATCTATATATGTTATCTATCTATATATATATATATATATATATATATATAAATGTAGTTAAAAAAGGAAAAAATGAAATAAAGTAACAACTATAACGGCAAAACGATTCCCGAATGAGAGAGTTATTCAAATTTTTCTATAACACAAACTTCGACAAACGACGATGGCGCCCAAGTCGTTAGTAAAGGTAATATAATATCTTAGTAAATGTTATACAGATGGATGAAACTACATAGTTAGACGAAGATACATAGATAAACGTACAAATTCTCTCAAAGCGAGTGAGTAAGATTCGGTGAACGAGCTAATTTTTACAGAAGAAATATATATTTATATATTATATCAATCCGGATATATCTATATATATATATCAATACGTGTATCAGTCCTTCGACTTTATCATCCAAGCTCACCATTTTTTCAATGAAGCACTTGTATATTATATATACACACACACACATATATATCACGTGATCCGGTAATAATATACATCGGAATGCGTATTGGACGCGCACCCGATAAAAGCGAACGTTAAATCTATACGTGGTTGCAACCGGTATTGTCCAACTACATAAACCGGTCTTCGACTTCCTACGAGAACTACGAGTGGCTAGCTGAAAATTTTGAAAATTTCTTTCTGGGTGTCTCTCCCCACCTTTGGATGACTTCAGTTAAGATTTATTTTGTCAATTTTTCGTTTTCCCGACTTTGTTTTTCTTTTCCTTACACTACCACTAAGACCTCTGGAATAGGTGAACAGAAAGTAAAATATACACTTCCGCACGAGTCATCGTCCGTAATGTCTTTCTTTTTAAACGGTTTCGACCGATAAATGAGGAAGAATAAGTGGGGGAAAGTAAATAGTTCGGAATTTACGGTCGAATGAAAAGAGATATCATCGCTACTCCACCATCAAACTAAATTTTATTTATCTTTCTATCATCATTATTATCAATTTTTTTTTTTTTTTCAAAAATCGTATATTTCGGGAAAATTGTTTCCGAATTTACGGTCGAACGAAAAGAGATATCATCGCTACTCCACCATCAAACTAAATTTTATTTATCTTTCTATTATAATTATTATTATCATTAATATCATTTTTTTTTCTTTCAAAAATCGTATATTTCGGGAAATTTGTATGTATAAAGGTGCGCAAAGGACTATAAAAAAAGTAATAATTAAAATAATAAAAAAATAGATAAAGTGTATAGTATCGACGCTTAAAAATAGGAAAATTATATAATTAATCTACATACATATCGTTTGTATATTCGTAAACATGTAAATAAGTATTTCAAACATAAGTGTAGTAAGTCCTTTACGTTTGTAATTATATTTAAGGACAACAGGACAGGAAGACAAAACATAGTCGCAACCATTACCTAATGTGTCATATTATCTACAAACTTTTAATAAAGTAAAACATTATTCTAGAATAAGATTAATAAAAATCGTTCCATATGTATTAGGTTAACTTTAATTAGTTTATACCGTATAATGGCGATCTTATAGTTACAAAGTTACTGCTTACATATAGCGTCAGTAGTGGTATAAATTGTGATACAAGATTTAAATATTAACAACACCGGATAAATAACAAAACCCGTAATGACTATAATTGTAATTATTATCGCCGTTAAAATCTTTAACGTTAATATTATAAATGTATGTTATTATTATTATTACTATTAATGAAACTTATAATTAATAAAATTTACCACACACACACATATATATATATATATATATATATATATATATGTATGCATGCACATGCATACACGTGTATATATACGTATACACACACATGTATTAAAAGGATTGATCAGACGCTGGCAGGCTGAAAGTTAATTTCCTTTTCATAACAATATGAAAATATTCTAACAAATTCTCAGCATTCTTCACATTCAGAATTAAAGGTACGTTTTCATTAATTTGGTATTTATTCCTTATTTCATTAAAGGTATCGCATTTGAAGATAGTACGATGTATATTATCAATTTGTTTTAGTTCGCAGTACTGGCAATAGGGTGAAAGAGTCAACTTGAATCGATGTAAATACTCTCCAAAATGACCATATATACAGGCAGAAGTTACGCATTAAAAAAAGTAATTTCAAGGTTCTGTAATTTAAGCCCATAATTAACGTTCGGAATGAAAATGAATGTTTTCCTACCGGTAGTCTCGATTTCCCAACGCAGTTGCCAAATGCCAATTAATTTATTTTTTTATGTAATTTATCAACTGATGACGTAGTTGCAAGATCAGAGAAATTACGGTAATATTTTGAAAAAATTTTTAAAGATCTAACTAAAGTTAAGGTTGAAGGTAATTTTCTATTCACTTAGAATGGCTCTATCGATAAGAAGTAAATCCGGATGTAAGACTTTTGCAATAATACATGCACCGCTGAGAAGGGGGCAGTTTTGTACAGTGATGATATATTCGATAGATATATCCGTTGATTTTTGACAACAGTCGTGAGAATCCTACGCATAATATAAACATACGCTCCATATCCGAACATAGACTAAATCAGTCCTTCATTTATCAAATAATTCTCTCTTTGTGTCGAAATCCGTATATTATTATTATTATTATTATTTCACGGGATACGTATTTATAAACCATTAATTTCTATCCGACATTCCTTAATAATTCTGGGTTTCATTAAGTTATCAAATCGTTCATCATCCTTTAGGGAACGTTAACTTTATTTTTTTTTGTTTTTTGTATTTGAAAATTTAAACGTTCCGACATATTGGTGTCTGTATACTGAAAATTGTTTTCAGTAGAAAATACACGTTATAATACGTTAGTGCGTATCGTACTTACACGTATATTTCAATAAATTTCAAATACCGGCGTACGAGTTTTAAATCGACCATAAAATCAAGCTATTAAAATTCTGAAACAAAATACCAGATATCGATGAAATTAATTAATTATGTACTTAAATACGAACCGCGGAGCGTTTATAATCAATCTCGTTCTTAATCTTTTATTACGAAATCTCATCGCGACGTTACTTCTGGCGCTGCAGTCCCACATTTGACTGACATCTGCAGACAGACGTGTGGGATAATATTTCGTGGCAGAATTTAATAACGACAATTACGAATTTAGACGGTGTATATTCGTTGTCGGAGTTTTAAATTTATTTCATTTTTTTATGCCTATTCCACGCCGTAATTTTATTCGGATAATAGTCCTAACTCTGGTGTTGCGCAAAACACATCAAACAAACTTATCATCCAACATTTCCACAATAGGGCGCAGGCGCCTAATTTATCGAATGCTACGGTTGTCCGTACATCGTTATGTGAAAATCGATTCAGTGGATGAAGTTATCCGGAGGCTCGCGCATAAAAATGACGCGCTTACAAAACCACCCAAATCAGCCGGTAGTCGAATTTATAGAATCGTAATCGAGACTCGAGCAAACTAAAATGAGAAACTTAATATTGCTGATAAATTCAGACACGGTGTAAGGAATGAGCGAGGTGGTGATCAACTGGTTAATTTCTGCGCAAGTGCGAGAACGTTTATATGCAGCGCAGGTTTCAAACACCATCCCAGATAACTTTATAAGTGGAAATGGAGATTGATTTAGAAATCAAATTGACTCGGTCAACAGCGAACATCAAATTTTAGTTGCAAAAATAAAAATAAAACTACAAGGTATAAAATGAAAAAGAACATTCGTAATAGACAGTATTTAAAGGACAATATTACACAGAAAAAAACGGTAACGAAAAATATTGTAAAATAGATGCGTTCGAGAAAGCCAATACAACCTGGTAATATACAAAAAGGATAATAGAAAATGCTAGTAAAAAGGTTAATATTATTCCTTGCATTACAGAAGACACATGGATGGAGAAAAACACACGAAAATATATAAAAAACAAACAAAAAAAAAATGTTTAGAGGACGAAATAACAACGCAAATATACCGGGGACATAGAATAATTAAACAAAAATCTAGACAAGGAAAAAACAACATTCTAAATGATATATGTAAGGATATAGAAGAAAACAAGAATAAAGACGAGGTGAAAGATATGTTCCAAAAAATTAGGCAAATAACGAGACGGTTCACCTCGCACGAGAAATGATTATCGTCAAGAATAACTGCAGTCGGCGTAAGACACAAAAACCGGACTCGATGAAAGTGGTTGATAAATTTGTATACGTGGGATTTCTAATTACCGATCACGGTGGATGTACGAATGAAATTAAAAACCGAATATCAACAACTAAATTATCATTAGGCCCGCTGAAAACTAAAAAGATATGGAAAAGTCGCGACATTTCAATGAGTACGACAGTGTACGTCTGAATACTCCGGTCTCCTTCGTTTTTTTTTTTTGTGCTGCGGAAAATGCTGAATATTAAAAGTATCTGATGTCCGGCGAATTGACGTTTTTGAGATGCTCTACTGGCGACGAATACTGTGAATCCCGTAGATAAAAAAAACACCAAAACGAACCAACTACTTTGTCTTGAACGATATTGGATCGGATCGACGCCTGCGAGATATAGTAAAGCGGAGCAGAGGTATTTCGGACACGTGATGCGTTGGAACGGAATGAGAAAATTAATTCTTGAAGAGATGGTAGAAGGCCAAAGAGTGCGCGGAAGGACAGAATTCAGATATATACGGATAGAATAAAACAATTAACAGCGGCCACATCGTTTCAGCAATCTATAAGACATGCTGAAAATGAAGACGTATGGCGGACAAGGTTGAAAGGACTTTGAAATTCATAAGATCACGACACTCGGACCGAGCTAACTAATATGATTAAATACATATATATATATATATTATATAGTGAATATCGTTTATAACGACCTTGAAGGGATCCGGCAAAATCCGTCGTTATAGCCGATCGTCGTTATCAAATTTACATGCATACATATGTTTTTTTTTTTTTATTTTATTTTTATTTTTTTATTTTATTTATAGACGCTCGATTTATCATTTGCGTCTTAGAGTTGATTATAAGCTGTTTATTAGGTTAGTGTCTGTAAGGTACTGTAAAAGATTTTTAATTTTGTCCGGGTTATCTTCGAGTATATTGTTTTTATTGTGTCATGATTTAGTATTTTATACGTTGGTTTCTGTATTTTGTACATTCTAATTGTGAATTGCATTCATGGCAGATGGGTGGAGGGGTCCTATTGAGTAGGTGTTGTAAAGTAACGTGTGTCCTGTACGTAGTCGAGCTAGCGTTTTTTCTGTTTTTCTTTCTTTCTAGTCTGTTGTTTTCCAGTTTCCTAATTTCGACTTAATCTGATATAGGTGTGTATGTGTACATTGGGTCTCCCAGAATTTTTGAAATGACATTTTAATTGTTTGTATAAGTATGTAAATCAGTAATGTGAGTTGATTTTATTGTTTTTATATTCATAGGAGTTGTTTTGACTATTCTATCAATGTTTATACGTGTGTGTGTGTTTACTATGTATCAAACTTTAAATATAATACGGTACATTGTGCATATTTTATATTGTGTATTGTACGTTATTATGCGCATATTTATTATGTTATATTACTTTGAACAAAATGATAGATACAGAAAAAAAAAAAAACATAATCAATTGTACATACATTCCATTGTTTAACGTGGAGAAAAATAGTCTTCGATTGTCTTCTGTTTATTACATTTTTTTATATAAAATTCTTGGGCAAGTTTTTTCTTCTACTTCCTCTACTCCTTTCATCATCGCTGGTGTACGCACGTCTTGATTATAAAATAAAAAATTTTTGTATAATCTGGACCCACAACTAAGAAGCTCAGGTAACAGGGGTACGTCATCCATAATTTCTTCTTTGTCCTCTTCATCGTCGTTGTTTCGTGAGTTTGTCACTTCGTTGAGAAGATCTGCATCTGTAATTTCATAATTGGGTAACCAACTCGCGATCAGCTTCGGTATAATCTTTTAATGTTTCTTTTAAAATGGTTGGTGGTAATTCAAGAGACTCGGCCCAACATTCAAAACTTGGTTCCATTTGTCCATTAATTTCACTTGTGAAGTATCCTGCATGTTTAAACCGGTTTCTTAGTGTGCTGTAGAATAGATCGTCCCTATATGGGATCTTTTTTTTTTATTGGGACAACGGAAATCAAGTCGTTATATCCGATTCGTCGTTATAACCATCAAAAATAACCTTACAAATGCTTACATGGGACCTGAAATTTTGTCGCTAAAGCGGATATGCCGTTATAACCGATGTCGTTATAAACGATATCCACTGTATATATATATATATATATATATATAAATATATATATATATATATATATATATATATATACATATATATATATATATATACATATATATATATATATATACATATATATATATATATATATATATATATATATATATATATATATATATATATATATACTTAATTCTTTTTAGGCGAGTTTGTGATAATTTCGTTCTTAAATAAATTCCATCGTACGGGTGAAAATGTGAAGAGAACAGATTGTCAACAATACATACATATTGGATATATATATATATGTGTGTGTGTGCGCGCGCGTGTACATATTTCTATGTACAGGTTTATTGAATTTTAAGCTATTTCGTTTTAATTGAAATCTGCCGCGCTAAATATGAATGAAATGAACAAAATGATGAAAAAGCAACGCTAACCTCGACGGACTAAATTTGGCTAATGCAAGTTCTACAGAATGTAACACGAATTTTACCGTAAGAAATTGAACGTAGTCAGAGAAGCGAATGTTAGTTTTTGAGAATGACAGGATCATCAACGAGGGCAAGATGGAATGAACGTTTTGGAAGTTGTAAAACACGACAAATAACTTTCGATGGGGTCGTGTAGTGTTATATACGAAGCGTCTTATACCTCTTGATGTTCATTTATCTTCAAGCTCGTTATTAATCCTACCATATAGAGGGTGGTTTAAAAGACAGCTGATGACTATCCGGATGTAAAATGTACGCATTAAATGGTGCTCATTTTCTCACGCATACATGCGTATATGTATGTGCACACACACACATATATATATATATATATATATAAAATATCATAAAATTCACGCGAAATGATTTTAGTAAATTTTTGCTATGAAATGTTAAAATATTTTTTTCTAATATATAAATTTATTGACGATATACGTAGTTGTCAAAAAGGAATAATCTGACTACTAAACTTTCTAAATCGGCCGTATATATTGCGTAGTGCAATGACTTCGTTGTCACGAGGATTATAAAATAATCTAAATGAAGTACCGGCATATTGTATACGATGTCGAATGATAGTAAAACAAATCTAAACTAGTAGTGTTTACGAACAGAATGATAATACTCAGGACTGAATGACGAAAACCGTCCGCCAAGTAACGGTGCTTAAATACTTAGGTACGCATCCGAATAAAAGTATGGCCGTGGAATAGGCATAAAAAAAACCACCGAATTAAATGTAAAAAACTCCATATACACCGTCTAAATTCGTAATTGTTGTTATTAAATTATATTACCGCGTGTCTGTCTGCAGATGTCAGTCAAATGTGGGACTGCAGCGCCAGAAGTAACGTCGCGATGAGATTTCATAATAAAACATTAAGAACGAGATTATAAACGCTCCGCGGTTCGTATCCGAGAAAATATTACACAATGACTGGAATGTCTACTAACATCGTAAAATAGAAGCTAACAGAGTAAAAAACTGTATGTGTAACATTCACATAAAACGCCAGTTAGCTTGCATGACAAATTAAACGAGCTTAGAAGATTGCAGAGGCTGCTAGGTTCGAGTAACTATTTTTTTTTTTTTTTTTTTTTCAATGGGGATGCCCTTACGCCTACCCAACGTGATACTGTCCTAACTCATATTTCTATACAATCCGGCAGTTTCACTAGAAATATCGGTCAGTCCGGAAACAGATGTAAATTATCAAGGTGAAGAAGGGACAACACGTTATAGGGAGGGCCATTACGAGACGCGCGCGGTAATTTAAGGTAGATTTCAGAGCGTAATGTTATTAAAGAAGGGCATTCGAAGAACACGTGATCAGCATTGTAAACTGCACGTCCAGCGTGTAGAGGGCAGTAGTGTATACAGCAGTCGCCTCTATACTGTCAATTGCAGCCATCTCTTCCTAGATTTCCATGGTTCTACTTTTTTTGAAACATTAAACGGAGCGGAATTGTACTTATCAGCAGATTGCGGTTTGGTCATTGCTTGTTGCCGAACCGCCTGTTCCTTATGCAGCTTAGAGTAAACATATATTAGGCTCTCTCGGTATTGCTCAAGTAAGTGTACAACTTACAAATTCCATTAAAAGACCAAAACCAAAGAATTTGATTTAATAATGCGAATTGTTATTTTTTTCTCGTAATAGTTTAATAATGTACTCGAACGGTGTAATATGTAAGGATTTTATTATTATTTCGCGCAAAATCGATTATATTTTTAGTATTTCAATCCCGTACTTTTCCTACGAATTAACTTTTTTATTTTTTTAATTAATACGTCATAATGACCGCTTTAAATGGCAAACGAGTACAACAAGACAAATCTATCGAATAATATCTTGTTGTACACTTAGACGAAACTCTTGGCTTAATCATATCAAAGCGAAAATAGTGGAGCTAAATCGCAAAAACAAAACAGCTTCGTTGGTTGCTCGGACCATACTCGCAACTAAAAGTTGCTAACAAAATATTGCTTTACAAAATGTGGCGTTAAAGCCAATATGGATGTACGCAGCTGAAGTTTGGGGATGTGCGTCCAAAAGTAATGCGAATAAGATTCAGCGCTTCCAGAATAAATTACTTCGTTCGTTGATGAGGACACCATGGTATTCTAACCAGACGCTACATAAAGATGTCGGAATCAAATATGTGACTGAAGAAATACAACAATCCGTCGGGAAACATATGTCGAGACTACTAGAAGTACATGGAAATTCCCTCGCAGCGAAATTACTGGAACAATCAATAAGCCCGAGGAGATTAAAACGTAAAAAAAAAAAAATGACTGATTTGGTCTAGTCACACCGAGTTATCTCGCGGATCACGTTGATGAGCGTGTCCAAAATTTCATGATAATACATAAGTCCAAAAAAATCTAGTGGATGACCTCATTGGTCAGTTCTGGATGAGAAGAAATTATTTAAAAAATTATATATATATAATAATATTTTATAAGTTCAATATATTTTAATACGTTGAAAGGACGTTAATTTATTTTAATTTATATGACAAAGATAAATATGCAATTATCGAGCTTAATATTATCACTTTGCCTCGATCGAAAGTTAATTTATGGCAAAATAACAAGCTAATTTGAAAAGAGCCGTTTCCGTGTATTTGCAATGCAAAACGTAGCTGCTGCTGTCACCAAGGATTAGCCGACAGAAGTCGTTTCCAGGGGCACCGCGTGGAGGTTTCTTACTTGCCCTCATAATAATAATGAAATAATATAATAATAATATAACAAATCGTTTATTTTTATATGCTCTTAAGAAGAAGATAGAAGCTTTATTTCATAACGATACATATATAACAAGTTATTGATTGTGGAATGTAGTGATTTTTATTATAGTTGATTACTAAAAATAGTTAAAATCACTAAATTTATTTTTAATTATGCGAAGCTTTTCGGCAATTACGCCATTGTCAAGCTATATACAGTTAAAATTAATTAATATAAAATCATAACATATTAATTTAAAACTAAGTTTACAATTTTACACAAAAATCCTGTGTAAAATTGTAAACTTAGTTTTAAATTAATATGTTATGATTTTATATTAATTAATTTTAACTGTATATAGCTTGACAATGGCGTAATTGCCGAAAAGCTTCGCATAATTAAAAATAAATTTAGTGATTTTAACTATTTTTAGTAATCAAGTATATATAACAAGGTTCATAAAGTTAGGTACCTTATATATACAACTTACCAGTTACCTTATATAGTATTACTAAATGTGGAAAATAAATATGACAAATGTTAGGTTACAGGAAAAAAACAAACAAAAACCCGAAATCAAATATAGTAAATATATATATATATATATATATATATATATATATATATATATGTACGTATGGATATGAAGTACATATGCACGTACATACACACACATGCACATATACATTTATTAACTACACAAAATAAATAATTCACATAGACACGGAATTAAATGAGTAACCTAATTTATAAAATCTACCATTACTACGTTCACTGCATTCTTGTACGATATTTTCTAAATCGCGGACCTGAAGCTTTTTCATCATTCGTTATCCTCGATCTAACCTACGAAATTTCAATTACGTTTCCTATTCTTCCGAACGAAATTTAAAAGTTCTTGTGTACTTCGTTCAATTCTTTAATGGGAAAAAATGAGCTTTCGACGTATCTATCCTCACCAGTTATAATTCCCTTTAATATCGCATGTTGTAATTCAACGTGACAGGTGACATCCGCAGCGAATGATACCGTACGACAAAACAGGTTGATGAAAGGCAAAATATGAGATGTATACTCGAAAAGAAAAAGTATCGTCTTAGCCAGTGACTCATCCAGGATTAGTATCCGGGATGGGCTCAACCCACACGAAAAAAAAATAAACAATTATAATTCGTAATAGAAATAAATAAAATATACACAGCCGAATGTGTAACGAAATCCAACAAGCAAAACAAACTATAAACTATGACGAACGACAACGAAATTAGTAACAACAACAACAAAAAAAACGCACTGGTCACGACCTAGATTCGACTGCCGAACGGAACGGCCATTTTATTTGTTTGTGTTGCACTGTCAGCAGGATTTTCAATCTCATTAGCAGACAGAATCTAAGGAATATTTTCTAACAGTACGTTTTGAAATTTACGCTGCTTTGCACCCACTTCAACGCGACGTTTTTCATTAGCGATAATGCGAGCTCTTTGAAATGTTCTCTTCTGTTTCAACTATCATTTTAGTTGCGAAATTGTTTGGAGCTTCAAGTTACAGCGCCTTCTTGCATATGTATTTTATAATTTTCTAAGCCCTACGGGAGGATATGCCCGGTAGCCCCCCGTCGGTGCACCACTGGCCCCCTAGGTAATAAAGGTGATAATTTAATTTTCTCAACTTTCTAGCGATATATCTAGACTGCGCATGCCGACGTAAATACCTAGATATTTAATTTCGGAAATTTTTTCAGAATTAGTTTATCTCGTCAAGTTTTGATTATACAATAGACGACGTATTTTTAATTTTGATCCGTTCGGACATGTTGTTTACATCATTCTGTACTAAAGACTATATTTTTGAAAATCGTGAGTTCAGATGCTATAGGCGTAACTTGATATTTTCTCTGTTACGGTTCAATTACCTATTAAATCGTTTATGTATATTAAAAATAAGTACCGGAATCTAATAGAACCCCAAAATGTCGCGCCACACTCTCGCCCATTACACATTCTATATTTTTAACATACCTACGACTTGTATACGTCTTATAATAATAATAATAATGATAATAGTGAAAGTACTCTGTGCTAGTTCTTTGTTTTCACGATTCTTTTAATATGTCAACGCAATCGATCGCGATAGGATAAAAATTAGATTGTGTCGGTTTCGAATTCAACGCGGAAAAAATACGAATACAATTCTAGCTTTTTGTTTTAAATAGAGGGTCACGCCATAAACGATTAAAAGTTTGACTAGACGTCCTGAGAAGGCGGGTCGTTGTTTTCGGTACAATTACTAATGTATGTTCGACTATAATTCGTAAATAATAAATAAATAAAAAGTGTATTTTTCCTTTTAAAAATAACAGAACAACAATTATCATCTGCACGTATCGAAATGAAATTTTTCCCGCGTATCGCGATATAAATAATAAGATAAATAAAAGAAACGAAGTTTAAAATAAACTGCATGACCACCACTAAAACCTGCATGAAATAAGTATTGAATAGAATCGAATATGAGATAATATCAGAGTAGCCGTGAAGAGAAAAATAACTATATACGTAAAATAAACTTAAGCTTAAATAATAACTACGTAGCATCGGGATAATAATGTACGTTTATTTAATTATTTTATGTTTATATGTCTTATTAATTGGAGACTAGTGCCGAGTGTAGTCTCTCCTATATTGTTTATATATGCGCTTAGGGTGTAGAATCATTAAACAATTTTTCGGTTCGCTGATATGCGCATGCGGTAATTTCGAAACTCTGCGCGTACGAACTATTCTAGCGTAAAACGGAACTTTAAGAATGATTCTACAACATTTATTTTGCATGGTTTGAAATTTAGATAAGTTAGACTATTAAGACCAGACAGGACACGCGTACAACATGATCGATCTTAAGATACATTTCTAGATAATCAGCTTATTTGCGGTATTTTCCTATTAAAGATAGGATATCATTTAAATAAAGAGGCGCGAGTTTTATTACAATTTGTTTTGCGCTCGATCGATACAGAAGCTAAACTTCGACCGACCTAGCAACCGGTTAATTTAAGTTCGTATTTACCTTATTTATGAATTGAATGTTTTGTGTTCTTTTATCGAGTAGACGGAGATAATATTCTAGAAGAAGCCTAGAGTCGAAAAGAAAATTTCGTGATATACGACGGTTTTTATAATTGCAATTTTCAAAAAGAGTGACAAACAATTTTCTTAGATAGGTGTCCAGCGGATGACACAGAGTGCCGTTAACTCGAACATTTAACACGGCCATTAAAGACGGTCAAAACGAGCATCAGGTGGATATTAAGAAGTTCTTTCAAACGAAAAATCCTTTCCGGATTGCTGCGTGTCTTACAGGTTAGCGCTAGTCGAAATTGAACTATTAATTCGAACAAAAGATTATGACAAACAATAAAACGTCCCGTTTTGCGAAGTGAAGGGCAAAATGAAAATTAATACGCCTTCGAAACCGTTTTGTCCGACGACGCGAACAGGTATTTTTTTTTTTCCTACTTTTCACGTTAGTCGACGAGACTATTTTTCCAAGAAATAAAAGGGATGAAAATGAAGGGGAATTTAAAAGGGCGTAAGTAATCGTTCAAGAGTATAGACAGAATCACGCTCGGAATAGGTTACCTTTTTAGCCCGTTTCCCTACTTTTCTTTTCTTGGATTCGTATAAAATAGTATATCCCCTTATTGTTATCGTTACATTATACCCCGGAAGCTTATTGAAATTCCCTCGCAGTTCGATAATTTAACAATAAAATAATAATAATAATAATAATAGATACTGTTTATAAAAAATATCTATATAAAAAACAAAGTGTACGACGAGGTTAGATTTTATCGCTGTTTTGTAATTATTGGATATTGCATAAAGTTGATAATATCTAACTTGTTTTAGTGAATTACAACTGAAATTTTGAGGTCTGCGGGTGTACACTCAAGTAATAAATATCAAATGGCGTCTAGGCGCAGCCGGCGTACAATGGTAGATCTGTTTTATTTATAATGTCGACGCAGTGTGACCAATGCGAAGACCAGATAGAACTGTTCCTTCCTACTGTGTAAAACATCTCCGTTGAAATGGATGAAAACGGATACCTCTAAGGTGATTTGTTGTTTTATTTGTTTCGTGTTTGATGGAAGCGATTGGCATCGGATTCAGATATAGGAGTTAATCGTTGATTAGTTTAGCCGTTTTGCCTGTTTATTTCGGTGGGAAAACCTGCGTATGACTTGTGATCTGTAATAACATTATATTTGATGTTAATTGGATAGAGTTACAGTTGAAGCACATCATAGAAGAAAGTGAATCGGAACATATTAGAAAAGTTCACTGAGGGCAGTGGATATAGCGAGGTATATATAGTTCAGCAGAAAATACAGAATACGGAGATGGTAGGGTATAACGTAGGAAGTCGTCCTGTAAAACTACAGCACAACCACAAAGTTTGTTAGATTTGGATGCGTCTGTGTTTGGGTTTTTTTTTTTTTTTTTGCGTTCTTTATACCACTTTTACCGAATGGACAAAAATACACTGCGCGTGGATTTGTAAAATTTTTCTTTCTCATTTTATACGATAAAGTTCATTAAAAACAGGGTATATCACGCAACGACGTAAAAACGTCTCTCTGCACTTGTACCTGTCTGTTGGTTAACTATATACAACTATTGTTCGTTCCCCTTTTCCACGCCCCATCGGTTAACATATTGTTTCGTGTTCAGTTTCTAACAGTACATATTGTAAATTACAATTATTACAAAAACCGTTTTTGCAGAATCTTAATGCCACCAGGTTTGCCACGATTCGAGAACTAAACCTCGAGCTGGTATTTTTCTATATCAAAAAAAACTTGCTAAAAAATTTTATGAAAATTGTAAAACTCACGAAAATGAATTATTCGGGGTTATAGGGGGGGGGACTATAATACTAGCTTACGTAATGTACGCGCTACAAAACATCGCCGACTAAAACACCGATTTTTAACGTAATTATGTTTATTTTATATATTTGTTTATTTAATTATTAAGTAAATTAACTTTAATCAATTTTTTTTTAAAATTTAATTTATGCTATTTTTTTTTCTTTTTTTTTTTTTTTGTAGCAGCTTTCTTCAAATTTTCCTCTATAGTGTCATCGTTATACGTTGCACCTTGTTATTATTATTATTATTATTATTATATTAGAGCTACTAAGGGTGGTAATTCGGTGTACTTAGTATACACAATGTGTTGTATTTCATGTTTACAATTTAAATAAAATGTCCGTTGGGTAGGGAATTTTTATAGGTAAATCGGAAATATAAAATTTCTACATAATAAAACAAAATATATATTAATATATAAATTATCGGGATGTAGAGGCTTTTATACGTCTTTTTCCAATACGAAGTCGTTAACCGTTTCATGACCACGGATAGACACTCCGCAACACGATGAAAGTTTCTTGGGTCGATTCCGGATGATCAAAAGTGTTCCGATTAAAATATTCTCCGAGTCGATTATGCGATAAGTAAATTACGAAGAAAATATTTTTAAACGCGTAATCGACAGGACATGCAGTTCGGTGTGAGATATTTTCCAGCTAGAAAATAGTATATCCGACAGTATAACGTGTAGGACACGGCGAAAGGGTCGAGACAAAAACCTAAAGGGAAGTCGCATAATATGACGTTTTCAGTGGACGCTACAAATAAGTCGGATCTTTCTCGCGAAGATATTTCGTAAAATTTTAAGCGAAAAAACTACTATATACCACGATTATTTGTCGGCGAAAAAGCATACGCGCGTCCTGTAAAATTACGACTTATTACAAAACCCGTTATTGCAGAATCTCGCTTAACGTCATACCGCTAGGAATAGGCATGCTCGACTAAACCTCGAGCTCTTATCCGCATCAACAAGCCGGCCGAAAAAAATTTTACGAATATAATTCAGGCGATAATTAATTAATTAGAGTCGCTGGGGGACTGTCATACGGCCAACTTGCCTAATATACGAAAGCCGATTTTTAAACTAATTTTTATTTGTTATTTTATATATTTGTTTACTTCCATATTAAGTAAATTAACTATATAATCTATTCTTCAATTTAATTGCATACTAATTGTATTTATTTATTTTTTCTCTTTTATTGTGGCAATTTTTTTTTTCAAATTTTTCTCTATTATATTGTCGTAGCTTTTATAATGTTGCAGATTTTGTTCTTGTCATTATATTCGAGCTACTAAGGATAATATTTTAGACGAAATGTTTCTCCTTCTAATATATATATATATGTATATGTGTGTGTAATATATGTTTAATGTTCACTGAATGAAATTGGTCCAGCCGAAGCGTAAACTAACTAAAGTGTCAACTGTACCATTAACTAATTCGTAAAGTAAGAAAATTTTACTCATCGGCTTTCTTAGTTCACTAACAAAAAACCTGAACTAAAGACGAGTAGAACTCCGTTTCTAGTCATTCCAGATATACTCTAGGTTATCACCCTTCTAGTTCCAGCGGAGCGTATGCTGGTCGTCTTATACAATGAAATCCTTTCGTTTAAATTTCCTTCATAAAACTAGTATATATATATATATATGTATGTATATATATGTGTATGTGTGCATTCGCAGCAAGAGTAGTACCCTTTGAAATGACGGACCACAGGACGAATCTCGGTAGTTAACCCTGAAGGGTTTATTTTTATACGTACTTACCTTCCTTAAGATATACCGTATACTCTTATATCTCTTTGATTCGATAATGAACCCTCTAGTTATATATATATATATATATATATATATATATATATATATATATATATATATATATATATGCAATAATAGCCTTTGGTACGGTAATTCGGGGCTGACGTTAGAAGATTTAAATCTGTACGTTTTATCATATTCTACCGGGCGTTTTCATTAACCGGCTATCCCCCCAAACGGCTACCGAATCTCCGAATAAGAACCGTTTTATTTTCTTTGAACGTTCCGTAGTTAACTTTAAAATCTATCTTAGCTGCGCCAAAAGATTTTCCGCTTGGAATTATTTGCAACGATAACTGAAAATAGAAACGGCCGTCATTTCGTAAGTAATGCGTCAGCCGCAATTTTACCATATAGTACACCGCTGTATTTTAATACATACATACATATATATATATACATATATATAATGTGTGCATTCTTTTGTATTTCCGCGTGCTGGTTAAATATAATAAAAGTCGGAAAATTTATCGAGTTATTAAAATAAATACGTATAATTATTGAGAAACTATACGACGTAATTTGAAAAAAAATAATTAAATGTCGATTGTGAAAATTATTATAACCGACAAACTAATTATTGAAATTTAATTTTTTGAAAAAACACATTTAAACACTTTGGAGGAGATTTTCTAGCTGGTGAACGCTGCACTATGTACACTGCACGCCCTGTCGACTAAATGAAGATGAAGTAGAAAAAAGAAGCTTAATTTCATAATCAGACGTATGCATAACGAGAGGTTCGTAAGTGCCTTACACCTTAAAACAGTGAACTTAAGTAGTATTACTAAATCTAGAAAATGAAGAAGACAAATGTTAGGCTACAGAGGAAAAAACAAACCAAAATCGGCAAGGAAATAAATAACATATGGGAAAAAGTAAAACAAAAAATATACAAGGTACATATTCATAAATATATACATACATACATATGCACACATACCATATTATTAACTACACAAAATAAATAATTCGACGTAGACAGCTTCGAGCTACTAGGCTATGCCGGACGACTCGGGGATGTCGGAAAAAATCAAATAAAACCATTCCATATTCCGGGGCGGCGGATTAAAAACAACTGATCGAGGATGTTGTCGCGCAGTGAATTCTACGTCGCGAAAGTGGAAAATGAAGTGAAAAATAAAGTAGAGCCTTCTACATAAAATCTCACAATCCCTACTCGTCATTAGTATTACGATACATCATTATTATTATTATTATTATTATTATTATTATTTCCTTATCCTCGGTTTTCTTTTTTTTTTTTTAATTTTTAGTATCCCTATTATTTGCTTCGATCGTTATTATTAATATTATTATTATTATTATTATTAATTATTTCGAAACAACTGCTTTATAACCGAACGTATGGAGCCCTTAATAAAAAGGCTATTTCAGGTATTTTAGTAGTAATTTAGATCTACCTAAGTATAAATGTGCATAAATTAAATATATATATATATATGTGTGTGTGTGTGTGTGTACATATAAGGTTTGTCGTCAATGATAATCGCGTACCGGCGCGGCAAATAATGTTCGTCAGATCTGAGTCTTCATCTATCCATAATTATGGTTTTCATATATATATACATTAAAAAGCCTAAAAGATATTTATGTTTCGCCGGAAAAAGGCAAAGTTGCTGCCTGCTTATTTTTAGGCTTTCTTCCGTTAAAATCTGTTTTTTATCGTCGCGAAAGCTGCGCTTCGTCGCAGATCGTACGGGTTGGGCAGTACGCGGTTACGGAGTATTAAGCCGTAAAATCTTTATTATTTCTCGCTTTGGCAAACTTAATTTACATACCGTTGCAACTTTCCCGGATGATTCTTTCAGCCGTCTTGTTGCCTAGTCTGAGCTTTTATACCCGTTCCGTTTACTCCTTGCTTATTATACCATCATCGTGCTGGTCTTAGTTCTTTTTTTCTTAGTCGTTCATCATAATAACGACCGTCGAACGGCTCTACACTACTAGCGTTGTGTCGTCGGCGTAGGAAGAGAAATTTACTTTGAAAAATATATATTCCAGTCGCTGTTACTATTTTCTTTTAGACGGCTACGCTCGAAACAGAAGTTAAGGGGGAAAAAAAAAAAAAAGAAAAAAACGGTGACTCGAGTCGCGCAACTTAATCGGACGAAAGAAGCGAAGCTTTGAAGATACTCTCGATGGTATAGCGGAAAAGTCGTCTTAAGGTTGGATTTTTTTTTTCCATCTTTTTTTTTTTGTACATAGGTAGAAGCAGGTGTTCAGTATCGTATCATCTCCGACGCGACGTGTATATATGCGGACGAAAATATGTACTTTCCGAAAAGCAGGCGAAAATATTTTGAGGTCGTCTCGGGTTTTGTTTTATTTTGGATTTTTTTTTTTTTTAACAAAAATGAACGCTTAAGAGAATCGTTTGTTTCTTAAGACGGTAGTAAAATAAGCAAGCGAAGTTTATAGCGGACAATCTTTAGATATATCGGACGAAGACCGATATTGTTTTGGCTTTTTTTTTGGTTTTCTCGAAACTCGTCGGAAGTCGTCCTGACGAGGACGATGATAATTATGATTAAGACGATGTAACGACGAGTACCGCCGGAAATAATTACCAGCGTCAGGTGTACGAATGATGTACTCTACAGAACGACCGAGTTTTATTATTAGAACTAAGTGGAGCTGCTGTAGTAGCTGTTCGGTTTCTTATTATCGCGAAACGTTAAGAGGGAGAAAATTACCAAGCGAAGACGAATAGAAACGACGGGAAAATAAAACGCCGAGACATTATTCGTAAAGTTGACACGATCGTGTGCGAGTGACATCGAGGTAACGTTAAAAACGAGTCGCTTCTGATTTATTAAGCGCAGCTTTACTTGAAGCGAACTTTAAACGGAGCTTTACTCGTTCGATTGTAATCTGTTTTACTACGCGGAATTACATTATATCGCGGTTCTTAGATAAAGGGTGGATAATTTTTAACGCGTCCTATTATAATTGAAATACTTTTTATTACATTTTTTGACCATCGTGTCCATAAATTTCCCACTTCTAAAATAAATAAAATAGATATCGTCTCTCTCTCTCTCCAAGTGACCATGAGACAATCGATAAATAAACGGAGATTGTTATTAACTAAGTGCAAGAGCGTCCCCCGGTATCATCTTCCTTTTATTCTTCTAGGATTGTCCGGAAACGTATATCCGGACATGCGAAGTATGATCATCGCTTAGGCTTTGTCGAAGAATTTCTTTTTGATATCGTTGAACGCGCACTTCTTTAACAAATGCAATGATCTTTGTGAAAAGAGTGCGGTTCGAAACGTACAGAGAAGCCGCGATCGTAGTGCGAAATAATTTTTTTTTATCGTTTTTTTTTTTTTTTTTTGTAGATTACTTGTTTTAGTATTGTCGTATAGTTTTATCTCGTATTCGCAGACTGTAGCTCTATAATCGTGAGGTATTTTAACATCTAGACTTAAAGTGCGGCTCTTGTTCCTATTAACGGGGAAAGCACGTTGGCTCGTGCCAAGATTCGTTTACCAATTTGCTAACCATCAGTACGCCACGTATGCATTTCCGATTATTTGACGGTGACTTGTGATATTTCAGAATTATTTATAATTAGCTTCGCGGAGGTAATCGTTGGTAAAAGTTACTACGCGTTGATATTTTTTATTATTGAATTTTACTCTCACGTTATCCGATCACTTTGGTACTTTATCTACGTGTGCCTGGATTGCTGTTTTCGCAAATTCTGAATTTTCATTACAGGCCATTATCGCTATATCGTCTGCAAATGTTGTCTGATTACAGACAGGTCCTACATCAACCAAATTTCAATATTACACTTCTATATTTGGAATAATGCACGTAATAAACGAAATAATGCAGAAAAACTTATCTATATTAATACATACGCGTACATAACTCCCCCGCCTATTTATTCAAGAATCCGTAAATATCTCATTCGATTTATCTAAGTAATATCTATGTATGTATATTATATATATATATATGAGTGAATAACTTTTATTTAGCGTAACTGTTTATTTTTTTTTTTTTTTTTTTTTAATGGGGATGCCTTTACAGCTTACCCAACGTGGAGCCGTAATAATCACTAACTCATATTCTTATGAACTCGGACAACTTCTCGAGAAAAGTCGCTATGTCCGGGAATAAATCTAGATTCTCAACATGCAGAAGGGACATTACATTATAAGGAGGACCACCGCGAGATGCGTAAAGTAATTTGAGGTACAGTTCAGAACGTAATGCTGTTAATGAAGGACATTCGAAGAACACGTGATCAGGGTTGCAGACTACACGACCAGCATGTAGAGGACAATACGGATTATCTCTAAGCTGCATAACGAACAGGCGGTCAGGCAACAAGCAATGCCCAAACCGCAATCTGCTGATAAGCACAATTCCTCTCCGCTTGATGTTTTTGAAAACGTAGAACCATGGGAACCTAGGGAGAGACGGCTGCAGCTGATAATACGCAGTAAGAGGCGACCGCTGTATGCACTCCATATATGTCTGATCCCAGAGCTTTTTATGAACAGACTGTGTAAAGTGAATGACGTCACGAGAAGAAACTGAAGAGAATAAAACACCACTAGAAGAACCCCTTTTAGCTATTGCATCTACCATTTCATTGTCGGGGACTCCTCGATGTCCCGGTACCCACAAGAATGACACAAATATACTGAGATTTTCCAGCTGATTAAGTTTCAACAAGATGGCTGAAATCAATGAATCTGTCATCTTCCCTTTGCATTCAATAGCCTTTAAAATACTCTGTGAGTCGGTAACAACGAGATAATTACCTGGAAGATTCGCATCAATTAAGGACGACAAAGAGAGAAATACTGCCACACACTCAGCTGTAAATGAGGAACAGAGATCAGATAATTTGTATGCACTGCTAATATTAAGAGAAGGCATATATTTTAATGTTATCATATATATTGTTAATGCTGTTATTGATATTATTATCGCTATTATTATTAATGTTTGTGTTTTTTCTATTTTTTATCATTATACTATTCCCTCTCGAGCGAAAGTCTCTCCCTCAATTGTTTCCAATTATATTTATGACGGGCCACTCTTGTTTCCTACGAAAAAAAATTCCTTATTTATATACTCGGTATCGATTTTTTCCTTCTTTTAGTAAGCCACGAACCGTTAAGTTAGTTTCTTCGTCCACCGATCATCGTTTTATCTAATGACAATGTTAAAACTTCAGTCGAGGTGAAAAATAATTTTATCGCGATGCACGATTGATAGGAATAACACAAAGACGATAAATAACGGTTTTTCACATCCTATTTCGTCTATTATCCTTTTGAATAGTTTGCAATGTGGTAGGGTTTTTTTTCTGTTTTTAATAAATACGCGTAAAAAAAGATCGTTTATTTCTATCAACTTAAATATTTATAAATTTTCATATAGGTAGTACTTTATGATCAGTATTGATGGTATTGTTGGTGGGTTTTTCTTTGTTTCAGTCGAATGAACAACTGGGCATACCTTTTTAAACTAGTGCGTGTGTATGCGTTATTTTATTAACTTCTTTCTTTTTTTAACCTATATTATAATTATTATTATTATTTTATTTTTTTTTGCCCCCCCCAAAAAAAAAATACAACGGTTTACCTATTAAACTTTAAAACGTATATTTGTTTAGTAAGTACACTTTTTATCCATCTATGTATACGGTAGTACACGTGTTTGTATTTGTACTGGCATTTTTTAAATTCGGTTCATTTTTGTCGAATTATTTTCCTTCCCTTTTCAATTATCTCTCCTTATCTTTCTTACTGGCAGCATTCTTCTTCTTCTTCTTATTATTATTATTATTGTCTCTTTTTACTGGGTGGTAATTTTTATCGTTCATTCGGACGAATTATACTTATTACTTTTTTTTTTTTTTTTAATTTCTTTTTAAGGCAAAATAAAAATAATATAATTAAAATTAGAATATCTTAAATATCGAGAGGGCGGAATTTCGATTAGCGATATAATTGACGAAGATTCGTCTTATTTAGCGTAGTACGGTAGGTTTATAGGACGCGGTTGAAAATATTTTCCCATTATTCTATGTAAATCAGCTCAAACGAAGTTTTTCTAATAATCTCAATTTCTTCTTATTATTATGTCGTCGCCGTCTTCGTGATCATCGTCATCAACGTCAGTCATCGTCATGACGTACTTTTCGGGCGACGGTATTGTGCCGATGGTGCTCGTTAATATAAAATGGAGGGATACGATTTGAAAGAGAAAATAAATTACCGAAGCGGTTGCTCAGGCCGAAATTTCGCGTTTTTCCCCAGACGATTTACTACTTTGTACTTCATCGTCTACTAACTCGCATCTTGGAAGACCGTGTCTTCGACAGACCCCGACCTTGCCGACGAAAAACGGACTACCAGAATATATTCTAAAATTAGCTACAGCTCTCATTTACATTTTTTCCTACGAATTTGCCCAGATTCGCGACAATTATACAAAATAATTATAAGCTCGTTTTCAAATGATCATCTTTTATTATTACTTCCTTTTCCAATTATCTCGTATAAAGTCCCATTTACATACTCCTACTCCTTGTTCGTTGCCGCGGATTCTTTATATTTCCATCAAGCTGATACCATTTACCAACCTAGGCCGACGGCATGTGAACTTTGAGTTAGTAAAACGCTTTTTATACTTCGCCACCAGACATTTCTCGACATTTTCGAGTAATAATTTTTATTGAATAAATATATATATATATATATATATATATATATATATATATATGTACATATATATTTATATATGTACATCAGGATAATCTAGTGGTCAAAAACACGGACTTCGAAGATAGCGAGTTCGAGAATTACGATGAGCGATACAAAATTTTTTATCAGAAATTAAAAATATGAATAATCCTAAAATATTATAACGTGTAATGGCAAACCACCACGATAACACCATATACGTTCTAGTAACGATATAAGTACGCTACAAAAACACACGGGGCTGCATTGTGTTGTGACAACAAATCGATTACAATCAGTTCTCCCGGGTTGTTATGCGTCTATCTACAACGTAATATTACGATTGCTTCGTACGCTACTTATACTACATTTTATGATAAAACTTAAAAAAAAAAAAAGTTAATTAATTTATAAAAGTTATCGGTAATTACGATACAAAGTTGCTCCGCAAGCGATAACACTAGATATTAACATCTTCCACTAGAACGCGTCGATTTTTATAATCATATTATTATTAAGCGTTTATATGATTTTAACTAGTTTATTATATTATCGATTTAATGTCATTTTAAATTGATAAAATGTAATTTCGTCTTCTTTTGTAGTTTTTCTTTTTCTTTGGGTTTTCCTAATATAAATTAATAATGTAATATCTAGATTAGTTTAAGCTGCATCTCGCGTAAAATTATTCGCTAAGTTCTGTTATATAAGGTTAAAAATATAATAATGATTTAATAATTTTAATATTGCACAAATATTATCTTCTTCTTATTCTACACTGTACAAGGAAATACCCTACCTCCGATAAGAGAGACGGCATTTAATGATAATGATATATGTATATATGCAACAAAAAAAAAGTAGTTAAAATCGTTATATATAAAATGATCACAAAGCTTTCCGGGCAATTAAGCCGTTATCAACTGAACGTAAAAAAATATAAATCCGGTGGTCGATTGAATCCTTTCCGGGTGGCTGATTGATCGAATGTAGGTTTTTATTTATTTATGAATTTTTTGTTGTTGTATGCTCGATTGATGGATGGTTAATCGCTGATTGCTAAATCGATTGATTGGTCAATATTTTTTATTTATTTATTTTTTTTTTTTATTGTTTTAATCCGTTTTTCCTTCGGTATGTATCCGTAAATAATTTTTTTTTTGTATATTAAATTTTATTTTTTTATCACAAGACCTACAAAGAAACTGCCGTTTATTAAGCTCACTGAGAGACTTTAATTTTAAACTTCCAAAATTTAGACCGAACGCTTTATATTTAAATCGAATAAGACATTATTTATAATTGTAGGCTCGATATTTAAATTACAATTTCGAATTTATTCTAAATATAATAATTATCCGTTTATTTTCCCCAAGTATGACGATGAAGTATCTGAAATACATCCTGCTAATGCGGGAGTACCTCAGGGGAGTGTTTTGGGTCCGTTGCTTTACCTGCTTTATACTGCTGATTTGCCTAAATCTGAAAACGCGCTAGTTGCTACATTTGCTGATGATACGGCCGTTTTATGTTCAAGCAGTTGTCCTAATGAAGCGAATGAAATATTACAGACAAGCGTAAATCTCATCACCTCTTGGTGTGAGAAATGGAAAATTAAAATTAATGAAGCAAAATCGACTCATGTGACATTTACAAACAGAAAAATTACTACAAAAGATATTATTATGAATAAAAACATCGTACCAATTAAAACCGAAGTGAAGTACCTTGGACTACATCTGGATAGCAGGTTAACGTGGCGTAACCATATTGTAACCAAAAGAACAGAACTCAATATGAAAGTAAGGCGAATGTATTGGCTAATAGGAAGAAAATCGAAACTCACCTTAAATAACAAGGTGATACTTTATAAACAGATACTCATGCCAGTATGGTCATATGGATGCCAGTTGTGGGGATGTAGCGCAAAAAGTAATGTAAAAATAATACAAACATTCCAGAATAAAACTCTGAGAACACTTGCAGATGCCCCTTGGTACGTAAGCAACGAGACATTACACCGTGATTTAGCTGTACCATATGTGCAAGATGTCATTAAAAACGCAGCTAAGAAGCATGCTGATAGGTTGGATAAACATACCAACTGGACAGCAATTATCCTACTGGATAATATGGAGGAGATTCGCCGGCTACAACGGACGAAACCACTAGATTTACTCTAGTTAATGGCACACTATGATGAAAAACAGCTATGTGAACACTAACTAGCTACAACATCAATGGATGGGGCTATAAGTGACTAAATTGTAATCACCTATGATAACAACTACTGATAGCCTAGACAGGCTAGGCGTAGATTATAGCAGGGATATTAAAAAAAAAAAAAAAAAAAAATTTCCCCATTTTTTTTTTTTTTTTAACAATCATCGAACCTTGGTCATTTAAATACAAATTAAATAATTCGCAATTGAGTTTAAAATTCTAGTCAATGTATTGTAGTGTCACCGGCTGCGGGTTCTACAAGCAGAGTTCAGGTTAGGCACGAAATTTAATCACTTAGTTCATCTCTTTAGAATTTTAAAATCATTGTAATTTAATTTGTGCACTATAAGGCGACTGCGACCACATACTTCTTTTATTATCGATCACGGGATGCAGATACGTGATAAATTGGCCGACCAACACGATGGGATAGTACGTGATAATATATATATATATTATATATATATATATATATATATATATATATATATATATATATATATATATACATACAGTATGCAAGAATGAAATTTGGTTAAGATGTAATAAAAGATTGTGATGGTGGTGCGTCTTATCTTTCGGAGTAGCTGCTAGTAGTTATTTATCAAATATCCGACCTATATCCGTTCCTTCTTTGTTCGGTCGTTGTATTCATAGAGAAAATTTTAAAAATTTTAATACCCTCCTTGGTGATGCGTATGTTGAAAATGAAATAAACGAGTATATTTACTTGTTATTAATTTCGTCATTTAGTAGTGCCGATAATGGTGTAGCGAACTAGTCAATTGTGCATTTATTAGTATGAATAATAATAACACTATATAAAAAGTATTCTTATGTAATTTAATTTGTAAATTAATATTCTAATTTTTTTTAAACGTTACTATTTCGCTACGGTTAAATAACTACAAAACGACATATATATATATATATATATATATATATATATATATATATATATCCTACATCATCTGTGTTTCGCTGATGATATTATGATCATAGCACAATATAAAGATGAATTGGAAAATATGATGAAAGAACTGGAGAGTGCAGTTAACAATATTGGTTTAAACCCGAATAAAACCAAATATATGAAATTTATCCAAAATCAGGAAAATGATCACACGCCCGGTAAAATAAAAATACCCAAAGTAGGAAGTATAGAAGAAACAGACCAATTGACATATTTGGGTAACGTTTTTACGACCGGAAAACATGTAAACAAATTAGTAATTGAGAAAATAATGTCAAATGGCTGGATTGCATACCATAAGATAAAACGTATACTTAACACTAAAACTAGTCCAGAAAACAAAGATATAATATTTAACCAATGCGTGATTCCAGTAATAACGTACGCTGCAAGAAACTTGGTCCTTAACGAAAAAAGTCATAGGAACATTAAGAAAAAAACAGAAAGACGGATGGAATTTGCTTCGCATAAAATTACAAGACAGAATTAAATCGGAATATATTCGAAATAAAACAAAATTCGAAGATGTTGAGATAAGGATAGCATTGAACAAATGGGTTTGGGCATTACGTCGGTAGGCAAGAATATGGAAGATGGACAAAAGAACTGATCCAATGTAGACCATATACTGGAAAGCGCGCACAAGGGAGACCATTTAGAAGGTGGACGGATGATATTGTGGCAGCCGCGAGGGAAACAATGGCTTCGTGAAACGCAGGATAGACATCGATGAAGAAGATTAGGGGAGGACTACATCAAATCAACGATGTAACACAGGCTTTAAGATAAGATATATATATATAATTTTTTTTTCTCTACGTTGTACGGACAATTACATGCCACGACAAACGGTGATGAATAGAAGTATGAAAGATAAATAAGGTGGCAAGGAAGGGAACAGGAAGAAATATATGCGACTAACATCTGCGAGTCAAGATTTCCGAATAGACATCAAGATATTGCACACAGCGTAATGTGAACAAAGTTCTCAACTGGCTACGAGATAAAACGTTAATTGTTAATGCCGCTAAAACGAAATATATAATATATACGAATCTCAACATTTCGGGATTTAATACTGAAATATCACTAGCTAGATATAACTTAGAGTAGATTATATTAAATACCCATGAAATAGACGGTAGATTATCGCGGAATGTCGTTTTATATTTCTAAAAAATTAAGAAAGTTGAATTACCTCTTTTACTATCTAAAACACGATACTTTCCAATCAATCATTTAAGACCTATTCATCTCTGGCGTTATATCAACCGGTCTTAACGTATGGAATATTGAAAAAACACGTCTTAAAGAGAATAATTACGAATGCGAATATAGAAAATAAACTTCTATTCGTATCAGATTTATATATACGTTAATTTTGCCGCAGTTTGTTCTCGAAAATGGTAATAATTTTTTACATATTAACGGATAATGGAAAGACAGGAGGTACAAACAAGGCGATAGTTCCTCATTATAACAAGATTGCAGGCAATTTATGCCGCAGCAGTAGAGTACAATATGCATTGCCTAGAGAAGTAAAAATTAGCCTAATTAATTAACGAAAAAAAAAGGCGAAGTTAACTATTAATTGAATATCTGCTGCAAAGACGAGAAAAGTGTTAAACGATGACAGTTTCGACTCTAATTAATTATAAGAAAATTTCAAAGAAAAATTCACATTCAATACATACTGTAATTTGTAATACGGATAAAAAATTCACACGGTTCAGTCCTATGCAGGTATTGTGATTGACTGTTCATTTAGGAAAATCGCGTAGCTGTATTTTTATATAAAGCCTATGCGAATTACTAACAATTAAGTTCGGACAAAATATTTCGATTATTATAAGTTAACATTATAATAATAATATTTATTCGCTTTATTTTAGTTTCATATACACAGTCAAATGAATCGTGTACGATATCATTTTTATGCCGTTACTTTTAATTATTTTCTCAATGTTAAAATGTTTATTTATCCGTTTTTTATTTAATTTCATTTGTGTATTTTGTAATTAAGAGTTATTTTACATTTCTTCTATTTCGAAATGTACTGGTGTATTTTATTGAAATTAAAATAAATTTGATTCGATTCGATTTGATTCGATTCGATTTGATTCGATTCGATTTGATTCGATTCGATTTGATTATTATTATTATTGTCATTGTTATTATTTATTTTATTATTACGATTATGATTATTGACGTTTTTTCTGTTGAGTTATATTTTTAGACATTATGATTTGCGTTGACCACTGTAGTATATAATTCGCGTTAATAATAGTAGGCGTTTCGCTATTATTCGTACAGCTTAGTGCGGTAATATTTTCATAGGTTCGGCGATTTAACGTTTACGTGTTGGTGCAACTGGATTCAGATTTTCACATGGTCTATCGATATTTCCTCGATGTTGAATGGATAGAAAATACGGGTTTTAGTAAATTGATGCTGTTACGTGTACACCGAACAACCTTTATAACTCGCAGGGTGAGCGCCATCACGCAGTGCACATTTCGCCGGTTCTGTTACACTTTTGTTGCACGTTCTTGTGTCGTGTTTACCAGCACACTTGACACATCGTGAAGGAAGGTTGCAGTAATTTTCAGCGTGATCTAAAAGTTGATATCTCTTAACACTGTTTTAATCTGGAGCCTTTTTTTAGGTGTCTCGAAAACTACAATTGTATTCAACAACTGAGTAATATTGAATATATTTCCGCATTCTCTAATGAACTGTGCTCGACAAAGAACAAGCGATTCTTTGGTTTTATACCTTAATACATTGGTGATTCTCGGTACTTAAAATCCGAGCGATTCTGTGGATTCTTTTATTTCACCTAACTCGGTGGTAGATGTTTTTTAAAACTACTCTAAACGGTTTGTCCTCTATTGAGGAGTGTAGGTGTAATAATAATATTTTTTTTGTCTTTTAAATTTCGAATAATGTTCCGGTGGACGCGTTTCAAACGCCCGATAAGGTTTCGTTTTTAAAATGAATTGTCAGGATTTGCCGATAAAAATTTTCTGAAAATGTAATTACGAATATTTTTAACCAAGATTGGTGATGTCTTATTGATTTTATTAGACTTGTCATTAGTATTTTGGATAGAATTTAGTGTGTGTGTTAGTGATTGAATGTTCGAATTTATAACGGGTATATTATTTCGGTTATTTCCATTTACATCTTCTCGTGAACATTGTGTTATCATCTTAGTGTTTTAGAAATCCGAAGATGTCGCGTTTAGTGTAAGTATTAAGAGTTTCTTCGACTGTTTACTCGTATGTTTAGACACTTGCCAAGTACGTTCATCAGTCTCACTAGGAGAGGATGTGTATTACATAATTGACGTTTTAATTTATACATTATTTTTAAGTACTTTTAATGGATTTATTTTATTTTGGTCGTTGTTAGCGACGTGACAAGTTGTGATAATTATTATCAATCGGTATCGATTGGGGGGGAGGATAACACAGACACTGGTCGTCGATTTCCTCACCTGTCGATGGAAGAGCTTTACGTTGCGAGGGGGGAGCGCCGCAAAAATACAACGTTAAAAAGCAGTCGAATAATAACGACGATATCGATAAAAGATAAATAAAACGATCTTACCGGTAACAACGGTATAAGCTAACAACGTACAAATTGAACGCGATAAACAAACGAACGCACGAACGAACGCGAACAAATTCAATAAGCCAGTACGGTCGTATGGTATTCAATTATAGGGTGCGGCGTCCAATTCGAATATTTCTAGAATTAAAAGGTTCCAATCAAAATCTATATACGTATCACACGATCAACGCACATTGGTAATTAGAAATGATGACCTATATAGAGATCTTAATATAGAAACTGCGAACGATGTAATAAGGATATACAATGAAACGTATAATACACCGCGTCTAATATCGCACCCGAATGCGCTAGCAACAGGCTTAATTAATGAGATAAAACACAAACGTAGATGGAAAAGAAATATACCGTTACATATAATGTAACAATTAAGGTTGAGTCTCATTGGAGAACACATTACTACTAAATGAATAGATATGTTCTATGATGTTTAATGCTTTAGCGGATTACCTAAAAAAAAAAAACAATTAATCCAAACAATTTAATCAGTCGACCTTAAAATTTTCGAGATCAGCTCTTACCTTTATAATATACCTGCATTCCAGGGTGATATTTATTATATAATTGCGATACACGCGTAAATATTATAATAATTACACGAATATTTAAATTAAATACAAAACCAATATCTTTTTATACGCCGATCGAATTAAATTAACAATAATTATAATTAAAAAAAAAAAATAAATGTAATTTCTCTATTAATATAGATCGAAGTAACGCATAAAACTACCTATCGATATATAAGTGTACATATTTACATATATTCCGACCGGACCAAAAGAAACAGAAAATAAGTAAATAAAAATAAAACAAAACTCCCAACTTACCTAATAGAGGTATCTAGACGTTGTTATCTGCGTTAAATTTATAAACTTATATATATATATATATATATATATATATATATATATATATATATATATATATATATATATATATATATATAGTGGACCTATATTATTAAGTAAGGAAACGATCTATACATTGAAGACTTTTCACTAATGCTCTAAACGAGTCGATTAGGCAACTTTGTTCCAAATGCGCTTACTGGCTGCTGGTGGAAACAGTATTTCGTACTAGTTCCTGCATTAACATTGAAGCGCAGGAGCAATTAGAAGTCATCCGACGAACGATCTTGTCTAGGTGACGAAGATTAATTCCCGAAGGCGTGGCTCGAAAGAAGTGACAGCTCTTAACCGGAAAATAGCGAAGTATAAAATTAACTTTTAAACTTTACCTAAAACTTTCAAACATCATCCGCAATATACATTTCGTCTGTATATATATTATGCATTCATTATACATATATATATATATATATATATATATATATATATATATATATATATGTATATATATATATATATATATATATATATGTATATATATATATATATGTATATATATATATATATATATATATATATATATATATATAAGTTTCATGTTTAAAAATCTTTAAACTCCCCATTATGCCTGAATGAGAAAAGCTAAAGAATTAATTTCGATCGCGATGATAATTTCCCGTTCGAGTACAAAATTTATTAAGTAGTGCCTTTGTCATATAAGTTAATAGTTTTTAAAACTAATTTCAAGCGGTAAATTTACGTTCTATAAGTAATTACGTTGTGGAAAACGATCAGTTTATTGTCACATGCGTCAAATATTGTTTTTTTATATGTATAATATACACGTACGCACACGCCGAAACGCATATATGTAAGACCATGTTTTGTTGCGTTAGGTGTGTCAAAGAAATAATACACGGATATATATATATATATATATATATATATTAAAACTATTTAGTTAAAACAAAGGTTTCTTTATTTTTAGTGAGCGCACGATTTTTTCACTCAGCTTTGTATAAAATTATTTAAACGGATATATTAAACATTAATATTAGCTGATGCGATGTAAGTATAAATAGCTAAATAATGTATTTAATAGTTAATAGGTAAGACATAATTATCAGTAATAGTAAGAGATATAATTTGATTATATAATAAAGATTGTTGTGTGGTAAGAACATTCCAAGAATACACAACCTGCATCTGCTATTTTGTCGTCATCCGAATGATGAGGAGAATTGATGAGATTATGTATTGGGACGATGGAAGACGATTTTTTCCAAATCCTAATCTACGTAAACTACTAATGAAACGTCGATGTTTGTTATTATGCACGTGTAATATATTTATTAGTGTCCGACCGAAACAAGATTTTCAGCCGAAACCGAAACCGAAACCGAATCTTCGGCCTCGGTGTTAGTTTCGGCCGAAACCGAAACCGAAACCGAAACTTATTTAGACATGTTAAACTTTCTATTGCATATTAAAATCTGGTGTATTTTATACACAAATACAGATAATTAACTTATGTAAAATACAATAAAAAGTAATAGTTGCAATATTTAACAAAGATAGTTATTATTTATGTTATATTCACAATTTGACATTAAATAATAAATTGAAATTAGATTTAATATTCGTAATTAAAAAGTCTTATATTGTACGCTAAGAAAAGTAATTTTTCTACGTTTTCGCCGAGCAGCTTACTCCGACGATCTGCGTATATTTGTCCAGCGGCACTAAACAACTGCTCGCTGGGAACACTAGTAGGTGGAGCAGAAAGATATTTTAGAATATATGTCAGCATTGCGTTGCAATAATGGCTCCGACAGATAAGATTGAATTATTTTTTCCAAAACAGTTTTTTGATCTTCAGATATGGTTGCCTGCATCTATTTAGGAATATTATCGTGTATATCACAAAAACTCTCTATTCTATCAAAAAAGATATTATTTCTCTCATTGCAGCATCCACTTCATTGGAATAGAGATATTTCGATTTAAATCTTGGGTCCAGCATTGTCGCAGCCATCAATGAAGGGTGCCTTTTTATAAAAGAAAATTTGGTATTCAATGACTCGTACAATGAGTTTTTCATATTTGTCAGCATCTCATCTTCCTTTTCGGATCGAACTTGTAGCTTGCGCTTTAATAATGATATCAAAGGTATTACTTATGCATGCGCCATCAAATCGTAAATCAAGTGTGGCCTCATAGAAAAATTTCAAACAGGCTGTGAGGTTCGTTAAAACATTCCATTCATTACATAAAAGAGTATCAATTTTACCATAAGTATAATTGGTAATTAAACACAAGTTATAACCGGAAGTTAGCCGAACGACGCGAGACAATTAATGAGTCATAATTACACTAAGTTTCGGCGCGGCCGAAATATTTGGCCGAAACCGAAACTGTGGCCGAAACTCGATTTTTTGGCCGAAACTAGCCGAAACCGAAACCGAAACCGAACCTTCGGTCGGTCTTCAATATTTATCTATACTAATATATAAAACTGTACTGTCAGTCTGTGATTTTGAGAATATTTTCATTATAATCACTGCATTGGGCTGCTTTTATCACGTGTAAACGGGAAATGTATTTTTTTAAATGTTTGTCCGTCTGTCTGTTTCGATTTAACTCAAAAACTATTAAAGCAATAATGAAGAAATTCGCACAGTTTATAACCTATATTATAGGATTCGTTCTAAGTGTTGTTTCACATTCATATCACAAATAGGACAGAAATTACAACAAAGTTTTAAAAAGTAGGCAAATCGTTTAAAATTTAAAAAAAAAGACACAGTGATATTTAAAAATAATAATTACACAGGAGAAGCCGTTTGTAACTACTAGTGTATATATATATATATATATATATATATATATATATATATATATATATATATATATATATATATATGTGTGTATGTGTGTGTTGTGTGTAGATACATATACATATAATATGCATATATATGTAGGTATGTGGTTCTCCAGTAAGGAATACATGAGAATACCATTATTTTTATAACAGGTTCTTTTTCTCCATTACAGCTTACATACACACCATCGTGTAGCTATTATTAATTTTTCTTTAACTTTAATAAAAAAAAATGAAGTCCATTGTTCATTGCTTCCTTCATCGATGCTTACGATGACGGTTGGTTACAAGGTCGGTTATAACCAAGCCTACGGCCTAAAAATTAACAGTCGGCCAGTTAGAGCGCCTATCTAATCTTTTACCGTTACCGGTCGTTATTTCAATCTCTACTCTGGCTTCAGTTCGCTTCCATCTGGAATGCGTAGTGCGTGATTTGAACACGGTATAAGGTAGAAAACTTATCGACGAAAGCTCTAAATATGTGTACTTCGTCGTAAACGCCTACGATACGTCTTATTATTAAACGCTAGTCAATAGTTCCGGCGTTATACGGAATTTTTCAAAGTACAATTTTATTACTACATCGTAGTAGTTCCGATTTCGAAGTACGTCGAACTGAGTCCCCTCGGAATTATTCCCTAAATTAGGGTGTAATAATACGCGCGCACGCGATTGTATACGTACCGGTAAAACTAATAAATATAATCGAAACGTGCGAGGCGCCTGAAAACTGGTGGAAACGTGTAAAAGGAGGAAATGTTTTAAAAATGTAAAGTAAAAATTTAGCCAGGCGAATAGCGATATAGTAAAAAATAGAAAAACCGCGGTCGGTTGGCGGGTTTGAGAAAACTTATACGAAATTTTTATAGGACTCGTAATAACGCGATGGTAGACGCGAGTTACGAAAAGCAAACGCGCTCAGAAGAAACATCGGTATGTACTTTTTATATACATATATATGGAAATTCGAATTAAGGGCGACAGACTTTCCGACGTATAGAGGGGCTTTACAATCGTATAAATTTAAATTTCCGTCATACGTCGCGAAGGACGTTACGAATGTAAATTATATTATAGCCGGAAAAGACGACGACGGTCAGCGTAGACGAGCCGATCTAAAAGATTGTCCGAAGAAAGACCGGGGTCGCTTTCCGATGCGAATGTGGTCAATTCCGTTTTGTATTTTCGTTTATTTTTTTTTTTTTATTATTGCTACATGCGCTAGTAGTTGTTATTGTCGTTGCGTATTACATTTACATAACGTTAATATATATATACATATGTATTTCGAGTCAATTTTATGGTTCCGGAGCAAAGTAACGTATTTATGCAAAATCGAACTTAAATAAAAAATAAAATATACTCGAATCCGATAATCGAATTTACGTCGCGTGTAGGGCTGTACGCGCAAACAAATAAGTCTTATTCGCGGGGCACGACCAAAAAAAAAAAAAAAAAAAAAAAAATTAGCCGGAAGAAATGAAACTGACCGTACGGAAGAAGTTCCGGCCGGTCGGTCGGAATTATCATAATGACCGGAACAGAAACGGACGATGAAATCAAAATCGTGAAAGTCGAGGAAAATTCGAAAAAAAAATCGTAATAATAATAATAATAATAATAACGAAATATACGAATAAATAAAAATGCGATAAAATAAATAAAGAATTGTTTAAGAGAACAAAAAAAAAGACAACTTATCATCAATTTTAAAACTTTTCGCTATATAGGCGACCGCTATCGAAATCGAATCGGTCGTATCGTTTGTTCGAAGTTTCTATTTATATTTCGCGCGATTTTCTTCGATATAAACAATCCGACCGATGACGGTTATCTGCGATTATCGTTGTCGATAACGCACCCGTCTATAGAGTTCTAGATTATAATTTCGTCATCGATCTTCCGATGTACACGCTATCGTGAAGATAATTAATAATATATCAATATATCGTAAACGCGAGCGCCTACGATAAAATCCTTCGCGTCGACACCGGCGATGGTCCACCTATTCCGAGCGGACGTTCCTCAACCAGGGATTAATTGTCCGTTTATGTTTATACCGCGCCGAACCGTTCTTTCCAAACAGACAGCTTTTCAGCCGGATAATCGGCGGAATTGAGAAGTTAATTAACTAATGACGATTATCATACTTGTCACAGGTAATGGCATCATGTCGGATGATAAGTGAGCGCGAACTTCATCTCCGTATTATAAAGGAAACAACATCTCGGCCGATTGACCAGGTTTCTAACGGAAGAAACCTGTCCAGCTTTCAGCCGACACACCAATAATTTGACGATACCGACCGCAATTTCTCGATTTTTTTTTTCCGTCTGATTACTGTTCAACCATACTGCGCTGCATGTTCAAGCAGACCAGCGCAAGTACCGATGTCCGTAATGATGGTGTCTTCGTCGTGCGTCTGGAAACGTTATAACGGCTAAGAAACTGAGAAATTATGTAACCTGCACCTCCTGCCAGTTAGCGATAGAAGAAGAAACGAAATGAAGCATATAAATGATAGTAATAAAATAAGCAGATATAAATATTAGATCGACCATATATTACACCTAGCGTATGACCATTAGGTCCGTGGCCTGTATTTATCATTATTATTATCGTCGTCGTCGTCGTCGTAAAACAGAAAAAACAAGTTCTACGAGAAAATGATTACAGCGCGTCGCGTAAATAATTCCTGCGCGGTGGTTTACGATTCGACGACATCCTTAATTCCCGCCGCGAAAAATGGTAATCATTAACCGACGAACTAGTTAACCTTTTCAGTCGCAATGTCCTCCATCCGGTACGTAATAAGGTTTAGCTGAAATTAAAACGTTCCAACCTTATTTTATATCCTCACCTCTGAAATGTGTAATTTTATGTAAAAGAAAAAAAATCATAATATCCGACTGAATGAGTTAATCTAGAGGCGTTTCTTTTCCCCGAAACGATATCTTGTCGGTGATAAAATTACGTATGTTACGTTCGTTGCGACATCGATAGCGCACGAATTTGTAGACACATTTCCGAGCATTGAATAAATATAAATATTTACAAAAACCGACTTCAGATATCCACCGAAATGCGTAATTTAACGCTGGAAAAAGATCTCACACTTATAGGCGTTATCTAATATTTGAAGCTCCCTACTCCTCACCCGCGTTCGTTCCATTCTGCGCTAGTTCAATATGTAACCGCATCTTTCTTGTCCTCACGTGCGAATCTATTTACCTGTTAAACAGTTTTACCGTGTTTCAATATTTTCTGGGAACTAGCTGAATATATATATATATATATATATATATATATATATATATATATATATATATATATATATATATATGTAAGATTTACGCTCGGATTTAATATTGTATTTGATGGCAACTTGACAGAAGAAATCGAAAATCAACGAACGAAAATTAAATAAACATCTCTCTCACGGAGAAATTACGAAACTAAAACTAACTCTTCACATTACAACAGATAACATACAAACGTCGCTGTTATCTAAAGAACGATCTAATCGTACTTTATATCCCACTGAAGGGTGGAGGGGAATTAGGTGTAAGTATCAAATGAAGATGGATAAAGTTTGGATACATGAAAGTAATTTTATTTACTTTTTCGGATTCCAGAGTTAACTTTGTAAATTGAATTTGAGATTTTTTCTAGTTCCGATTCATTCCGATTTAGACTGTTTTCATTAGGCACATATACGAAATCACCTATTTCAAAGGTTGGAATTTTTCGTTTTTTGTCGAATCATTTTTTAATAATTTCACGTTTTGAATTTTCAAGGGCTTGTATCCTGTCTTCATCCAGGTTTCTTTGAACTTTACAATTATTTGGAATAATGTTTACATCTATATTATTTAGTACATAATATGGGCTAAATTTAGTAGATGTATGAATAGTATTATTACATTCTTTAACACGCTGTTCTGCAATAATAGGCCATGTTTACGATTCGATGGGTTTTCGTTAATTTTACATCTAATGCGATTAATTCAGTTTAATCGTTCATTTAAATCATTCGGAAAAACACAATCGACAGCAGTGAAAATTAAGTTTATATTTCTTTAAAAAAGATTTAAATTCATTCGAATTAATACCATTGATCGGTCAATATTATTTGAACACCTCTTGACAAAATTTTATTTAAGAAAGCTATAAAATCGTGCCTTTGTTGGGTTTTTGATGTAAGAATCATAACGAGTAAAATGATCCACACGTATATGAAGAAACCCTTTCGGTGAGTGGTTACCACCAAAACCACCCACCGTATCTAAAGACGTTATTTCATAGGGACGAGTATAATTGAGAAAGATGGCCATAAACCAAAGGAATCCACGATTTATTTTTTATACAAACTTTACAAGACTGACAAAATTTCACTATTAACTTTCTCGTGTTTTTACAAAAATAAAATGACGATATCTTTAATTCAATTTATTTTGAACCAATGTGGGCAAATGTATTATGAATTTTTGTAATTAGTTCATGACAAAATTCTGTAGAAATAAGTATTTTATTAGTATTTTCATGTTGAGTATAGAATATGTCGCCATGTTTTACTATAATTTGATGGGAAGTTATCTTTAAATTTACTTAGATCTTTAATTATTTCATTAAATTCGATAAAGTTTACAATTTTGAGATTATCCGGAAATTCCGAAGCATCTAAAACGGGATTTCGAGAAAGACAGTCAGCTTCAATATGGATAAGTCCTGGGCCATATTTTACTTTAAAACTATACTACGACGAATAAAACATCATATGTCCCAGCTGTTCGTCAGTCCGAGAATTTATTTTTAAATTTCGTAAAGGTTTATGATCGGAGTGAACTATAAATTCGATATGTATAAGCCAATAATGTCAGTACATTAAGGCTTCTTTAATAGCCAAGCATTCAAGTAATATAGCTTTTTTCCGTTTTAGATGTAAGTTTAATTTTTTTTTTTTTAAATAAGCTACTGGTCTAAATGTACCATCATCCAGTTTCTGCTTCAAAATTGCTGCTATACCGGTGATGTTTAGCAACAGTTTGTACAATAGTTTCTTTAACTGGATTAAACATAGCCAGAAACAGCTCCGAGTAAAAATAATTTTTTATAGAATTAACACTTCGCATTCATCAGTCCAATTGAAAATGACGTTTTTACGAAGTAAATTGTGAAAAAGTTCAAGAATCTGAGTTACATCAGGTATATAATTACGATAAAAATTTAATTTACCTAAAAATTATCTGATATTTGTTTTATTCTTTGGGGTTGGAAAAATTTTATAGTGAGTACATTATCACGAATAGGTTTCGTTACGTTATTTTCTATTATATGACCAAGATATTTAACACTGTTTTTAGCAAAATCACATTTTAACAGTTTAAGTCTAAAACCTTCTTTAACGGCCATCTTACTTCGCTAACATCGAGTATGGCTGCAGCCTTTTCATCTTCTCAATAACGTTATGGGATTTATCGCTTTAATCTAAACTACGAACGTTCCAAGTTCCTATTTTTGTTATCTTGTTAAGATATTTTTCAGTCAAGTGACTTGACAAGAAAATGATCCAAGTTTTGCGATACGTTTTTTCCCTCCTCGCAAAGTTACATACCATCGACGGTATGGGGGAATTCGAGTCAAGCTGCACCGCTGCAGCAGACCGCCCATTGCCTGATATGCCCATTCGAGCATATCCAACGAGTGCAGCACATTTGCAGTTGTCTTGACGTACCATATTTGCCCGGAACCTGTACAGTGGTGGTTTTCCGTTACATTCGTCTGGATTTTCTGTTAGTGTTTACTCTCTTAGCTTTCGGGTAAAAAACCTTTCCACAAGGTAGTGGAATTTGTTTTCTGTCAGGGTACTCTCCTTTAGCCTTTGAGTAAAAACTCTGACCGCAAAACAGCGGGTTGTTACTGAGGTGGTAACGATTTTAGGTTTTTACTGCGACCTAAAAGTCCGCCGAGAGAGAGACAGTCATAGGATTTCTGCAAACTTTTAGTGGACAGGTTCTCAAGCTGCCCATCTGAATCCTTGGGTCTACTGGAATTATTTGCTAGAGACTTTCCGCCAGTAGCGCTCTTGGTCCGCGACGGCTTTTATTCGCAGCTGGCCAGTGTATCTACTGGTCGTTCCACTATCCGCCACTCGTGAGCACGCCCCGTTCCGGTTACAGGATCCCAGGCGGTACATAGTACCACCTGGGGGGACGAACTAAAACTAACTCTTTACATTACAACAGATAACATACAAACGTGGCTGTTATCTAAAGAACGATCTAATCGTACTTTACATATATATATAATATATATATATATGTATACCTCTGAGGGTAGTTGTACATTATAGATATTCTTTCAGGGATTCTTCGGAGACGAGACGTTTCCACAGGTTTTGCGTGTAGTGGAATGTCGTATGGATAAGTAAATTAGCTGAGAATAACAAATAATCAGATGACGATAGTAACCAACATACATACCGCGGATACCGAAAGCAACTGGAAAACATATAGCTGTGCGTATTCGTTCAGTTGGTTCTTTTCGTGTTCAGTTTTTTCGTTCAATTTTATTATCTATTATCTCTACGCTCAGCTGTTGCTTATTTAATTTTTCATACCTTTAATACGGGTAAATTTCTTTCGAATGGATACGAGTAAAAGTATTAAAACACCATTAACAGAAATGAATTAGGTACGGAGACAGTATGCTGATTAATAGGATACGAGAGTTATTTAATAAATGTCTGAAAGAAAAACAAATACCGCCTAATAATCCTAACTTTTAACAATTACACAGTCATATTAGTGCACATACATGCAAATAAATAATATGTATGTAACACTAATTCCACACACACACACACAACATATATAAATTGACACACACTATAAAATCATCTACATGTATTCAGATTAAAGATTACACGTGTATAATTATATTTAACCTCATCCCGTAAAGTTTTTGCTTGTCGACAGCTATCAAACTAATTAATTAATATTTACACACAAATGTACATGTACGCACACATATATGTCTATACACATACATACACATACAACTATATACATCATTTTAACAATTTACTTATTGAATATAGTATTCCATTCATTCTAAAAAGTCATTTATACGCCTCACTCAATTTCCAGACATTTGCAACATTATTTTTACTTATCGCCTGCAGTAGCCCTCATGAGAAAGGAGATACATAAAAACCTCGGTAACTATAGACCAATCAGTCCATTAATAAACTATTATAATAGTAAAATGAAGTATCGAAATTCGTTGAATTTAATCAGCCAAAAGAATAAGCAGGCTTTAAATAACTACCTACCGATATTTAGAACATTAATACAAAAATGCGAGGAATATAGTATAAAAATGTACACGCTATACATAGATGTCGAAAGGGAATTTGGATCAATAGAGATATAGTAATAGATGCATTGTATAGTAGTGGAATAGAAAAAGAATATATATATATATATATATATATATATATATATATATATATATAATAAAGAATATCTGCCAGTTCACAACGACGCAGATAACACATTATGAGACAAATCAAAAAAAAAAAAATTGCAACAAGAACATGTGGCACGACAACAGGAGATACACTGTCGCACCGAAACTGTTTATCGTTGTATTCGAATTTATACTAAGAAAAATACATTGGAACTTCAAAGGTATAAAAATTGACAGAGAATATCTCAATCATCTTAGATTTGCAGATGATGTATGATAACGGAATTAAATGCGTATTCAAATAAAACAAGATTAAAATTTAATTTAAAAAAAAAAGATTAAAAATTGATGGAGTAGACCGATATACAGTTGGCTTGATGACTTAAAACGAGTCGCAGGTTAAAATTAGATAAGAACAGTATCGTTATAACCGGAAACAGTTAGGGAAAGCTGACGTCCAGCAGTGGACTAATATAGACTGAAGATAATGAAGATGATTATATATACATACATATATATATATATATATATATATATATATATATATATATATATATATGTACGGATGTGGAGAATAGGCTTTGGAAAAGGAAAAAAAATTCACCAGTAAATGTAGGAAAAATTAACGCTTTACCCTAGTGTCGTGGGAAATTAAAAATTCTCTCCTTTAAAATTTCAGAAGCGAGATTTTCACCTTCGTCGCTAAACCGTCTTTAGAGTGAAAATTAAAAAAGATACACAAAAAAAACAAACTAAACAAAAAATAAATGAAAAAATAAAAAATGGAAAAAAAAAATAAAACCAATTCTAGTAAAGAGTGCCAAGGAGTAGTCTGGATTAAAGAAGCAAACACGTTTAATGACAGGGTTGAATTGTTCTCTTATATATGTACCTATATATATATATATATATATATATATATATATATATATATATATATATATATATATATATATATATATATATATATATGTGTGTGTGTGTGTAATGTGTATATACATAATATATATATACACGTATATACGTTCGTATGTTTGTGTGTACGTATGTATATATATATGTATGTCTATATATATATATATATATATATATATATATATATATATATATGTGTGTGTGTGGGTATGTAGGTATATTCAATAAATAAGCCGTATCAAAGTAAACACATTTAACAGAAGGGTTGAACGGCGCTTATTATATATGTATATATATACGTGTGTGTGTGTGCGCGTGTGTATCTTTACTCGTGTGCATACGAACACACGAATGTGTACAGGTTAATTGAATCAGTAAGTTAGTAAGTAAGCGAGTCAGTACGTTGGTAGTAGGTAAACGAAGATTGGGATCGTATCGTTTGCCTTTACGTTGGCATTAACATTTTCCCGCTTGGTTATATTTTCCAGACGGATGACATTTGAGTTTTGAATATGCGGTTACCGGGAGATTCCAGCGCTCCTTCACTTGAGAGAATCACTTTTGAATAATTTACTTTCATCATTCGCAGTTTTCTGATTTTTTTATTCTATTTTTCCATTTTTCTCACATATATATATATATATATATATATATATATATATATATATATATAAAAATGCACGCAATGTGCACAGTTATTTTTTGGGGAGGTTTGAATTTTTTTTTTCAGCGGTAAGTAGATAGGTAGGTAGGAAAACCAGACAGATATTTACATCTTTTCCGCTCTTTAAAATTGTTTCGTCGCGCGACTAAATTCCCGGCTTATGTTATAGTCTTTCTATTTTTATCTAAACCTAGTCAGTACGAAGGGTAGATCCGAAACACGGATACGTTTATTTTTTAAATATTATTCCCCTTTCGCGAGTATTTAATTCCCCTAATTCGGAGGTGGAAAATATTTCGTTGTGCTCCCTTGTAGCCAATAAAACGAAGACGTAATCGTCCGAATTAAAATCTGCCGGGCAACTAATAAATAGGTTATCAATTGGTCGCTTCGTAAAAAAAAAAAAAAAGAAAATAATTATATACTTAATAATCAAATTTCGAATTTAAAATTAAATTCGAATTATTTAAAAATTTAAATTTAAAAATTCAAAAATTCGAACGATTTTTTTTAATATAAGTATACGTATTAAAGTGTACGGATTGCGAATGTAGCGCTCTCAAAGCGGCACTGAGTGTGTAACGAATTTAATAATAATAATAATTATTATTATTATTATTAATCGTAATGAAAGAAAGATTATTTAAGCTATTGCGGTCACTTAAAAAAACACTCTGGAAACGGAACGATTACTCAGAAGAATTTTTGGAATTCTTCGATAATAAAATTAGAAGGCAAATTGCCTGCTTTTGGGAAGTTAAGAAAGAACCCGAGTAAATTAACGCGTCACGGAAGAAGACACCATGAATAGGGAGTCGGTTTAGAATGTAAAGTTCAAGCTTCGAAGAAAAAAAACTATGAAAAAATACCCGAGGTGAAAACCAGAGAAACAAACAGCCATCATGAAGATATCTCATGATCTATAGCTGTTTCGAAGAAAGATTAATAATAATTAATAATCGAAAATAAAAAAATATCCTACTCTTATCGAACGAAACGTATATATAATACCCGGCCTAACGATTTGGATGAAATTTTGATGAAATTTTGTACATACTGATAACGTATTAACTGAAAATCGTCCGAACGGGAATTCTGAAATTTCTCGATCCCGACCCCGAGTAGTCTACCTAAATCAAATTTTGGAAATTTCTACTTCTATACCCGTCGTCTGTTTCTCGAAGCTAACGGTACGTTAAAAATTTCAGATCGTAAAGTTTAGAAATTCGATTTTTACCACGTACGCGTTGGTGAATATAAGCAAAATTTCTATATCTCGGCTATCGTTTCGATTTACGTATTTCGCGGAAATTTTTGTTCTAATATAGGAATGGAAAAAATTATAAAATTTATTTTTAAGAAAAACGCTGTATTTGGCGAAATCGATATTTTCGTTTATAACTGCGGTTCTTCAAGTCATATTCTGAACCTTGGTGATAACAAACACATGTCAATTATAACCGACGACTAATGGTTGTGATAAAAAATTCAATGTCAGTCCCTTTTCCGTCTGATATTTTAAAAGTTATTTTTTTTTTTTTAAACTAATAAAAAGTTTTCTAGTTTATTTGTGATGTAAATATATAACTGACACTTTTATATAACATTTTTCTGGTTTCTAATTAAGTGCATGGAATGTTTAATATAATGACGTTGAATAATGAAAGTTTCAGATGAAAACTTTTTATATTTTAATAAAAATCTTTAAGTTAACCACAGTGATTAGAATTTCACATTAAGTGAATTAGCTGATAGAGCAGCTAAAAAGGCAGCTCGAATCCAACCTTATCCCTTAATACCTATACCTGAGGCAGATGCAGTCACCTCCATCAAATATATAGCAAATAAATTATTTTGTGATCTGTGGAATGCAATTCCTCCAACGAATCATCTTAGATCCATTCGCTCCTCTCCTCTTCCTTGGAAATATTCGGCGCAAAGCAGACAGGATCAGGTAGTACTTTCCCGTATTCGTATTGGCCACACTGCACTGACTCATGGTTATATTCTAAGTAGAACAGATCCACCTCTGTGCGCTCATTGCGCCCGAACCCCCTTAACACTCCGGCACTTGTTCTTTGACTGCCCATAATATTCCGTATACCGTCCCCAAAACTTCAATGGTAGTTCATTTAAAACAATTCTATCTGATGACCCAGCTGCTGTGGAAGCAGCACTTCAGTTTCTTCGAGCTATAGGCATGATCAATTTAATCTAACATTCATTTTTCCATACGGGTGCTTCTGGCCATAGCAGCAGTACATAGTACCCGTCAAAAAAAAAAAAAAAAAAAAAAAAAAAATGATATTTATGAATACGGAGTAAGAATAAAAAATTAGGGTGTCATCTCATTTAAAAAAACAAAAAAAAAATTAATAAATCACATGCTCTGCCCGGTAATGGACGTCAGTCACTTATGACTGATGACACGGGGCTCGAAGTGTTTAAATAGTTAGAGTTATTCGTTTAATATTTGTTCATAGTAACAAGGTTCGTATCTGAATATATTTTCTAAAAAAATGCTATTTAAATGAAAAGTTTACCAGTACTGCATTTTTTTTTTTTTTTTTTTTAAAGTATACAGTAAAACATTAGTTAACGTCGCTAGATTTCTATATTAAAAAGATGATCAGGAGGCTTTTTAAGCAATTATCGAGCAGATGTAAATAAATAAAATATAAAAGTATATATACAATTTATTTTAAAATGTATCATCATTAAGTACCGTCTCCGTATCAAAGGCAGGTGACTACTTACCTATACATATTTTCACTATACAGTGTAAGTAGCGTACAAGATGGCACGTTAGCGCAAGTATCACACACACACACACCCGTGAGAACTGATTGCAATCGTTTTGTTATCACGATACAATGCAGCACCGCTCGTTTTTGTAGCGTTATATATTGTTACACTAGTGTGCATACGGTGTTGTGGATGGTGGTTTCTCATTGCCTTCCACGTGATAATAATTAATTATATTTTTATTTTCCGATGATAATTATTTGTTTTTATTTTTTCTTTCATCGATCGTATTCGAACAGCCAATAGGCTATCCGGACGACTAAAAATATATATACAATAAAAAAGAAAAAACAGAATTAAAATTTAAGGAAATACATAATTTAGATGTACAATATTACAAAACTGCTTTTCTCACTTTGCTATTATTCGGAATTTTTTGTTTTATTTTTCCTTCAATATTTTTTATAAATTGTACATATTTTTTATATATTTTTATATTTTATTTTTTATATATTTTTATATTTTATTTTTATATATTTTTATATTTTATTTTTTATATATTTTTATATTTTATTTTTTATATATTTTTATATTTTATTTTTTATATATTTTTATATTTTATTTTTTATATATTTTTATATTTAATTTTTTATATATTTTTATATTTTATTTTTTGTGTCTACTTGATAATGTTATAATAGCTGAAAAGTTTCGTTATCTTTCTAATATAAAAGTTCAGTTTATTTTTATATATATATATATATATATATATATAATATATATATATTTGAATTTGTAATTATGCACACTAACGTATGAATCAACTTACCGAACGTGGTAGACTACCATTAAAAAAATAATACATTTATACAATGTCACATACGTGTTAGCATGTGCATACATTGCTTCCCCTACTCGCGTATACGTATTGACACACACCCACAAACACACATATATATATATATAAATACACAGTTATGTACACGCATATATATATATATATATATATATATATATATATATATATATATATATATATAAATTGGCGTCTCTCGTCTGTTAACTAACAATCGCTTATATCTTGGATTCAATCCTTCAACCCCTTTGACAAAATAATTCTTTCACATAAATAGTCCATTGTTATTGGATGCACTTTGATTTTTTTTTTAATGCGATATATCTTTACATGTATATATATGTGTGTGTGTGTGAAATCTCGAGAAGTTTTCCTAAATTCTTCCTTCTTTCCTGAAATAGATCCTTTGCGGCTATTTACTAGCCGAATTATCTTCCGCTAATAGTCGTTCTATCGTTGTCCGAACAAAGTGCACAGAGCTTTTTTTATGATTATTACTATCGATAATGCCAGGGCCTTCGACGTTATCGTTTCCACATAAAAATCTTTTCATCTGGTCTTTCTTACGCTCTCGAATCGTTAAAGTTTCGTTTTCCTTGTTCATTCCGATCGAAACCTTTTTTTTTTCTTTTTTTATTTTTCTCGATGGGTTCAATATAACCGTGCTGATAGAGTGTACGATCTTTTCCCGGATGTACAATCTTAGTTGGGGCTAACGACGGAGAAAGAAATGTACGCTTTATTTATAGTTATTTAATCGTACATTTTTTCTTTTGGGTTGCCAGACGAAAGTTTTTCGACCGATTATAAATATCGTATATTATGGGAGGGTGTTTAAATACACACGTATCCATTATGTTTGTGCTGATGTTACGTCCTTGAATGTAACGGCATGTGTTACTAGCATGTATATTTATTATGTACGTATAACTCAAGAAGAAAGTCTAAGATAAAGTGAATGGGTGAATACACACGCGTATATATATATATAGGTTTGTTAACTATATATATATATATATATATATATATACATGTACTTTTATATATATATATATATATATATAATTCGATAGAATGTAGTGAGTTTTAATAATAAGCGATAAAAAAAAGGGACTTAAATCGCCAATCTTTATGAAATATCGAAAAACTTTTCGACTGTTAAGCCACCATCAGGTGAACGCATACAAATAAAATTAAAAAATGTATACGATTTATAAATATATATAATACAACGTAAAAAATCCTAATTTAGATGTAGAGTATAATTTAAAACAAAAAATCGGTATAGAATAATTCATTTAGAGAACATTTTGCCAATTTACCGCCATTAATCGAACATTTTACTTAAGGCAATGAGAAATTTAAAAAGCGCTAAACAAAGTGTTCCCCAATAAGCGAACAAGACGGAAGCTGAGCTCGAAGTGATTAAGTGAAAGCGGAAGTATTTGGCAAATACTATGCTGAAACATTTCAGTCGCATATTGTAAATTCCTGCAATAATTCTAATGCACACCGTCACGATGTATCTAATCCTCTTAAATTTACAAATACGTTCTAAAAGAACTACCTAGAAAAGGCTTAATACTACTAACCTATATATATATATATATATATATATATATTTGATGCTATATTTAGACTAACATACTTTTCGATCCAACTGAAATTTTCGCAAATCGTGGTTACTAAAAAACCCACACAAAAACTGATGACAGAATCAAGCTCGTGTCGCCTTGTTTCATTATTGCCTACGTTTTTCAAGTTGTACGGGAAAACTAATTATCAGAAGAACACCACCACTTACGTAGTATGAAAAGCTAATATCGGGCCATCAAATAGGTTTTAGAAAAAAAAAAAAATCGAACAAGTTTATCGGATGGTTCATATGGTTTTTCATTCATAGATGAATGAAAAGTTTGTTATGCGATATTTTTAGACATATGCCAAGGGTCTAGCATATTTTCCACATCAACTGTCAAAACTGTTACAGTTTAGAAGAAAGATACTTTGCGTTGAATACGGTGAAGAAGAATCTGAGATTTATCCAATAACGTCAGGTCTACCTCAAGGTAGCGTACTGGGGCCGTATTTTATATAATTTATGCGGCAGATATTTTTACTGCTGCTAATGTTGAAGTAACAACACTTGCCGATGATACAGCTACCCTATGTGCAGATAGTTCCTCTGTAGACGCATGCGCAAACCTTCAAAGCAACATTGTTTAAAACGTGAAAAATTAATATTAACGGGGGACAAATCAGCTCGCGTAATATTCACCGACAGAAGAACTCTTTCAACAAAGCCCGTAACCGTAAATAGGGGGCCTTAATCCCTCAAAAGAAGAAGTAAAATACCTTGGGACGAACAAGGAGTAAATTAACAAACGCAATGAACTCCATATATTAAATGGAAACAAATGTTTCGGCTGTTAGGAAAAAGATCAGAATTATCGATCGAAAACAAGCTGTTATTTTACACACAACTAGGTATTGAAGCCAATTTAGCTATACGGTTGTCAATTATGGAATTGTGTGAAAAAAAAAGCAATATCGGTTATTCTACAGCGAATTCAAAAGAAAATCCTCCGGAATATTGCTAGTGCCTCACACTAGATCTTAAGGTGACATTCGTAGAAGTGGAAATTGCAATTGTTGCCAAATGATATGTCAACCGTTTAGAAGATCACACCAATCACATGCGATCCCCTTAGGACTCGCTTGAATACCGTCGACTGCATAGAACGCAACCCCGTGATTCAATATAAACTAACCGTATCAATATATACAGCTAAGTTTCAGCATCCATCACTGGATGGGATGCTACTCATGATATAATATGCATACCAATTATAAAACTTATCAGATAGCATCAGCTAGGTGTAAGTTAGTATTAAAAAAATTAAAATAAATCAAATGAAATATAAACTGATAATGAATCTGGTAAATAACACAATCAGCGATCAACAATACGAAATTTATACACAAATAATAACACAACAGTCGGTAAAATAAAAAGTAATTAAAAATAATCGTTTAATATAAAATAAACTTTATAAAACCTGATTCAGGTATGGAATTATATAATATCTTAAGAATAAAATATACCTTGATAATGGCGTAGTTGCCGAAAAGCTTTGCTTAATAAATAAAGTTTAGTGATTTTAACTGTTTTTTGTAATCAAGTATAAAAAATCACTACAGTCCACAATCTAAACTTTAATATAAAATTAACAACCAAAAAGTAGTTAAAATCATAATTTTTTGCTTTATGAAAAATTTCAAAGTTTTTCGGCCGTTAGGACATTATCAAGTGAATATTTAAAAATAAAAATATAAAATGAAAAAATATTAATTTAAGATTACAATTCACAAAAATCAGAAAAATGAAGAACGGCATCATCAAAATAATCTGACAGCGAATCTTTACTAACACTGTCCTTCATTTTGCTGATTTTTGTGAATTGTAATCTTAAATTAATATTATTTCATTTTATATTTATAGTTTTAAATATTCGATTGATAATGGCTTAACAGCCGAAAAACTATGATTTTTTAATGAATGAAAAATTTTCAGTGATTTTTAATCCTTTTTTATTGTTTATTTTAATAAGAAATCACTACATTCCACATTCTTCACAAATTGATGCATAAACAATAACGTATTTTTCTAAATGGCAAATTGCTCTTCTAAAACAATTTTCTTCATTCGTCGAAGACCGTTTTTACCGACCAGACTTCACGTCAGTGGCGTTGATATAGAATGGTCTGACCAGATACGCTATCTTGGTGTCATTTTAGACAAGAGACTAACCTTTTCCAAGCATATTGACCATGCATCATTGAAGACAAACGGAGCAATCTGTTCAATTTACCCTATTTTCAAACGTAAATCTCACTTAAATATTAATAATAAACTAATAATCTACGAGTCAATTATTAGGCCTATTTTAACATATTCTTGTCCAGTTTCGTCTTCAGTCTCAAATGCTGGTTTTAATAGACTGCAATTAGTCCAAAATCGATGTCTTAGATGTATTCTCAATGTCCCCGTATACATTAAAATTTCATATAAGCATAGTGCTCTGCAGATACCATATGTAAAAGACTATATCCTCAAACTATCCTAAAAAAATTTTCTCAGTTGTAGTGTGCACCGTAATAATTTACTTCCAGCAATAGGAAATTACGATTCCAGGGAACTAAGTATTAGATATACACTAAGTATAAACATCGACGCATCAAACATAATGTATTATTCTCAGTTATAATGTGCTTTCGTTTCCATTACTTATAAATGATATTATTCGTTATATAATTAAACTTATTATTTTTTAAATCACCGCTTTTCATTTGTGATGGTTTTTTGTCTGACCATCAATACTATTTATACCTTGTATATTTATTATTTACCAGTTTATATTATTAGTTACTTTCATAAATGGAGAGGGCATTTTGTTTTCTAGTACATTTATTACATATCATCATAACTTTTTAATATAATGTAATATATATACGCGTTTTTACATTTTACATAAACAATAACACAATAGCCGGTGAAAGAAAAGGAGTTTCCATTACAAAAGTAAATTATAAAATTTTACATACAGAAAAATATTATTATTATTATATATATATATATATATATATATATATATATATATATATATATATATATATATATATATATATATATACAAAATGAAAATTACTAAAATAAAGATGGAAATATAATAACAATTTATGAAATTAAATGATAAATTTTGATGAAGAATTATGTTTAAAAAGTATATCGTCAAGTTCATAATTTCTACATCGCACAATCAATTTTTTTAAAATTATTTTTTATTTTACTGGCTTTTGTGTTATTAATTTAAAAAAAAAAAAAATCTAATGACTTTAAAGAAAATAATCTACAAAAATGGAGTTAAAACCGCTAAATCGGTTATTAAGCCGTTATCAATTGAATATAAAAATATACACGAATTATGAAAATTTGTACAATTTTTAAAAAAATATACATATATATATATATATATATATATATATATATATATATATATATATATATATATATAAATATATAATTAGATAGAAAATTTACAAAAATTATCAAAGTGAAAAAACAGCATTTTTAAATAATCTGATATTGAATGTGGTAAACAACACAATTAACAATCAGCCATACAAAAATTTATACGTGAACAAAAACGCAATAGCGAGTAAAATAAAAATAAATGAAATTGTTCGTGCGAATATAACGTATTGAATGTTGTCGACGTTAATAGTCGACGTATGTTGCTAGAAAGATTGAAGAACCGAGGAATTACTGGAATCGAAGGTTGACTGTTTAGCTGAAATACCTGCGAAGATCCCAAATTTCTTGTGCGAAAACTTAATCTCAGATAAAATGTCCCTAACCGGTGTATTGAACTCGAAAGAGCCGTCCTCGAGGACGCTTAAGAAAAATTTCATACGATATCATTCCAGTGGATAGCTGATCAGGTTTCTTTTTTTTTATTATAAATATTTTTGCATATCTTATTCCTATCCTGCTTGACTATCTAATAGATGATTTCAGTTGGAGATAATTGCTTGAATACATTCAGCTATCCAATGATAGGCAGAATTATGGTTTCATGCTGAATCATATGTTTGTCTTCTTTAGTCTGATGCTGGACTAATCAGCCAGATCAAATAGTTTTGTCCTCTTTAGTCTCCTAATCTCCAATTAATTATCCGGGAGATTTAATGCAGTATTATTAATATGACTGTACAACGTATCAATATGTCTTTTTGTTGTGACATCTTCTACACATCAAATTTTTGTATCTTGGTGAAGGGTATCATTGCTCACGAGAAATACAGGATCTCAATTTGGATGGATTTCTCAGCCATGTCTCCACAATCTCAATATTGGACCATCTACAGCATTATTCTTTCAGCGGTGAATAAAACAGCACCACTGATTAAAAAATTTTGCGGCATGTCTTGTGCACGTTCAGCACTACAAGGGTGGTGGGATGCAGAATGTAATCGATATGTTGCTCTGCGAAGAAAAGCACTAGCAATTTACAATTCATCTCCTACGATGGAGAATTACTTACACTATAAAAGGCAACAAGTCGAAACGAAACGATTTATTAAACAAAAAAGAAGGAATAACTTCCGAAAATTTTGTAGTAGTATTAGTCCAAGTTTGAGAACCAAGGAGATATGGCAGAGAATTAAAAGGTTTACAAGCCTTCCTCCTACATATGTAAACCCAACTGATACCCAGTGGCTTACAAGCTTTATGCAACAATTTCAAAGCCCAGTCGACCCTTATAATGGAGCAGGCCTGATGAACGAATGGAGTATATCTATGCCTTTTTTTGAAAACTCTATCTCAAAAGAGGAATTATTTCGTAGTCTAGATCATAATAAAGATACAATGGTAGGAGTGGATAATATATCATACCAAATGATACGAAAGCTACCGGAGGAAGTTAAAAATATGTTGTTAGTTTTTTATAATAAATCGATAAATACAGGATACATTCCCCCCCTGTGGAAGGAACACTATGTTTGCCCCATACTCAAACCGGAGAAAAATCCTGATGACCATAAATCATACAGGCCTATTTCATTATTGTCTTGTATGGGGAAAACGTTAGTAGAATGTTGGGCCTATAACTTCAAACAAATTTCGACAACCCAATATGGTTTCAGAAAAGAATTTAGTTCTACTGACGCATTAAGTTCTTTTACATTATATATTCAGAATCATCTGGCCTATAAACGGAGTGTTGTATCTGTTTTTATTGATACTCAGTCGGCTTATGATAATGTCAATCTGTCGAAATTATGCAAACAGTTAATAACACGTGGTGTTAACCAAAAAATTTGTACATGGATATTTAACTATTTTTATGGTAGAAAGTTAACAGTAAAATATAAAGGAACACAATATGCCTCGGTTTATTCTGGCAAAGGTTTAACACAAGGGAGCCTCCTCAGTCCGTTATTATACACAATTTATACGAAATCTATAGAACAAATTCAAAATAAATCGATAGTGATATTTCAGTATGCAGATGATCTGGTGATAAGTGGAGCAGCAACTTCTATAGACTTAGCAATTCAAAAATTACAGATAGCGCTAAATAAATTGCAAAGTCTTCTAGTTACTTTACAATTGAATATTAATACTCGTGGTATCCTGTTCACAAGAAAATTCTTCCGTACATCACCACTACTGCGCATTAATAAAAAGTCTATTGTCTTTGAGCAGTCCGTCAAATATCTGGGGGTAATGTTTGACCCTAAAATGTCGTGGAATGAAGAGACCAGATTTTTGTAACAAAAGTGTAACAAAGGACTTAATATATTACGAGCCATTACCGGAATGAAGTGGGGTGCCCAACCAGTAGTAGGTCTTCAGACCTATAAATCACTCATCAGATCCCATATAGATTATATTGCGCCGTTCATTACTTTTAAAAAAACACAGTTAAAAAAATTACAGTTGATACAGAATGTTGCCCTTCGCTTATGCCTGGGCGCCATGTGCTCCACTTCCATTAATATCTTACAGGCAGAAGCTGCGGAGCCTCCTTTTTCGCTAAGACAGAAATTTATATCCGACAAATTTTACCTTAGAGTCAGGCAGCGTTTCCCTCACCTAATCAACAAACAACTTACTCGCATGTACAAAGCACGTAATAATAAATATTGGCTTGGTAAAAATTTACCTCCACTCATTCATAGTCGTAACAAACTACACGAGATAACTTTAGTACAGACGTCTTTAGATCCCTTCTATAAGACTTCCTTCCAGATACTACAGTCTAGATTACAGGTAGATACTAGTTTTTTAAATACATCGAAGAGTCTCCCAAATTGCGTTAACAATTCCATTGTCGAGTCAGTATTGGAGAAGGAGTACAACGATTATGAAATTATTTACACCGATGGCTCTATTGAACATTTTAAAAAGAGATATAACATATTTAAGTTGTTCCGCATACCATATGCAAGTTCATCATTTTTTATGGAAATGTAATTTTCAATGAATATATTGGAGATATCAATAAGACAGTGGGTTTGGCAACTTCACAAGCGTGGAACTAAGGTGAAGTTTAAATGGGTAACTGCCCACTGTGGTGTCCGTGGAAATGAGGTAGCGGATGCGATTACTCGATCAGATCTAATTCCAGCTATTGAGAAGCACGTTAAACTACAATGTAGACAATTAATACCGAAGCTTAAATGTTGTACCGTTCTTTTCAATCGTGTTTTGAATTTCAAAGCTTGTTAAAAGGTAAAAGATACGCCACTATCCAAAAGACAATTCCAAAAGAGCCCTGGTTTAAACATGGGGATCTTCTCCATAAAGATTTTGTATCTGTGTTTGTCAGACTAAGGAGTGGTCATAACTGTTCACCTAGTCATCTTGCCAAATTGGGGATCATCAGAATGGGAGTTTGTGAGATATGTAATATCGAAGAAAGCATTGAACATCAGATCTGGTCCTGCCCAAAATACAAAAATAGAAACAGCTTTATTTGTGAACTTTTATCGACAAGGAATACACTTCCAATACAACTTGAAGAAATTATGGTGGATCCTATCTCCTTGGATGCGCGTAGATTATATAGTTTTATTAAGGCCAATAATATAAGTTTATAGTCCGAACAGTTCATCTAAACTGGCCAAATGGTGAAAACTGGGCCAAAAAAAAAACACAAAAAACCAAGGTGAGTTTGTCATTGCTCTCAAAATTTTGTTTTGAAATCTCTGTATTATGCGGATATTGCTTTTAACGCTGCAGACCCATAGTTGGTATCCGTAGATCCAAACGGGTGCGAGAATTTGTTTATATATTAATAATTTATTTTCAATCGATAGCTTTGACTGCTTGCCTATTAGCAAGTAAACTTTCTTTAACTTTAGGTTTAGCTCCGCTCGTTTGCTTTGAAAATGTTTGCGCCATGTTAATCTTCTATCTAAGTGTAGAGACCTAAATACCTTACCTCCTCCTTAGTAGAGACTTTTTTGTTATTTATATATTAGCTTACGGGTGTTATGAATTTATTTGTGAAAGTAACACGAGTACACTGTGTTTCATTAATTTTAATCATCCATTTCTGGGACCGGCTTTTAATCTGGTTACTGCCGTTTGCAAGGTGCGATTTGCAGTATGAGAACAATGATTTGAGCACAATATTGCCGTATCGTCTGCATTGCCACAAAGCAGTTATCTGTTACTGGTATGTCAGCTGTATAAATAAGGTACAAAAGCGGACCTAATACACTTCCCTGAGGAACGCCAGCACGGTGTATATTTCTGATATTTTATCTCCATATTTCACCTGGAAATGTCTTTCGTCTAAATAGGACGCGAATAGTTTGTAGTAATGATAGGGGAAATAAATTTTAATTTTATGAAGCAATCCCGTGTGCCAGACTCTGTCAAAAGCCTGGCTCACATCCAGAAATACAGAGTCACAAAACCTTTTTTCTTCAAGGTCAGCTTCTATTTTTTTGACAACTCGGTGAAGCTGCTGAGTTGTTGAGTGCTTTGCTATGAATCCATACTGAAAATCTGGTGAATATGGTTTTTTGGTCTTTTTAACTTGCGCGTTGCTTTCGAGAGAGAATAATCTGGAGACAAGGGCGAAAGTGAAGAAATGTACTCCTTGAAATTTTCGTTTCTTAAATTCTCTAATAGTATTCGAATTTTTTTAGTTTGTCTATTCAGTTGTTTTTTGTCTAACGGGTGCCTATAGGTTTGCCATTTCTTCCTTAGCGCCTTTTTTTTTTTTTTTTTATTTCACTAAGTATAGTTGAAGGATATACCTGAAGCAGGGTTTCGTCTCTTAGGTGTACTAGACCAGGCTGATTCTTGTAGTATTGTTATGAAAGATTGTAAGGCATTTTCTATGTTTGTTTCAGTCTTTAATGGTAATGTAAGGTGTTTATATTCTTATCAACTTTTTCTCTGAAATTATCCCAGTTGTTACCTCTATTGTGTAACCTCGGTTTAGCCTGTTTTGTTAATATTCTGTCGCTTATTTTGATAAGAATTGGTGAGTGATCTGAAGACAAGCCATAAATCGGATCAACTTCTATATAGTAAGAAGCTAGACTATGAAAAAAATCGAGCAAATCGGGAATTTTATTTCTATCTGCGGGCCAATATGTGGGTGTTCCGGCAGTCAATGCATTATATCTATTAGCATCTAGCAATTTTTTGAGCTCCTTACCTCGAGTTGTTATTAGTCTGGAGAGCCCGAATATGTATTATTGACATTGTAATCGCTTCCGATAACATATATGTTACCAACGCTTTGCAAAAATATGTTAAATTGATTGTTTAGGATCTTACGTTTTGGTGGGCAATATACTGCGGAAAATATTATTTGTTTATTTGCACAGTTTACCTTTACATTAGTAGCCTGCAGGTATTCTTCTTGAAACTTTTGTATTTTATAGTGTATTAAGTTATTTTTTATTAACACAGCTGACCGACCATGAGCTAAACCATCCGGGTGAGGTATGGTGTATGTGTTATAACATTGGATGTGAAATTGTGTGTGTTAAGTGTGTTTCTGATATTAACATGATGTTTATATTTTTATGATTTAAAAATAGTTCAAGTCCCATTTTATGATTTAGAATACCATTGGCATTCAATCATAAAACTGTTTATTTACTAATATGGTAATTATTGTCTGAACAAGACTATTTATCATCTGTGACTGCTGTGTTATCATTTGAAGTATGTTTCTGAATTCTTGGATGAATTTATTTAAAACGTGTTCTATAGTGTTAACGCTTTTTTCACTATTAGCATGACTGTTGGTATATATTTTTGATTCGCTTTCAATATCTGCGTATGTATTTGTAGGAATTTTTCTTTCCATATTTATTTGATTTTGTTTAATGTGTTATTGTTCATTATTAGTGACAATATTATTTAGTTGAGGATGTTCGTTTGAAGCTTGTGTCTTTCCAGCATTGGACATTAGATTTTTTATATTTGTTGTGGTAGTTGGGTTTTTATTTCTTTTTTTAAAAATAATTCTTGATATACTGTGCAATCCTTATAATTGGATGTGTGAATTACACCACACTGCTTCTGCGCTTCTATCCTTATTACATTTTGCAGTTTCACGACTTTGACCACACTTCACACAGTTGTATGGTTGATTACAATTTTGGTGTGCCCATATAGTTGACATCTTACACACTAGACTATTCCTCGGCGGGTTGAATTTAACTTTAGAGCATTTAATATGTATATATATTCCCATTGTTTGCTCTGGGTTCCAGATCGACGAAGAAAAGAGGTAGTGGATACTTTCCAGTTCTGTGTGTAACATTAATGATATTTCTCACAGTATGTCCTTTTTCTTTTAGAGCTTCAATAATATCATTAGTTTGTACAGAAGGATGTATATTCCTAAGTACCACTTTAAACGCTCGTTCTTTCTTCAACTGTTAGGTATGATATATATTGCATTTTCCACTTTAAATGTTTTAATAACGCCTCTATATTTATCTATATTATCAGTTGTCACTTTCAATGACTCCCTTCCATCGGCAGTTTTATAACTAAATGCATCTATTTCTAAATTGTTCTCAATGTTTTCTTTTAGTCGTGGTAAATTTTGAACATTTGGTATAAATATAGGTGGGGGGCTTTAAATCCTTTTGCATTGTATGAATTTCACTAGAAGTTGAGCAGATTTCATTTTGTAATGGAGCAAATCTATTTGTTATCAATTTGTTCATTTTTTGTTCAGGTTCTGGAGATAGTGGGTTTGTTTCCCTTTGTCTCTTCCTGGTAGACCTATTATAATGTACTATTTGCCATTCTGGCTATTTATTATTATTTGCCTCATTAATATCGTTAACTAGTTTGAGTGGAGAAATTTTTCCATTGCTCGATTGAGCTATAATATTCGTATTATCGGTATGAATAAAACTATCTTTGTTACTACTAACGGATATATTTTCGTATAATGAAACGTTATCACCTGATTTGATGTCTGTTTCCATTATTACCGATGATAATGACGACGATGATAGCGAGGACGATGATAACGAGGACGACGATGACGAAGACGACGACGATAATGACGAGCGTTTGGTTTCTGTCCGTTTTCTTTCGGGAGTTGGTGAGCGGATTATGCACGTGGCGCTGTAGGTATTTAAGAGACGAGTCGAAAAACACTAGGCCACTCACGCGATCGTTTAAGTTTATATGTAGTATTATAAGATAAGATAAGAAAGTAGGAGTGGACGAAATATTAAAACAGATTTCTACGAATGCACTAGATAACGAGCGTACTTAACGAACGAACTCTGAATTGAGTGGCTGAGAATCTAGACAAATTTGACATCAAAGCGTTTCAGAGAGAGATCGTAAATATTTCTTAGAATATGCTCGAAAACAGCGGCTATTAAACGAGGAATTTAAAATAGTTTCGAGAGTGCCTACTGTTAATACGTGAAAATTATTTACATTCCGACTGATATTTAAGAAACAGAATAGTACCGGAACGTTATTATATACATACATAATGATGTTGCAGTATTATTCCACTTCTTAAACAATGCCAACTTCAAGTGGTCTAAACTACGACAAGCAGCGGCTGTTCCGTTTGCTTTCGAATCCGAACAGTTGAAAATGAACTTTATCGCTCGTCAAAAGATTGTTCAAATCGCCCTCTTCGTCTTCGATTTTTTCACCTGCGTTCTGGTAAAAAGTTTGCATTGTGCATGTTCGGCACTTTTTAATTCCTGAAAGTTATTAGAAGTTTAGAAGGATGAAATTTCAAGTCTTCCAGCAATATAAGGCGAAAACAGATTCTCTCGACAGTATTAAAGAATTTTTGACCCCCGGACGTTTTTTATTCGTTGCAGAAGAAGCTGTCATTTAAAAATTGTCAACCCACCTTAAAATTGAATTACCAGATGGTACTGGTTTACACCGTGCATCTTTAAATTCTTTTCGAAACTCTCTATTTCATGCCGAAAATAAAAAGCGCGCGTTCCTTTTCATTATAGGATGCCGTGATAAATGAAACTGGACAAAAAACTAATCTCTCGCGTTTTCGCTAAACGCGGAGCACATGGCGCTCTTCGACCGTCCCTCTTCTGGTCACTATGCGGTCGTGGCAAATATTTAATGAACAAATGAAAACTGTCGGAAACGGAGCTGTGCAGCTGTGGCGAGATCCAAACGATGTAGTACTTTATCAATTCGTGTAAAGTAAATAGTTTTAATAAAGGACTAGTTGAGCTACATTTACTAGTGTTGAAGGGAGAGAAGACTGGCTGTCGAACGTAAATTTATAATGCAGGATATCTCTAAATAAGCGCGCACTTGATACGATAATAATAAAACAATGATTGTTTCTTAGATGAACTACAGATAATTTTCAAGGTAGTTATATGAATATTTTCAAAATTGAAACATTCCCCGTTCACCAGAAAATACATTTTTTTTTTATTAGCATTAAAACTACATGCACCATATATAGTGGACCATGTGACTGAAAGGGTTAATTAAATTTTTTTATTTATAGAAAATTTTTTATCAATTGTCGCAATTACCAGTTTTTTTAAATGTAGTATGAGGATGCTATATATATATATATATATATATATATATATATATATATATATATATATGATCAACGTGGGGCGTTAAGGCGGATTATTACGATAAATACGAATCGTTATCGACTTTTTTTTTTTTTTTTTTTATCTATAAAAGATATCGAAACGACTTGTCTGTTCGATATCTTTCGGCCGAACGTTGTCGGGGCAAAACACTAGAGCAACAACGACATCAACATTGACAGACAGAGCAGCAACATTTCCGGATTACACGTTTGTAAGATAAGTTGCCGGCGACATTTTCTACGTAATCGTTGCGGTGGCCTTTTTCAAACGATCATTTGTTTATGCTTATTCGTTTCGATGAATGTGCAAAAGTAAATGCTGGAAATAAGCCGATCTTAACGCTTGGATAAACATTAACAACAGAGCCTGATTCTGATAAAACTTTCACCGGCAACAAATTACCTTTAAGGAACCGGTGAAAAATACGTAACCGGGGATGATAACGGTGGAAAAGAGATTTCAGGTCTACCAATAGCGTTACCCTTTATCTTATATAAATATATATATCTGTGTATGTTTGTGTGCTGAATATATATATATATATATATATACATATCTGTGTATGTTTGTGTGCTGATTATATATATATATATATATATATATATATATATATATATATATATATATATATATATACAGAAGAGCCAATTATGTATATTTATAGTATTGTACAAGAAAGAAAAGCCAAATAAATTGAAAACAAAAGAACATTATTGTTTTCAACTGCAATTCAAGTTCACCTGTTGTTTAGCGCGCAGAATTTAATAACGTCAAATCCTTTGTACTAGAATTTGTTGAATGCATAGAGCAGACTAAGGTTAAATGTACGGGAGAAACACATAAACTAAAGAACAAATTTAAAATACTTACATTTATATATATATATATATATATATATATATATATATATATATATATATATATATATATATATGTACATGTAAACATATTTCTATATGTATATATATATATATTTGTATATATATATATATATATATATATATATATATATATATATATATATATATATATATATACATAAATTTGTATGCACTAATGCTCACCTCATTTTTTGAGCGCATTGAAGTGTGATCAAAAATTGCGTTTTTGCGTTAAAATTTGTCTATCTTTTGTTTTTCTGTACGTATGTAACACAATATACGTATTTTTGTGTATATATTTGCATATTACTTTATATATGTGTATGTGTGAATACTATACATATTATATATATATATATGTGTATATACAAGATGTGTAATTTTATTACAGGAATCAAAGGCAATTTCATTCTATACCTTTCGCTTGATTCTTCATTGTTAATACTCTAAAAAACTACTGATATATAACATATATATATATATATATATATATATATATATATATATATATATATGTATGTACACGTGTCTGATCTTTTTGAAGCTCGTTATGAAGCGCCGGAAGAAATAACAGTAACTCCCAGAGCGAACTAGAAAATTTTTATTGCCGAATCTTCTTCAGTCTCCTAGAATAGAATCTCTCCGATTGAAGTTTTAAGATTTTCGAATAAAATAATATATATAGAGAGAGAGAGAGTGAATAATAGATAGATAGATAAATAGATAAATGGTAAAATAGTAATAATAATAATAATAATAATAATAATAACAGTAATAATAATGATAATAATCTAAACACAGAAACATAGAACGCGTTTGACACGCAACCTTCAATGAGCAATCCGAATAAAATAACGCAATATAACAGCAGTAATAAAGCTAAAAATAAAAATAATGATAGGAATAATAATAATCATAATAATATCAATAATAATAATAATAATATCAATAATAATAATATAATTCGCCTGACTACTAGTATAAATAAAAATAAACTGTATATACGTAGAATCGCGTAATTTAACCGAACTATTTTTAGATTAATAATGAGAAAGCCTGGCGTATAGGGCGGAATAAATGTAACCTAACATCTAACTACGATAACAAACGATTTGTCGTCGTTTTCATCCGTTAGATGGCGCCTTTATTCTAGCGGCGAATTATACACGCGAAATTTATCCAGCTCTTGCCTAATAACGACTATCGTCCGATTTGTAATCATTTAATGAAGCGAAAATCTACAACAACCGTACGATAATTCCGTTCCGATTTCCTTGCACTTTTTCTCGTTCCTAACTGATCGTTTTATTTTTAAATAATCGACGGTATTATGTAAAGGTTTTTACATCGTGGAGAGAAACTTTATATATATTATATATATATATATATATATATATATATATATATATATATATATATACATATATATATATAATATGCACATAACTAATTATACAGATCGATTGATAGATGGATAGATACTTGAATTTTGTCACGTGTTACATTAAAAACCGAAAAAATTAAAAGAAACTTAAAGACAAAACTCGTAGTCACTTACTGGTTTCCAGAGGAATTTGATTGATTTGTGTAAATATGATTTTACTCCAACATCAATCGTCGAATCTTAGTGTCGTTCGAGTGACCTTAGATACTTTCTTAGTGTTTAGGATTCTTCGAAATGCCTATTACTTGTGCGTGTGTGTGTGTGTGTGTCTATACGCAGTGGCGCATCCGCGATGGGCTATCAGGCTTAAGCCCCACAAGAGGGCTTAGAAAAGTATAAAATACATAAATCAAGAAGGATCGTAAATTATAAGCTCCAAACAATTTCGCGGCTGAAATGATAGTTGAAACAGAAGAGAATATTGATAGAGCTCGCGTTATCACCAATAAAAAGCCTAATCTGGAGGAGCGTGCTAAACAGCCTAGATTGCAAAAAGTACTGTTAGAAAATATTCCTTACATTCTGTCTGCTAATAATGACGTTGAAAATCCAGCTGACTGTGTGCAATACAAGGGAAAAAAATGACCGTTGGTTGAACCGTTCGGCATATCTGAACCGGATCCTGAGTAGCGCGTTTTTTTTTTGTTGTTATTACTTATTTCGTTGTTGTTCGTCATAGTTAATAATTTGTTTTGCCTGTCGGATTTTGTTACACATTCGCCTGTGTATATTTTATTCATTTTTATTTATTTCTTTTTTTTGCGAGGGGGGTTTGAACCCATCTCAGATACTAATCCTGGATACGCCACTGTCTATATGTATGTACTTTTGTCCACCACCAAGGCAATTTAGAATATGACCTCTCGCACAATGAGGAAGTCGAATTAAATGCAATAAAATTGAATAAAATTAAAAGAAGGAATTTTAAAGTAATACGAGCGTGAAGATATGTTCACGTTTTAACAGTCGTGCTAAGAGAAATTAAGAAATAAATAAATTCCCCGTTGTCACGGTACGTTTACGCATTATTAGCCGCTGAACAACTACTTATATCGCCGTCTTGTTTTCAGGCAAATATACGATTTTTTTTTTAGATATTAAAAAAAAACAAAAAAAAAAGGATTCTTTGTGACCCCAAGGCCGAGAGAAGGTCGAAGACTCTTTTGTCCATCAGTCGGAATAAATTCTGAACGAGCGAGTGAGTCAGTCTCCAATTCGCGATTCAGTCGACGAAACGGATAAGTAGACTAGGTAGTACTGAAGGTTCATATACAAAAGCTGCTAAAGACGAATTCCCAAGGCGTATAGCTTAATAATAATAATAATAATAATAATAATAATGTTTCTCTAATGAAGTCTATTCATCCAACAACTTTCTGGCCACCCGCTCGTTAATAATCTAATATATATATATATATATATATATATTTATATATATATATATATATATATATATATATATATATATATATAACTATCTTATTCTTCTTCTTCACGCATCAAAAGTTTAAGAAGACGATAGTGCAAATTGACCACAAATTTTCGTCTGGTATATTTTATTACAAATTGTTCGATTCGACCGTTTGACAATCAAATAAATAAAACGCTAGCGTAACCTTTATTCCGACTGATTAAATATTCGTACACGTTACCTAATCTTCAGTTTTAAAAGAAAACTTAGAAATATGGAAAATAGCAAACGAACGCAAGACAAAAACAATATAAGAAATTCCCGGTTAACGAGCTTACAGGCGTAGACGTACCGAAAATAGTATGGAAGTCGTTAAACGGAATAAGGACCGGACACAGCAGATACGGTTATACGATCTACAAGCCGGTAGCATCGAGGACTAGCTGCTGTTGCGGAAATCCTCATCAAATGATACAGCGCACATTGTCGACGAATGACCATCCCAGTTCTTCTTTCGGGTGGATTGTTTTTAAAAAATATATACGCGATGTAAAAAACGAACCTTGATAGTCTGGCTGAAACGATTGAAAATTAATTGTTATAATTACTTACGTTATTCCCCCGCCCTTTTTTTTAACGGCAATTTTATTTCAAAAACCGTTTGTTTTTCCAACTTCATCAACGTAAACTAAAAGTGCAAAAATTAACCCCCTCCATCGGCGCTCTATAGAGAAATGACCTTACGCGGAAACCGCTATCAGCGTAGTGTGTACTTTCGGAATATTCAGTTGTCTGTTTAAATAGTGAATTATCTGTTTTGAAAAGAAATTATATAATCCAACCTGTTTGCACAAAGTGCAACAATTCTATTGTTACGGTAAATATACTTCGATTACTAAATGATGAACTTCTTTTATTACATTTATATTTAAACTTTTTTTTTTTTTTTGTTAAAATAATTAGATTTATTAAAAAATGTGTAAGTGTACATTATGCGGTTCTTCTTGGGTAACAATGTGCTTTTCATTTGTGTTTATAAATGGAACAAATTAATAAATGAAGACCAACTATTGAAATGTTTGAATTCTAAGTATATCGATTTATGCGACTCTGAAAAATAAAACTGTCGACAGAACATTACGACCACGATCACCCGCTTAACTTGTAAAATGTTTAAGCGAGGGTATCGTACAGTGGAAATAATTTATAAATGCGAATATTATGTTTATGTTATATTAGTAGTGATTCCGAATAATAATTATGATTGATTCCGTTATTCTATAGTTCGTCCATCGTCCGCTTGTATACCGTGCGGCTGCGAAATACTATTTCCGCTACTTTCGACAAATTGTTCACCATCCGTTTGTTGAATTTGTATATATACTAGTCGGCAATATCACGGTGGATACAGCGTCGTAGTCGATTAGGACGATCGCATTTTTGCGTTTTAATGTCGAAATGGATTTTTTATTTTTTGGACGTTACATTATGTTGAATTGTCTGTCCACAACGTAATTTACGTTGTCTCAAACCGGCTTGTTCTGAGAGATTATTTAGATATCCTCCGCCGATTTTTTCGATCTAATGATATACCGGAAATTGATTGGAGTAAAATTATACCGTAGGTAGAAAAGAAACCTGTAAAAAAAAGGAACCGTGATAGGAATCTAAATGTTTGTCCGCTTATTGTCGACGAATATTAAACCCTTCCGGACGGACGTTGTTGTAAAAAAGTACAACAGCATCATGGAGTTTCAGTCGATAGAAAAAATACGAACTATGTTAGAATTCTGAATACCACGTGTATTATTTATCCGCGATAATGACGAGTATAAAGAACGACTCCCGGGAAAATATGTTAAGCCGATTGAAATCAACGCATGACGGTAATGTATTTTTTACATTACGCGTGTTGCCGTGCTATTTTTACCGGTCACTTTTTATTGTTTTCAATTGGACACATTTTTGCGCGTTCTTACTTTTTTGTTTCCAGTTTTTTCGTTTTTTTGTTTTTTTTTGTTTATTAGAACACCAAGCCACATTTTGAACCTTGGCAGTACACGTATCAGTCAATTATGACTGACGAGTATGGCTTGTGATAAAAGATTCAGTGTCAATCATTTCTGACGGACGCTTACGTTGCTATTTCGATTAGAAGCGAAGTTTTCGTTTTGAAACGAATATATAACGAGTATGTTTCGTTTGTGATGTAAAAAAAAAGGTTTTACGTATGATTTTTCGGTTTCTAATTAATGTAAAATAATTTTGAACGCATCGAACGGTTAAATATAATGGTGTAGTGAAAAATGAAAGTTTCGCATGAAAACTTGTTATAGTTTCAAACATATGCGCGATAACAATGTGTCGTCGGTCATAAATTATATATATTTTTTCAGATTTCATTTCGTTCCTAAAAGGAATAGAAAAATTTTAAGTTAACCATAGTGATTAGAAAGTGATGTTGATAAAAATACGGAGTAAAAATTAAAAATTAGGGCGTTATCGCATTTATACGAGGAAAAAAATCGCACGGACTGACACGATAACGGAAAACGTCAGTCACCTATAATTGATAACGGGGCTGAAAAACTTCAACAACGTAGGTCGGTCATGTGTCGTATTTTTTAAAACGCGTTAAATTGTACTTTTCATTTTTTTCGATCGCACTTTTTCCTACGTTTTTAACTTTACGTTTTATTTTTTTTTATTTATTTTTTTTTTGCGTTTTCTTTTCTTCGAAGTGTCTAAACTTTCTAACGAGCAAATAGAAGTCTATTTGATGGAACTTTTGCGCCCGAAGACAATGACAATTTCGACGGCATATCTGATTCAGATGAAAGTGAGAACGATCTAAGCGAAGAAGATATAGAATTCGAGCACTGTTCGGTTGAAAGCGCGATTGATAAATTTCGATCTCGAACGTATATAGAGAGACGCAGTGTAGGAAACGAATTTTACACTTGGAAAAGACTTAACGTACGTCAGAAATTTCCGAGATAAGTAAAAGTAACAAATAAAACGAACCTGTGTCAGGAATACAGACGACGAGATAGAAGCGTTTTTGAAAATCGTAGTAAATGAAATATTATAATATTATTCACGAATAAAGTACCTCGCATCTGTTTTTAGAAATTTTTCACAAAAATTCCGGACAAATGATGACGCAGCATTTGTCGTACTTAGGGCTACAAAAATTGACCTTTTTTTTTTTTTTTTTTTTTTGTAAGCAGGTTCTAATTAAATATTGGGTATAATAATAAAGAACGATGAAAAAGTTTAAAAAATAAAAAATTAGAATAAAAAAGTATTACCTACGAGGTTAAAATAACGAAATATAGAGACCGTTGCTGCGTCCCATTGTAAAAAGTACAACAAAAATATCGAACGCGCTAAATACGTCGTTAAAATATTCCAATGAAATAGAATTTCAAAATTTCCACGAACAACTAAAAAAAAAGTTATGCTCGCAGACGATTAATGCCGAAATAATTTACGCATTCCCCGGCGCCGCCTGTGTTGTTTCTGCGATTGTTTTTTCCAAGTCCGCTACCGTCGTATGTCTTCTTCTAGCTTGTTCAAGTTTTCATTCAATCTCCACTGACGGAAATTTATAACTTTCTCCTCCGCGCATTAGACGATCGAAAAAGCTGATTATAAAAATATAGACGTGTTTGCCCACAGATGCGCGCGTGCGTATACGGATTGTTATTCAACACTTTTCGAATAGTGGAATAACAGTTTGATTAGGACACTTCGAAATAATTCCTAATTATACAATAGCTACAGGTGGATTTCGTGAGTTGATAGTTGACGTTAAATAAACTTAAAACCGGAAGGTCGATTTGAATTTAAATTTCGATCCATCGCGTCTTAACTTTTTACACATACACGCGCAAATGTGTAATATACACGTACGTAATTTACAAATAATTATTCTACATCAAACCGCAGTTTCTACATAACGGTTAGATGATAAACTAGGAGAGACATGTCGTATACGGTTGACATAATTACGATGATATAACCGTTCTATATTACACCGCGCGTGCGCAAAGAGTCAATCCGCACGTGTCTAAATTGTCATTTCGCAAAACCGGATTTTATTACTCCGGCAACCCTTCGCTAATAAGTAAATAGTCGTCCGTTACATTATTACTATGTGAAATTTAATTCACCTAATGTTACGAATTATTCGATTAAACTCCGGCAATATCTCCTACTAGTGACGGACGTGTTATCGCGGAAAAAACTACACCCTGCCTAAAGACGAACGCGGTATTTAATTACCTTTAACGCGACGGATAGTAAAGATTTAAAAAAAAATGCTTAAAGGATTAACTCGAGTGAAATACATCGCTCTCTGCCAAGCAAGTTACTCAGCTGCTTAAATTGGTCTCTATCCCGTGTGAGTAGAGCTTCACGTGCACCGAATTACACACTAAAGAGTTAAGCATATACTTGAAATAAATCGAAACTTACTAAAAATGGTATCGAAAATAAAAATTTTACTGAAAAACCGATGAGTCCGAAAAAAGAGAATACATCTCCCAAAATCAAATGTACAAAAACCAAAAAATTCGAACACGCCGAAATGAATAAAAATTATATCACAACTTACTGTACCGCTTTGTTTAATTTTTAGTATTATCTCTTTATCATTGAATATGCGCTTGTTTTATAGAGCCCTTGAAAATATTTTCAATATCGCTGCTTCCTGGAAATGTGGAGAGAAGCTCATCTGATCTCTATTCTCAAACTAAATAAAAATTCTCTGCACCCTGCTAGTTATAGATCCATTTCGCTCACAAATACCCTGTGCATAATTATGAGAAAGAATAATAAACAGCAGACTACTCTGGCAGCGAGAAAGTTTAAACTTATTATTAGATCCATTGCAGTTCTGATTTAGAAAACAAAGAAGTACTCGGGATTAATTAATTAAGTAAAACATCCGAAATACAGGAAAATTTAATTCTAAATAAAATTACAACATTAGTCATTAACTTAGAGAAAGCCTTCGATAAGCTGTGTAAACATCACATACTGTTAACACTTCATCGAGGATGATTTACTGGAAATTTACCCATCTTTATTAAAAACTTTTTAAACAACAGAAAATTCCGTGTAAAATTAAACGAACACATTTCATACACGGAAATACAAGAAAATAGCACTTTACAAGGTTCCGTTATTATTCCCGCACTATTCATAAAAGTTATGACAAGTATTAAACATCACATTTTACCTCCAGTAAATTACCGCATTTATACCGACGATCCTATAATTTACTATTCGCACTGTGAAATAAGATACATAGAGCAATTGCTCCGAAATTCCATAAATGACATAAACAAATGGGCTACAACTCGGGGCTTTATTTTCTCTACGTCGAAAACCAAACATATCTCTTTCCACAAAAAAAAAACATAAATCGCTCGCTTCTTGTATACAAATAGGTTCGACTCAGATAGAAAACACAGACACCCTAAAGGTACTAATTTTGGACAGGAAGCTGAACTGGACAAAACACACGAACCAGCTGAAAATAAGTTGCACACAAAAAGTAAATATGTTGAAAATGCTTAAGCACGTCTCACGGAGAGCTGATAGAAAAACACTTACTCTTTTATACAAATCTTTTATATTATTGCAGATTAGATTATGCTAGTGTAGTATATGATAGCGTAGCACAGAGATCACTATTACAAACCTGGATACCGTTCAAAATAAAGCCCTTAGAATAGCATTAAAAAACGTTTCATACAAACCTCATCCAATCATTGCAGGTCGAATCTAACATACTGGCAAATGCAGAAGGCAAATATACTCGTTCTAAAATACTTCAGTAAAGTACTCTTAACCCGCTCCAATCCAGTTTATCGCAATTTAAAAATAAGTAAGTTCAAACATTTATTTCTAAATAAACCCCTTGCATCTAAACCTATATCAGAGTATGCAAAAAACATACTACAAAATCTTCAATATATGTTACCAAGTATTAAAATAAATAACCTTCCAAAACTTCCACTTTAGACAAACTTCCCAATAACGATAAATACCTAATTAAATAATTCTACCAAAAACACTACCCGGCCAAGGTTTTAAAATCTAAATTTTATAAAATACTCAAAGATACGCGAGAGCCACATACAAATATATACGGATGCATCTAAATCTTTAAACCGAACTACCTCCGCTTTCCTTGTAATCAATGAAACTCACTTATACCAACTACCTGCAATAACTTCGCTGAACTTATTGCAATTTATAAACGTCTAAAATGCATTCTAAAACAAACGGTTTGCTAAGAAATATGCTATATGCACCGATTCAATCAGTGCATTGCAGTATGTCCAAAATCTAATTATAAATACAAACAACGACGCTAAAAACTTACAATATATACAAATTGACTTCACAGAACATCAAGTTGGGTTTCAACTTACTCGGGAATTTTAGAGAATGAAAATGCAGATAAAACAGCTAAAACCACTATAACAACTATTAAAGAGAAAGTCACAGCGCTGTATCAGAACTACTAGGAAACACGCTGCGCACGTACACACCTCTATCAAATGAAACCAAAGTTAGGATACTGGATGACAGCACCCCCCAAAAAAAACAAAAAAAAACAGACGTGTACATAAGCGGCTTTAACTAGACTACGCCTGCGGCATACATTGCTTACGTCTCGGCCATCTATTAAACGGAGATACTCCATCCGTGTCCGCTCAACGGGTAACGACTAAGTTTACACTACATATTACTAGATTGGAAAAATTACGAAAAAGAAAGGTTAACTTATAAACTAACGGATTATAGACACCCTACCATAGTATAATATATCGAATACTTGTTAAAGTTTATTACAACCACCGGAGGAATAATTAACGCAATATCAACTCGACAACAGACGCAAATGATCTTAGCAATCGAGTGTCTATAAATAAAGGAAGAAGGAAAAAAAAGAAAAACCGCAACGGTTTAAAAATGGTAGAGGGAGAAAGTGCCCTATTAATCGCTGAGTCCGACAAAGATGTCCGATATCGTCCCGTCTATATAATATATATTTCAAAGATATAACAAAACATCGAATATTTGGAAAAGCCGGAATCAAAATAAACGGGCACTATACATTGTTAGATCGACTACGATAATGATAAAGTACTTTTCTGAGATCCTCCAGGTAAACTACAGAGCTTAGTCATAAAATTTACTGAATTTGGAACAACATTCGCAAATTAAAAGCCATGCAAAAGAACGAAATACCGTTAGTGATAAAAATTGACGGAGTACCATTGGAACGGATCTCAAAAAATTATCAGGGTGTAACGGTGATAAAAATCGGTATGGAACGAAGATCGTTTAATAATTTAGAACGAATATTTCGCGACAGAGGAATGAACATTCAACTACGGCTAAAATTGTTTCATCGTTACGGTTGTACGTTACACTTAGAAAACGTGCGGATATTCTCAAAAAACACATCGTGAAAAAAGCTACAAACGTTCGATATGTGGACGTGCAACGCATAGAATAATGTAGACGGATAAGATATCGAAAGTGCTCTGCGCCGCACTGGATTAACCGGACCGATTTTATCGGCATCATTGAAGATTAATAAAGAAATGTACATAAATCGTATAATACAGATCCAGCCCCCGTCGTTAGATTGGCCGTCGACAATATACGGTAAAGCACTACCGGGAAGAAAATGCGGCTAACTATATCGAAGGCGGTTTAAATATAAGATAATACAGCTTTCGTAGATAATTAGATTCGTTAAATTCTAAATTTGTAAACATTAATTATATGTGTGAAAAGTTTACTCTAGCACTGTATGTAAACTAGATGTACCTCTACCTTCAGTTATGGAGAAGCTAACTAAATAAATAAATAATTTTTTTATCGTTTAATATTTAAAGGACGGATGTTAGAAATATCTTGGCACCCTCTTTCTGGGAAAATAAAAAAATGAACCATCCGAAAAATTTCTCAAATCACATGACGGAGATAGGACTAATAAAAAAAGGGAAGGAAAAATAAAATGAAAAATTATTAAGAAATTTTTGAAAAGAGGTACGATGAGAATCAACCACTGTAAGTAATATGTGTTTGTGTACGTATGTACATGTTCATTATATACATATATATATACATATATATATATACACATATATATATATATATATATATATATATATATATATATATATAAATAGATAGATAGATAGATAGATAGATAGATAGATAGATATAGAGATATAGATAATAAAATTGACGATGAGAATCAACCACTGTAAATAATATGTGTTTGTGTACGTATGTACATGTTCATTATATATATATATATATATATATATATATATATATATATATATATATATAGATAGATAGATAGATAGATAGATATAGATAATAAAATTGAGAGAGATGGGTAGTATACATGTGGAAAACCAGAATTTAAGGATTATCACGACCACTTACTGCCATTCTGGTTAGATAAGTCCGTTGGGACTTTTGAGAATGATAGAAGTGCAGTTAAGTTAGGCTCTTTAACCAATTATCTCATCTCAACTTAGAAACAGCCTAACAGACGAATTGACGTGTGTGCCTTTGAATTATTTACTTTATCCCAATGCCTACGAATTACACATTTCCTAAGTCTAAGCGACCACACTAATATAACGCTATTCCGAGTGAGTGTTGCGTATTATACTATCAAGAGCGTCGACCGCAGATGTACGTATTCGTACATTATTTATATACACACATACATACATCGAGGCCTATACTAACACTATATCAACGTCATCTGTATATATACTTCCATCGTCTATCAGTCGGAGTTAATGGTAACAGTATAGTCCGACCGTTGGAGAAAAAAAGTGGAAAAATAAGTGAGCAAGAGCCTGGCTAAAATTTCGAACTAATGACATTTCTGGTCGTGGTTGATGACATTTTTCCAAACTTTTCTATCAATTACCGCGAAATAACGAAAAATCCCAAACGCTGTAGAAACTTTCGGAAGAAGAATCTGACACGTGCTCTCCGCAGCGATCGTTTCTGACAAGAAATGCGCCGCTGCTAAAAATTTAACCTTATTCCTGTCCATTTTGCAGATATTCAGTTTACTATGCTCGAAACTCGATCGAAAGCAATCGTTTATTAAATTGGCGGAATAGTTGTTATAGAGATAGCGCTCGAACTGTCAATCCGATGGTCGAGGCACCGATTTAAGTTCGCCGCATAAAATATATCATTATCATTATTAAGTGCCGGCTTCCCATCGGAATCGGAGGTTGACCACTTACCTGTACATATTTTTGTTTTACCAGTGTAACTAGCGTACAGGGTAACCGTAATATGACGTTAGCGCAGATAGACACATACACCCGGCAAAACTTATTGTAATCGCGTCCTTGTCACGACACAATGCAGAATGGCGTCGTGTTTTTTTTTTTTTTTTTTTTTTTTGTAATATACTTTATTCTGAAATGCGCGTATGGTATTACGCGTGGTGGCTTGCCATTGCCTTCCACGGCGTTAATATTAGGATTATTTATACTTTAATTTTACCGATGATAATTTTTGATTCGTCAATCGTATTTGAAGTAGGTGTACCTTCCGTATAGAAGTCCGTGCTCTAATGACAGACGATATATCATAATCATTAATTATTACGGAGCGGTCGGTTACTTTTCAGTCTGTTTACTTGCGCTTGCACATTCATTGTATAATTAGTGCGCCGAATGCTAGCCTAATTAAAAAACAATGTACATATTACTCAGCTTTCTATTACTTAACAGATTATCTTATGGTTCTCTTTTGATTTTACTAGTCGCGGAAATAACAACGACTATGTAAAAAAGATCATTGAACGAACAAAAAAATTTAAATGACTCCCATATGAAACAAAATAGGTTTCGATATTTCGATTCCGAAGACGGGGAGCTTTACAAAATGAGAATTACACACTCGGCTCACAATGCAACAACAGAATCTTCACGGCCGCCTGTATTCGTGCATGACCTAATTAACTATTCGAGAATGTTAGAAAAAATTACGGCCTAGGAAAACAAGACTACAAATCGACATCCTTGAAAGATAACGCTGTTAAAATCAACCTACAAACCTCTGACGATTATAGAAAACTAATCGCAACGCTTTAAAAAGAAGACATAAACTACCACACCCAACCGACTAAAACACGAAAGAGCGTATAAAGTTGTAATTCGTGGTTCACATAACCCTCTTTCACAATCAGCGATATTAAACATAGAAGGACAAAGTTTTCAAGTTGAGGTCCGTGTTTTTTTTTTTTTATGTTAAGAATAGAAAAAGTAAAAAACCTCTCCCACTGCATTTTGTCGATGTGGAGCCGACTGACGATATTAAACGTATATACGATCTCGACTTATTACTACGTTCGAAAATTAGAGTAGAAGCTCCACACACGTAAAAACGGACATACCCCGGTGCGCACTAGATGTCAAAGATATGAGCACACACGATCGTTTTGTAATTGCTCCTATAAGTGTGTTAAATGCGCGGGTAATCATTATTCGGCCGATTGAAAAAAACCCACGAAAAATCAGCATCCCTCTAATTATAAGGAATGTGAGGTATATCGCAAATCAATGCGAAATGTAGTGCAGAGCAGACGTTTGACCGAATCTTTCCGTAAGCCGCGCTAACGTTGTACAAGATATTATAGCGCAAAGTGGGAATAAACATCTATTATCGTATAGCTACAACAGAGACAAACAACGCCAATACAATATTTAATCCGGTCAGTAATGTTTATATAATGGTGTTGGTCCCTCAAATGGTAATGAATAACCGCTTCGATTCTAATACTAGTATATAGATACGTTATTAAGTGAATTCTAGAGTGAATTTAAAACCATGTGTTTCAACAGTTGATGAACCAGAATGCTATGATGTTAAATTGATTGTCCTCAGTCGTGAATAAAACTAGTAAATAAGGACTACTTCATTTTACACACGAAATTTCGAAACAAAATAATAAAATTTATACAAGGTGCTTCATGTACAATACCGCTCTCCTTAAAGATGACTCTAGATCATTTTCAACGAGTTTAAATGAATATTTTTAAAATTTAGTCATTTCGCGTGTCAACCAGAAAATAAACAATTTTCTTAGTAATAAAATTTCATATATCGACATTGTGACTGAAAGGTTTAAGACTTTGAAATGGCGCGCGTTCCAACATAATTTAGAAATAGAGCTCTTTCTAAAAACTCACTAAATTGATATACTCCTTATCACGGAAAGGCATTTTAGTAATAAAACAGTTTTTAATCAATTACGTACACCTCAGATAATAAAGCTCGCGGCGGTAGTGCAATTATTATTTAAAAAGTTGGAAACAGTAATTTTTCACCAAAATCTAGGTTAATTCTCGGGAGGCGAACCTACTTACTAGTCTCGAGATCGTATAAGAAGAAACCTGATCCGCTCGCCTTTTTCTTGTATAACAAAAGGAATATCATCTTTATACGTGTCTTGTTTCGACCTACAGTCAGATATCATATCACTCGTCAGTCATATTAACGGTAAGTATTTCGCCAGTAATAAGAACACCTAATGCCTTATCAATAAAAAAACAGCTAACTGGCCTTTGTTTAAACGCTATCTAGAAACCAACGTAAATTTAAATATGTCGCTGAAAACTAATTTACGATATTTAGATAGTTGTCTTTTTAAATTTTGCTGTAGAATGTTTGTGAAGAATTGCCGATTAATTGTTTGAGAATGGTGGTCCGTTTCGTCCGAGTCCCTATTCGGAAGAGATGGAAATTCATCTGATGTTATTTCTCGTGGTTGTTGTGTAAGAGCTGGTGATTTTGTGCGGGGTGGCTGCGAATCGGTTTCTAGATTTCCTAGACCTTCCAGCGTCTCATCTGCATTGCAATTATCGGCTTTATGATCTGAAACGTTGCATTTGAAGCAGATTAAGTCATCGGCTGATAGAAATATACGGTAGCTTTTGCCATTTGAGTCCAAACGAGCTCGATAATTTTAATTCTTCGAAGTTGGTAATGTATACGTGTCGACGCCAGTTGACTATATGGTGAAACTCGTTTCGTCTAACGATTTAATTCTAAGGATTGATGTATTTGATGCCGGTTTCATGTTGGAATTTGATACGAGGTGACGTTCTCACAGATGAAAAGCTAACCACAGCAGCATCAGATCCGAAAAGCGATAATGATCTAGATGTCACGCAGTCGCTAAAAAATATAAACTTCTCGGAGCAAACGTCAAAATTAACGAAAAATACTCTGCTCTTACATATTCAAATTTCTGTATAATTATCGATATGAGCAAAATCCAAATCATTCCTGAACTAGCGATGAAATTCACCTTAGAAACAGTAAAACTACAGTATAGTTCATCGGGTGGTGGGCCCCAAAATAGAACCTAAGGATATTGTCGCCCCGTAATTCTGGCCTTGGACATATTACTTAATTATTTCGTTCGATTCTGGTCCGTTCTCGGCGGTCCATATCTGCGGTATTATTATTATTATTATTATTATAATTATAATTTTTTTTATTTTTTATTTGTTTCGAAATTAAAAATGGCCGGAATTAAAAACGAAACTCGTAATAATTAAAATGGTCGCCGTTATTATTAAGGACTATTATTCCTGAGATTTCGGACGATCGGCAGTCCTAAAGTAAATCCGGTTAGATTTTAATTTCTTCCAGTCGGTGTTTCTACATAATAATGATAATAATAATAACTAGAACGGGCTGTTCTTATTTATTACGACAGTTGTAAACCGCCAAATTAACGACGAAATACCTACCGTTTATAAGACTCACGCCATTTCGCATAATTATCATCACTATCATTATCATATACCTCGTCCCGTTATCATTGGGTTTTTTTTTTTTTTTAATCATTCTATTTTAGTGCGTTACTCCTTGGAAATTATTTTGTCCTTAAAAACCGCACTCCACGACAAATATTACGTTTTCCATCGTCTACTACCCTAAATTATACGAACGCTTTTCATCGTTTTAATTTTTTTTCTGTCCTTATCGTCTTCTAGAAATATCGTCTTGTCGTTGTCGCCAGCACTATCGTCGACGTTTATAGCGGTCGGACCGTTGACATGTTCTTTAATTACAATAACGTCGGACGAACGAAGAAACGGAACAAGACTCCTCTCCGTTCGAGAGACGATCCGATATTCGGAAGATGTAAATCTACAAAACGAACTAGGGGGTGGTGGAGAGAATTCTAGGGGATGACGAGTTGGAGAGAATTTTTGTTAATTACAATTCGAAGCGGAAAAAGCGGATTCCCCGCCATCAGTTACGTAGGAACTGAAAGGACCGAGAACAAAACTGGGTAAGCTGAGTAGTAGAAAGTTCGATTCGCGATTTTTAACATTCGATATAGCTAAAAAACGAACGTGGTAGACTGTTCAAAGTTTAAATCTCGATGTCAGAAGTTCTTGTTTTCTTATACACACATATACATATATATATATATATATATATATATATATATATATATATATATATATATATACATATATATAGTGGTAAGCGTTTATTTTTATATTCAGAGACGGAATCTACGCTGGTTCTCGTAAAATCTATTCCAGTTCTGGTTTTCCCTTCCGATTTATTCTCTTCCTCTAAGTAGCGTTTAGGTCGTATTAATGACAGGCTATAGGCTGTCTACGTCGATAAGAATCCCGGAATTTCAAATATTTTAATGGAGTTTTACTAGTCGGTTTTCCTTTATTTCTTTTTTTATTCGCGCTTTCTCTCTTTTCGACGTATCGTTACTTTTTTTTTAACAGATAGTTAGGAGATAAATGGATATAGATAAGGACGGAGAAGGTTGGATATTAAGATAGACGAAGAGAGACGAGCATGAAATTCGTTATCGGCGCCGGATAATTTTCAGACTCCTTAATTTGCCGCTTAATTAAATACTTTAATTAATCCGATCTTTTCTAGAGCCTGGAAAAGCGTTGCGTACGCGTCGCTTTTTTTTTTTCATCCGTTAGTCAGTTGAAAAGTTTTATAAAAAAAAAAAAAAAAAAAAATTATAATAATAATAATTATTATTATTATTATTTTAATTATAATTATAATAATTCGGTTCGATTTAATTATTACCGTAAAATTTCGTCGATAGCTATATTTAAATAAATTGAGGCAACTTCGATAGGTTACAATTGTAACATTTTATTACGAATACGGGAGATTATTAAGAAGGAAATTCGAACAAAAATTCGAAATTTAAAAAAAGGCCGATAAATCCGTATGAATCTAATCCGCTTCGTTCACGCGTGAAATTTTGACAAGAGAAAATTGTAAATCTTATAAAGGCTGTTTATTACTATATAACGTGGTTTTTTAGGTGATTTTCACCGTTTATACGTAGATATAATTAGAATTGAAACATGTCGCCGGAAAATATATATATAATTTCGTTGGTACTAAAAAATTTCACGTGCCGTATAGCGGACACGGTGACTGAAAGTTTTAAATCAAAATCGTCCAGCAATTCGAATAGAAATAAAATTAAATGCCAGCGTTACTGAATACAAAACAATCGTAAATACGTACGACAATAAATAACCGTACGTATAAAAAATCTGATTACTTACACATCGTCAACTAATTTTTGCACATATTCACAAAAACATACACATACGCGCACAAACATAAGACATTCTTACGCGCATTTGAACATTTATGATTTATCTACAATTTAACGTTAAACTCTATACCCCTACGGTGGTAATTCGCACTTCGTAACACGTGATACGATTACGAAGTATTAATAATAATCCATCATCATCATCAGAAGAAGAAGAAGGAAAACAATAATAACAGTAATAATAATAATAATTCAATTTAATTCAATTCAATTCAATTCAATTTATTCGCTTTTACATATTTACCACAAACAAGAAAACAAGTTCATAATAAAATCCGCAAATGCGCATATTATATAGTAGCGGAAAATAAATTCATACATAACGTCAGAGATTCGAATGTTTCAATTTATTGTTATCAAAACAAAAATTAATTACGGATAATCAATTATCGATAAAGCGCTGACAACACCGAGAGGAAAACAGCTTCACGCGTGTATTCAGAAAAATAAATTATTGCACTCTATCAGATGGAATTCCATCATACTAGCCAACTGACAGAAGAAAAACTCCGGACTTGCTGGACTTCTTTATCAGTAACGGAATTAATAAGAACCACACATTAATCGAATCCTCTCTGGATGCTACCTCCGATCATTCACCAAAAATTTTAAACATAAGTACCAGTACAATACAAATAGCAACAAAACCAATACTATCTAACAAGAACACCGATTAGACAGCATTCCAAGAGTTTGTAGAAAGCGGAATAAACTTGAAAGTGCACGAACAGATATAGAAATAGCTGTAGAAAACCTTACTAAGTGTATTCAGAAGTCTGCATACTTAGCCACGCCTGTAAATGAAGATAAAATAATTATAAGAAAACATCCGAAAGTAATAAAGAAGATGATCTCGGAGAAAAGAAAATTGAGAAGAATTTGGCAGATCGATAGAAATCCCGTTAATAAAACTATTCTAAATAGAGCAGCTAGACAATTAAAAAAAAAACCTTCTAGAACTAAAAAACGAAACATTTCGAGAGTATATAGAAAATCTAACTCCGACTAAAACAACTGATTACTGCTTGTGGAGGGCTATAAAAAATATAAAAGCAGATCACACCTATCAGTGTCCCCCTATAAGAATGAAAAACAAAGAATGGGCACGAACTGAACAAGAAAAAGCGGATGTCTTTGCCGAATACCTAGCAGGAATTTTCGAACCACACAAAAATGAAAATTCTATTCGTGAAAAGAAATTAATGGAATATCTAGAAATACCATTTTGCAGATGTCACTCCCCATTAAATTAACATCGCCTATGGAAATAAATGCACAATTAAAACAACTTGATATAAAGAAAGCTGCCGGACACGATTTGATAACTGCAAAAATTCTAAAAAAATTACCGAGGAAAGCTGTTACTTTAATAACACTCATTTTTAACGCAATCCATCGTACGGGATATTTTCCGGTGCAGTGGAAATTTGCTTCAATAAAATTGATTCCGAAACCGGGTAAACCTCAAAATGAAATGTCCTCTTACAGGCCAATTAGCCTGTTACCGGTTCTCTCCAAAGTATTGGAAAAACTACTTCTCCGGAGAATCAAACCAATTCATTGAAGAAAATAAAGTGATACCAGACTATCAGTTCGGATTCAGGAATCACCGTAGCACCATTGAGCAAATACATAGAATAGTCGACATCATAAACAAAAGTTTCGAAGAAAAGAAGTATTGTTCAGCGGTATTTCTCGACATCGAGTCTTTGATAAAGTCTGGCATGTTGGCCTATTGTACAAATTAAAACTTAAATTACCTCACGAGTACTACCAGCTAATGAAGTCATACCTAACAGAAAGATATTTCCATGTTAATATTAACGGGAATTACTCACGAATTCATTCGATACAATCGGGAGTACCTCAAGGCAGTGTACTCGGACCAACATTGTACCAGCTCTATACATACGACTTTCCAGTTAACGAAAATACAGACACAGCTATGTTTGCCGATGACACCGCTATTCTCTCGACTCATCGTGATATTAATTTAGCGGTCGAACAACTTCGAAACCATCTACTAGACGTAGAAAAGTGGTTTAGACTGTGGAAATTAAATATTAACGAATCAAAATGCAAGCAAGTTTTATTTACTTTAAATAAAAGCAAAAATTTACCGATTAAGTTAAATGGGCAAACAATTTCCGAATCGTGTAACGTAAAATATCTCGGATTACACCTTGATAAACGGCTTACCTGGAAAAATCATGTTATTGCTAAACGTAAACAGCTCAGCATTAACTATGTCTTTAACAGTTTTTGGCTCCATTCAGGATGTTATCATATTTCCAGTTTTCTTCTTCCTCGCTGAGGCTTCCCTTCGATTTTACCCTGTACAGCCAGCGTAAATAATCCTTCTCTGATTTTTGATGCTACATATTTTCTTTTCCTCTTCACGATGTCATCTACCGGAATTATTTTTTCCATTCCGCTTTTTTGTAGCACTTCTTTATTTGTTGTTTTCTCTTTCCATGAGGTTTGCCACATGCGCCTGAGCGTCCACATTTCAAACATGTTTAATCCTTTTATACATTTCGCCGTTTAAAGTCCATCTCTCTGAGGCATATTTCGCTACCGACATTACGTAGCATTGATTAATTCTTACTTTCGTATCCATTTCTAATTTCCGTACTTTTAGTATCGCCTACAAGTTAGTGTATGCCTGTTTCGCCATTCCAATGCGCGATTTAATTTCTTTAATATCTCTTCCGTCATTGGTCAACAGAGCTTTCAAATATGTGAACTCTTTGACTGTCTCCACCGTTTCCAATTCAATGTTACGTGACTTGCCATTGGGCGTTCGCGTAAACCTCATTATTTTAGTTTTTGCAAAGTTGATTTTCAATCCAAATTTCTTCCTTTCTCGATTTAATGTTATCAACATGCTTTGCAGCTCTTCAGTTGAGTATCGATATAATTAGAAAGATATTTCTAATTAATAATAATATTTTTTTAAATTCAATTGTTTATCATCATAATTAATTAAAAGGTATATATATATATATATATATATATATATATATATATATATATATATATGAATTAATTAATGAATAATCTGTATTTAGTATAACTATTTATCTACATTTTAATATTTTTTATATACATATAGATATATATATATGATATATATATATAAGTATGTATGTATATAGCATTATTCAAGTTATTTATTATTATTATTGAACCTAAATTGTTTCATTTTTTTATAGTTATATTATGCTCTTCCGAGCGAAGGAATTTCCCAACTGTTTTTAATTATATTTATAACGGGCTATTCTATGCGGAGGGCTCTTCTGCTTCCCAAAATTTCTTAAAATCGTCATTCCAACGTGTATACATTCTCGAATTTGTCCTGTTTCGATTAGCTAAGAACTGTTCCGTTAATTTCCTCGTCCATCGATTATCTTTGCATCTGATGACACGTCTTCCCCGATTCCATTTTAAAGTATCCGTTTGTATTCGCTTTTTCTTTAATAATCTTTAATTTATAATTTCTCAATGTTCGGTATTGACCTTCGTAAAAGGTTCTCTGTGATGCTTACATTGATTTTTGCCACATTATCGTTACTGGACGGTACATTTCTTAACGATACATCGTGTGCGAAGCCCCGTAAATTGTTCAGGACTTTCATTTATATCAATGCATATACCAGTTCAATCCACCGATTACATCTCTTCCAAGACACAGTTAAACATAATCGGAAAGAGAGAGGACCTTTCCTCGGCGCGTATTTTGAAATATTCCCTACTAGTCTGGCCTGAACATTATTATAATATCCATTACTAATTTTATTTACTTTCTTTGAATGCTTCGTTTTTGTCTTGCTTATATGTATATATGTATATATATATATATATATATATATACATTTTGACGATCTAAGACAATGGGAGTACTGAAGGAAAAAATAAATAAAATAAATATAAAAGTAAAAATTTAATAATAGTTAACGTAATATAAAGTATTCTTTAATAACCAAGGTATTTCCATCGTAAGAGTCTTAGATCGTCAAAACTGATAAGTTACATCGTAAAGCCGTAATAAATAGGATGATGATAGTAATAACCTGGAAAATAATAAGTACTATTTAATTAAATGCGAATTGCCAGGTTATGAAGGAAAATCCGGAGTTGAACGGCGCGTAGATCCAGCAACTGGTGACCGCGTGTTTGTATATGTGTGTGTATGGAGATATCGATATCGATATCGATAGGTATAACGTTAAGCCTCGTGTCTAGTAACATCGTAACGACTGGTCGGATTTTTCTAGTATTTTTCCTTTTCATACCTCTCGTACATGACGATAATGTTATAAGTAATATAGGAGGATTGCTCCATGTTCATATTGGAATATTGGAGGCATACTACGGACCGAATAAAACCGTATTCGAAGTAAAAAATTAAAAATAAAAATTAAATACGCATTTATTCACAAAATCCGATGATCGTTAAAATATGGAGTTACGACGACGGAGTACGACCAGTAAATATCATCCCATCCGGAAGCAGCAGCAGTGGTGGTACCACAGGTCGTACGTTTTTTATTTTTATTTGTTAATTTCCTATTATTCTATTAAAATTTTTATATGTTTCGAATTATGTTTAAATGATACCTATATGTTTGTATAAGTATCTTTTTATGTTCATTAATATTTAAAATGTGCAGTAATGTGTAAATTAAAAGAATTCGCAATTGAGATTAAATTCTAGTCTATGTATTGTCGTGTCCACCGGCTGTGGGTTCTACAAGCTGAGTTCAGGTTAGGCACGAAATTTAATTACTCAGTTAATCTCATTAAAATTTTAAATCATTATTAAATTAATTCGTGCACTATAAGGCACTTGCGACCGCGACCACATAATTATTTTTATTATCAATTACGGAATACTGTTACGTGATAAATTGGCCGATCTCCACAAAAGGGTATTTCGTAATAAATTGGCCATCACGACAGTCCATTTCGTAATTATATATATATATATATATATATATATATATATATATATATATATATATATATATATATATATATGCCCTAAATAAAAATAACATCATTATGTAATCTATACGAAAAAATCTCACGTTCCGAATTTATACACGTACACATGCAAAAGCTGGCTATTCCAAATGTGTATGAACCTGGTGTGCAGTTTTCACCCTATATATAATAATTACCACATTTTATTAAACGAAAAACTATTCCATGTACCGATAAGAGAATTTTGCAAAAATAAATAAAAAACTTTCAGAACTATTACGAATTTAACTCGACAGTCCTACGACTGAAATATAAAGCGCCGGAGTTCTCTACCATCGGACTCCGTTTATAATTAAGGAGAATTATGTTCAGAACTCACGGTGGTTTATTTTTATAAAATGTAGCTCACAGATTAGTACGTTCCTTATGAAACCAAGTAAAATTCACTTCGCATCCTGGTTTTACCATCCGTTGTTTTAATTTTGAAAATGATTTTATTTCTCGAAAAACAAAATTTAGAAATACAATTCTCGTAGAAATAACATTATTATTTAATAATGATAATAATGACGAAAATAATATTGGTCACACCATGACCGGTAGAAAGTAGCGCAACAAATATAAAAGAAAAAAAAAGTAATCGGAAAAAATACAATTTTCTTGGAAAATATATTAGAAGTAATGGATATGTATATACATATATATATATATATATATATATATATATATATATATATATATATATATATATATATATATATATAGTGAGAGAGAAGGGTAAGTGTGAGAAGTGAAGGCCAGTGAGTGAGAAAAAGCTCATAAAAAAAATAAAAATAAAAAATGAAAAAATTGCTTTTGCCGGCCTCGGATATAAGTAATAAAGAAGAGAAAATACAAAATCTGTCCGTAGAGATTCCCTACCTCTTACCTATCGTCCGTTGTAACAACTTTCGTAATTCGACTTTTAACGTTTTGCGTTAACTCTCTCACCACCAGAAAAAATGTATATATATATATATTTATATATATATATATATATATATATATATTTATATATATATATATATATATATATATATGTATATATATATATATATATATATATATACATACATTGAGTTGCATGGAGCTTTTAGGAAATTTCATTCGTACGAACGATGATCAGGGGTTAAGGGTAAGGCAAATCGTATAGTAACAATTCGGAGTATTTCGTTTTAGCGGCAATTTCACAGAAGAAATTTTTTCCTTATTCTCCAGGTATTATTTGTCATATTTACCGTTACCAGAAGAAATGTAGGCGTTATTATAAAACTGCTTTTTGGTGGCGATGGTCTTTTTTCTTTTTTACACTTTTTTTTTTTTTTTTTTAGATAATTTTATTTTGATATTTGTTCTTTTTACGTTGGTTTTTAAAAAGTCTAACATCGTTACCGGCGGTGTGAGGAATGGTGGGGAAAAGTCAAACCGCTAATGATAGTAAACGTTGTTCGCCCGGTTTACCCGGGAGATTTCCGCGTTCGTAAAAAGTAATCAAGAATGAAACGACAGCGCTACATAAATCGATAATAATATAATAACGACGATAATCATAATAATAATCATAGTAATAAATATTAATAATAATAACGATCATAGTAATACACATTAATAATAATAATAATAATCATCATCATAATAATCACAGTAATAAATATTAATAATAATAATAATAATCATAGTAATAAATATTAATGATAATAACGATCATAGTAGTACACATTAAAAATAATAATAATAATAATCATCATCATCATCATCACAGTAATAAATTTTAATAATAATAATAACAATAATAATAATATTTTTGCGATTAATGATTTTTATTTTTCTCACAAACCATAAGATTATATTCCAATAATCGCGACCTCTACAACGTCCGTTAGAGCTAGATGATCATACAATAGGAACGGCTCCTTGCAGGAAGGATTTTGATAATAGGAAATAAAACTAGAGTACAACCACACAACACTCACTTGATAGAAAAAAAAATTAGATCATACGTAAGTAAACAAAAAAAAATTAGTTGATGCTTAATATAATATATTATATATATATATATATATATATATATATATATATATATATATATATATATATATATATATATATATATCGGAATTGTCCAGTGGCTAGTGCACGGACTTCTATTAGGAAGGTACCGAGCTCAACCACAATCGACGACGCAAAAATTATCATCAGAAAATAAATAAATAAATAAATAAATATATATATATATATATATATATTATATATAATCGTAATGTTATCACGTGGAATTCAATGTGGCAAACCACCACGCACAACACCATATGCGCGCTAGTAGTAATATAGTGCACTACAAAAAAACGGGGTGCTGCATTGTGTAATGACAACAAAGCGATGACAATCAATTCTCCCGGGTGTGTGTGTGTGCTATCTACGTTAACGCCATGTTATAATTGTCTTGTACGCTATATATACTATGCAACAAATATTTATAAGTAAGTAGTAGCCCACCCCTGACACGGAGAAGGCTCTTAATGACGATATATATATATACATATATGTACATTAAACATATATATATATATATATATATATATATATATATATATATATATATATATATATATATATATATAAATATATACAAATTATATAAATATAAAAGAAAAAAGTTTTTCGCTACGTTATTTTTGGCAATAATGTACATTAATTATTTTCTTAATTTTTAATTTATTTTTTGCTTTGTTTTGTTTTGTTTTTTCTTTATACTTATTTAATTCGTATGTGTATTTTTATTTATTTTTTAATATATTATATATATATATATATATATATATATCGTGTCCACTCGATAATGACTTTAGAGCTGAATTACAGACTATTTTTATGTTAAAAAATTAATGATTTTAATTAGGTTTTTTATTTTGTTTGATTTACTAAATTACAGGCGTCTTCGACGAAGTAAATTGTTTGCATCGTTTGTATTGAGCGAATCGAATATCAAGCAGGTAGGTGAATAAGTAATTTTTATACAGTTTTTTTTTTTTTTTTTAATACAGCTCCCGAAAAGGATAGCCACTTTATTTCTGTAATATCAGATCTGAATTAAACAAACAGTATTCATAAATAGCATAACGCGCGCATAAAAATAGTCCAATCACGGCGAACTTTGCTAATTATATTAATCGGTAGCGACAAATTGACGAGGTTTGATGCGTTCCAGCCTTATGAAGTCCAGATGTGTAGACAAATTCCAATCCTTCGTCCATTCTTCTTTCATTTTTCAACGGTAGTGTTAATTTTAGATCGCTATCTACAGTTTACCGAAATTCATTCCAGTTGGTGTTGGGAGAGCTTTCCTTCCTACAGTCCGTGATGGGATTTTTTTCCTGATACATAAGTCAGGTGTAGACTCTGTCTGACATCTAAGTGATGTAAAGGAGACTCTTCTCTTTCAGGTTATACACCACCTCTAAGTCATTAAGTTCAATCCAGTAGGCTTAAAATCTTCAACCTATACGCTAGGATGATGTGTACATCAGTTTAGTGATTGCTGCTGCTATTAAGCTTTCTTTACCTTTCATGGTCCAGTAAAAGAGTTGTTTTGGTAAGCTTTTACTCTATTCATATATTCCGTCAAGCTAGAAGTAATCTCTGATTAGCATCGATAGTAATAATAATGATAATAATAATTAATTTTTTCAAAAATTCAAATTCATTTCACGTTTTCGTTTAATCGGCAATAAATTATATAAACGAAACAAAACGTCCAAATAAGGCGCTAATGTCGAAACATATTCTACTGTTCACTTGAGAAACGAACGTATCACACACACACACACATACATTTGGATACATACACGTTTGCAAACCGCCGTTTACGCATGGCGCAAAACCGTACAAAATGATTGTAAATCGTGAACGCTTATAACTATATAAATGATACACGTATTGGAATATATATATATATATATATATATATATACATATATCACACGTTATACCTATATCAACTCACTGCTGCGTTTAAGCATGTCTCAGACATTTCCCATGATTCCCGTTTTGTGCAACTCGGATTTGATTGATCCTTGAATTTTTCACAATGTCATCTGGCCATCGTTTTATTGGTCTGCCTCTTTTCCTTTTCGATTCAATGGGCACATTGCAGGATACGTTTTGTCCACCTCCCATCTGCTCTACGCGCAATCTGTTCACTCCACGTTCATTTCAATTTTGTTATTCGTTCCAATGCGTCGGTCAATTTTGTCCGCTCACTGATCTAAGTAATGGTTTCTCTGTCTTTTAAACAGACATTTAGTATTATCCTTTCATATATATATATATATATATATATATATATATATATATATATATATATATATATATATATATATACATATATATATATATATATATAATTACAATAATATACTAGATATCGATATAGACGGAAAACAAGCGCTAACAGACGTAATAATACCAAACGATTATTTTCATGAAAAATCACATAAACTAGCTAGTTTAAGAAATGATTGTAATAGAGCCAAAATTTTATTTTAACTTCTAACAAAACCAAACTTAATACAGAAAATAATATTATTAAGCAATAGCAAATAATTACAATCCGAATATAGAACAAGCCAAAAAAATAACAATCCTCAATCAAATAAAAAAGAAACAATTAAATAATTAGGAAAATACCCTTGCGAATGCTTATAAATCTTTAAAAAGTATAATATTATGATAGCAATAAATAATAATAAAACATTATTTAAATCGATTTTCGATAATAAAAGAAGAAAATGAGATATTACAAAAATCTGGAGTATACAGAATAAACAGCACGAAATGTAATAAGTTCTAACGGGACGACAAATAAATAATAGACTAAGAGAACACTTTAATTCACATAAGAATGAACATGATGACAAGTCACATTATGGCAAACAACGTAATATAGAAAACGCGACAGATAATATAAAAATTTTACATGTAGAATATAAATTAAAAAACAAAAAAAATAAAATTATTTGAAAAATTACAAACTATAAAACATAGAAGTAGCGGTAATTTATTAAATAATACGATTAAAAAATTAATTTTAAAATCGGTTTTATAAGTAAATATTCTTCTTTTCTTGGAATTCGTTCGGGCATCTATGGACGACGTGAGAACAGCAACCATTTTCTTTTTCTTTCTTCTCAGTGTTTCTTCGTATACGGCTTTTTTTTTTCTATCGTCCGCCTACATTTGCCCAGTTCGATAATGTTCGATATTTTTTTAAATCCAACAAATTTGTTAATTTTATTTCTAAATTCTGTTATCCATCGTTGAACTATCTATTTGCACTCCATTGAGATCCTGTTTTATGTTAAAAAACCACCTCGGACTGGTTTTCCGTCTATTGAAATGGTGAAAGGTTCTTTTTGTTGGCCTGCTATCGCCCATTCTTTGGATATGTAATGCCAATCTTCTTTTCCTCATAGTATCGGATAGATTTTCTACTTTCTCATATTATTATTTATTGGGTCTGTTTCTGAACATTTCCCCCCTCTTTTTTTTTTCGGCAAAGAATTTTTCTTATAATCTTCCTTTCCTTCATTTCCAATATTTCAATTGAAATTGAGGATCTAATGTTTTGTCATGTATTGTGTCTTGCCAAAAGAAAACTGCAGACCAATCTTTGTCTTTTCTGCTACTTCTTTAAGGAGGTTAATCTGTTTTACCGCGGATGTTAAATCCTCTGAGAAAATTGCGACATCATCTGCTAATGCCAAACAATTAATGGCAAATTTCCTCCTTCTTGTATCCGGAACGTTTCGGCTTATTTACATTTTCCGACTTCAGTAACGTTTCTCACCCTCGTATAATCTATATTCCAAGACACGATTGAATAATATTGGGGATAATCCTTGCCTTACACCCGTTTTAATCTCCAAATCTTCGGGCATTAGTTCCGTAAATTTTACACCTTGGCTTTAGTTCCTACTAATGTTTGTTGTATTAATCTCGTCGATTTATCATCTATACCAAATTCTTGTATCACATGCATTAGACTTTCTCGATCAACCTAATCGTATGCTTTTTTTGTTTAAGTCTATAAATACTATAACATACGATTTGTTTCTGATCATTCTGTCTCCGATGATTAGTTTTAAATTAAGAATTTATTCCGCGCAAAATCGATTTTTCCTGAAAAACCGGATTTTCTTGCAGTTCGGTTTCTGTTTTACTTTGATTAATTCCGCTATTATCGAGTCTTCTCCGGGAAATGTATCATCTTTAAGCTCTGATATTATTTGCTCTACTCGGAGGATCTGCGTCTGTTCGTTTTTTTTCCCCTACGGTACGTACACTTGTAGTCGTTCTTTGCGTTTTTCACAGTTTAGTACTCTTTCAAAATATTCTCCTAATACCTTGCAGTTTATCATGAAGTGCTATCCATCTGGTTTATTTAAAACGTGCACTGGGCGCCTGATATCCTCTTAATACCTTGTAAAAATTTCTAGTTTGAATGTTTTGAAAATCATTTTCTGCTTCCTCTAGTTGGTGTTTTTCAAAGTTTCTCTTAGTATTCCTAATAATTTTTGCCGTTAGTTTTCTTCAATTTCCGAATTTCTCATATGCAGTTTCTAACTTAGTTAAATGCTATTGTAAAAATATATTTTTTTTTTTAGTAAATCAAATTACATCTGTCTAATATAAATCAATATATATATATATATATATATATATATATATATATATATATATATATATATATATATATATATATATATTAATTTTTTATAATGTGGAATGTAGTGATTTTTTTATAAAAAATCAATTGATAATTAGTTAAATTACTAATATTTATTTTCTTAAAGAAAACACAAAGCTTTTCGGCATTTACGTCATTATCAAGTGAAACATTTTAAAACATCATAATTTTAAAAATATAAACTAAATATAATTACTTAAAAATATATGATGGTGATTGTGAAAATATACTCCAAAAATGCTGTTCTGCTTCTGTTCTGTATATTTTTTGATTTGTTGAAATTTAATATCGATATATTTGTTTATTAAGATTTTTAATATTTATTTTCATTTTACTTGTAAAATTGTGTTTTTTAAAAAATTTTTGTGTTCGTATATTTTTATATTTTATATTTTACTTTTGGACATCATACATCGCAACAGTAAATGAAAAATTTAAAATTCCACCAGTATACAACTTTTACAGAATCCGGAAAATAGTATTGAAGAAAAAATTAATATATAAAAGAAAATTAATAAACAAATATATTGATATTAAATTTCAACAAATCAAAAAATAGACAGAACAGAGAAGCAGAACAGCATTTTTGGAAGTATATTTTCACAATCACCATCACATATTTTTAAGTAATTACCGTATTACTTCGAATTTAAGACGCCCTCGAATTTAAGACGCACCCTAGTTTTTGGTTTAAAACGTGAAGAAAAAAAAATTCATCGAATTTAAGACGCATTAAAATTACAAGGTTTTAGGAAAGGAAGTTTTGGAAGAAATAGAAATAATTAAAATACTAATAGTCAATACCCGTATACTTCTTCAACATAATACGAAATATTATAAACTTATAGGTACATAGGCTTACTTAGCGCAATTTGCAATAAAAAAAAAAAAACAGGAAAAAACAGGAAAAAACAGTAATTTTTATGACTAAATTACCTGTTTATTGCTTTTTCTAATTATGTTTTTAATTGCTATCGTCGGTTGTTGAATCGTCGTCATTGCCGGACGTTGAAGTAGAATCGTTTGCGTCATCTTCGTCACTATGATTCCATGCACAATCATCTTCAGAGCCATCCAATGCATTCGATATACAGCACTTCAAAAAGGATTTGATGCGGTAAATCTTTCCAAGCTTTTGAAATTCATCCTACAATCGTACCTGCTGAGGCTCGTTTGATTTTGCCAGTTGGTGTGAGAGGATGATTATTTTCAGTCAACCATAGATTGTATTGCGCACGGATACGATCTTTAAAGGCTTTATTAACACCGACATCAAGAGGTTGTAACTGACTTGTCATACCTCCAGGAATGACTACTAAATCGCATTCTCCATTTGCCAATCTGGTTTTAACGTCGTCAGATAAATGACCGCGAAACGCATCCATCACTAACACGCTGTCTCGTTTGAGAAGTCCACCTGGTCTTCGTTTCCATACGCACTCCAACCAATCTTGCATAAGTTTACTTGTCATCCAGGCATTTTGTTGGGCTCGAACAATAACCCCATCCGAGAAGATTTCCTTTGGCACAGTTTTTCTGTTCAGGATTACATACTGCGGTAACTTATTGCCATCCGCAGTAGTACTAAGCATAACAGTTACTCTTAATTTTTCGTAGCCGGTTGTTTTCACTGTTACTTATTTTTGCCCCTTCTCACTGACCGTGTAATTTCTTGGCATGTCAAAGAAAACAGCAGTTTTATCAGCATTGACTAAGATGGTATTGTTTCTTTAACCTTAGTTATATTACATGACGTTGATATTGCACCAATTTTTCCTCATAATCAGATGGTAGTTTCTGGCAAATTGTGGTTCTACGACGTAATGATAGACATTGTCTTTTCATGAATTATCCACGACTAGCTTTAAATTGAAGAGTTTTATCGCTGGCAATTTCTCCGGCTTTTAACATTAATGCTTCTCGCGTTACTGGAAGACCTTTCGTGCGAAGTTCTTTAAAATAAGTTAAAACGGCAGCATCGATTTCCGGATATCTTCCGCGTTTTGGTCCCGAAAATGATTTTTTTGTACACGCGAATAACTTATTTTTCATTTCACGCCAACGGCGAACATTCACTTCGTTAATCGAGAACTGTTTACCGGCGGCAAGATTTCCGATATTTTCTGCGCATAAAATAACTTTACGCTTAAATTCCGTTTCGTTTGTAAAACGCTTTTCCATGATAAAAAGAAAAAGTACCGTATTAACAAAACAACGATGGGTTAGTAACTGCAATGTTTGGGAGAGCGACACTGACTGACGAGCAACGACTGTGACCGGAAATGGGAATAGGTTTACAAGTCACTTTTATAAACATCATTAATCTTACAGCTAGTGTAATATATCGATATTAATGTAGCAAATACAATAGGAGACTACTACCACTATTCCACGTATAATAGGTAGTTTTACTCTTATACACATATGGTCAATTTAGAAAGTACCTCGAATTTAAGACGCACCCTTGATTTTAGACCTTGAATTGTGAAAAAAAAGTGCGTCTTAAATTCGAAGTAATACGGTATATTTAATTTATATTTTTAAAATTATGACGTTTTAAACTGTTTCACTTGATAATGGCGTAAATGCCGAAAAGCTTTGTGTTTTCTTTAAGAAAATAAATATTAGTGATTTAACCAATTTTCAATTGATTTTTATATACATATATATATATATATAAGTTTTTTATTATATTAATATTACATTTAAATTATATGTAACGTTTATTGTATATGTTTGATAATGACGTGATTGCCGAAAAACGCGTTAAATAAAATTTTTTTTTTACTGATTAATTTTGCTTTTATTTTGTTTAATTATATACATATATATATATATATATATATATATATATATATATATATATATATATATATGTATATATATGTGTGTGTGTAAGGAAAATATAAATACGGTGAAACTGGCGTGTTATTTGACGAAAACATACTAAGAAACTGTAAATATACATATTTACGTATGAAGTTATATGACCGAAAATATGAAGTGAAATAATAATAATAATAATAATGTTAATATTATTATAATTTAACGCTCATAATAATACCGAAACACAATAATAATAATAACAGAAGAAGAAGTAAGGATGATGGTGAATAATATCTTATTTGCTGGGAGATAGTATGCTCTGAAAGAAAGATTTTACCGAGAGATTGCGAGAAACAAATGAAAATTTAAAGAAATAAAAAAAAAAAATAATATGAATAATATTAAAAACAAAACTAAAAAAATATACAAAAAAAGAACCGAATAAATGAGAAATTAACGAACGAAAGAAATAAAAATACAGAAATGGAACAGACGCTTCAACTTTATTCTACTTCGGTCTATAATATAGTACATTCGTACATATATATACACACGTATTTATGTAAGGGTACGCACACACACACATACATATATTTATGCCGCATCAATACCACTACTTGAAAAAAAACCGTTATACAGAAACGTTTTTAAATACTTGAGTGTGTATACATCTTTATATATATGTATATATATATATATAAATATATATATATATATATATATATATATATATATATATATATATCTACATGCTTCTGAAAAACTCTTATTTAGAAACGCGGTTAAATATCCCTTAATAATACAAATTTTGTGACACGCAGAGCGTGAAACCCATAAAAAAAGAAAATAAATAAATACACAACTCGGTCCGAGAACGAGGACGTTGTAAGGAAGATGAAGAAATCTGCATTTTCTAGAGGTAGTTTGCCGGGGTGCAGCTAATTTCGTTATATAAGTTTTGAATATTTCATAAAATATTCATAATACACTTTTCCATTTCCAATTTTCATCGTGGATCCCTCAACAGCGGGACGTCACCGGGAAGTATTATTTTCATTTGGAACGCTAACAACGAAGAAATAGGGTCCTGTTCTGATTCTGTAAATGATCCCGGGTACTTCCCTCTTAGCAGTTATCCGAAATAAGAAAATCATTCTGTCCTATTTCATTTCATTCGAGACGCCTTGCTCACTCTTTGTGTCACATATATATATATATATATATATATATATATATATATATATATATATATATATATATATATATAATTCTGTAAATATAAAGACGAACATCTGAAATTGTTTTAAAAACCACCGAAAAGGCGATCTTCTCTTGCATATATAATTCGAGACGGATTTCTTGTTATCGCTTGTCCTCTTTGTAAGTAAAACTTCGATATCGGAATTGATCCCTTCATGATTGACTTCATTATTATTCATTCATTAGCCGCAGATGACTCTCTGACCCTATATAACGGCTGCTTTCCCAAATGATAAATTATCGAATTATTACTAGCGTTATATAATTATTATTATTATTATTACTATTATTATAAATGGGAAAAACTATTAACTGAATATCGGCTGCAATGACGAGAAAAATGTTAAATGGATGACGGTTTTAACTGATTAATTATAAGACGAATTGAAATTTAACTTTACATTCTTGCATACCTAAGCTTATTATGTTGTAGTACAGGGATAAAATCGCGCTGTTCAGTTCTATATAGGTGTTGCGCTGAACTGTTCGTCTAGGGGGGGTCGTATACCTGTTTCTGATTATGCGGATTTCTAATAATTAAGTGTAAGTTCGAACGAATATTTGGACTGTTATAAGTTTGTAATTATTAATAATTATAATAATTATTATTATCCAACCTGTCTTGAGGTCACACATTGTGGGGGGGTGTAGAGCAGCGAATTATTCGCATTACTGCATTGATAACCCTACAAAATTCTTTGTTTGAAACAATAAAAGCTGATCCTAATGTAAATATTAAGAATCCGCTATTATTTCTCCAACAGTTTTACGAAATTCAACTATGGCGTTTAGCGAAAACTATAAGACGTTTTATATATATATATATATATATTAGCTCGGGATGAGAGGGCTTATGTTCCGCGTTTCGGTAAATATCATTGCAGAATACCGGCTGTATATGCAGGAGCTGTATAATAATTCACTACCGCAAGTAAGCAATGATTCGATTAAAAATTACAAACGACGACGAAAGTTCTTATAATGCGTGTTTTGGGTAAATGGAATGCTTCATAAATTAATCTTCTATTTGAGGATTACGCGAGATACTCATTGGTTTGTTTACTCATTTTCTATTTAACGTTTTATAAATAATTTGAAATATAGACGTGTACATAGTTTATACGTTTAATAAAATATTTAATTGTATACGTATGTATTTAATTGTGTGATTTGTGTGTGTGTGGAGAGTTAGTTGTATGTTGTAGGTGTATGATTGTATATATGACGCTTGTACGTTGCAATCTATATATACTTTTTTTTCTACTTTATAATATTCGTATAATAATTCCACTGTTCGCGCAATAATATATACGCTTCGGTGGATTTCAAATTTTTAGTTTAATGTTTTTGTAAAACATGCGTCGTGTAATTTGTACTATTACTCAATTGTTTATATATGTATGTTCATTTTCATTTTGTAATTTTTTGCAATAAATAAATTTCATTTTTTATTATTATTATTATTATTATTTCACGCGGATGAACAATTACAGATGACGCTTAACGAATTAGAAGAAAGTGCAAAGAAAGCGGGACTGAGTATAAATGACAAAAAAAAAAAAAAAAAAACGAATTAAAAAGCACGTGGATGCGACCATTACGTGGAAAAAATTTAAACGGGTCGAAGAAGTAATATATATTTCGACCGATCAATTTCAATCAAAGATAAAATAGCCAAATAAGCAAATAGAAGGATAGCGATAGGGTGGGAAAAATATTGGGCTTTGAAGGAAATTTTTAATACGAAAATTAGTCCATTGTTAAAAGCACGCAAGTATTTAATACACGTACTATACTGATAATTACGATTCACAAACACGGTCGAGTAATATAAAGCTAGTAAAAAAGTTACAAATTGCACAGCGGACGAAAGAAAGAGAAACATGTTAGGCGTGACAAATTTGATAAAATAAACAAGGCATTAAAAGTACATGCAAGAATAGATTACCTAATGGGGATATAGCGAGAAAACTGAAATGGACACAGTGTGGAAGTGTCGTACGGAAACAAGCAGATAGCTGAGCCGGAAAATGTATAGAATTCCTTAAGGAAAAATCAAAAGACCAAAAAGACGATGGAATGAGGATATCGTCAAATATTCGGGGGACCAGTTGAATGCGAAAAGCAAGAGGATTTGGAAACAAACCGGTGCTGAGTATAGTATCATTAAAATAAAAAATAATCAAAAATAAAAACGGAAGAAGCCTTTGCTCAAGTTGGGCTTTCGTTATTTGTTAATTTTTACTATTTTCTGTATGTATTTTTGGTGTATTACGAAATAAATGATTTATTTATGTAATTTATTTATTTATTCATTTTTAAAATTATTAATTATTTTTTACTTTATATTTCTTTTTTCATCGTCGCATTTTAAAATATACCGATGTACTGTATTGAAATTGAAATATGAATAAATTTGATTTGATTCGATTATTAAATAATATTATTATCGTTATAAATATTTTTATTTCTCGTCCATGTTACGCTTATTACTTACATTCTGTCGGGTTGTTATTTATATTAACTTACAAAATGCGCGTAATCCGTTTAATATTAAAGCGATCGAAAGTGTGAATATTTCGTTTAATTTTATATAAATTTAAAAATTAATTTATTCGTTTTGTTTATACTTTTATTTATTTTATTTATTTATTTTTTTAATTTTTTACTATCGCATATTAACACACGCACACGTTGTACTATATACCGTGTAAATATCGAGTCGTGAAATTTCCCATTCGTTTTATGTCAGGATATGATATATCGTGCGCATGCATTCGTAAAAATCTGAATTTAATAAATAACAAATAGGTATTATTCGTATCCATTAGCGTGTACCGCGACCAGACGATCTATTGACCACGTCAACAAATAGATTAATTATCCGACGGATAGCAAACAAATATATTCGGTCGATAACCGGTTGACACTGGTACCAGCGAAATTAAGATATCCCCATTCGGATTTGGAAATTCCGTTTATTGATGAAACAATATGACACTTCGCTCACACACACACACACACACACCAAAAAAGGACTTTTCGCCTAAATTTAGAAGGCACGATGATGATCACTAGAAACGATCGACCTGAACTTTCGGATTTCATCTATCCACCGTATGCTTGGTCGTCTTAATAAGGCCCGTTTGCTCTCCGGTTTTCACGATATTGACATATTTATGTCCGCACCATCTCCATTTACTATGTTTAATAATACTTATTGCATTTTAACACTTTTGTTGTTTTTCGTATGCGCTTTGTCGTCCATTTGTCCATCACAGTGATCCCCAGCATAGACATTTGCTTTTTTCGCTGTTTTATTTTTTTATTAATATCCACATTTCACTAGCATATGTTAAAACTGGCATCACTGATCGAACACACGCCTTTTCAGGCTTAATTTTAACTTCCTTTAGTGTGCTTCTAAACTTTGAAAATGCCATCCGTGTGCTAATTGTATTCTTCCGGATATTTCACATTCAAAGTCGTTGTTTACTTTAATTAATTGTCCTAATTAGGTGAATTTAAACCATTTCAACTTTTTATCTGTTTACATCCTCGTATTTATCTCTTACAGGTTCATTGCATATATATATATATATATATTGTGTACATTTATCGTTGACTGCCTGTATCATGTTTTGTAATTCTCCCAGGCTCTTTACAATAATACAACGTCATCCGCGTATAGAGAAGGTGGGTTAAATGTTTGTTTGCAATCTGTATACTTGCAGTTCCCCCGTGTAATCGTTCCTACGCTGTCTCTGTGACTCCCTGTCATTGGTTTTTTTAATCGAATGTTTTTATATATATAAAAAAATCACCATATTTAATACAGGGAAAAAACTATATAACAGAAAAACTACGATAATGATTAATATGTTCATTAAAAAAAAAAAAAACAGTAACACATATACAATATATACAATATATACAATATACACATATATATTTATGAAACACACGCAACTCTATATACGCATACAAATGTATTCGCATATATAATATATACACACACGAACACACGTATAATTAGTTAAGAGCGTATAAAATCATAAATGGTAGATTCATCAAATGATGAGTATTCAGTCGCCGGTGTTTGTACCTCATAACCGTAATATGTTATTTATGATATATCTGATAATTTACACGTTTTGTGGAAAATTTGTTTAGATTTTCTTAAAATCTCCAATGTAGGCAAATGCATCGAAGATATTCGAGTATATTTCGATTTATTTAGTATTATCTTTAAACAGTGATTTTGTATGTTTTGTCATTTCACTATATTTCCCCTCTACTGGTGTAGCACCGTACAAAAGCAGCGTATAACAATCAAGGTAGAATAACTCTACCGTGTACAGTCAGATTTTTAACGAATAAAACATAATTTCTTTTGTTTCGTTTTATTATTATTCTCTTTTTTTTTCTATTAATTGGCAAACTTTTTACTTGTTATTAATTATTTCGACGAAAACACGTCCTAAAAATATAACTAAGAATAGGGACTTTTCAAAAACTTGCAGAAAAACCACGCCCCTGTATTATAATGCGATTTGTCTCGTCGAATTAGTCTTATACCGCGTTGCGTGGACAATCTCGGACAATAGTCCCCTATATATATATATATATATATATATATATATATATATATATATATATATATACACCTCGATAGACGTTAGTAATATATTAGAGTAGTACACTAGTGGTAGTAGGAAATCGCCAAGATGGTACTTTAATCTAGTTAAGTAGTTTTACCGGTGCACGTATAGCCAGAGAGTATGTGGTTCGTGCTTGAGTGTCACTAGGTAAATAAGTTGATTTCCTGGCGGAAACGGACGCTTTTATCGCAAAACCGGCTCTCTAGAAATGTCCGATAATAATGACGAAGCCTAGCAAAAGTTTCGCATACTCGTTTAGCTAGACGTAAAATCGTTTCCTATCGAAATGTATTTTCACGACTAAGTCGCGCGTTAACTGAAGGACAACTTCTCCTGTTCGCTACCACAATCGCTACTACCACTACGACGGACAGTGAAATCCCTTTTATAAGATACGACTTTCGCTTAACTAAAGTCGAGTGTGTCGCTTGGTCCCTCTTTAGAGGTTAGAAATCCCTTTTAATTCCTATACGAAATAGAGATAACGACACTTCTTCAACATCCGCCCTAGTCTATATAATTCCGTTGTTGTCAACATCTTCACTTTAACCGTCGGTTACTTTCTATAATAATCCGAATATCTGTACAATCGGTTATTAGTAATTTCATTTCGCCTAACGTTATTATTGCGGGCGTTAATTATTATTCGCAAGCAACACCTACAGCTTTCCTTCCTTTTATACGTACTCTAGATTTCGGTCGCGATATATTATCGTATAGAGCGTAGTTCGTATTAAATATGTTTTTTTATTTGTCGCTTTTTATTTATAATTTAATTTTTTAAACATATTCGAAATCTCTATTGACGCGTTATGTATGGGGAGTGTATTCGCAAAACGAGCGAGCGGAAATAACGGACAGATATGTATATACATATATATATATATACAGAGGGGCGTATCCAGGCTTTAAATGTAGGATGGACTCGAACATAGCTCCCACCCAAAGAAAAAAAAATAAAAAATTCCTAATAAAAATAAATAAAATATATGCAGCCGAATGTGAAACAAAATTCGACAGGCAAAACAAACTATAAACGATCGCGAACAACGAAACAAGTAATAACAACAACAAAAACGCACTGGTGACGAACCGGGTCAGATAGTTCCTTTGTAGTAGACGCATGTACGAATCTGCAATCAGCAGTTGAAGAAATAGAAACGCGGTTAAAACGTGAAAAATTAGAAGAACTGCTTCAACAAGACCCATAACCATAAATGGGACCACCATAATCCCTCAAAAAGAAGAAGTAAAATATCATGGGATGAACTTAACATATAATTAAAAAACGTAATGAACTCAATATCAAATGGAAACAAATGTTTCGGCTGTTCGGAAAAATAAATTATCGATCGAAAACAAGCTGTTATTATGCAATCAGGTCTTGAAGCCAATTTGGCTATACGTTTATCAATTATGATGGGGTTGCGCGAAAAAAAACAAAACAATATTTCTATTCTACAGCGAATGCAGAACAAAATTCTCCGAAATATTGCGCTAGTGCTCCATGGTGTATGTAACTAATCTTACACTTCACGAAGATATTAAAGGTGAAATCCTATCGCGATCGTTGCCAAAAAATATGTCAACCGTCCGGAAAAACACACTATATGGCGATCTCGCTAATGGATAACTCGCTTGAATATGACCGGATAGAACGAAACCTCCGGACTTAATATTAAGCGTGTTAATATATACAGTTATATTTTAGTCCTTCATCGTTGGATGGAATGCTACTGATGATATAGTATGCGTATAAATTACAAAACTTATCAAATAGCATTAGCTAGGTTTAAGTTAACGTTAGCAATTAAAAAAAAAAAACAGCTGGATTTTCAATGCCATCAGCAGACAGAATGTAAGGAATATTTTCTAACAGTATATTTGCGATCTGAGCTATTTTGCACGCTCTTCGAGATGAGGTTTTATTAGTGATAGCTCTTTCAACTCTTCTGTTTCAATTATCATTTTAGCTGCGAAATTGTTTGGAGAGCTTACAAGTTACGAGCCTTCTTGCATGTATTTAATACTTTTCTAAGACTTCTAAGTGGCTTAAGCTCGGTAACCTGCACGTGGGTGCGTCACTGTATACATACATACATATATACGTATATTATATATATATATATATATATACGAATACCTGAGTATCAAACCACGTTTTGTTTCGTTGGTTGTGGCAAGGAAATGATGGACACGCATACATATATATGTGTATATATATATATTTATATATATACACGCGCGTAAAGATTAAAAAAAAAAAAACTGTAACGAATTTTCTCCGCGCTCCGAGGGTCAGATGTTTTTTTTTTCTTTTTGCGATTGTTAGGCACGGGTGTACAATAAACGACGTACGTTCAACCGACTGGAAAATGAAATCATTCAACAAACTTAGATAAATTTGCGAACGTGTTAGAACACGTTTTGGTCGAATTTATAAAGAAGAACCGTAAATACCGATTGCTAGTGTCCGGGTTAGACCACATTCGAAAAAATATATTTACGCCTCCAATAGTAATAATAATAATTAATTATAATAATAATAATAGTTTTTGAATTCTAATTTTTTCCCCGAATTTTCTAAGTGATTCGAAGTAATTATCTTGTTCTTTAAGATTATTTAATGTAGTCCTCTCCTAAATTCTTCCGACGTGTTGTCTGTTCTGAGTCTGACGCATCCGTAAAAGTAGTTTAGATACGTCATATAAAGAAACTCCTATGTAATGCGCGAATAACGAAATAAAATCAACTAACACATTACAAAACGTGACACGCGCAAAATCATTTTCCGGTACATTTACGCGAATGCTTACAGTGTATAAATGGTTCGCGCTATACAACGAACATATAAATACGATAAAACTAGCGCACTAAAGAACGCGAACGTGCAAAACTACGAACAAACGCTTACTTACGCCACTATAAGAACCTCGCAGTTCGGATTTTCTTTTCCACCCTGGTCAGACTTCGTTCCAACCACAATTGCCTTCCTGGCCGTTTCACACGTCAATCTTACCGCCTCTGCATACACGTTCTGTATGTTTCGGGAACTATAGCCGACGATAATGGTGTGATTTTTGCTTGTAACTTGTACAGCAGAAGTATGCCTTTATTCATAAAATTTTACATTTAAATACTTACCCTCTCCCACCCTCTCGGTTGCCTAATTATTGGACCTGAATAACAACGATCTTCGCAGCCCTGGCCACCTATGTCTATATATATATATATATATATAATTAATCAATAAGTGTTTTTTTTTTTGTATTATTTTTGTCATCTTATGTGTGATATATTTATACGTAATTAGCGTTGAAAAAGCTCAATTATTTAAAAAAACAAATAAATAAAAAAAATAAAAAAAGACACATTATATACGGACGATGCGAGTTTGATGATTTTTATGAATTACTAATAAAAACTAATGCAAAAACGCACACGATATAATTACGATACATAACGAATGTAATATTGAATAAATCGGAGAGTAGTGATTTTATAAATCATAAACCAAACAAAATCATAAGTTTAATCACTAAATGTTTTTTATTGCAAAGCTTTTCGGCAGTTACGTCATTTTCAAGCATACACAATAAATATTACATATGAATTACCGGAAATATTTATATATAACGACAACCTAAAATTTGAAACACATATTTTTTACTAGCCAGACGTAATTTCAGATTTATTTACAATAAATTTTGTTTATAAAACAGATTTTGAAAAATAATTCTTCATCAAAATTGATATATATATATATCTCCAAACCGGGTTCAGGTTCCATTAATAAAAACTTTTAGTGATTAATTATCATTTTATTTGGTTTATACTTTATAAAATAGCTACTCTCCAATATATTCAACATTTAATGGAACCTGAACCAGGCTTGGATATATATATATATATGAATTTTGATGAAGAATTATTTTTCAAAATCTGCTTTATAAACAAAATTTATTGTAAATAAATCTAAAAATGAAATTACGTCTGGCTAATGAAATATGTGTATCAAATTTTAAGTTGTCGTTATATATAAATATTTCTCGTAATTCATATGTATAAATATTTCCCGGTAATTCATATGTAATATTTATTGTGTATGCTTGAAAATGACGTAACTGTCGGAAAGCTTTGCAATAAAAAACTTTCAGTAATTAAGTTGTGTTATGATTTTGTTTGGTTTATAATATATATATATATACATCATCTAATATAATAAATAAATTATGATCGCTATTAACGCTCGTGAAATACAATAACGCCAATTATAAAAAAATAGCATACACGTTATTATATATATATATATAGGGTGACCAAGAGAAGACGGAGGGTTTTGTTGGTTTTTGAATAAGTTAAAAACTGTTCGAACAAAATTTTGGAATGAAATTTTTTTTTTAAAAAGTAGGGAAACGATAGGCTTATAATCATTTGTGGAGCGTAAGGCAATATCGTTCAGATGTTCATTCAGTCTTTACCAAATTTTCGAGCATAGGTGGCCGAATTTTTGTAATTACTTCGGAAATTCGAGTTTTCAAAGTCTTTCAGACCTCGTGGACGTGTTTCGTAAACGCTGCTCTTAAGGTATGCTCTCTCTAAAAAAAATAAAAAAAAAACTTTGAATCCTTTTCGAAACTCTGTTCACGCTGTCGCGATCAATTCGCGTCGAAAATAACGTTCCAATAAAAACGCGCTTTCCTTCTCGTTATAGGAGGCTACGATAGCTGAAACTAGACAATAACGAATTTCTCGCATGTACCTTAAACACGGAACACGCGGTTTGCGCTGTAACCACTAACTGCGCTATTCAAAAAATATATTGGTCCGGCTTCTCTGGGTCACCCTAGTATAATAACGTTTATTATAGAAAAAGCGAGCGTTCAACGTTCGACGATACGCGTTATTATACTTAATAACGTAATACACGAGTGGACAGAATTTCCCCCAAAAGTAAAATTTAAGCTGATCAAACGTTATGAATTAACTACAAACGTCGTTTCTAAAATAATACGTCGAATCGATGTCTGAAATTCCTCTATGAAGGGATTATATTCGATCGAGCCAGCCTACGAAACCGGTTTATTATTCCGCTAATTTATTTATTACAGATGAGCCTTCCGCTTGATCTTGTCCTACTACCGCTATCGGTTGAAATTTTTAATTAACTAACACGCAGTGGCGCACCCACGATCGGCTATACCAGTCTTAAGCCACCTAGAGGTCTTGGAAAAGTATTAAATACATAGAAAAAACAATTTCGCTGCTAAAATGATAGTTGAAACGGAAGAGAATATTTCAAAGAGCTCGCGTTATCACTAATAAAACCTCATCTTGATGTGCAAAACAGCTTAGATTGCAAAAAGTACCGTTAAAAAATATTCCTTACATTCTGTCTGCTAATGAATTTCAAAAATCAAGCTGACTGCGCAGCACGAAGAAAAAAAATTACCGTTGGTCAGGCCGTTCAGCATTAGAATCCGACCCGGGTCCTGATTAGTGCGTTTTTTTTTTTTTTTGGTTTTTTTTTTGTTATTACTTAGTTCGTCCTTGTTCTTGTTTTACCTGTCGAATTTTGTTACACATTCGACTCTGTATATTTTATTCATTTTTATTAGGAATTTTTTTAATTTTTACCGTGTAAGTGATATTTTATTTAGAAAAAAAAACATTTTCAGTATCGTCGTTGAACTTTTTCATACAACCGCACCCGTCGATAATAGACGTCTATTTTATTAACCGAAGAGAACAACACCTTTTCCGATAGATAGAGCTGGCGTTACCGCAAGTTAATTTACGATCAGTCTGTACTTCCCCGATATTTACTCAAACCGTATTGGCTACTATCTACTAAATATAATTCAAATAAGGGAAATATGTACACGTTTTGTTCGAATTAATTTATCACTCGCTGCTCGTACAAACGTACGTATTCAAACGGAATATCCCATCCTATTACGGATGGTTTCAAGAATTCTACAGTGTAACCATATAAATAACGCCAAAAAATAATTAAAAAAAAAAAAAAAAGTAAAGATTAAATAAGAAAGAAAACATTACGAATGTCGCTAATTTTTAAATAAACGGCATTTTGGGAAAAATCATCCTCATTATTATTATTATTTAGAAATCACTTTCTAATTATATCGTTAATAAAATTTAGTTACGACGAAAAAGTATTTTCCGTAGCGTTCATACTGGAATGTTTGTTTTCATACGTAAACAATAAAAAGTAGTTAAAATCGCAAAAAAAAGTATTTTCTTTATAGACCAAAATAAAAAAACCTCTTCGGCTAGTGAAAAATAAAAATAATTTAAACAATATACAAACTTATAAAAATCGAAAAACCTGAAAAATTACTACATAGGCCAGTTTTAAAACGGTATTTTAAATACCCGATAGCGAACGTGGTAAACAATCAACAATTGGTAATATAAGAACTTTTTTTTAACACAACAATAACACAAAGAAAAGTAAGAGAGTATAATAAAATTCATACAAAATAATGACGCAAACGCAGGTAAAATAATAACATAATAATAATATAAAATTTTTCCACATAAACAAAATAGCCAGTAAAATAATAAAATAAAAAACTTAAAAAAATAACAAAATAGTCGCCCGTATAAAAATAAAATTTACAATATACTTCTTGGAACTAATTTTTCATCAAAATGTATCATCGAATTCAAAATATAACCTTTATCTCCTTCCTTTATTATTTACGTTTTTTCTAGTAGTTGTCTTTCTTAAAAATGTTAGTTTTTAGTAATTTTGGAGGTGAAATCCGCTTTCTGTGGATCCCAAGTCTCATTGGGACGCACGATAGTGATAAAGTAGAAACCTCGGTCTATCGTACTTTCACCAGTACCAGAATACCGACCGACTGCACCAACAGTAGCAAACGTACTGATGAAAAACAGTAAACAGGAACGGACTACCGACTGGACTTTACAAATAACCGTCCCGAGGAGCATAAAATTAACCATGGAATCTTGGTCGCCTCCAGATGGCACGAGCAGAAAATAATACGGTACCCTAAACCGGAAACGTGTGGGTCATTCAGCTGTATCAAACAATTATCTGCATACCAAAAGTCATCCACCAACAAACTGCTCCCTGATAATTGTGTGATACGGCTGTACGACCCGTACGTACACGTTTGATGGTACCGTATTCTTTTGTGTTTGTGTATCTGGACGCCAACGAGGTTCTGTGGTTGATTTTAAGCTCTTCAGAAAGGTTGTTTGTGAGTTACAGTCCGTAGTCGATTCCTGCTTACTGTTGTTCACGAGTACGTTTGCTACCGTTAGTGCAGTTGGTGAGTATTCTGGTACTGGTGAAAGTAACATAGACCGAGCTTCAAGGTCTATTTTATCACTATGTGTCTCAGGATCCATAGAAAGCGTATTTCCCATAGTTCTTTATGTAGTTTGTGTTGAATTTCTAGTATTATTGTATTCTTGTTGTCACGACGGCGTATTAGTTGAAGTTAGGAGGTGGAGTCTGTTATTACCAATGGTTTTCGATGCGGAAGTGCAGCTGATCTGATATACTGAATACTGTACATAATTCCATACAGCTCTGCATCCGGAGGAGTACAGCCATCGTTTAGTCGAATCGAGTATAATATATTATCAATTTGGTAAGAGCAAGCTGCTGGTGAACTGTCACCGCCTGCTGGTAGATTTTGCTCCGTCCGTGTATGCGTGCGTGCAGGCATTGTACTTTTGAAGGGAGCCTAATATCATTTCTTTTAAGTTATAGTTTATTACTACATTATGTTACGTTCAAGTCTTTTCCGTTTACATTTGTCGTACACGAAAACGAAGTTACCTAGAATCGTAATTGACAATCTAGGTGACGAGCTCGATGTTTCCGTATGAGTACGGTCAATTTAAACTTGGAAAGCGTCTACTATGGTCAATGCTGTTTAACATATATATATATATATACTGTGTATGCTATGCGATAATTGTTGAATGTTTGGAAATGACGGTATATTAGTAAATGGTAAAAGAATACATTATATTGTTATCCGTAAACCGAAGGAAATACGAGTTAAATTCACGGAGAGACTAGAAAACCGATGTAATCAGTATGGATTGATACTTTAGAAAAACTAAAATAAAAATAAAGATAAAATTGATCAAAGTCGAACGAAGTAGTAATACTGGGTCTAGGCAGTCTCCAAACTTTTCCAACGACTCCTGTGCGGTTCGGGTCCTATTGATTCCTGCCCATTTAACAATATCATCTCGGCACCTATCCATGTGTCTCCCTCGCGGACGTTAGCTGCCAATTGGCTACCATTGTAATATCCTTTGAAGATCGGCTCCAATTTCATATGTAACCATCTTACGATCCTATATATATAATATATATATATATAGATAGATAGATAGATAGGTAGAAAAGAAAACGATAATATACTAATTGTAATGGGTTAAAAAAAAAAACACACAGAACGTATTAAGTACGGAAAACACCGATAAAATATTGAAACTAATTTCTGTAACATTAACTAAAAAATAAAAAAATAAAAAAGGCAAAAAAAAGAAAGTTAATTCGCGGAATCACAGAAAAGCCGGAAGAAGAAAAATAATCCGTTGTTCGTTTTAAAACGGTCGGGTGAAAAAACCAGAATGTCCGATAAAATGACGGATTGTTTTACGCATTCTTGTTGTCGGTGGTATAACCCATCCGCCAACGAAAAGAGAAAAATTGAAATATACCAACATGTGCGGCAGTGTTCTCCTCTGTATACGATGTACGCGTTGTATTCAATCGAGAAAAAGGGATGATGTCACTTGTTGCTGTTGTATACGATGATAATAATAATAATAAAAGTAATAATAATAGTAATAGTAATAATAGTGACGATGACAAAGGGAAAAGACGGGTTGTTCATTTTTTTCCCTATTTTTGATTTTTTCTTATTTTTTTTTAACCGTCCGTTTTACTAGGTAGCTGCTGTTGCCAAGCGTATCTAGCACACCCACATGGCGTGTCAAACAAATATTCGAAATATAGCGCTATAGGGATCGGTAGGGTAAAAAGTGAACTTAACAGAAGGAAATAGGGATCATACGTAAGAGGGATTCGCGTTGCTAATAAAAACTACCCTAAACGTTTTACCGGTTCCTCTTAAACGGGCTACCTGCTAGACGTAAACACGTCGTGTGTGATAGGAATATTAATACCACTCGGATATAGTATAAAGCTTTAAAGAAACTAGTCGCCTATAAATATATATTATATATATATATATATATATATATATATATATATATATATATATATATATATATATATATATATATATATATATATACGTGCATTTGAATGTGTAAATTAGTACATATATATATATATATATATGTATAAATATATCGTTTTGAAAGATAGTCGTCCCCCGCAATTTCGGGATTTATTTTCGCGATATTATTATTTAAAAGAGCGTCGCTTTTCAACACATAAATTTTTAATAAATTACTATCTCTACATATTTTTTTATATCACGATGATAGTCCACCTTGTGTCCTCATTTACAGAGTCGCATTTATTGTTATCGCTATCAGAAAAAAAATAATAATCAAGCATATTTCTTCTGTTGCTGTTCAGTTGCCCTACGGTAGTGTCCTAAAAAGTTCCGGGAATTTTTCTACTTTTTTTAATTTTCCACCGCATTTTATTCGTTTTCGCGTTTTTTTTTTTTTTTTTAATTGGTATTCATACACGCACAAATTCGGCAATGATGAATCTGTGTTTCCATCTCCTTCCGATAATTTAAATACTTTAGCGGAGCCCGATATTATCGGCTTTATACGTAGATTGAATTGCCCAGTTATTAACGCTGCGTGGAAAGTGCGTGTCTTATCTATTTCTTCTTCATTTAAATAAGGATGACAAGTGTGAATGTGGCGCGCTAGAAACTGTAAATAATGCGTACTCTTTGTGTGCCCTATCATGAACCATTTTAGAATTTTAACCTACAAGACGAATACGCTGGCGGACAATTTTAATTATTCGATTTTTAACCTACTGCACAAGAAATTCCACAGGGGGTTACTAAAGTTATTTACTAGAGTAAAATAGCGATAAAACTTTTAAATAATACCTATAACCAGTGTATACTTCTGCACGCGTACACGTATGTTTGTGTATTTGTGTAAAATTTCTTCGCATATAATGCTTAATATATATATATATATATATATATATATATATATACGTGTCATTATGGATAATTCCCACATTTTATGCGTCTACTACACCTGAATTATAGTTTAAATATTATCTCGTATAAGAAGTTATAATTGCGTATACGTACACTTTTGATGATTGTGGAAGTGAAACTGGCGCACAGCCCGCGTAAATGTAATGTAAAAGTGGTTACTATATTATTATTATTATATACTATAGAGAATTGTAAAGGGAAGCAGTAGACCGATTAAGGCCTAAACTGGCGGTGAAGTGTATTGCACCCGTGTAAATGGTAACAAGCTGTAAAACATTAATTCGAATAATGAAGTATTAATTAAAAAACAATACGCATATTAAATAAACATAATTGTCCCTTGATGTGTTAAATTTCGGGATTCAAATTATTAAAAAAAAAATCCTACCCCTACTGCCGACTAAGCGTCGGCAATTTAAAACAGTCGTCAGAAGAAAGCCGATGTCGATATAATATAGGGACAAATCGACAGTGCCGTTTGCAAAAGCATTCGGAAAACATAACAACAGGTAAAACAATTGACTTTCTAGCAAGAGTTGGCGGAGGAGATTCATTTCACTCGAAATATCGAAGTAGTATTTACGATTGAAAAAGTCTGATGCGTGAAGTCAGCTGAAACGAATGCGACTGATTTGAAAACCAGGCTTGAAAAAATTAATTGTACATATATATATATATCATAATCGAAAGTTTGGCAGTCCTGGGATGATTTTATTACACAGTAAGTAACTTCCAGCCCAACCGTCTCTTTGCAGCTCTTTTCACTTTCCAGTATTGATCTGTGCCTGTATCATGCAAAAATGTTGTCACGAAAGTGTTTCGTGGTCTACCACGACCTCTTTGTCCCTGGAATCTGTGTCCTTCTATTGTTTTTTTTTTTTTTTTTAATATATATACAAATTGCAATCTGGCTGATGTAGCCAATAAGCAAAATGGAATGTAGGCTATGACAGGATGGGAGATGTCATTCAACAACGACACTCCGAACTACGTCTCCAATCATTCAAACCGGTGGGGAAGATCTAGAGGTGTACGATAGTTCAATCTGGCGCGGCCCATTGGCATGATTTAATAAATCTACCGTCAGCTGGTTAGAGCGATAACCTGTGCAAGTAATTTCTACTGCAATCTCGAACTACTTCGTGCACTTTTGGTATTTTTAAATCTTTATGTAAACTTTCATTTCGTATATACCAGGGTGCACCGGCTATTAATCTGAGTATTTTTGATTGGGATCGCTGCACCATTTTGATATTCGATATTGATGCTGTGCCCTAGAGTGATATGTCCACACCGGCTTAATAACTGCTCTGTAAAGCAATAATTTCGATTTGAAAGGTAATTCGGAAGTTTTACCCAGGAGCCAGTACACGTTCCGCAGTTTAAGTTTTATCTCCTTAACTTTGATCCTGATGTGTTCCTTCCAGGTCAAGCGAGCCACATCCCCAGGTACCGGACTTTATTTTCCTGTCGGATCCTACCATTAAGATCAACAGGAGGGCATGTGCTCCGCCTAGTTGTAAATGTAACATGTACTGACTTGGTTGGGTTAATTTTAACCCTCCACTGTCGTGCCCAGATGTTCAAGTCGTTTAGACCGCGCTGTAATTTTTCCGGCGCCGCCACCGGATACATCGCATAACGGACCAACATGTCGGAGTGCTATCCAGGTTAATCTTCTTTTCTCTGTCGAATGTAATAATATCCGTTTTTCGTCAATTCTTTGTAGAACTTCATTCGAAACTTTTTCGGTCCAACTTATTCTTTGTATCTTCCTCCAATACCACATTTCAAAAGCCCGGAATTGTTGAACATTACTTTTGTTCAATGTCACAGGAGCTAAAATACACACCGTAGTGTAGGGCACTGAATAAAATGTTAAAGCACAATAAAACATTTTATAGAGAAGATCGAAGTCGTAGGCGAGGATACATCTGAAGAAAATAGTGCGGAAGATGTTGTTGTTCCTTCTTTTATTTATAGACGCTCGATTGCTAAGATCATTTGCGTCTGTTGTTGAGTTTATATTGCGTTAATTATTCCTCCGGTGGTTGTAATAAACTTCAACGGTATCGTTACTTTTGGGTAACGTGTTGAAAAATATGTTTAAAGTCACCCGGAATCAATTTTGGACACCACTAAAAAGTGAAAATTTTACAACAGCAAAAGTTAGAAGAGAAATTAGTAGGCAGAAAAAACGAAAAAACTCGTTAAGGCAAAATATATATTAAGAAATATAATGGATATAAGCTCTTTACACTACAGAAGGAAAATAGCCAAATTAAAGTTCCTTCATGATGTATGCAACGGTACAGTTAATAGCATTTAACATCAACCGTCTTACATTATAGACCAAATAGGCGATCGAATCGTTTGTTTAAGTTCTCCGTTGCCGTCAGCTTTTATATAATTCTCTTTTGAACATATTTCCCTGTATGGATATGCATACTTTGATAACAGATATTTCTTTAATAAGTTTCTTCCCGAACATATTTTGCGACGAGGAGTTTCCCTGTTGTCTATTCCAATAGTTCTATATTGTTATTATGTGGTGGGTATTTAGTATATGTGTTCCTTTACTAATGTACATGTAGTATGTATATGTTAAGGTTTATATTGTATTTATTGATTTATTAAAGATTATTCGTCCGTTTATTTCGAGTAAGATTTGTGTGAATAAGGTGTGAATGATGTATGTTTTAATGAGTGTGAGACTTGTGAACGCGTGTAGTTTTTTTCTGGCGTGTTTAATAAGGCTGGTGAATGTGTTCGATGTAATTTTTTTGTATTTTATTTTTTTTACTTTTAATTTTATAATTCAGAAAAAATTATTCATTGTATTATTTTATTTATAAGCCTATAATTGGCTGTTAGCTGTTGTGTGGCTTCATTAAATAAATAAATAAATAAATATATATATATATCGGGTGTAACATTTGTAGATCCATCATCCGACAGTGTCGATTACAATAAACTCATTTAAAAAGGTGCTTCATCCGGCAGAAAACTACCGGCTATCACGGATGATCAGCAAATTTCTGAAAAGCGGAAAATTTCGACCATAATTTAACTAATATAGCGGTTTAGAAATTAGGAATTATGAATTACGAATTACGAATTAAGAATTAGGAATTTGAAATTAGGTGGGTATCGAACAAATGTATTGATCAGAAACTAGAAAAAGCCGAATGCGGAATTAGATGAACCCGCTGGATAGTTAATTGTTTTAATAGACAGAATATCAATGTACGAGGTTATAAACCAAACTATGAGGAACAATAATGATTGGCAAGTAAACTGCTTCTAATACCAGCGTCACCAAGAATCCGTATGAACTATATATATATATATATTTTCTTCATATTTAATTTTAGTAATCGACGAACATAAATAATTTGTAACAGTAACATGCGCGGGTAATTTTAGTAGGCGATATTATCATATATAAACATTATTCGCTCAGCGTGCAGTGTATATATATATATATATATATATATATATATATATATATATAAAACAACAAACAGTCATGCATTAATTATTTTGTATATGAAATGACATATAACATTCACAGCTTAGTATCGATAAAGCCTAAGCAACTAAATTACACAAAATTAACGTGATTATAAAATAGATATTAAACGAAGGAAGTCGTGAAAACACGCTAACGATATAACTACATAGTAATAAGATATAAAATTATTAAATAACAAAAATACAACAAATTAAAGTAAACGATATTTAGGACGGCGATGTTTGTACCCCACGTATTAGCCTTAGTCACCCATTATGTGAATTCAATTTATTAGACTAAATAAAATACTTTGGCTGATAACAAATGCTCCTATTTATGTAGCAAACCAGAGATCATTCGCCATAATTTGAACATTCCTTATTTGTGCGAGGTCATTAAGCAATGCTGTGAGGCTGGAAAAATCATCCAAATACCCTCGCATGTATAAGACGTTTAAGACGTAGAAAACTCCTGGAGACCTATTCTGAGGTCGTGTTTGCCGTGCGTGTACCAATGGGTACTATACCCTTCCTGTTATGCTCCCCTCTCAAATACTGCCAAATGACCTTGTTGGTCAGCTTTCAGTAATATATATATATCTGGAACCGTTAGTTGTGTTGTGAGCACGCCAACGAAAATGACAAAATGTTTAAGAAAAAAATCTTTATCATCGAAAGATCGTCGACATATCATAATCGAAAACACGAGAAAATTACCGAAATATTATTATTATTATTATCGTATCAATTACGCGCTTATTAAAAGATATCCTGCATTATAAATTCACGATCGACAGCCAATCTTCTGCGCCTTCCTCTAGTGATTGTAGCCCAATCAGTCCTCTATTGAAGCTAATTTTCTTACGTATAAGAATAATCATTAATTACGTAGTAATAATAATAATAACAATAATATAATCATAATTAATGTCAACTGAAATTAACGATACTCTTGGTATCGTAATAATTAATAATAGTAAAAATAAAAAAAATAATAATAATGTTTTTTTTTTCCCTTTATTTTTAATTGAGTTTAGGTTATAAAACCATTACTACTCATTGCACATATAAATTTATATAAACTAATAACAAATGAGTTATAAAATAGAAAGATAAATAACTAAACTAAGACATATAAGGAAAATACACTATACGAGGATGTAAAGGTTATACAAAATAATATCGGATTTATATATATATGAGGCCATATTAACAAAAGAGGATTATTTAAGCATATATGCAACAGAGTACGGAGGGAAGATACCTAACTGTGATAATATCTTGATTAGGGTTTCTCTGTGTGCACTATATAGATTACATGAAAAAATGATATGATTAATATCTGCCGTCAAACCACAGGACTGGCAAGTACTGGAACTAACCAGCCCTATCCGGTGGAGATGACTAGGCAGCAGATTATGTTCTGACCTAATACGAATTAGAAGAGAGAAAAATTTACGGATCGGTATTGAATGAGGAGGGTTAATTAGAAAGAGAGATTGTTTCGGTAAACTTGTTTGAATTAGTTTATAGAAATTATTCCAAGTAGCACAAAACATGGAGCTCCAGCGATGACGCAAATCCGCCTTCGCAGACGCAGCTAAACATGTGGAGGGAATCGCAGGGATCAGTAGGCCTCTGGAGGCCCCCATTTTAGCTGCCTGATCACAAATTTCATTATCTTTGATCCCGATATGAGCTGGGATCCGTGTAAATTTCACATGGACATTCTTTTGTTGTAGATACATTACTAATGTTTTCTTACGGGCGAAATAACAGTTCAAAAATATGCGAATTAAATGCAAAATTAAATGCATTTGTTCGTATATAACGGAATATTCAAATTCGAACCTATACATACCGTACGAAAAGAACGTAGAACAGTTTCTTATTATATATAGATATATGTTAATCAACTTGAACTACCATGTTGCAAAATTACATTTCGTGTACATAACGCGGTTTGATCGAACATAAAACAATCGTATGCGTCTGTTGAATTTCTTTTTTTTTTACCTGGGAGTATTCGATATAATTCGGCAACGCATGTTTTAAACTGCTTCTAGATTTCCGCAAGTTAGATATTGAAATCCAAACTGAACACGCGTATGTGTTAACCACGGTCGAATTATAGCGTAAATCATCTTTTTGTTGACAGTATTAACCCTCTAATAGTATGAAATGTTGCGATGACAATGGCAGAGTCGTATCCGACCCAGCGTTAATTTTTCCTCATTTTAGTTGAAGAAACCAAGTCTAATTCATATAAACAACAAGGCGTGAACAAATTATCGTTTATTTTATATATTATACATATATAATATTATTAAACTACATATTATAGGTGCATTTTAATATACATTTATATCGGAATCAGGTGTGCAATCAGATGTGTTCCACAAATACGACGGTCATACTTTTTACAAAACTCATTCCCTTTCCGATCTAGAGATGGGTGGCAAAAGCCACATCGTCTCCTTCCTTTCTTCGGTAATACCTCGGCTGAAATTCTAGTTTCTTTTTCGTCCTTTCCTAATAAGTTCCGAATTATATTGGGAAGCTCTATTGGAAGGCGAAGATTGATTAGCCGCTTCTCCATCATTGGTCTCGTCAAAGCTAGCGAGAGGTTCTTCATAAAGGAGGAGCGTGCATCGCTTGGATAATATTCTTCTACTTTGTTTATCTTATATAAGATAAAACTATGTATTGCTGCAAGATTCCAAACGCCATAAAACTATCTCATTCGCATACTTTTCCGTTTTGTTGTATTGTCATGACAAAGTTTATCAACAACATCTACACCACCCTTTGTCGCATATTGTAGAACTGAATAACTTCTGGCTTTTGTGATTTTTCATCTACTTCACCTGTAAGATGCATAGCAGAAATGAGAAGCACCTTTTTGTTTTTCTTTGGGGCGAATGAAACTAGCATTTTATCATACTGGTACACGAAACGGGTATACTGATGTTGCCGATAACATCGAAGATGGAATCTGCGCCTTGTTTTTCCGAAGTGTACCAACTGTTGTAAGCTTATGTTTTAACAGTTGTTCCGTCTAATTCGTACGAAGAAAACCAGTTGTCTGCGGAGAAATGTCTTCATCTACTTCGTAATCAAGTTCTTGGTCCGAGTCCTGTTCTTGACGGTTCATTTCGGCTAGTATATCCTCAGATGTATATATATATATATATACGTTTATTGAATGCCATGGCTGAACAATTGACGACGTATTGTTTACAAAAAATTAACTAACATCAAAATAGAAAAAAACAAAAAAGTAACAAACAAAAAAACAGATGCATAAACAGTACAGTGGATCGGATGCGACCCAATCAAAATGAAACGCTCTCACGTCGTGCAAACACAATGGCAGTATAACGTACACTGGAGAGATAGCGACTCGTGAGTATAATAAACCACATCTGGTGAAATCTGAAGGTCATAGATCATCATTATGAGTAGGAGTTATGCGCACTTAACTTGTGTCTGGGTCGGATACGTTAAGATATATGACCTCCCCGATGAAATATGGTCATCCGGACGATTTTGTACGCGCTATCTACATCCCGGTTTATGTGGCGTTAGTTGAGAGTCCAAAGTAACCCGTAAGTATTGCAATTGTTTGGATACACGCGCCCCTAAGAACAACGTTAGATACTGATTTTTGTAAATCTCCTTATAAAAAATATAGCTTTAGTTTTACGCATGTTAAATCGTAGATTCTAGCGTTTATAATATTTGTAAAAGATTTTTTTTTTTAAAGCTTAAAGATGCGTGCAATCTGTTCGGTTGAACAATAGGCAGCACTGATCTGTTTAAAAGCTATAACGGGACACTTCCCAACGGTCGTTATCCCTTAATTTATCTTAGTATTATTATACAATATAATATAATATATGATATATAATATATAAACTAGTTGATCGCTACCGTCGATTTCCAAATTCGATCTGACTGCGTCTTTTCAGTCGTTGGAATCGCACGCCGTTATGTAGAACATTGACTGCTAGTGGATTGAAGTGGGTTTGAAGTCGATGCAAGTATCTTCCAGCGCAGCTTTTGACTACCTCTTTAACAGACGGTATACGGAGATCCTTGTGTATGTCGTCATTGCGGACATACCATGTCGCTGACACGATATTCCGCAATACCTGAGATTGAAATTTTTGTACTATGTCTAAGTTAGAGTTGCTCGTTGTACCCCAAATCTGGATACCATATGACCAGCTTCAAGACTGTTTTATATAGTAATACTTTATTTTCATACGACAGTGTTGAATATTTGCCCATCAGCCAGTAAATATTTCGGTATGTAATGCTGAGCTATTTACGTTTAGCAATAACATGATTTTTCCAGGTAAACCGTTTATCAAGATGTAATCCAAGATATTTTACGTTACACGATTCGGAAATTGTTTGCCCATTTAACTTAATCGGTAAATTTTTGATTTTATTTATAAAACTTGCTTGCATTTTGATTCGTTAATATTGAATTTCCACAGTCTAAACCACTTTTCTACGTCTAGTAGATGGTTTCGAAGTTGTTCGGCCGCTAAATTATTATCACGATGAGTCGAGAGAATAGCGGTGTCATCGGCAAACATAGCTGTGTCTGTATTTTCGTTAACTGGAAAGGTCGTATGTATAGAGCTGGTGTTGGTCCGAGTACACTGCCTTGAGGTACTCCCGATTGTATTGAATGAATTCGTAAGTAATTCCCGTTTAACATGGAAATATCTTTCTGTTAGGTATGACTTCATTAGCTGGTAGTACTCGTGAGGTAATTTAAGTTTTAATATTCTGTAAACGATTGCGTACGGTTAACGAAAGAAGAAATTATGAAAACTATTCAATCGCTCGATAACGATAAATCACCCGATGAAGATTTAATTGCTGCAGAACCATACGTGTTTGTAATAAGATTTTGAATTAACAGAATTGATGAGTATAGTTTGGGAAACCTCAAAATTACTAAACGATTATACGCTGGCCCTATTCCGTCCCATATTTGAAAAAGGCGATAAAACAGAAAAGTAAATAATTGTATAGGTATCGCTATTCTGCCAGTAACGTACAAGATCTTGTCAAAAGCTATGCAAGCACGAGCAGACGAACAACTCGAGCCACAATTAATAGAATACCGAAAAGAACACAGGAAAGGTCGAAGCTGTACCGAGCACAATATGAACTTAAAATTTATTTTATCCTACGCAAAATTAAGGCAGAAAAAGTTTGTAACGACAAAAAGCATACGATTCGGTCGAACTTACGGTGAATTTTAAAAGAAACGCGTCTAGACAATAAAACTAGAACGATTATGCAACAAACCCTGATTAACACCGTGTCAATGGTCAACTTCCGAGCAGTAGTATCTGAAGTATTCGGGGTCGTCAGAACTGATGTTAGACAAGTGGAATCGCCGCTTCTATTTAACTGCGTATTAGAAAAAGTCATACGAGACATAAGTCTAGGAAAAGAACAAGTAGACAGCGGAATCAGATTAGGGCGGAAGAAAGATAATTTAACAATTGATTGCCTAGCGTCTGCTGATGATATAGCGATTCTTGCTAACCGAATAGAGGACGCGATAAAACAAGTTCAAATACTGGAGAAAGAGACGGCAAAGGTTGGCCTGAACATGTCTGCTGATAAAAGAAAATTCATCAGTAACAATCAGCGCCTGGATTTACATTAATTGAAAACAAAAAATATAGCCGAGTAGTTAAGTTTATATATTGGGAGAGTAGATTGAACCCAATATGCTAGAAAAAATAGCAATGCGTTCTAGAATATTAACAAATTAGAAGCAGCTTTTCAATTGATATAGAACGTTTATAACAAAAAATGTATAAATTAAATTACTGTGTTCAGTCATAGATTTCCCGACGGTTGAACCTGCTCAGGCGGCAACATTTGCAGATGATACTGCGATTATCGTATCGGATAAAAATGCAGACATTGCCATCACAAAGTTACAGAATAGTGTAGATCATATTTATCAGTGGGCTCAACAATGGAAACTGAACATTAATTCAGATAAGTCATCACACATTACATTCACCAACCGAAAACCGCACAATAAACGGGTGCTAATCGATAACAGAGTGATTCCGAGGACTAATTATGTGAAATATCTAGGAGTCTACCTAGATCAACGGCTGACATGGAGGTCGCACTTACAAAAGAAAAGGACCGAACTCAAAATATCAGGATGAAACAACTTTACTGGTTATTAGGATTTCAGTCGAAGCTATCGCTTCAGAATCGTCTATTAGTATATAAAACGGTACTACGTCCAGTATGGTCTTATGCAGCACAACTCTGGGGTTGCGCAAAGAAGTCAAACAAACAGATTATTCAGCGCTTCCAGAACAAGGTGCTACGCCTAATATACCGTATGCCGTGGTACGTGTCTAATGAAGTTATACATCGGGATTTGAAAATCGATTTGGTGATGAAGTTGTCCGGAGGCTCGCACAGAAACATCTGATGCAGATACAAAATCACCCCAATAAGCTGGTAGTCGAACTTTTACACTCGGAACCGTCATCGAGACTGAAGCAAACTAAAATGGAAAACTCGATCATATAATCGTTTTGAGGGGATGTATCATTGGATCCTCCTCCTACACGTGATTATATGTGTATATATATGTGTATATGTATATATGATGATATCATTTATTAGATAGCCTCACTCATTGGCTAGTTATAAATAGCAAATATATGAAAAATAAAAAAAATAAAAATTCAACCCGAATATGCAGCAGAAAGCTTGACATTAAGTACAAAGTGTATGCTCGAAGAATTACATAAAAAAAAGAGAGAAAAAGTGTTGAATCTTAGGACCGACTAAAGTAAACGAGGAATATAGGCTAAGATTTAATTATAGAAATATACAAGTATACGGAAATTGACGCGATGAAAACAAGACGAATTAGATTTTATGGTCAAAACGGTCGAACCCCGAATATTCATTTACCTGTAGAATTTGAAGAACAAATAGAAATAAGTGCAGGAGGTAGAAAGCGATTTAAACGAAGTTGGCATTGAACCGAGTGACATCGAAGACCGTCATCTATTGTGGGAAAACCTAGCGAAATATGGCGAAGTTAAAGACGAGTCGAAATTGGGCACAGGCAAAAAGTAGAAAAGAACAACATTGGCAATGAATGCGGCATTTCTGGATGCAGAATAAATCAAAAACAGAAATAAATTAAACAGTTAAAATACCGTGGTCCTAACTTGATCTGTTTGAAAAAAAAAATTATATATATATATATATATATATATATATATATATATATGAATGTGAGTATATATGAATACATATATATACATGTAAGCGTGTGTATAACTTCCCGAGTTTTTTATTTCATACTGCTTTTTTTCCTAAAGAATTTTCTTCGTCACGAAATATTCATCGAACGAATTACTGATTTCCGGTTGAAGACAAAGAGAGAGACAGAGAGAAAGCTAATTAGCGATTCTTTACAAACTTTTCCGGAAGAATTTTTTCTTTTCGAAAATTTTCCGAAAATTGCCACCGAATCGTAATAAAGATGGTAATAACGGCAATAATGATAATAGTGATAGTAATTGGAAATTTCCGGAATATTTTCGTTTCTCGCGATTTTTTTTTTGTAATGTACGCGTTAGACAGGTCGTTTTTTTTTTTTCGCATCCCCTTCGCGATAAGGTTCGGTTGAAATTTTTTTCCAGTCTCGTCAGTTATTTCGCGCTATAGGGCGGTAGTTGCGGTGTTGGTAGCGACGGCGGGGGTTGATGATAATTTGTAAGTTGGAAAGTTTGTTAAAAGTTCTAACGCTACCGCCTTAGTTAGTAATAATGTCAAAGACGGCTTGTATTTTAGTCGGTAGTTATATTAACAAGTGAAATTTTCAGTATAAGCAAGAAGATGATGAAAATCGTGTCGATGCGAAAGAGTAAGAAAAACAGCTTGACGATGCGAATGTTAAAGAAATCTTCCGAGCTAAGAAAAACTATACAAGTATAATAATAATAATAATAATAATAATGATGATGATAATAATAGTAATCGTAACGCTAAAACAGAAAGAGACGACTAAAAAAAAAAAAAAAAAAAAAAAAACGGTACCATAGATAAAGAAAAACCGAGTGAGATTATCGGTATGGAGATTCTTGTAGAAGTGGCCGCGAACGGGTGACGGAAATAAAGTTGCCGAAAGTTAACAACTAGCTGAATGTGTTAACCACCGCGTTCACCGCGCCAAATTCCAAACTACTCCTGACGACGACGACGACGACGACTTGGCATTTATGCCGCCATTTTCGACAACGACCGACTTGGCGTAGTGTGAGACTTCTTTTCACTCTCCCACTAGTAACTTAAACTCCGTGTGTACTTCCTGCAATTATTTAAATTAGCGCTGTTCCTACTTAACACGCAGTTATTTTACGGAGGAGTCTCTGACTGCGTACCGACGTAAGTGTAAACTGGGTAAAACCGGGTAAATTGTTCATCTTGTCTTTAATTTTCGACGGCCGTTCCTTTATACCATTACGCGTGTCCTACGTCGTTTGCTATATCGTCGACCTAGTCTTTCTTTTCTGGAGTAGAACGCGCGTTATCTTTACTTTTTAGCCTACGGGGTCTTACGCAGGATGCTTTTTACAACTGGCGCGGTTTCTTACACATCTAGTTAATGCCTCTCTTAAGGGTCGTGTGAATTATACTCATTTCGAAATATCCCTCTCACTCTCTCTCTCTCTCTATCGTTCCGTGTAGCTTGCGCGCGATAAAGTACATTTCATATAACGGGTTTCATGAAGCGAACACGTGAAGATAATACATATATATATATCAGATTCGCGTATATAATTCTTTCGGCGATATAACCGAATAGTTTTAAAAAGAACAAAATCTGTTTAAGCTGTACTTCAAGCATATACGTATATCGCGCGAATGCTTTCCACGTTGATTACCGTAATAAGTAAAGTCATTTAAAGTTGTACTATTCCTCCGCTTTTCGAAACGATGTTATTGCGGCTTGATTCGAACATTCTTCTCTGTATGCCGCATTAACCGTCGTACCAGTTCCACGAATGCCCAACTACTCTGCCACACTTTAATGTTAGACTGTTGCTACATATATGGCGCGCTACGAAATAAACATTAACGATAAAATATCAGGGAAAAATAGGCCAGACGCACAGTTTACGAAATCAACGATGGTAAGGACAAACGAGAATAGCTGGATCATTATGTATGAAGAGCAAAAATGATCGGTATATCTGTAATACTCGAACACTAGCGGAATCAAAAGCATTTTGTTGAAAACCGGATTTAGAAAACGTCGTAGTTGACAGAAGCTGTTAAAATATGCCATTAAAACTATCTTTCGAAGTTGAAGCGGATTAGTCGAGGTCGTTAAGGTGTCCGGCTATTACTCGATCGCCGGTAAAATGATTAAATGTGAACAGCCAACGCATTACTCGCAAGCTACATTCCATCCCAGTAGAAGGTGGCTCTGGTAGTAATGATGCCTAAAACGGGCCAACCACCCGATGAAGTCATACTGATCTATTTGTCTGTTTTTGTCTAAAGTCGTTGAAAGATTACTACCGTAAAGACAACTAAAAACTCCGACATAATACCTGGTTATCAATTTGGATTCGGTTCAAATCGCGCTACAACAGAACGGATACATAGTGTCCGGAAATGTATCATCTAGTATTTTTAAAATCGCCACTTTTGTTCGACAGCCTTTATAGACAGTGAAGAGCGTTTGATCGTGTATGATACGTTGATTTACAACGCGCATTAATATTTCCATTTCTTCCTCTCATAACTAGCGTACAGGTATTTTCAAATGAAACATAACTAAGAAACATCCAACTTTCATTACATTTATGCAGGTGTGCCGCAATAATCTGTATTAGGCTTATACGCCCACGACACGCCACTTCGAGAAAACGTTGAAGTAGCGGCGTTGACGATACAGTTTTCTTAACAAAAAGCTTGTATGCAGTTTAAGTATCACACCAGTTACAGTCTAGCTCAGACGGTTTTGCAGGACTGGACGCGCAAATGGAGAACCAAGATAAATTCTAAATCGGTGCAGGTGACTTTCACGACTAGACGTGACACCTGTACATTCTGTATACTTCGATGGACCCTATCGCAAGATAGAAAAGTCAGTTACGTGAAATATGGTTAGACCGTCGCTTGTGCTGGAAATATCGTATTCTGAATAAGAAGCTAAGATTCAGATCCAACAAGATGTATCGGCTTTTAGGAAGGAAATCTGAGCTTTGAGTTCTAAGATGTTGTTACAACACGATGCTCAATCCGATGCGGATTTATGAACTACAATTAAATCTCTCTTCTAAGTAATCTGAGATGCTTGCTCAGTTCATAAGTTCATAGAACAATAGCGTATACGTGGTCATATTCAATTACATATCGGCCTGTAGTATAAATATTTAATAAGATCATCACAGCCCTGGCTGGAATCACTAAACTCGTAAAAAAAAAATACATATATCGTATTATTATTTATATTGTCATACTATATATATTATTATATAAATCGCGATATTTTATAATTGTTAAAAACGTGAGCTAACCCGAACGTCGATCCGGTATATTAGGAGAAGGAAGAAAGAAGTAATTTGCAATTAATATTATTCGAAAAATTATTAGTCGCAAAACTCAATAAAATAAGACATTTTCAATCGATTGTTTTTCCACGTCAATTTGGATTCACAAATAAACATTCTACAACTACCTCCGCCTAAAATAATAAAAACTACAGAAGACCGTTCTGAAAGCATAAATAACAACAAACGAAGTCTGGTAAAGTAGTGTGTCATAGCTGTATACATCCCACTTGCTAACAGACGATACAATGTAAATAGCAACATTCGCAGATGACGTACTTTATCGATTAGATCAGATACAAATGTGGATGTCGCTATTGGACCATAGTTGCTCAAGACCGGTAGAAATGGCGCAAAATATGTGGTTAATTCATGAAGAGGCTGCACTATGAAAAATCGGTTGATCAGCTGAAGATGATAATATATATAAATAATATATATATATATGTGTGTGTTGTATATTTAAATTTAGTGAAAAAGATGATATATATTAACTATGTAGGAAAAATTACATAGAAATAGTTTTCTTCTTTTAAACTGTTCAGTGAGTATTAGTATTTTATCCAAGAATTTCTTTCAACCAACTGATCTTTTACCACGAATTCTTCCTTGCAGTATTAGGCGCAACAAAATATCGTACACGTTTCTCCTCTTACAATAAGATCTAGATATTTATCAATTTAACCGTTTGGAAGATCCTTTCGCGCATAACCCGGTTAAACTTCAGCGCATTACGTTTACAGATTTATAACGTGTCCTATTTCGTAAGACTGAAATTTCACAAGTAGATTCGGTTCGATATCACATATATGGATAAATGACTAACCTGACGAGTTCGTGTAAATAATGTAAGAAGATCAATTGCAACTCGTGCCAAACTATTATCGCCGTTGCTTGGACGAGAATCGATTCTTAATCTAGCGACAAAAAGACAGATTTACCAGTCAATTATAAGTCCTGCGTGAAAATATGGTATAGAAGTGTATGGTGCGACTTGTCGAACTTACAAAATATGAAACAACAACAGACAAAGATACTACGCACTACTCGGCACCATACTACATACCGAACTACGCAATCACTCGAATATGCTGTATCTAAACGATATCCGTGTGAAACGATACAAAAAGTTGTTCGAAAAATTACAGACTAATATGAATCCTCTAGTGTATGTCGAACATCCAGTCAGCTACAATGGACGACTGAAAAGAAGAAAATGGTGTCATGATGCTCTTCCGATCAACTAACCAGTCAGATGGTCGTCTGTGATGTTGCACCGTACACGTTGGAAGAAGAAACTTTTAACCGCGATGAAAATCTAGCCTTCCGTATTGATTGATCGATTAATTAATATTGTCGATAAATTAACGTTGATTAATAAATATGGTCGATAATTTTTGAACGTATTAATTTGTTACATTTATTATTTTCGTTCTTAATGAAAAAATTTAATTTGTTTATATCTATTATTTCTTTACGTATGTAATATATGCGCAAGTGCGAAATGTCAATATATGTTATGGCAGCGTTAAACGTGTACGTGTATTATTTTTACGCGTACCGGGGCGAATGAATTATAAACGAGATGAGTAAAACAGGACGTTCTCGAAGTGGAATTAATTTACTCAATTAAGCGGAAATGATTACATCGAAAATATAGACTAGGTAACATCGTTCTATATTTAGAAAGCGAAATGGTAGACTGGTAGTATTCGGTAATTAAAGGGTTTCAAATGATGACAGAGACAGGGATAAAGTTAAGGAAACTGTTAAACGCTAAGAAATGTTATAATTTGTGCGCATCTGTTGGAAATGTGTGACGTTGATTCTAACGGGCATGCGCTATTTCGTGTTTTGACCAACATTAGTTTAGGACGGCGATTAATTACTTTAGTATCGCTATGGATAATTCGTCTAGAACTATCGTTACTCCATAAATTGGAATAATTTACCGGAGAAGATGTTTACCCGTCTGAATTTTTTTTTTTTAATATATATATATATATATATATATATATATATATATATATATATATATATATATGTATATATATCTTTTTCAATAAGGTAATTCGAGACCGGTATTTATGTTGCGCATTAACTTCTCTCGTTACCGTTCGCTTCTTACGTACGTTACCTGTTTATCTATTCATCGGCGATTATCCGTTACCGCATCATATCGGTAAGATAGTTCCAGTTATTTTTGTTATTTTGTTATTATTTATCGTATCGTTATTTATCGTATCGTTTATTTGCGCGCGTGTGTATATACATCGTTCCTATTTATACTATTATATGTTGTGTATGTTTATTTATATGTATATATATATGTGTCGTCGTTACCATTTATTATTTATTAATCCGTTGTTTTTATAAGTGTGTATATATATTCTTTCCTCTCTGGTATATAGACGCACGTTACTTCTGTCCTTATCACGAGGACAGTCGTGCCTGCGTCAATTTATACATCCCAACCGGTCTACACGAACACGAATACACTAACACAGCATATGCCAACACAAATAACTTCATAATAGCGGGGCCATCTACTGATGATCACGTTTCTCCGTCGCAACCGGTATTTATTGTATCGCAACAACAATCTGATAGTGTAATGCAGAACAATAATAACGTTAATCGAAAATTATTATCATCGTATGAAAATCCGCCATTATATCGCGTAAACGATTATTCTACACAATTTCCGCCGTTAAAACAATTTAATGTCTGTGCGATAACAACCAAGAAACGAATGTAACTGACGGTAATGAGACAGATACTAGCACAACACAAAATGACAATTCGCACGACTGGCAAACACGAGAAAAACTAACAAACGTCATTCAACAGTTAACAATAATCACAAATTGCCAAAATGAACTCATAATCGTTACGAAGTGCTTTCGTTAGATGATAGTAACGAACAAATAAACTAGTAAATTATATTGTTCCAAAGCCGCCACCGATATTTATACACGGGGTCGAAAATTATAAAAAAATGAGACAAAAAATAGATCAAATAATTAATAATTCTGGTTATCATGTGAAAGCTCTGTCAGATAGAGTCGTTAAAGTGAATGTGCACTCACCAGAAGAATATAGAACGTTGACAAAAGTTTTTAGGGAGGAACAGGTGATATTTCACACATATCAAATGAAACAAGATCGCACATATAAAGCAGTTATAAGACATCTTCATCATTCAATAGACCTCGCGATAATTGTAGAGGAACTGACACTAAAAGGATTTCAGGTCCGAAATGTCCATAATATTCGTCATTACCGCTTCCTTTGTTCTTCGTTGATTTGGAACAGACAGAAAACTGTAAAGAAATATTTAATCTAAAAGTGCTATGTAACACCCTGATTAAAGTAGAACCACCTAATAAAAAGTCATCGATCCCTCAGCGTGGGGACATACTAAGGCATATTGCGCTCGGCCATCGATATGTGTCAAATACGGAGCAGGACATAAAACTGCGCGGAGTGTAGAAAAGATCCAAAGCTGCCGGCTAAGTGTTGGACTATGCGGAGGAGCCCATCCGGCAAACTATAAGGGTTGCGAAATTTATCAGAAGCTGGTTCAAGTTAAACAGGGGTCTACGAAAGAAAGAAGAGACTTAGCTCAATGTGGTCATCGTCTGTCAGGCCTTAGCTATTCCCATGTTACAAACAGTAGTCCAAATTCAAAATTACACCAAAATATTTCTAGCGTAAAAGTACCTCTTGCGAATTTAAATAAATCAAAAATTATCGCCAATTCTGTGTCAAATAATCTTAATATGCCAGAACGAAGTTCTAACAATGAGGCAGCGGAACTGTCCTCAATTTCTGATTAACTTACGAGTTTTCTGTCAGATTTCAAAGTTATGTTCCAGCAACTACTGCAACAAAACAGTACAATTCTGACAATGTTAACGACTGTCATTAATAAGTTAGTAAAATGATGGCTGGGTCATTAGCTACGTGGAACGCAAATGGCTTAAAAAACCATAAGGCCGAAATTGAGTTATTTTTAAGTTCAAATTTCATAGATGTATGCTTAATTTCCGAAACACACTTTACTGAAAAAGATTACTTCAAAATTAATAACTATTCAACCTACTGCTGTACACATCCATCAGGCAGCGCCCGAGGTGGATCAGCTATCTTAATAAAATCAAACATAAAACATCATGAACTTATTCATTATAGAGAGGAGTACCTATAGAGGACCACCATCAGTATAAATACGGCCGTTGGTGACTTGGTTCTGTCGGCTGTCTATTGTCCTTCGCGCCACAAATTAACAAATTTAGGAGTGTCTATGTACATTCACTCACTAGGTACTAGATTTATAGCAGGTGGGGACTGGAACTCTAAACATACAGAGTAGGGCTCTAGGCTTACTACCCCCAGAGGCCGAGCACTCAAAAATATTTTAGATAATAACAATGTGGGTTATATTTCATCAGGGGAACCAACTTACTGGCCAACTGATCCTTGTAAATTACCCGGTCTGCTAGATTTTTACATCGTCAAAGGTATATCACAACAATACAAAGATATCAGCCCTTCTTTCGATCTTTCTTCGGATCACTCGCCAGTTATTTTGAACCTGAGCGACACTGTTATCCGTAAAAATACCCGGTAAATCTCTATAACTCTAGAACAGATTGGGAAGCCTATAGAAAATATTTGGAGTCCAACTTAAACTTAAAAATTCCGTTAAAGAGCAACGAGCACATTGACGACGCTGTACGTTACCTTACTCGCGAAATACAGACTGCAGCTACTTTGAATACACCCGGCAATAATCGAAAAAACATAAATGTTAATTCCTAAATTAGTTAAGAAGCTTGTCTTGGAGAAAAGACGATTACAAAAAAAATGGTTTCAAACTAGATATCCGCAAGATAAAACTTTGTTTAATAAAAAAACGAAACACCTGAAGAGATTACTTTCGGAAATCAAAAACGAAACCTTTAATAATTTCTTATCCGCTTTGTCGCCATTGCCTGTGGATGATCATTCGCTGTGGAAGTGTTGTAAAAATATTAAAAACCCGATTACAAACATACCGCCGATAAGGACTAACAGTGGCGGTTGCTGGGCTAGGAACCCGAGTGAAAAAGCTGAAACATTTGCTACTCATTTAGCGAGTGTCTTTAAACCAATACAGGCGCTCCATCCAAGAAAATCCGCGTTGGATACTGATAACATAAGCTCGTCTATGCAACTTACCTCATCGGTGCAGCTTAACTATACGACTAAGTTTACGTCACCTCAAGAGATGAAAAGTACCATAAAGTCCTTAAAGCGCAACAAAAGTCCAGGTTTTGACCTGATAACAGCGAAGTTGCTTGAGGAATTGCCTCGAAAAGCTCTAGTGTTGCTTACATATATATGTAATGCCATAATTCGCTTAAACCACTTCCCGATGTATTGGAAGTTTGCTCAAGTCATCATGGTTCCGAAACCCGGGAAGGACCCGCACTGTGTGTCCTCTTATCGGCCTATATCTCTGTTATCCATATTAAACAGGCTACGCCCCTATTTAGATTTTAATAACGTAATACCGAATCATCAATTTGGTTTTATGAGACAACATTCCACAGTGGATCAATTGCGCAGGGTAGTAAATATAATTGAAAACAGTCTAGAAACGAGACAGGTTTGTACGGCGGCGTTTATCAATGTTGCTCAGGCTTTTGACAAGGTGTGGCATGAAGGCCTATTGTTAAAGCTGAAATCGTTACTTCCACCAAATTTATATCTTCTGATTACTTCTTATATGCAAGATCGGCATTTCCAGGCACGTTATGAACATCTCTGAGATTCATCTTGTTCTAGCAGGTGTACCGCAGGGTTCGGTCCTGGGGCCTACACTGTATTTGCTTTACACCGCCGACTTCCCCGTTACTAGGGATGTACACGCGGCTACATTTGCAGATGACACTGCCTTACTCTCATGTAACACAGATCCGAACATTGCCAGTAATAACCTACAGGAAGCATTAAACAGAGTGGAACAATGGTTTAAAAAATGACAGATAGGTGTTAATGAGAGCAAATCAGTTAACGTTCAGTTCACAAATAGGAAGGTTATAGTTCCACCTGTTAGAAACAATAACCTCAACTGCCTATTCAGCCGAGTGTTAGATATCTAGGTATGCACCTGGACAGCCGATTGACATGGCGGCACCATATAGACAAAAAAAAAAAGGAACTTAACATACAGGTTTTTTTTTTTTTTTTTTTTTTTGAAGCGGGAGGGGGAAAATCTTCAAAAGACACTGATATATTTTTGAGAGCAGCACATGCACTCAGCAAGTGCTGCTGGATTCCAAAGAAATCAGCGTGTGGGATTTTTACCCACTATAAAACCCCCCTCTGTTGAAAAAAAGAGAAAAATATACACGTAAATATAGAGTTCCATGAACAAATGCAAAGACCTCCACATTATAATAACATAATATGTGATGGAAAAGGGATGAAAAATACATAGTCCCTTATTCCACCAAAAAAGCATATAACGAGTTTGTGATTTATTAAATATTGAATTAAATTATAATAAATCTTGATATAAACTTATATCATAGTATAAATAATAAATTACTGTATAGTCTTGTGACTTACAAGCTTACATAGAGGAATAACTGTTATTAAAAGGAAATAATATAAGATAACATAAAAGAAAAGAAAAAATAAAAACAACTTGTTAACAATGACTTACACAACATAACTATATAAATACAGTTTTTATAAAACAGAGTATCATCTTAATAAATGAATATACATGTAATCATTAACCAGTAAGAGTTATCCATTATCTACAAAAACAATACTTAGTAAAAGACTTAAGAAATAATAAGTAAAGCAGCTGACCATGCTAGACTCAATATTATTGATATTGGGATAACGTTTGAATTAAGTTGAAATGAAAACAATAAACAAGATATTTCTTAAACTTGACATAATTTAAATTTTAATCGCATAATTTCTTCTGAATACTCTAAAAAAGTTTTATGAAACTTATAAAGTGGAAAGCATTTTGATTCCTGGATCCCAAACTTAGCACGAATAGCAGCAAAGGCAGGACACTGAAACAATGTATGTCTAATATCATCATCAACTGATGAACATAGAGAACATGATGGAACGTTGGCAAGCTTAAACCTATATAAGTATGATCCAAGCTTACCGTTGCTAGTTAATAATTGCACATTATAAAAATTGATATTAAATTTTTTTATTTTCAGTCTCAATGAGACATCTGGCAGGAACTCATAAGTTTTCCTGCCGGTAAGTTCAGCGTCCCACCTTTGCTGCCATTCCTTAACAAGCATCATATAGATATGTCTTTTATATTGCTTATAAAGCAGCTGCTGAGGGCACAGTAGAGAATCCAGGAACAGGAATTGTTGAATGTGAGGATTATTACCCTTGAGAAGCCTAAAGGCCCCAGCAGCGGCCCTCCCCATAAGATAAAGATCCAGGGGAAAGACACCACCACAGATGACACAGGCAGCTGAAGTTGGTGCTGTACGATACAAAGAAGAGATGCGGAGCAGGAATTTACGCTGATGTTTATTAACACAATTCAACACCTTCCTATTAACATAAATTGCAGCCCCATAACCATAGATGGACTGCACAATGCCTTTATATAGGATTAACCTTTCTTTAAAAGCAAGTCCCCAACAGTTATTTTGAATCCAAAGTAGTTTATTGTAAATAATAGTACATTTAGCTGAAATATCTTTAACATGCGGCAGGAAGGTTAATTTTTCGTCAATAACAATACCCAGATATTTTAATTCCTTAGTATGCTCAATTGTGGAAGAAGATAATCATTCTAGAGTTTTCACCTGTACAACCAAAGAAGGATTACCAAAGACAGAGAATTTACACTTTATTGGAGAGAAAGTTAAACCTAGATCTGATATTACAGATTCTAAGTATTTGGATACATAGGGTAAACTTAAGAAACTCTGAATCTTTGTAGATTTAAAAATAAGACAAAGATCATCCGCATAAGAAATAAGATGACAATCCATACTGCAAGCGGCAGAAAAAGCATCAATTTTATGATGAACTACAGAGTACAATACGTTCCAAAGAGTGGGACCCAACACAGAGCCCTGGGGAACACCACACATAGGATTTTTGTGGACTGTAGAAGCTCCAATGGTAAGAGAAGCAGTCCTCTGATAGAAATAATCAATAACTGTATTGAGAATGTATGGATTAATTTTACTACTTTTTAATACTTCTATAATGGCAGACCACCTACAATTATCAAAAGCACCCTTGATATCATAGGAGACAACTACCACAGGATAATTATCTTTAAGTCCATCTTTAATCAAAGTAACCAAATGGAAAACTGCATGCTCAGAAGAGCAACCAGATCTAAAACCATATTGATTACTATGCAAGATATTTTTTTTTTCAATTTCCTCAATCAAAAGTATATTAATAACTTTTTCAAATACCTTCCCAATGCCATTTAGTAGGGAGATAGGACGATAAGCTGATAATTCAGACAAATCTTTATTAGGTTTTTGTAGTAGTTTTATGGTAGCTGATTTCCAGCATTTTGGAAACACATTCAACAATAAGCACTTATTGAACATAGTGATCAATAGATTTGGAAAAAGTAAATTAAGACGCTTAATTACCTTATTTGTAATTCTATCTTCCCCAGGTGATTTCCTATTAGTCAAATTCTTAACTAATTTAACAATAAGCAAATTATCAATAACAGGAGCTGAAGCACCCTTAGTAGATACTGGTGTAAGGGGAAGTTCAGCTTTCCGCGGGAAGAAATAATCTAATAGAGCATAAACCTTATCCTGATTAGTTTTTAAATATGAATGAGATACCAAAAGATCGGGCATGGGTAAACTAACCGGATTCTTAAAAACCATCTTGTATGGTCTACCCCATGCTGAGCTTTGAGATACAAGATCTTTCCACTGTTGTAACCTAGCTCTAGCAACTTCAAGTTTATAAAGCCTATTAAGTTCTTTTAATGTATTTTGCAAATTAAATAAACGGAAAGGGTCTTTACACCTCCATTTCTTTTTACGAACAATATTAATTTTATTATGCAGAAATTCTAATTCCCTATTCCACCAGTCCACTTGAGGAATTAATATAGGAAATTGACTTTGTTTAATTAGATCTGAAAGATATCTGTTAAATTTATTGATCAACTTATCTAATTCTACACCATAACTACACTGTAGTACATTATTAATGAATATATCTACCAAATTAGAATTAATTTTAGAAACAAATATCTCTGTATCTATCCTCCGGCACTGCTCAGGGGGGTAACGAGCTACATTAGTAGCAATAGAAAAATAAAATTTTTGTGAAATGCAAGAGCAAAAGGTTTCATCACCAATAATACTTCACTAGCAATACCTGAAGATATTAGTAAGTAGTCGATTATACTACTACCATTATAATTAATAAAAGTGGGTAATCTATTATTCACAATGATAAGATCATTACTACCAACGATATCAAGTAACTGGACGGAGTCCCTTGAATCTCTCACAGAAGATTCCATAGAAGATAACCTAATATTAAAATCACCCACAATTACAATACTGAAATTAGGAAAACTCTTTAATGCAGAATCGATTGCACTCAATGTTCTACACTTATCCTTATTAGGGGAAATGTAAGTAGCTAAAATAATAATTTTACCAATCTCAATAGCAATCAAATTGAATTTGGAAAATACTAATATATGAGCTTATTGATAATAACATCAATACGATTATTAATATAAGCATAAAAATTACTATGAACAGATAGAATCCCACCTCGAAGGTAGGGCTCAGCTATAATACACAAATCGTAATTAGAAGTGTAAAAATCTCTCAAGAATAGGGATTGGCATGAGTATGAATTATCAACATTTAAATACTTACACCTAAGGGTCCCCATAGTCTATGCGGGCCCTGAGATCCTCCCGTTCCCTCAGCAGACTCAGACATTCTTTAGAAGGAGCAGCATGGTCAACTGCAGCAAATGCTGAAGCAAGTGCTTCCTTATCAGATATTTTATGAGTAACTTCATGCCATGGGCATGAGCTTTTGATTTTATCAAAAACACAAGCTGAACAAATATGGTTATCTGTACAGGACTTGTGGAATGCTATATAATCTTCAGTCACATGACAAAACTTCTCAGGGTGGCCATATTTGCCACACTTCTTACATAGCCGAGGGTTAATCGCCTCAACAAACGGTAATGATTCCCACAGAATCCTAATCCTACCATTAGATGAGAGAAGTTTAAACTGCTGTGGCAAAAGTTGAACATATATCCGTGATCCACGAGTATTTGTAATTTTATTGACAGTAATCGGATCAGATCCAGAAAGATCTTTAAAATGCTGCTTTACATCTTCTTCACTAATATTATTGGCTCGGAAGATAAGTATTGTGGGATTAATGCGCCTTTCTTCATGGACAGTGCAATCCTGAATCCTTTCTTTAATTAAATTACTCAGTTTAGTAGAGTCTGCTTTAGATGAAGTATTAATAATAGCAGTTTTGCTATTTATCTTTTTATAAAAGGTAACACTCACCTTTTCCTTAGGAAGTGATACGCTTTGTTTTAGTTGGCTGAAAAATTTATCTGCATCTTCAGTTTTAACTATGATTTTATTTTTTGGCACTGATTTTTGCCCAGTAACTGCTGCTCTGTAAGAAAGTCCAAGGTACAGGTCTCTGTGAGTGCAAAACAGCACTAACAGCCGACTTAACATCAGTAGATTTTGCTTTAACAATAGATTCTAATTTATTTAAGACCAAGGAAGCTTCAGCTATTATCACAGCATTCTTCTGTGTCTTAGTGACACTTTTTTCATTAAACTGACATTTAATATTAACAGTTAAATCAATAACATTTTTAAATAGCCGACCTAGTTTTTCTAGGTCAGCCATGGTAAAAAACCTGGAACCCGCAACTTATAACTACTTAAAAAATAAAAAAAAATTTAAAAATCAATAACTTATGATCTAAACATCCAAATTACACCAGGTTAGAAGTAAAATAACCACAAGCACTATCTTAATAATATGATAGTAAAAAGTGAAAAAGTTGAAAAAAATTTAAAATTCAATTTGTAAAAAAGTACACACCCGAAAAATGCGCAGCTAGCACATACAAGACTGGAGGAGGAAGGAGAGAAACACTTACCTCAGCCCCAGATCCTGAATGCATGAACAGACAACCGCGCACAGTGAAAGCCCGGCACAAACTGAAAGCCGGCACAATACAGGTTAGAAAAATGAATTGGCTCTTAGGCAGGAATAGTGTTCTCTCATTGACCAATAAGCGTTTGGTATTTACAGCAGTTATAAAGCCAGTCTGGACCTATGGAATAGAGCTGTGGGGTTGTGCAAAAGAAAACAAATATAAAGGTGCTACAAACGTTTCAAAATAAAATATTAAGAACAATGACAGGTGCATCCTGGTACATAACCAACACAACCCTACATAGAGACTTGAATATTCCATATGTGTCCGATGTTATAAAGCAGTACACTCAAAGACATGTACTTAGACTGGAAGGTCATCCTAATACCTTGGCTCAAAGATTGCTGAACACCTCCAGTGACACCAGGAGGTTGATGCGTAATAAACCACTGGACCTTGTTTAAGGTAGCAGCTGCTGGGTGAGCACCACTGGGTACTTCTTCATCACGTTATTACATGGTAAAAAATTTTGCTAAATGACCTAGGGGGTCAGATTGTAAAAAAAAATTAAAAAATATATATATATATATATTAATACTGTGCTATTTTACACCTAGTTTCCTAAACTATTTGTAGTAATCGATTTAATTTAAGTTAAAATATCACGAATAAGCTACCTATCCAGTGAAAGGAGCTAATTTTAACATAACATTATCAAAATACATTTATACATAACAAATCAACATGTAAACCACACACCCACGCCCATAATTGGTATACATATATTCATATCAGGTCTTGAAAACGTTTTTTCTGAAGTCTACGTGGTTCGTTTTGGCCATTTAACAATTCGTTCGCCGTATTATTTGGATGGCTTTCCAATGTGGCGGCATATCTCTGCGAAACCTCAGTTACTTCTTCTTTTACAAATTTTATTCTACGATCTTTACGAATTGTGATGTTGGATATATACCATGGTGCATTCAGTAATTATGCCTAATATATGATTTTACATTCTTTGTATTATCAAAGTATTCCTTTTTCTGGCACAGCCCCGTAATTAACGGTCATATTGTCCAAACCGGCATTAATGCTTGTTAATATAGTAGCAACTTGTTTCCAATAGATACTGTTGACCTGCTACCTATCAGCCGATATAGTTACTATAACTTAACGTTTAATTGTTTGTTATCGCGTCCTTCAAGTTAAACGTTTGTCAAAGTGTATACAAGGATACTTTACATCTTCATTCTGAGGGATCTGAGTATCTCATTCGTGAGTATATTCTCGGTCGAAATAATTCTGCGGTTAAATCATTCGAGATGACTTATCCTCGTTGATTTTTATCTTCCATGATTTGCACCACGATGATATTTCGTTAACTGCAGTCAGTTTTTACTTGCATTTTTGGTACATTTGTCTGAGCACAGGATCGCTGAGTTATCAGCAAAGGTCGCTATATCGACGTGTGACTGTGTAGTGATATCCGCTGTATAGATAGAAGTGGAAGAAGCTGTCCTGTGGAACGTCTGCTTGTATCGAATGTATCCCTGAATGGCCGTCGCTGTATTCGAGATTTAAAAATATCTTTCGCTTAAACGTGATCGTAATAAGCCTGTTAATTGATATGGAAAATTACGTTTAAGTTTTTCCATTGGACCATCGTGCCAAACTCGGTTGAATGCCTGGCTTACGTCTAAAAATACGATATTGCAAACCATTTTTTCATCTGCAGCTTTTTCAATTTTTTCAACAAACCGATGCTCTGTTTTACCATGTTTTGCTCGAAAGCCAAACTGATGTAAAGATATTATATGTTTGGACTGTACTATTGGCATTATTCTAAAAGCGATTTTTCATACAATATAGTTTGATCTGAAATACGTAAACGTTTTGCGTGTATAGTTTTCGCGTTTATTTAAAAAGATTCGGCATAGCGGAAAGAGAAAATTGTATGTGTAATTCAGCGGACACCGGTTACCACATATTACGCAATATTAAAGACTTTCATCGATGAAGAAGGTCTGCTCGAGCGGACGCTACTAAACAGGAGGAGGGAACCTTCGGAATAAGAATGCCCTCCGATGCCCCACAGCCCGATTACATACTTCATTACCCTGAATACTGGGCCGGAACCCGAACGAAAGATACCAGGGCATGGTCATTGTATAAATAAACTGAATTTTCTGCTATAGATAACAGAATGTAGTACCTATAGTAGGGTAACGTAGGTTTCTTCAGGTAAGAACACTAAGAGTCACTTGCTATTACTGTATGTTTGATTGTAAATTGAGTTTAAAGCGGCATATTAATTGGATTGTCGCTTGAATAAAATTCTTGCCATCTAATCAGAGAGATTACTCCCTGTGACTTCTGACTCAGCGGCTTCGGATTCATTCGCTGTTAATCATTGCGCAATCTCAATCCTGCACTGTTACCATTCTTGAAGATGTTCGATGTGTCTGTTCGAAGTCTTCTCGGAGTTAAGACGTGTTTCAGAAGCGACGTTCGTTTTTTCATTGTTTCGTTGTTCATTTTTATATATATACATGTATAGAAGTGTGTTCGTATTTTGTTTTACCATAATTTCGTGCATTTCGTTAATTTCATTGGAAATAAATTGATTGTTCTATTCATGCTGTTTCAATTATTTTTGTTTAAATTTAATTTTGGCTGAATTTATTTTTATGTTCAAGATTTTCATGAACTCGGAAAACTTTCATTTGTCTATATCTGGTTTTTAAATTTTATTATTTATTTACTCTTCTTAATTTTTAAGATTAACGAACGCTAATTGGAATTTAATTTTTTTTTGTTTTTAAACTTAAATGGTTCAAATTTTGTCTTTTTTAAACACGTGTACATGTACTTACATTTCCTGAATTATTTCTTAGCATTAGTTCTTTTTCCCCGATACTGGGGAAATTCACTTCGAACATGTTTCGAGGAGGATACTGCTTTTTTTTTTTTTTAAATTCGTATATTTGAATATTTTTTTTTTACAATTATACAGTCATATTAGTACACATACATGCAAATAAATAAAATGTATGCAACACTGTTTCCACACACACACAACATATATATAAACTGACACACACACTATAAAATCATTTACATATATTCAGATTAAAAATTACATGTGTATAATTATATTTTACCTCATCCCGGCAAACTTCCTATACATCTATTACATATACATACACGTACAACTAAATACATAATTTTAACAGTTTACTTACCGAATACAGTATTCCACTCATTCTAAAAGTCATTTATACGTCTCACTCATTTTTCAGACATTTACACCATCATTTTTACCTATTTCCTGCAGTAGCCCCCTAATATCCGAGTTGTCTATCCCTCTTTCTCGTCATTTTCCATTCTGCATCTCTTTTTTTTAATATTTATAATTACATCGTCTTGTAACCATTCTTTGAGTTTTTCTTTTAAAATCGCTGTATTTTTTCCGTTTGATATATCATCAGGTATTATATTCAGAATTTGTGTAATTATAAATTTATGATTACCATACTTTGTTCTCGGTATTTGTACCTTATATTTTAGCGTTTTTCCTAAGTTATATTTCCAAATTTCCCTTTTGTCCACATCAACAATTTTAAATTGGTTTAAATAATTCAATATTTTAATCATTAAACACAATCCTCTTACATATAAAACATTTTCTTTCCGCATTAATTCGTAATGGCTTTACTTTCTTGTCCTGCTATTAGGCTCAAACATTTTTTCTGTAATCGATTTATATTATATAAGATTTACTTGCTAGACCCCATGCTTGCACTCCATATCTCAGCCAGGAATCTATTAATGCATAGTAAATTATCTTAAGTGTCTCTTTACTTACATAATTCCGTAGAGAATATAGCATAAGGTCATACGTAGTTTTTTTTCTACAAAGGCTGTATGTTTTTTCCATATCAAATTTTCGTCTACGATTACTCCTAGATATTTATATTCTCTTACCATTTCTATTTCATTGCAATTTTTCTTCACACATATATTTTCCTCCGTCATATAGTGAGCGCAATCGTTTGAATGCATCCGTAAAATGGTTTTATATCTTATCCATCACGGGCTTCAGGAACATACTTTTAGTTTTCGTTGTGTATTTATTATCAAATTGTTATCGTGAGCCCATTTAGTAACTGTAATCAAGTGTTCCTGCATGTTTGTTTCTGCATGTGATAGATTTATATTTTCCGTCATTACAGCAATATCGTCTGCAAATGAGTATATCTTATTGTATTTCATTAGTTTTTGCAACCCATTTATATATATATATATATATGATAAATAGAATTGGGGCAACATTGATACCTCGAGGTACAACTATATTTATTTGAAATTTCGGACCTTGTTTTCCCGAAATACTTACTGTGCCCTTCCTTTATCGCTCAGATAATTTTGAAACCATTTTTCAACTTTGCCAGTGATCCATATTTCTTCTAATTTGTTTAATAGTTTTCCATGATTTACTGCGTCAATTGCTTTAGTAAGGTCAATATATAAGTAACTATTACTTTATTTCCCATTTCAAAGTTTAATTTTATGTCTTCACAAAAATCTTCCAACGCCTTTGATGTAGATTTATTTTTCTGGAAACCATATCGATTTTCATCTATTATTCTATTTTCTTCAAAAAATTTAACTAGATAATTTACTACATACTGTTCCTTAATTTTTGTTATCGTATTTCCAATAGCAAGGGCCTATATAGTTTGCGTATTCACCGTGTTTCCCCTTTTTATAAACTGGCCTTATTAAAGATACTTTTAGTCCTTCCGGTATTTCACCTTCGGCTGTTTTATTTATTATTCGGCTTATTGCACGGGAAAGTTTAGTATTTATAGTTTTAACATCTTTAATTCTAATACCGTCACTTCCACATGCCTTTTCTGCTATCAAATTTTCTATTAATTTTTCAATCTGTTCTTTTCTTGCCATGGATATATGTACATGTTGACATTAACGTCACATTTGGTTTGTTTCTAATTGTGTCATGCTCAATTTTCATTACACTTTGTACAATACTAAAATTTATGATTACATTTTTAATACTACTTTTTTTGCACATATACTTCTCTATTGTATCGTCAATTCCAAGAGGTTTCCCCTTTCCGATTATTTCCTTGATATTATTCCACATTTTCCTTATATCGCCTCCTGTTTGCTTAAATTTCTCCTTAGTAAACTTATCCTTTTGTATTCTTATCTGTTTATTTACTTTGTTCCTGAGTATATCGTTTCCTTATCGATTTATTTTGTATATTATTTTCATGTTTTTTTATAAAGAACATCACGTTGTCGTATTATTTGTCTAATATCTTTAGTAATCCATTCTTTTGTCGCTAATGTTTTTCTACCTCTATTTTTGTTTATACGTTTTTTGCAAGCTTTAAAGATCTCATCAAATTTCCTTTTTATTTCATTACATAAGTCGGGCGGAATTTTCAGCGTCCTTGTACTACTGCTCAAATTTGTATTATTCAACCTGTTCCTAAGTTGTTTTTCTTCGACACTGTGTCTCTGTGTTTCAGGTTTTGTTTTTACTTGCGTATCATTAAAATGAATCTCGCAGCCTATCATATTATGATCAGCTATTTTAACATTTAAGTTTTTATGTTTAAAATGTAAAAAATTTGGATCTATCTGAGTCTGTGTGAAACAACTCCCCTTACATTCCTGTCTTGTAAAACCTTTTATGTTACTTATATATACCCCGTTTCATTCATAATCATTTTATAGTTCTTTACTCTTTGCTCGCTTATCGCGATATTTATATTTATATCACCTATGTATATGACTAAATCTCCGCAATTTTTCTGCATCTATATTAAATATTTCATCCATGTAGTTCTTAATATTGTACACTGGTTGCCTATAAAGAGTCCACAAAAATATCTCGACGTTATTTATATATAATTTTATTAACATATTTTCAGCATTCACCATATACTTATGGGTTTTATTTTAATATCTAAATTTTACCAATCTGGGTGAAAAATCCTGTGCCCATTAAAAAAAAAAAAAAAAAAATTATCTAAATTTTGTTTTATATAAATTACTATTTCACGCTTATTTTTACTATCTTATAAATTATCAAATCTTTCATAGCCTGCAATAGAGTGTACTCTCATACTTATTTACAGTTATTTCCCCCAATATTAGTATATGAATTTTTCTAATAATATGACACTATACAGTTACTTCATTCCAATTTTTTCTCATTGATCTTACGTTAACATATTATTTAGTTTAGCTGTCATCTTACCGTTATTTTTTTGAACCTCATAACTATAATTTTATTTCTCTCTCATCGAAATAATAATCACATATACCGCAATCATATCTCACGATATAACTATTTCGCAATATTTACTAATTTTTTCTAATGACTCCCGTGTTTTCCTCCTTCTTTACAAATTCCTAACCAATTGTAACATCAATATATAATAACTATTTATCAACACGTTAGTGGGTTGTGATTGCTCCTCAGCAGTGCCCAAAAAATTAAAAAAAAAAAAAAATTTAAATTAATATACTTAATAATATCTTCTTCCATTAAAATTCGAAATTGTCGCGATCCCACTGTTTTCTTCACAAACAGCTTCCCACGTTTGAACCATACAAATCGATATCCAAAATCTCGAGCGCGGCTTTTCCATAATAGATCCTTGTAAAAAGGTGATATCGCCTCATTTACAAAATATTCTCCCTTCATCATCATGTCTCTGCACGATTGATATTTATCATCTCTTCCGCTTTTTTCCTGTGTAATTTGGCAATGATTGGCCTTTTTCATTTGTCTTTGTTTTTACTTCGCGTACGGTGGATTACTTGTATCTTTTCCATCTTCACACCCATCTTTCCAGCGATATTGATTATTTCATCTCCAAAGTTTTCATTTTCATTTTCAGTTATCCCATATATTTCTAAACTATCTCTTCTGCCGTATTGTTCCAGTTCGTTAATTTTAATATTTAATTCATTTATCGTTTTATCTTTTTGCTTGTTATTTCGTATTATCTGATCTAGTTTTTTTTCAACTCTTTATTTTCCTAGTTAAGCAAATCGCAGTTTTCATCTCTTCCTTCATCTCCTCAATTCGCCTAAGAACTTCTCTGAGTAAGTTTGTACTTTATTTATCCTCATTCAGCGTTTTATCCGACGATTTTATATCTTCTCTACAATGCTGGTAATTTTTCTTTATCAGTTTTGGATCTGGTTAAATATGTTCGCTGGGATATAGTCGTACAATCAAAATGATCACTATTTTTACAGCCCGCTTTACAAATCACGAATGGTCCATTTATCGGTAATTCAAGGTTACAATCGTAACAGTGATTTGTATCCATCCACGAGAATTTTATCTTATTTTAAGTGTATCATACAAATAAAGTACATTTATCACTTTAATATTTCTGTTTTCTTGATCTACTACGCAAATCAACACACGTAATAAACCGGTTTTATACAACGCGTTATATACGTTCAAACTGGTGGACTACTCTTACAACTACTACTACTACTACTACTATTTATTTATTATTTTTTAATTAGTTCCAATTCCAACAAGTGGATAGGCAAATATATTCGCGAAATTTCTATAAAATAGCAACTAGTGCGCAAATACACGAGCATGCGCTCTTATATTATATTAAACGGTTAACATCACCTGTGTGTGGGTAATTGTTACTTGCCAAGCGTACTAAATAAAGTTGAGGGAAATGAGTTACATAGTACGTCCGATCGTGTGTGGGTATGTGCAAGTGGTTATAAGTGCTCTTTATATGTATATATACAAGATTAGAGAAAAATAATACAGTCGAACCCGCTTATAAGGGACACATCGGGCGGAAGTCATTTGCCCCTTAAAACCGGCTGTCCCTTTAAAGCGAATTTTTAAAAATCTCTTATTGAAGCGAGTGGATGTTAGTAAACAATTAAAATACTTATAACCTTATTAATGCGTAATATTTATTTATATGGAAATTAAGAAAAAAATACAGGAGGCATACATAAGGTAAAAGAACCTGACCTGATATTTGTAAAAATTGTTCATTTACTGCAAAAATGCGCTATAGTTGTTTGATGTAAATTCATCATCTGCTGCGTTTGAACAAAATCTGCACAGTTATCTAATGAAGCCGTAGGAGCGCCTTCATTATTCTGTTGCATAAAATACCGGCGGAGCTTTTCAATACATTTTTTCGCCTCTGCAGGAGACACAGGAGGTAAGGAAATTTCATCCGTGTCATAATCACTTTCTGATTCTTGTATTTGTTTCTTCTTTGTGATATTTTCCGTAATTTCGTTATCCAAATCTTCAATATTATTGTCACAGCATGGCAGATTGGCGTTAATACCTGAAAATCGTTTACAGTTGGTCACACGTAGTAATTCATTCGGTGTTTCATTACTTTCCATTTCAACAATTTCATAATCGGGCTCCTTGAAACCACAATGAGCAAAGCAGTTCTGAATTGTCTGACTTTTCTCCAGCTATCAGCAACAAATTGTACAGCCTGCAGTATCGTTATTGTGTAACTGATATCTTTTGCCATTGTAGAAACTGTTACCAGGTCATCTTCAATAGCTTCTAAGATATGTTGTATCAACATCTTCCTATATTGCACTTTTAAATTTTTTATGACACCCATATCAAGTGGCTGAATTAGTGAAGTAGTGTTTGGAGGTAAGAATTCAATTTGAATATTCTTCAATTTAACGGCAGTGTGGTGCGAAGTTGCATTGTCAATAAGGAGTAAAATTTTTCTAGACTGTAATTCTATATCCCAGTTTTCTAACCATTTTGAAAAAATAGTAGCAGTCATCCATGCATTTTTTTGTTTGCGTAATATGTTACTGGCAGGTTACTTGCATTGAGATTTTTAAAGCAACGTGGTTTTTTAGTTTTACCAATAACTAAAAGTTTATTTTTGTCACTTCCAGTTGCATTGCAACAACATAGCACAGTGATACGATCCATAGCTTTTTTCGAACCAATAAGTTGTTCGTGTTTGTATACTAATGACCCATCTGGAGTGGCTCGATAAAATAAACCATTATAAATGTCATTCGGGCTGTAACTTTGAAGGAATTTGGAAATTTTGCTTGAACTCCATTGTTCAGCTCCTATCAAATCAGTGCTTGCCTTTTCTCCGTGAGTTTTTTGAATTTGATATCCTTTCCACCGAGCAAGCCAACCATCTGTAGCTGCAAAGTCTTCATAACCTATTTTTTTCGCAAACTCTTCAGATTTTAATTTCAACATTGGCCCACTGACATGAAAACCTCATTGTGACTGTGCTAAACCATAAATTAAAATCTTCATCAACTTCTAGGTTTTTACCTTCTCTTTTCCATTTGCTTTCCGCCACCTGACTGCCTTTTTCGGTACTACGCCATTTTTTTTACGTAAATTCTGTTCATCTGATTTTAAACGGGAGATGGTGTTTTTGGAGACGCCCATGATTTTTGCTAACTCCCGAATAGGCATATCGGGAGGTTGAATTTTGATTTTGTCTAAAATAGAAATTTCTCCCTTTAATGATAAACATTTACGCGACATTTTATTCATACAAAAAATTCACCAGAACTAAAAAAAGAAAAGAAAATTTTCGTAAGAAAAAATAAATAAAACCGCAGGACGCACTACAGTTTTTGCAGAACTAAACTAAGAACATAATAAGCTATTGGAGAGTGCATAATTAATAAACGTACAGAGCAAAAAACCGTATAGCGTCAATGAAAGAATGTCAACACAAGGACATCTCAAACAAAATGAAGAAAAAGCAAAAATGTTCACTTAAACAAAAAGGAATTGTAAAAATGACTAAAACATTTTTATTCAATTTTTGTTTATGTGAATATTTTAGTTTTACGACCTGAAGTGTTATCTTATATCGGCGCGGGCTTATCACCCGACTCACTATTTATTGCCTTGAAAGTCTATTAATCTTTGTCCCTATAAACCGAGGCGTTCTACCACTAAAGCTAACTAAAATAGCCTTCATTTGATACGTTTGATTCGAGGTTTTGCTGATTGTCCCTAATAAATGGCTGTCCCTCTTATCGGGAGTCCCTTATAAGCAGATTAGACTGTATACACGTTTATTACAAATGTCCGCTTTTAATAACTTATGGCACTAAAGATTATTAGATAATGAATTTTCAAAGTATATCTGGAAGAAGTAAACCATGCAAGATACAATTTTATGATATGGTTCATAATTATTGCTATGACGTTTGAGAATTGGTTTTATTGAAATTTCTGGGATTGGTTGGGTTTAATTTTATAAGTAAAGTCATTAAAGAGAGGACACTTGTACACCAGGTGTTCGATATTGCCGATCTCATCACTATCACGTACAATGTGGCTAACTACTGATTCGGAATGAATGGAGATATTCTCAAAAGTTTCCGTGCCCACAAAGAATGTGAGATGTGAAGAAATTAATGTTTAGCTTTTTCATTATTCTTCTGGCTTCGATGCTAGGAAACAAATTATGAGTTATCCTTCCTGTTTTACAAGTGTCCAATATTTAATTTCTTTCAAGATTTTATTTTGGTAACATTCTATTTGTCGCAATATTACTGAGCTTAGCGCATCCCCCTAATTGACATTCGTAGGTTCAAATTGATTTCAATATCAGTTAGATTTCTATATTTTACGTTTGTTTCATTTCTGTTTTTTTCGCAAGATAATGTTTTATCTAAACGAAGACCGAGTTACTGTATCACTACTAGACATTATCTTATTGTCGATGTGAATATCTGACATATTACATTTCTTATTTACGATGGTTATATGCACAGATTTATTTTTGTCGATAGCGATATACCACCGTTTGAACCGAATCGACAAAGTACTAAATTGAAAATATTTACCGGTAGTTTCCACACCCGAGAGTACATAAGATTGCGGTGTAATCTGCAAAAGTAGCTATTTCCGGCTTTTACTGTAACAAAAATATTGGTAGTATATATTAGATATAACTTCGGTCCTAGTATACTGCCTTGTGCTCGATCTGTCGGAGCCCCTATTCTGCCTCTACATGACAGAGAACTACCTTTCACTTAGGTATAATTTTAGAAATTCGAAAAGTAGGTACGAAAGGCTGTAATGTATTTTACACAGGAAAAAAATCAGGTCTTACCTTGAATGTCAAAAGATATATATATATATATATATATATATATATATATATATATATATATATATATATATATATATATATATATATATATATATATATATATATATGTATATATATGTCTCCAATTTAACGCTTCACAGTGACCTCGTATCATCAATTCAAGAAACTTACAATGAACAATACGAGAGATTTTTTCTGTAAAATATGAAATAGTGCAAATCCAAACGTAAGCAGAATGTTTACGATCACATTGCCGGACAATCCCCAAAGACGATTGAAAAGAATAAAATGGTGCCGCGACACCCTTTCTATTACCTGAATTTAACAAATCTCAGTCAACGTGATTTAATCTTATCTTCAATCCTCTTAGACTAGTCGTCCTAATACTTCTGCCTTTATTTATTGTTTCCTATCCTACTACTACTTCTTTTTCCCTCGTCTTAATTCTTTGCACCGTTGATTGTGGTATTTTATACACCGGTACAAAAAAAATTTAAAAAATTAAAAAAAATTATTCGGTTTCGTATTTTGTCGAATGCTAAGGAAATTGATGATCATTTTCACATATGCTTTTTCACGTTACCCCCCAGATTTTACTTGAGAAAGTTCATATATTTTGAGAAATATCGTTTCAACATACCGAGTATACACGTACGACGTGTATTTTAACGAACATCAGATTTATAAATATATATATATATATATGCGAACATACACTACCAATTTCATTCGTAATTCTCAAAATGACCGTCGCTAGTCGAATTTTCTTAGAAAGTTCGAACTTCATCCATGTCCGTTTCACTAACCGAATTAATTAAAAGTTAGTCGCTCGCACGTCATTCTATTTTCAGTAGAAAAGGCGGTTAGATCGGTGATCTCGTCTGTTAAGAGTGCGCGCGTCAGAGAGACCAGAAGAAAATATAACAAGGTGGCCAGTTGCTTGAAAATCCGAACATACCGTGTATAGCGTCGAACTTTATTAACTAACTTTTCGTTCGTTCGGGTGAAGTTTCGTGTGGCGGTTAGCGATGGCAACTCGAAACGAACGAAACGCGCGTTATTAATTAAGACGACCGCCGTTTCCGTGTAAACGTGAGCTTAATGAAATCCATCTCGTTCGCTATTCTTACTTTATCCTTCTATATTCGTATATACGACGGATTGTCCAACAGACACGTAAGCTTAGTCGTAGTAGTAAGTAGTGGCTTTGGCGATGGTGTTGTAAGACCGTTGTCTAGTTTCGTTCGTACTAGTTTTACAAGTGCGTCGAATGTAAATTAATGTATTAAAAACGAATGCGCTGTCATAGTCAGAAGATGGCGAAATACGTAATTGAAAACGACCGGATAGAACTTCGAACTTTTCAACTACGGCTATATTAAAACGAATACATTATATAGCATTACCACCGCAAGAGATCGCGGAAGAAAACGTACTTAGAAAAAAAATTTAAGCGAAAACTCGCCTTAAGAGAAACTGAAAAAAAAATAAAAAGTAGAGTAACGGATAAAAAGTGACCAGACGCAGTCTTGAAAGCCAATGAGGTGAAGGTTTAGAAAATAAGTTTCTCTTATTTAATTAATTTAGTATTGGGTGTGACCCAAACGTTTAACACACACACACACACACGAGAGATTCGATTAGGTCCAGTTATCACGACATCATATAACGAGAAGGGGAGCGCGTTTTGCGTGGTACGATATTTTTAATCGATCACAACAGTGCGAAGAGAGTTTTTGAGTAGCATTCAAACTTATAGTGCAGAGGCCACTTCTGCAACGCATACCAAAACGTCCTGAACAAAAAATAAACTTGTTGAAATAATGAATCGCCCGGTAAATCATGCGTCGTACGTTCGATTCGACCAGTTCTAGTTAAAACTTCCCTTTTTGTTTTTATAGTACTTTCGTAATGTTTCGCAAGTTTCATTATTCGCTTACTTATTTACCTGTCGATTGCTTCATTTATATTTACTTACTTATTCTTCTTCTTCTTCTTTTGGTATCCGGTTCGCTTGGGATTCATATTTTGTCGCGCCAATATTCGGCCAGGATTTTGTCTTTTTTCATTTGTTAGGGGGGTAACATCATGCATTGTACACAACGACGGGTTCTTTTTACACTCCAATATGTGTTGTATTGTCTGGCGTTCTCCGCATTGGCATTTTGGGTCTTCCACCAGGCACCATTTCATCATTTTGCTGTACGAGCACAGCCTGTCCGTATATTCGGTTTATCGTGCGTCATATTGACCATCTATCTTTATGTCCTGGTGCCAGCGTTTCCTCTGTCGGTTTCACGGGGGTTCGGTTTAATTTCTTTACTCCATTGATTTATCCGTTCTTTTTCGGGTTGCAATATTAATTCCTTCTCGGTAGTTTTCATGAAACTGCTCCTTGAATTCAGTTATTTATTGATTTACTTTATATTTACTTATCGATTGATTTACTTTATATTTACTTATTTATTGATTTACTTTATATTTACTTATCGATTGATTTACTTTATATTTACTTATTTATTATTTATTTATATTTACTTATTGATTGATTTATTTTTTAATCTATTCGTTACTGATTTCGCGCGATAAAAAAAAACGTATCGGCATCTTAATTGCCTAACGAGACGAAGGTTCAAAGTTAGGTAGTATCGCGTCGTGTTTTATAAAAGCTTCTTTCGGAAATTACGTCGAGAGTAGTGATAATGATGATAAGGAGTTTGTAGAAAAATTATTTAGCCATCGGCTTCGCATTAAACCCGTTTAAAAGAAATAGCGCTTTCCTTTTCCCCTGTACTACATAATTTTATATATTATTTGTATATATATTTATATATATATATATTTATATATATATATATTTATATATATATATTTATATATATATATTTATATATATATATATTTATATATATATATATATAATGGTTAGAAATTTATTTCTTCTTGCTAGGAATTTCCTTTTTCAGCATAGGTACAAAACTATAAGAAACAACGACGGATATCCAAATTAAACCGATAAATCTTCCGACATTAAGATTTTATCTTATAAACAATCCGGAGGTATATATTCTTTGGTATATATATATATACATATTTATATATACGTGTGTCAGAGCACGTTGCCGCCTTGCTCTTATTTACAGATGGAAAAATCAACGAGGGTTATATTAAGCGAGCATTTCCTGAACCGTTTTAAAAGAGGGCGATTTTTCCATTTCGAATTAAATTTACCGGTGGTAACGGTAATAGTGATAATAGTTAGAATAGTAATAGTATTTTTCGCTGTTGTGCGTGGTGGTGGTATAAAGTAAAAACGGATTGACGTAATGATGTTTTAATCGTCTCTTCATTTTGGCTTTTTACTTCCACGATGTCTCTGTTTGTTCTTTATCGCGAAATATAGCCTTTGCTAGAGTGCGCTGTAATTATCATCATTATTATCAGCATTATTACAAAAACGCTGTTGGGTATACCCCGTGAAATTGTGTGTTACGCCTAACGAAGAAAATATAAGTCGTTTATATACTTCGAAAGGTGGGCAAAATGAATAAGACATAAAAAAAAAAAAAAGCGAAATTCGAATTAAAATATATACCGAGAAAAAGAGAAGAAAGAAAGAATTTGCAGTTGTTTCTTTCGATCGCGATGGCAGGGTCTTTCGTTTAAATATAAAATAGAAATGTAAATTATATATTCGAGGAAGACCGTTTAGAAATTCGCATCGACGGTTGATGACATAAGTCGTAGATTTTACCCGTAAACGGAAAATAAGAATCGGCCCCGTACGTTAGGAAAGATATTCAGCGCGTTCCTGAGAACTAGCTAAAAAACAAGAAAAATTCACCTCGTTATCCGACAATGTTAGTAAAAAGCCTTGAACACATCCTTCGGGCTTCTTCGAATAGTGCAATAGTTTAGTAGTAGCTCTAGTAACGGCGGATTGGAATCTTGATGATATTAGATGGTTTACGTTTCATTGTCCGAAATTAAATCACCTACTAATTAAATATGGAGTTCGAGAATTTTCCTTTCTCGAAATTAATATGGAAAATGCAAATTTTTTATTAGAATATATGAGACGTAAGTACATAATTCCTGACAAACGGATACAACCGTGATATCATAATCCGTTATTATTTCATTTTAAGTCCACTCTCATTTCGAGGATTCCCCTTCTTCTTGTTTAGTTGCATCCGCTCGAGCAGATCTTCTTCATCGACGGAAGTCTATGTTTTGTAAAAGACGGTTTAACTTTTACAGATCTATCCAAGGTACCCTTACTACCGCATCCACTCTCGCACTTACGCCTCCTGAAAACCAAGCTCGGTTTTTCTTTTACACTCTAATTAGACACTTCGTTCCACCCACAATTGCCTTCCTAGCCATTTTTATTCCATCAATCTTACTCCATCTGTTTACACTGCCCTGCACACGCGGGAACTATACGCTGATCATGTGATTTTTATTTGTGATTTGTATAGCAGTGGTACAGATGCCTTTGTTAATACAATTTTACATTTAAATATTTAATCCCCCCCTCCTCCCCTTCACGAGTGCCTACTTTTTGACCTTGAATAACGACAATATCCTCGCAGCTATGGCCACCTACGTGTGTATATATATCTAATAGGAAAAAAAAAAGGAACGTAATTATCGTTCAAAATCACTAGGACTATAATTAACGTTTCCAAATTATAAATTCTTTCCACGATAAAACCGAGATTACGATTAGGATAATTAGAATGACGAAAATAACCAAAATTACGATAAGGATAATTACAACGATGATAAAGATGCAATAATAATTAATAATAAGGGTCAAGATTGAGGATAATTAGGATGATAATAATCATCAAGATTATGATAATTAGTGTGATAATGATGATAATTACCAAAAGTATAATTACGATCATTAGGATGATGACAGTAACCAAAATTGAGATTATGATAATTTGAAAAACAGTGTGATAATTATGTGGATGATAATGATAATCTCTGAGATTATATAATACCGGCAATGATGAGAAAAATTGATTGTGATTATTACAATAACTACGAAATCATTAAAAAATAGGACGCGTAAATATATTAACAATATTTGTCATTCACGCTGGAATGAGGATTGGTCGAAATATCTATATCTTCTTTCCAAATATAATAAACTTAAAATGAAAAATCTTAATATCACCTTCTTTAATGTACAGGTACTCTCGGGACATGGCAAATTTGGAGAGAACCTTCATAGTAAACTCTCCGAACCGCCTTGTTTATGGATCAATGAGCATTGACGATGCGCAACATTTAATTTTTGAATGTAAACGTTTTAGACAGTTAAGAGATGAGTATAATATACGCGCAAATACGTCATTAATCTTAGGAATAATGCAGACATATTGCTAGGTTTTTCTCATGATTTAATGAGGGGAAAAGTTAACTACGAAATAGATTGGTCAAATTCCTCGACTCAAACTGTTTAAAGTAAGTTATTTGTAATGTTAAATATTAATTGTTACGACAATAGTTGTGATTTTCAAGTAATGACAATAACTAATTCAGTAATACAAATGTTATCCCGGTATAAGCTAATGATTAAAAATTAATGATTGAAAAATGTATTTACTTCGAATTCATCAGTTACTGGTAAGAATTACATTGTGTATTCGATATGTTGCAATTAATGTTTGAACAGTAGTTACGATATAAATAGTAGTGTTATTTTTTAATATTTATTCCTTATGCAGCTTAGAGAAAATCCGTATTGCCCTCTTCATACTGGACGTGCAATAATCCTGATCACGTGTTCTTCGAATGCCCTTCTTTAACAGCGTCACGCTCTGAACTGTATCTTAAATTACTGCACACGTCTTGTAATGGTCCTCCTTATAACGTATTGTCCCTTCAGTACATCTGTTCCCGGACATTTTTTCTAGAGAAGTTGTCCGAGTTTATAAAAATATGAGTTAGTAATTATTACGGTGTCACGTTGGGTAAGCTGTAAAGGCGTCCCCCATTAAAAAAAAAAATAATAAAAATATATATATATATATTAATAATGTAAATATGTATTTGTTTCATTATTATGTTATATGGTAATGGTGACTGAGAACTATCATCACGGTTATAATGGAACCAATTTAAATATGTAATTTCTGCATTATTCTAAGAAACTCGCAATTCAATCTACACACGTTAAAATTTATTAATAAGCAGACGTATTATTCAATGTGCACAGAAAAATCAGTAAACTTGCCCCACTGGTTATCCGGAATAGGGCCAATAAAAAAAATTTACAATAATGATAATTATCGAAATTTTAATTATGAATGATAATGAGCAACATTTTGATGAGGATAATTACAATAATGATAATGGTCAAGATTATGATGAGAATAATTACAATATGATAATAATAATAATAATAATAATGATCAGAATTATGATAAGGATAATTATGATGATAATAAGAATGACCGAGATTTAACATTGATCGCGATTAGGATTATAATTACGGTGACGATAATGATAACAACGATTATCATTATGATAATTTCAATGAAGGTAATGATAATAATGACCAAGCTTATGATAATCACAATGATAATAATGACTAAATTATGATTAAGATAATTAGGACGATGATAATGATGATAATAACCGAGATTATGATTATGAATATTACGAGGATGATAATGACCGAGATTATGATTAGGGTAATTAGCATGATGATAATAATGATAAAGATAATAATTTTTTTATACGCGTTAACGAAGCGAACTAGATGCGGAAAATTACCTCTTTGTTTAGAAAACCTACGCAACACGTATAAAGTCGTAAGCAGTCGCACTACTATCCGAGTTAAAACGTAGCCATGTAAAAGATTTTGTTTCACAGAGCCAAAACTATTTCAGATGGTACTACTTTAAAGAAAGAAATAGGAACTATAAAAGATGCTATGACAAGAAGAAATGCAATTCACTGTTAAAAAACATTCGGTGCGAAAGAAGAAAAATCTAGTAACAAAGAAGAGCAATGTGGTGTTTTACCTTATATAAAATGCACCACTGACAGAATAGGCAGAATTTTACGGAAAACCAAAGTTAGACCAGTGTTGGATATGTGTAAAAAAATAAAACAATATTTAAAAAGCGTCAAAAATCAACTCCCCCCCCAAAGGACATGTTGCTGGTGCATATAAAATTCCCCTTATAGGCTTAGCTTACATTGGCCTGACTGGTAGAAACATTAATAACAAAAGAGCTTAATTCAACGCGGCTGCCGGCCATTACCCCGATGAGAAAGTTATAATAAAAACCAAAACCTACGAGCACAAAGCAGGTTGCCTATTTATCGAAAAGTCTGTACGACATTAAGTCCAGATTGCGCCAATGTACACCTACACTTTGCAAACCGCTCTCAGTTTGATAATTCGAAGCGTTAGATGAAAAAAATATTTACACGGTTTACACCGAAAAAAATCATAAACGAATGACGATAATGTTAACGATGATAATGATGATAATTATTTGTTTACATATTTACTAATTTACAACTACCTAAGAGTGAGACTATGTAATAAATGATGTAAATTATATTAATATACAACGATAGATACCCTCGAAAAGATTAACAGGATTTAGTTTTTCATTTTAGTTTGAGCCTTGCTGACGATTCTGTGCGTGAAAGTTCGACTACCAACTGATTTGGGTGGTTTCCATGTCATTTGTACGAGCCTCAGCGTAATTTCATCCGCAGAATCGGTTTTCAAATCCCGCTGTATGACTTCGTTAGACACGCAGGCATTCGGTATATTAAGGGCAGCAGCAATATGTTCTGAAAACGTCGGATAATCAATTTGTTTGACGTATTTGCGCAACCTCGGAGTTGCCCCGCGTAAAAAACCATATTGAAAGCGGTATATTATTCCATATATTAACGGACGTATCTGCAGTTTGAATTAGTAACCCAAATAGCCGGGGAAAGTTTCATTTCATCCGAACGTTGAGTTCATTTCGTTTATTTTGTATACATGCGACCTCCGTGTCAGCCGTTAGAACCGGGTAAACTGCTAAATATTTCACTTAATCGGTCCTTGGAATCGATGATGACGATGAAGATCGATGGCGAGACTGATAATAAAGATGACGACGACGGTGGGGTAATTTTGACGATTGTCGCGATTATGGCAAATATACGACGAAAAAGATGACGATGATTACGGTATGAGACAATTTGTTGTTTATCCTTTCGCTTTGTAAAAGGAAATCCTTAGTCCTCGCAAGATGTAACTTAAGCTTATAATGATCAATTGTAAATCCGACTAGTACCCGTTACGGCTGGTAAAATTCTGACAGCTCGTATTTCTTCTTACGTTACTACGAATTAATTTCGTCTCTCGTTATTTCCTCTTTTTTTTAACTACCGAACAGAGATTCGACCTAGTTGAAAACAAGAAAATTTTCCTCCGAGGAAACTTTTCAGTCTCGGAAAAAGGCGTCGTCACCTTTAGCCTTTAGCCTTTACTCTTTAGTATTTAGTCGGTAAATAGTATTTTTTTACGCTTTTGTAATCGGACGAGACTTCGAGAAATCATCGGAAAAGCGTACTTTATAATCATTGTCTATAATATATATATATATATATATATATATATATATATATATCGCATCTGGTACGTAACTTTATTATGTCACCGAGGTTTGTTCTCCGATTCAATTGCGAACTCTTTTACTTTATGATAATTTTGCCGAGGATCAAGAAATTTCCAGAATAGAAAACGAGAAACGAAGAATAAAAGAAATACGAATAAATACTAAAAGTTGAAAGTTGCCTTTCCGTTAAAAGTTACTCTACCAGCCGCTGTTACTATCGTCGTCGTATGCTGTATATGCAAATTTGAATCTGTTTTCACTTTTCCAGTTTTCTGTCTCTCATTCTATCCACATCCTATCTTTGTTACTGTTTATATGACGCTATGATATTACATATATATATATATATATATATATATATATATATATATATATATATATATATATATGTATATATAAAGATTTAAAGTCCGGATAATGGCGGAAAATTTTTATTCCTCCGTCACATCTTTACGCGTCTGTACGCCAAAAGCCTATTCCGATTATATATTGTATAAGGTTTTTATAAGACCGACCCGTATGCAATACTGGGATCCGGTATCGTAATCGGCAGGTGTTTGAATACGGTACGATATAAACAGAAATGGAAAGCAAGCCATTCTAATTTGCGAGGGAATACTTCAGGCGGTGTTGTTCGGTTGTTGATTCTTTAATTCACGCGATGATATATAAACGAATGAATTATACGAGAGTCGGGGTTTACTTACCGGAACACAACGAAACGCTAATAAGTTTTTATACTTGTGTATATATATATATATATATATATATATATACATATATATATATATATACACGTATGTCTCCGTATGGCCTTTTTTTTTTTGTTTCCCTTCTGAATGGTAATACAATGAGTTTTAAAGAAGGCGTTCAAGAGCACACCCGACATGAAGAAAGAAAATTTCCTCCGGTATCTACTTATAACGCTTTATACCCTTATTACACTCCGGCAGATGCTTACGTCGTCAAAGGCCACGACGTGTCACCCGTAGAAGCATTATGTACATATATATGTCTACGGTTATATGTGTTTGTGTATACATATATATATATTATATATATATATATATATATATATATATATATATATATATATATATATATATATATATAATATATACATATAGGTGTGTCTATGCACCAAACTTTTCGTTGAAAGACCCGATGACGAGACTTGTATAAACGCTGGTGTTTCGGTTAATGTACAAGTTTCGCCATCTGTTTATTTCGTTCCCTTCTGGAATTCGAATTTTCTTCGACTTTACTATTCGATATAGTTTAACGACTTATCAATATGTGCGTGTGTATTACATATATATCGCGCGAAAGTATATTATGTACTGAAAAATAGCCGGATTACCGACGGAATATTAAAAGAGTTTCAAGTTGCCCTGAAAATATAACAATGAAAGTGTAGGTACTTACCGATGATGTCGGTCGGCAGAAGTTGAAGCCAACGACGAACTAGGAAAGACAAACTGCGTGGTGTCACTTTCTCCTGTCATTATAATGACGTCGCGTCTGTTCGTGGGACACAATGAAACTGACTGAGAGAAAAAGATAGATCATACAGAAGTTATACGCTTCCTCTACACTCTAGTTCTTCGTATATAATCCTCTTTTTTTCCACCTTATGTACAACCATTCTTTTTAACGCAATATATAAATTATATATATATATGTATATTTTGTTTATGATTAGAATGTTGAACAAGAAAGAGTATTTGTATATATATAAATCGAATACCTCTCGTAATGGAACATGTATACATATTATATATATATATATATATATATATATAACAAAATAATTAATAAAAAGTAAAAATTAAAAATTAATTTGAAAGTAAATTAAATTCTGGTTTTAAAAAACAAACATGATAACTTACAATCCATTACATATACACTTATATATACACTTATATATATATATATATATATATATATATATATATATATATATATATATATATATATATATATAGATAGATAGATAGATAGATAGATAGATAGATAGATAGATAGATAGATAGATAAATAGATAGATAAGAAGAATAAAGTAAATTGTTTTACAAATAAAATTGTACATCATATCAACGAGAAAGTCTCTAATAGTGATGGGACGTATTAGGTGTTTTCTATATTAGGTACACTTAGTAATAGCAGCAAAAGTACTGGATCCAAGTACCTGTTCCAATTCACCACTCGGTACTTAATTTAAGTGTAAATAAATTAACAAGTGCTCTATATTTATTAAAATACGAAAGTTGTTCACTATTAATAAATACAATTCTGACTTTAATATCTCGGAACTGAACCTTCATCTCGATCTACATACACGAAACACCGCACCCCGGTCCAGATTCAGTGCATCTTTATATGTTAAAATACCTTCCCGCTAAGTGCAAAACTATTCCTTTTGAATTTATACAACCAAATATGGAAATCCAGCATCATGCCTGAAAACTGAAATTCAGCTATAGTATTTCCAATAGTAAAACCTAATAAAAATCCCTTCTACCCGTATAATTATAGACCAATATCTCTTCTGAATGTTCTTTCAAAAACACTGGAAAAGATAGTTAATTGACGTCTCTTATTTCTTGAAAATAACCGTCTCCTTTCTCCTTTGCAAGCTGGTAGGCGTAAGACGTGGTCGGCTATAGATCATCTGCGCATCTTACAGAGACAGATATTAGCATAACAACACAATAAACAGCACTTATATTCAGAAAAAGCATTCGATCGCTTGTGACGACGAGGACTGTTAACAAAAATAAAGTTCGCCGGTATATCAGGTAATTTAGGCAACTACTTATACAGTTTCCTAAACAACCGAACATTTCTAGTTAGGATCGAATTGTCAAAATCAACACCAGTTAGTGTTCCACAAGGCTCTGCACATAGTGTAACCTTATTTGTGTCATACATCGATGATATAGCAAATCTCGCAGCCAGTAACTGCTCGACTTTACATTGACGATCTTAACATATCCTTATTATCCAGTCTTCCTTCTAATGCACAAAAATTTTCTGCAAAAAACCATATATCGTTTGCAGCAATGGTCTGATAAGAAAGGTTTATATATTTCAATATCCAAATCATCATACATTATTTTCCATAAGAGCAGTCTACCATCCTCAAGTTTGTCCTTAAGTAAAAAAAAAACAGTCAAATTCCTAGTTCGACTCCAAATTAACCGGACGTTACTATATAACTGAAGTCAAGAACAGGTGCACTGATCCAAATTTTGAAACACTTTTAAATATCTATAATAAAATATTTGCGTACACTAAAGAATGTACATCATTTAACACCCGTTTAAAGTTACCTTAAGTATACTATCGAAATATCACATAAGCTCCATTCCAAAATCAACACTGAATTATACGATACGATGATACCCACTTGGGACCCTACCGAAACAAAAATAGATTTATTTCTCTCGCAGCACAGTAACACAATTAATCTACGTACCCTACTACATACGCGCATATGCATACGAAGCAATACCCACAACAGGCGGTGACAAATCACCGGCAGCCTGCTCTTACCGAATTGATAATATATTACACTCAATCCGGCTATAAGCCATGGCTTCTCTGGATCCGTTACTGTATGAAATGATGTACTGTATTCGGTACATCATATCGGCTGTACATCGAAAAGCATTGATTTATAACAGAATCTCCCTCCTCTCTTCGACTAATATTCCGTCAAGACACCAAGAATACCATGGTACTAGAAATTCAACATGAACTGCGCAAGGAAGGATGTAAACTACGCTTGCTGTGGATTCCAATTCATATTAGTATACATGGTAGTGATATGACAGAGCTTGAAGCTCGGCCCATGGTATTTTCACCAGTACCAAAGTACTCTTCACCTCCACCGACATTAGCAACAATAATAAACAGGAATTGACTACCGACTGAAGCTCGCAAACAACCTCTCTGAGGAGCATAAAATCGACCATAGAACCTTGGTGTCCTCGAAATGGCGGAAGAAGGAATATGATAAACCGTTTACGTACGAGTCATACAGCCGTATCACACAATTATCTATATATCAAAAGCCCTATGCGGTTATTATCAACAGTCATGCACTTAATCTAAAACTGCCAAACACTTACACCACATAGGTTAAAACACAAAATACGGCGCCCGATACACAAAATCCTCTCAAACAACCCTCAATCAATAGTTAGATTCCTGTATTTTGCTAGAGAAAGCGGACTCCGAGCGTACATATATAAATTAGACACTTGTCTCCTTATGATGTAACAGCCCTGGTATTTACAAACGGCATATGGAGATTTACATAATTTAGTTTGAAAAATTCTTAAATACATAGATGTATCATTAATAAGTTTTTACGGTTGATTTTATGCTCCTCAGAAAGGTTGTTCGTGGCTAATGTTTTTTTTTTGGAGGTGAGGTGGTGGAGAGTATTCTGATATTGGCGTAAATACCATAGACCGATCATCTAGCTCTACTAAATATCACTACCGCGCGTACCGATGTGACGCGGAATCCACACGAAACGTAGTTCACATCGTTCTTTATGTAGTTTGTGCGGAATTTATAATATTATTCGGTTCTTGTTGCCTTGACGGCGTATTAGTTGTAGAAAGAAGAGGGAGTCTGTTGTAATCAACGCTTTGGAATGCGAAAGTACAGCTGATCTGACGTACGGAATACAGTACATAATTCCATACGGTAACGCATCCAGAGAATTGCAGCCATCGCTTAGTCGGATCGAGTGTAATATATTATCAATTCGGTAAGATGTCCGTGATTTGTCACATCGCCTGCTGTGGATTTTGCTACGTCTACGTGTGTGTGTATGTGTAGTCGTTGTATATTTAATAGGGTGTGTCGATTTATTGCGCTGTGTGTGAGATAAGTTCATTTTTATTTCGGAACGGTTCCAAGGGGGTATCGTCGTATCGTATAATTCAGTGTTGATTTTGGAATGGAGTTTATGTGATCTTTCGATAGTATACTTAAGGTAACTTTAAACGGGTGTTAAACGATGTACATTCTTTAGTGTACGCAAATGTTTTATTGTAGCTAAGCGACTTAAACCGAGGTAAGTATAATATTTTCTCTATTGTATAAGTGGGAACTGTCCTGCTAATGCGTACAAGCTGTTTAATGGCGATGAGTGATGTACTGCGCAAGAATGGATCGAAGTGCAGCATAATGTACTATATATAATGTTCTTAATATAGTTTTGCAGACACTTATAGGTGATTCGTGATGGGTTTGTAGATTTGTGAATATTTAGAAGTATTTTAGTATTTATATTACATTTTAGGTTGGATAAGTGTTTTCAAATTTCCTCTTTCGTATCCTGTCGGAGTTGTTCCTGGACTTCTAATATGAAAATTGCTGTTATTTTTTTGGCGCAGTACGTACGTCACTCTGAGGAAAAGCGAGCCTGCTAATCATTATTGTTAACTTTTGTTGTCCGCCTTTTTTCATGGCGTAAATTTTGGGGAAATGGGGGAAAAATAAATAAAATAAAATAAAATGAAATAGAATAAAAGCAACGAAACAAACACGCGCTAAACGAAAAGTTGTTATTAAGCCTTCTTTTCTTCCTAGCTATCTATAAAGTTATTTAAGTGGAAAAAAAAAGAACGCAATATATATGCACTTATATTATATATATATATATATATATATATATATATATATATATATATGTGTGTGTGTGTGTGTGTACATATATAAACAATCGAATGAAGAAAAGAAAAACCTTTAACGTCTTTTTAAACGGTCCAAGGATGGCTAACGGTAATGAAAGTTCTCGGAAATCTTTTACTACATCAAAGGGTTAAGTTAGAAAGGAAGTCGCGTAAAAGGTGAACAACCACTTGCAAAGGTTGGGTTTTTTTCTTTAATAATTATTACTAATAATGAATTGCTCGTTTTTGGCTCCGTTTTTTTTTTCTTTACACACGAATATTATTATTATGACTAATATTGTTATCATCATCATCATCATTATCATTATTATTATTATTACTATTATTGTTATTATTACTGGAAGATTTAAAAAAAAAAAAAAAACCTTTTTCGTTTAGGCGATAATATTTTCACCACCGCCACGCTTCACACCGTGTACGAAATATACGATAATAATGAATAAAAATAAACTGTGTATGTTCCTTTAAACGTTCTCTAAATAAAGACTCGTTATATACGTCTCTCTCTCTTCACCTAGTTGTTCTTCTTCTTCAACTTTATTTTAAAAAAAAATAACGGTGTTTCTTCTTCGCCAAATTTTTTTTTCACGGATAACGGCGGCTCTTTTACGTTAGTTGCATTTATTTTTTCCTTTTTTCAAGTCATTGTTATTGGATCAAAGGCTCTTTTACATTTAGAAGGCTACCTTCGGCAAAGGCCTGCGTAGTTTATTCGTTCGTTTTAACTTTTATCGTTCTATTATATCAGCCTATAAACGCGACTTTTTACTCTATTTCGAATTTTCGTTTATTTTTTTATTTTATTTTATTTTTTTTTTTTTTTTTGTTTCCTTCTTTCTATCTTCTACCGAGGTTTTTTTTTCTATCTCTCTCTCTCGCCATTTAACCTATTCTTGTATCATCCTGATGGTAAGAAATAAAAAAGTGAAACAATGACTCGACAGGAAGTAGAGACTTAATGAAAAAAAATATTATCAAATACTTGTATCCGTTGTTGTTTATTTCTAAAGGGAACCCCGTACCATTTCATCTTCCCGGTGAAGTACTTAATTATATCGTCTAATATTAATATATATATATATATATTCTTAAATTATTCTTTCGCAAAAAAAAAGATTCTAATTAACGATATACTTGCTCGTTATTATGGCCATTACATAGATTGTACCTGATCCACGAACATTTCATATTTTCATTACCACCGTCATTACTTTTACCCCTTTTTTTCTTCACACAACATACTCATACATATATATATGTGTGTGTGTACTACCGTGGATTCGATTCCGGAATTTAAATTATCGAAATGAAGGGTCTTGTATGCGTGGGAATTTTGAAGGGTTTATAGAAATAAAATGTTTATAGGAACGGAAACATTAAGAAGAGGTTCATAAAAAGCAGCACGAAAATTACTATAACGCGAACATTCGACGATAACACGATCCGCATCGGCCACTAAATATGTATATCTATAGGATGCGAGCAATTAGAAGAACTAACGAGTTTCATATAAACAACAAAAAAGAATTTAAAATCAGTAAATTAGTGATTTCTAACTTATTTGTTACTGTTTATTTTAACAAGTTTCAACTTACGTGGCGAACCAGGAACGCATTTGCACTGTACAGCAGCACAGGGCTGCAAACTCATCACTCGAGATGATATCATACAGTACCTGGCAAGTCGCACTTGTGCTTCTTGTTGGGAGACGGTGTCCGTTAGTGAGGGTTTCGTTAAAAGTCCAAATTTTCGTTGATTACAAGCTCGGTTTTCGGAACCGAGACAATAGTAGGTGATGCGAGTCTTAGAATCAGTATTAGAATATTCGTGGGCAAATGTAACGCAGAGACTGCGGAATAGCTGTAGCATCCGCGGTTGGAACGTATTCTATCGAGTGTAATTTTTTTTTTTTTTTGAGGTAGCGAGGTCGTGGATGACGAGTGCGGCTCCAACTGAAAAAGCGCATTTCGACCGTGAAAATTAGAAGGGTGTTAGTTTTGAGAAATCTGTAATTGGCGGTGGGTATTTCGTATAATGATAGAAAATTACTTTTTCAGCGTTTTTCTTACTTGTTTATATATATATATATATATGTTATTGAATAAGCAATTCTTGTTTATAGCATCTAATAACGTCTACGACTGTATTTATATGTATCGGTGTGTCTTTATTTCGAATCGCATTTATTTTATAATGCTCGAAGTAATTAAGAAAATTGTTAATTAAAATAAAAGCGGCGCGCTGATGCTTGCTTAGAGTTGATTAGTCCGGAATTAGTCGGCGGTTTGTGTAAACGGTGATAGGCTCTAACGTATTTATAGCGTTTTAAAGCGTTCGATAGTGGTAGTTGCGAACAGGTTTATTATATAGTTTGTAAACAAATCTGGTTACCGGTGATTCGGCGTAATTAGTACGCTAGTTTTATCCTCTACGCGCGAGGCTCTTCGTAATAACGCTCGCACGTTAATGCTATAGTAATTTCAATAAGAACCGACGCCTGATGGTCGACGATCATCGTAGCGACTATATCTCTTAAATCGGATTTCAACCATATTCTCATATCTTCTTCCTAAGATTGTTTTCGCCTATCAAGATATTCTATGGCATGGAACGGGTGATAATTTTCCGAATGCCTATGCATGGGTACGTAGTATTTTAACTATCTGCTTCGGACCGTCTAAAGCACCTGAGCTTGATTGGATATTTTATTCTAACGGCCTTCTCTATCGGTAACGCGATCTAGCTCTGATATTTTTCCAGCATTCCGCGATAAACGTAACGAAAGCTTCGAACGAGAAGCCATATCTCCGCGCACAGTATAGCAGTATTGACCGAATGTAACATCGGACTAATGGCTGATTATGTACAGAATTAGGCGATTTAAAAGTATAACATAAAGAAAAAAATTATATACGACCGTATTTCGTTGGTCCGGTCTGTTATTTTCGATCCTGATAATAGAACGTGGAATAAAACTGAATTTAGAAATTCAAGCACTTCGTCGTTGACTATTTCTCGACGGGAAAAAAAAAAAAAACGGCCACAAAATGTTTCCTACACGATAAAAATGTTAAATCGGAAAATTTGTACACGTTTAATCGACGCTATAATATGTTTTCTCAAAATCGAGAATAAACGGATAAGACAGAAGACCGGACTGTAGTGTAGCAAATGACGAAAATGATGCGAAGATAGACCGGATACATAGCGCGGAGAACAGCTAACAGATGGACGAAAAACGGGTGTTGGAATGGTGGCCAATTGATAAGAAAAGTTACAGTGATAGACCGCTAAACCGTTGGTGTGATAAATTGAAACGAGAGCGGCGGGGAAAAATTAGATAAGAATATTGTAATAACTTGAAACAATCGGGGAAGTCTACGTAGATGATTATATCTATCAAAGCGACAACTTCCATTTTGTGAACATAACCAGTCTCAAAGATCGCTCTTCTTCAACGGCATATTCCCGTTGGCGCGGGGTCTGCCATACAGATAGATCGTTTCCATCCAATTCGGTTGTTTGCTATAGATCTGAAGAGATTAAGATTCGTCCTTATAATATCATGTCAAGTTATTGATTGTGGAATGTAGTGATTTTTATTTATACTTGATTACTAAAAATAGTTAAAATCACTAAATTTATTTTTAATTATGCGAAGCTTTTCGGCAATTACGCCATTGTCAAGCTATATACAGTTAAAATTCATGTCGTCTTTGCTTCGGACTTCCTACTGGTCTTTTACTATCTCAGGAACTTGAAACGTCCTATTGCTGCGTAGATTCGTTCGTTTCTAATTCGATCGGATAAACGGATGCACATTGACCATCTTACACGCGCATTTCCGTTACACGAAGCGCTTGTTCTTCGCGCTTTGTTATCGGCCAACATTCACCGCCATACAGCGCAACTGTTCTAATCACTGTTCTGTAAATGTTCGACTTCGGCCGAATGGAGCATACGTTTGTCGCACAATACGCCGGTTATCGATTTCCATTTCAACCATGTTGCGCCAATCCGATGGCGAATTGCTTCTAATGTAACGCTGTTACTCTGTGTACAACCGAGATATTTAAAATTATTCGCCCGGAGCACTTTAGATAATAGTATAATCCCAATTGCTTTAGTATCGATAGTCATTCTCTGTTTTGTTCGCATTTACTTTAAGGCCATATTTTTTTTTCTAATCGGTCAGCCCATATTTCGACTCCGTTCTGGAGTGTACATTATTTGTAAATATCGATTTAAAACAATATAGTCTGCATACGTAAAAGTCCAGAAGTCCCCAGGGTATAGGCGTAATGGCGCGTGAATGCGTCTAAAAACGTCTTAAACTGAAAGGTCGCTAAATTCCGTACAGACGGTTGAGGTGTTATTTTTCGAATTAACTGATTTTTCTTGAAAATTGAAATATAAGTTCGTAATTTTTCTATATTAGGCATACACGTTACAGATATATTGTGAACATATAGTAGGGGTTTAACATAATTATCACGTTATAAAATATCTGCCCGTCTACCTCGTAAACAACTATAATGATTTCAATCAAATTTTGCACATATCAAAAAACAACAAAACAAGCAACGTTGCAGGTGCCTTCTTTTAATATCCGTCAAAATACTGACATTTTCGTCATAATAACCGAAAAAATTTGTAAAACGAAATTCTACGCGATTAAAACCGTTGCTGCGTGTGTAACGATTTGTAATTGTGTGCGATTTTTATCTAAATAACATTTTCCCAAACAAAAAACCACATATATATATTATATATATATATATATATATATATATATATATATATATATATATATATAATATATATATATATATTATCGTCGTTGTGTTGTGCGTTGCCGGAAGTCGTGACTTTCTATTGTACATTCATTTTTAATTTCTTGATAAATTTGTATAAACCGACTGTAACAGAAGACGATAAATCAGAAACAATTCAATACTCACAGGTAATGTGTGCCATTTTTGTAAAATATAAGAGAACAGCTCATCTCTAGGGTTTAGAAATTTTGGATCAACCCAAATTTGATGCTCGATACAGTCATCAACATGGCACGTATCACACGTTCCATCAGAAATTATGCCTAATTTAGCAAGATGTGAGGGAGAGAGATTACGCCCTAATCCGCGGAAACATTCTTTAGTAAAAATTGTTTAATCTTCGGTAACATATCGGTCCAATTCCATTTAATGTTCTCATAAGGAACATTCGATAAATTATGTCAATCGCAGTATGAAGGGACCGAACCACTTAAACTTTACTGTACATAAACGATTATAAAGCTGAATAACACGATGTCTCGCATCAGATTCTAACTCGGATACCTTGAGTTCTGGGAGATTAAGTAATTGTAATAGGACACTTATTAGAATAAGAGACGATTCGGATATGTTGTTCCAAAACATCGTTAACTTTGTAAATGGTAAACAATTCTGCCGCAAATGAGAAACCTGCAAAGGATATATACTTTCGATATGCCTTTTTTTTTCCGGTTATATAAAGTCGAATTATCATTTCCACGTCTGTAAATATAATTTTGATAGTGCTAAATTTTTCATTAATTGCTCGCATAAATGCAGAGCGTTGTTAACGGCAGAAGGGAGAGTTTTAGCGATATTATCATCAACGGAAATTAAACGTCAAAGAAGAAAAATAAATCCCGAAAATAGAATCGATAGAAGGGATGGGAAACATTTTAGATCATTTCGACTGTTTTCAATTTATTACGACTGGAAAGAAGGGGGGGTGACAGCAGATATTTGACCGGTATCTATTATGCCGCAGTCTCGAGATAAACGTCGAATTGGTTTATTAGTCCCACGGTTTTTTTTTTCTCTTTCACTTTGAGATAAAACTCGTTCGCATATATTCCTGCCTAAATTTTAATGGAGGTTCAGCCATCTGAGCGTTTAAAGTCTGCAGGATCGTGGACGATATCGCTATAGCATCGTTCATAAACCTCGACAGAACACGAATGAAAAAAGGAACGAGTTGTTGCGCGAAACAAGGCTATTTGAAACTTTAGTCTATCAACTAATTCATTAATTACCATTGTATTGTGTTGCCTTATATAACGCTTTTCACTCGTTTTTTAATTAATTTACTCAATTCTTCTTACTCGGTTTAAATTTTATCTTTGTCTACTTTTAGTTGTTAATTATTTTACGATTCGCACATTTTTTCGGCAATTAGCTTTGGTTGACCATTTATGCCCGGTGTTTTATCGGCTTTTTATATTTGTAATTTTAGTTTTCGATATTCGCTTCTGGCTTTTAATAATGCGTCGGAGTCAATTTTCACATATTTCGTTTCTTATAGGCTTTCTTCTTATTGCCATCCCCTAGAAGTACCGTGCTCCTTACTAAATTGAAGTCACGTCCAGTGTTAACTCTCTTTAGTACCGATATATCCTACGCTATTTTTCACTCTTTTGTATTTAAAATGTGGATTTCCCCATGGCCGTTTACTCTTTAAACTGTTTTTCAAAAGAAACTGTTCATTATAAAGAGGCCGTTACTTTCCACGAAGTTGAGTACTGTTCCTCGTCTTTTATTTCGTTTATCCCCTCACCCAGTCGTAATTACCAACTTCATAATCATTTTCTGTAACGTATATTTTTGAAATTAAAATCTCGAATAAGTAACCATATGATATTTCGAAACGACATTCATTCTCACCCGTTGGTTTTTGTCGCTATATTAATAAGAAAGCCGACAACTTCATTTTGATACGCACTATCTAAATCCTTGGCAGTGCGACACGCTATCAGACTTTCAATTAAGTTCACTTTTTCCTATCCTCCTTATTAATTCGAATGCTGAAAGATCGATATTGTTCCGTAGTCAGAAAGCTGTACAGGATGTTTTTCTTTTTTTTTAAATTTAAATGAAAATTGCTTTACATTAATCAGCCGGTCACTTTCCTGTTTGCAATATTTACTAGAAATCCTTCAATATCTCTATTGATCTTCTTCGACAGCTTTATGACTTTTCAGCTTTATAATAGCTCTAATTACTTGCGATTTCCGGATATCTGAATCTTTAACGATAAATACACTATAGTTTCCGACTATATAGTTCCGGCTGTTCGAAGAAATACTTTCTCCGCAAGCTTCCGAAATTCCTATTCAGTTTCAAATTCTTTTGCTAGGTACATCTCTGAAAAGATACTTTGTTTCACGATGTGTAGCGCGTTCTTCAATTTTACTACATCGGTTTTGCGACTTTTATCTCGTCCGCTTGAATACTTTGTTTATTCAATTATTTTATATATATATATATATATAAATAAAAATAGGAATGCCTATTTTTAACTATGTGTGTAGTCAATAATATATCTTTCGAACGGCTTTTTTCTGATACGGAAAATTGCTGTAATTAAGCTGGTACCGAACGGTCGGATGAATTAGAAGAAATCAAAAAACAACCGAACTTAGAAGTTTTCGAATTGTCGACTGGCTGTTGAAAGAAAATGAAAACGCTTTAAAAAAAATAAAATAAAAGGAGCAAAAAAAGAAAAGAAAAAATAAAACGATATCGTTTCTGAGAAAAGGGATTAGTAATTTAATTATCGCCGGAAGGAAGCAAGGAGCCCGGTAGTACGAAAGGAAAATTTACTGCTGCTTGCCGCTGTTAAACTTCTCAAAGAAGTCGTCGGTCGGGGTCTACTAATTCGTATCGGTGACTGTGGTGTTTGCTCTGTTGAACGGGAACGAATAACTGGATAATATCCAACCGGAGTGGAAAGAATGTAATGGATTCGACTGAGCAGTTCGTTGAGCCCGGGCTAAATATTATTATTTGTTTTCCAGATTAGAAGTCGGCGCACTATTTCTTCATACACCCTTTTCACTCTGGACAATGATTCTCCTTTTTTTCGTCTGCGCGCTATACACCGATTACCGAATATCGTTCCTTTTCTCGCGCGCATAATCATCTATTTATCGCGATAATCATCGACGCTATTAAGAAATATAGAAGTGTAAAAGAAAGAGACAGACAGACAATGCGAGAAAGAGAGAGATACACACAAACGAACGAAAACCAACAGATTGCGGAAAAGAGAAAGAATATGATAGAATTAGCGGCATGAAGGCAAGATGGTGCTCGCACCCCCAAAACAAAGGCGATAATAGAAGGTTAAAGTCGCCTTTTGCCTCGGGCCATTTGCCCAAAATATCGAGTTAAATTGATTTACGGGTATTGTTTTTCTCTCGGCCGACTACTTGCAACGATTATGGTAGTATTAGTATAGTATTAGTATTAGTATTAGTATTAGTATTAGTATTAGTATTTATTAGTATTAGTATTAGTATTAGTATTTATTAGTATTAGTATTAGTATTAGTATTAGTATTAGTATTAGTATTAGTATTAGTATTAGTATTAGTATTAGTATTAGTATTAGTATTAGTATTAGTATTAGTATTAGTGGTAGTATAAGTATAGCTACGACCGACTGAACTTAATACGAGAAAGCTGGGGAAAAAATAAGTGGAAGGTCTAGAAATTGTTAATAACCTTAATTAATATTTTCTTCCCATTCGAAAAACGAAAAACGAAAAAAAAAAATGTCATCTCTCAAAATGCCTAACATTCGGATAAGTCCAATCCGTCCGGAAATTAGAAATAAGATTTTAACGTTGATAAATAAAAAAGACAAATATTCGCAGTTCGATTAACGAGCGTCGAAATACTTCGTCGATAAATGATTAAAGTAGAAAAAAAACGAATTCAAATAGAAAATTTAATTTCAATTAATAAAATATTATAACGATGAGACGAATAAACAGACACCCGACTAGAATACGGAACTAGCTTTTAAACCGGCGAGAAATTTGAGTACGATGCGATACGCGGTCTAAGCCAGTGATTAAACGAACGACTAAATAAGCTGGCGAATTAAATAAATTAACGAATTAACGAACGAAACGAATACTATAACTAGACGAATAAATAAATCAATAAATTAAACAAACGATTAAGTGTAAACGAACGAATAAAAACATAAATGAATAAATAAGTAGATAGATAAATGAACGAGTGAGTAAGTACATGAATAAATGAAGAAACTAACGAACGAATGAATAAGTGTAAAAAGATCGATAAATCAATCCATCGATAAATAAATAAAATACAAATACGAATAAATAAATGAAGAAATAAATAAATAAACGAATGAACGAATAAATAAATAAGTAGATAAACAAACGAACGAACGGATAAGTAGATGAATAAATGAGTGAGTAAATAAATAAATATCCGAATAAATTAACGAATGAATAACTTGATAGATATATATAAATAAATAAATAATATAATATATATAAGCGAATAAATGTGAACAAATGAACTTATAAAAATGGATACGTAAATCGAAAAATAAATAAGTCAATTTCTAAATGAATAAATATTTTTTTTTTTAAATTTTTTTTAAGTAATCTGCTAGAACTAGCATTAAACATCATGTATGGCAGGATATATATCAGTTTGTTTAGTAGTAAGGTGTTCTCCAATGAGACTCAACCTTAATTGTTACATTATATGTAATGGTATTTTTCTTTTTAATCTACGTGTCTGTTGAGGGTTATCATTAATTAAGCCTGTTGCTAGCGGATTCGGATGCGATCTTAGGCGCTGTGCGTACGTTTCACTCTATATTCACGGTTTCCATTTTTAGGTCTCTATATATGTCGTCATTTCTGATGTACCGATGCTGCGTCGATCATAATACGTATAGATTTTGACTGAAATCTTTCAATTTTAGAAATATTTGAGTTGGATGTCGTACTCCATCATTGGATACCGTACGAGACCATACTGGCTTATAGTTTTGTACAATAGTAACTTATTCTGTATAGATAATGATGATCTTCTTCCAACAAGACAGTAGTATTTACGAAATTGAATGTCCAATTGCTTTCTTTTTATGTTAATATGTCTTTTCCAAGTTAGTCCTTTATCTAGGTGCATTCCTAGGTATTTTACACAGTCGGTGGCTTGCAGTTCTTTACCCTTCACAGTAATTGATTTTGCATTATTTTTACATTTTGTAAATAGTATATAATGTGATTTTGTTTCATCGAGGCTTATCCGCCATTTTTTTGTCCATTTCTCAATCATTTTTACATTCTGTTGTAATAGTCGAGTTGCTTCTAAAGGATCCTTGCTTATGGATAGTGTACAGCCGTATCATCAGCAAATGTAGTAGTGATAGTACCTTGACAGGTCGGCAAGTCAGCTGTAAACAGGAGGTACAGTACAGGACCCAGAACATTCCCCCTTGTTGCACACCCGACTCTATTTTGCGAAGCGATGTAACCTCTGCTTCATATCGCACTCTGAAGTGCCTTTCACGAAGGTATGATTTCATGAGAGTATACAGGTGGTATGGGAAGTGTTGTTTAAGTTTGTATAATAATCCTGTATGCCACACCTAACGCCTGACTGATGTCCAAGAACAGTGCAGCACAATAACTTTTTTCTTCAAATGTTTTGTTGATGGCATTGACTACTCTGTGAACTTGCTCAATCGTTGAGTGTTGTCTTCGAAAACCAAATTGGTGATCTCGGATAAGACCTTTTTCTTCAATTATGTCCATTAATCGTTTCAATAGTATTTTTTCTAGTATTTTTGACATAATTGATAAAAGACTGATCGGTCGGTACGAGGTGGGTTCATTAAGTGGTTTTCCATCCTTTGGTATAAGTATAACTTCTGATACTTTCCACTGAACAGGGAAGTATGACAGCCTTAATGCAGCATTAAATAGCTGTGTAAGCATAAGAATTCCCTTTTCGGGTAGCTGTTTAATTACATATCCTGTGATTATGTCATATCCGGGAGCTTTGTTTGGACTTAATGCGTAATTATTTTTTTTACTTCTTTTAACGTTACATAAGATATCTTCATCTTATGATTGGGCATTCTTTCTTTGAGGAATGCATCAATACGTTTATTGTAATTATTATTAGGTGCCATATTTAAAGGTTCAAACACAGTTTGCAGATGGTTTGCAAAAGCTTGTGCTTTTTCGTGGTCCGTTTTGGCCCATGTCCCATTTATTTTTCTTATTGGTGGAATGTGTTGTTTCGGTTGTTTAAGGCGTTTGGTCGCTTTCACACAATACATAGTGTGTGTCCATAGTTGATGTTATATTTTGTAAGTAGCTATGAAGAGAATCAGATTTTAGTTGTGATAGCAGTTCTTTTAGTTGCCTTGCTGCCTTGTTATACCTTGTTTTATCATGTTGGTGTCTTGTTTTGTGCCACACCCGTCGCAATTTTCTTCTTTCAGAAATTTTGTAGTGTACACCTTTTGGATAGTAGCAATAAATGAAAGAATAAATAGGTAAATTAATAAATGAACGAATGAGTAACTAAATAAATAAGTAAACGAAGAAGAGAAATAAACTGAGGAATAAGTAAAACGGTCGATAAATGAACTGATAAAGACGTAAACGAATGAAGAAACGAGAGAATAAGTGACCGTATAAATGAACAAACGAAATAATAGATAAGACAATTAAACAAACGAACTATCTAATAAATAAATCAATAAATAAATCAGTGAGTAAATACATAAATAAATAAATATAACATGAAGACGTGAATGAACGGACGAATAAGATAAATCGAAATAAATTAGGAAACGAATAAGTAAACAAACGAGAAGTAGATCGTCTGTATAAAAGCAAAATGCGAATCTGCATAGCGGATATTTTTCCTTTCTTAATATTGTCGACTCAACTTCAACATTTTCCAACACTATCTTCTGTTCTCGCTTAATTTTTTCCAGGACACGAGTTAAAAACAACCGAAGACGAACAATCCGCGTGTCTTGCGCTCCGGTTTTATTACTGTTCGTTCTTCTTCTTCTTCGTTGTCTAGACGTCGTGACAAATCATGAAATTTTTCCACTTAAATTCCGCCATTTATCTCTATGCTGTGCAGCTTCCATTAATTGACAGTCCCGTCATGCCTTGGATGTAGTCTACAAAACGGGTCGGCTGTCGGCCTCTGCTTCTTTTTCCTGCTTATTATTCTTTGTATTATTATTTTTTCTAATCCATCGCGTCGTATCACATGGCCAAAGAACTTTAGATTACTGGAACCAATCTATCTTTTTGCTCTATTCCGAGTTGTTTCAGTATAGCTGCATTAGTCCGATGTTCCATCCATGAAATCCTGAGAGGGGTTATTACTGTTACTGTTGTTTGTTATTATATATATATATATATATATATTTAGGACATGTTTTTAAGTGTCGACTATAACCGTTCGACTTTCGATCTGTCAGATAGTGTCAAGGCTTGTGCGTTGAGAAGACGTGTTCATTTTTTTATGTTTTCAAAACAGATTTTCCTGCTTCTTCGTATGTGACGTTTCCTTCAACGATCACATTTGCACTCTAGTGATACGCGAAATCGTTACATCGCTGTATACTGTCAATATCAATACAGAAAATTCATACTTTTAGTCGATACAATGTATCGAATCGATATTTTCATTACTGCATATTGTACGAATCCCCGTATTTTCACGACTGAATGTTGTAAATTGTAGTCACGCGTTGAAATATGTTAAGTAAAAGAAAGAAGAAGAAAGAAATATATTTACAAAACATATAAACAAAAATCATGAATACATGAATAATTGAATAATGAAGAATGTTAAGTATCTTATATATATATATATATATATATACCTTAACAGTTAACATACTAATGTATAACGACATCTAATGTATATGTGATAAAATTAAAATTTAAAACGCAAAACTTAAAGTTTTAAACTTTTAAGTACAGGAAAAAATTAGAAAAAAAAAAAACCGCAAGAAAACAATAAAAATAAATTATAATTAGAACTTAAGTAAAGAGGGAAAACACGTAGTAAATAGGAAAATAATTCTTAAACAAGTAATTTATAATTCTGCGGTGTTTGTATTTAGAATATCGTACGGTGAGACTATGTCGTAATCGCCTATGGTGTTAATTAATGCGCTGTCATGCATTAAACAATTATGGTAAAATTTACTAGATAATTTGTTTATATAGGTAAAAGTGTATCTAAAAGGTTAAGCTGCGAATGCATATCACGCAATTTAGTACATCTACGGGCGTTCAATACTGCAGCAGTGGTTTTGTAGCAATCTTTTACGAATACTGTTGGAAACCGAAAACCAAACAGGGCGGACGTAAGTTAATCGGGTTAGAATAATAGATGTGTATAATAAGTTTTTGTTTGAAATAGATAAAGAAGAATGAGGATTAAAAATCGGTGAGAGTAAAGCTTTGAGCGTGTTGTCGATGCAGTTAGTAATATTGTCATTAAACGAAAGACGAGAATCTAATATGACTCCTAAGTATGTCGAACACTGAATACATTTACCATCGATTGTAACCTGAGGTAACGTTAGTGGGCGTCGTATTGAAAAAAGTATCGCCTCCGGTTTTTCTGTGTTTATTTTCAGTCTCCAAAGTTTGTAGTATTTAAAGATAGAGTTAGCGGCTTCCAATTTTTACCTGTACTTAAAAGTTTAAAACTTTAAGTTTTAAATTTTAATTTTATAACATATACATTAGATGTTGTTGTACATTAGTAAGTTAACTGTTAAGTTATAAAGTTATATATATATATATATATTAGGTACTTAACATTCTTAATTATTCAATTATTCATGTATTCGTGATTTTGTTTATATGTTTTGTAAATATATACTTCTTCTTCTTCTTCGTCCATTTTGGATGTGAATGTTTCTTTATCAACGTAATGTATAAAAGTTTTATTTTTAACATAAAACTATACTATACTTTTCTGTCTTTTTAGACTGATTTATTAGAATTACACGAGATTAATATTTATGAAAACATTAAATTCGTTTGTAACCGTTACTGAAATACTTTGTCCTAACAACGGAAATGACACTAATTCTATGATACTGTTTATTATTTAGGTTCAGTTAATTTTCTCAATCACTAAAATAAATCTAAAAACACTACACCAAATAAAAAATTAAAAAAAAAAAATAGAAAAGTTACTTTTAATATAAAAGAAAATTAACATTTTAATTATATATATATATATATATATATATATATATATATATATATATATATATATATATATATATAATATTCATATATGTTATTACCAAAAAAATGGCTCGATATCATTCTTAAAATAAATATTACAAATAATGTTTGATAAATTCAAATAATAAAAATTAACGATTGTTGTTCACACTTGGTTACCATAACTCTATTATAATTTACTCTATATGAACGATGATTTTAAACCCTTTCCATATCGCAATATAGGTGTTGACTATCGATTTGAAAACTAGAGTGATACAGCATCGAATATATTTATATTCGTTATAAAATAATGTATTATAGTTTTCGTAACGATTTGATGCAAATTTCGCATACAACGTAACGATAATTTTTATATGTTAACCGATAAGTTCCCCTGTATTGCCAATACGAGTGTATTCAGTCCAATACTTTCGTCCGGTCACAGTTGAGATTATATTAATTGGTTTATAAGTTAAAGCTAGCTGCAATTATATTATCGTACGTTTAAGATAAGTGCAATTATATTTAATTGTATAAGTTTAAGCTGTATGCACGGTTTTTACGTTGATTTATTTCACCAATGCCGAAAGTGTTGAAAAATTTCAAATAATTTAGTTAACCGATTGATCAGTACTAGTGCATTGCTGAAGTCAGTGTTGTGATTACAGCCGTCAAGTATACGCTTAACAGTATCAGTACCGTCGATGTTTGACTAACCATAGAAATATTTAATTCGTAATTAAGTTTTAACCCTTTATCGTTTAATTTTAAACAACGTGTAAGTTAACTCGAATTCGTTAATAATTTTAAATTAAATTAATCACCAGTTTGCAATTGTTCTATAGACCTGGTCAAGTTTATTTCTCAGTATATCTTCACCGTTTGTCGGCAATTTGCAATGTCATATCTGCAAAAGTGAATACGCCTCGTTGGAAGGATGGATTTTAATTCCTCTGTCTCCTACTCTTATATAAATTTAACCTCTTAATGATTACAATATCGAGACGTACTATAAATATTTAATCATCTCGTTGTTATTAAGATCGTCGACGAGCGTTACGAGGTTTTTTTTTTTTTTTGGTCGGGTACTATATGTACTGCCGCTACGGCCAGAAGCACCCGAAAGTAAGTATGGGATGTTAGATGAGATTGATCATATTTATAGTTTTCGAAGAAACTGAAGTGCTACTTCCACAGCAGTTGATCGTCAGATAAAATGGTTTTGTACGAATTACAACTGAAGTTTTGGGCACGGTATACGGAATATAGTCGATAAATAAGTGTTGCAAGTGTTAAGAACGTCCGGACGTAATGAGCGTAGTACAAAGGTGGATTTGTTTTATTTGAAATTTTTAACCGTGATTCAGTGCGCTGTGTGACCAATACGGATACCGGACAGTACTACCTATTCTTTTCTGCTACGCACAGAATAATTCGAAGGAAGAGAACAGGAGCGCATAGTTCTAAGATGATTTGTTGATTCCACAGATCACGAAACAATTTATTTATTATATATTTGACAGAGGCGATTGCATCTGTTATAGAGGGTTTAAAGGATAAAGTTGAATCCGAGCTGCCTCTATAGCTGCTTTATAATTCGTTGAATGTATAACATCTGCGTTACTTGGAATCCATATTAAAGTTGATTTAAGATTTTCATAGCAACAGGATGAAATTTGTAAGAATTAGATATTAACCGCTATCCGTCGTTAAAGTAGATTTATATCGTTAAAATTCTAACAACCGACGACATTTGCGGCGCCTAATAACAAATTCTTCGTATATAGCAACGTTTTCCGGTGAAAGAAGTTCTTTTTTCTCTTTTTTTTTCATTTCTTTTTTCTTTTATTTTTTCCTTTACGTACGATGTAGTACTGAGTAGATGCGACCGGCAAAGATTTACAGTGAGGTAGAGTAACAAATGAAAAATTCAAATTGAATTAGTTCCAACTTGGCTAGTCTTTTAACGCGCGCGGACCTCTAACTATATATAGTGCTTGGCACTTCTAGCTTCCTCAATACAACTTCGTTAAACGTCATACACATATATATATATATATATATATATATATATATATATATATATATATAAACCTATAAAGATATAAACAGCGACTGTTGTACATTTTTCTTTTCTATAGTACTTATTCTCCAGCAAATTACTAACGAACAAGCCATATATATATATATATATATATATATATATACATATAGTCGTATGTTCGTTTCACCTTTCACATTTTTATCGACAGACACGTCACGTTCGTTTTAAAGTACGCGCTTTTCTCTATATATCGAAACCGTAAAATCCGTATTTATAAAGTTCATCGGTTGGCCATTATTACCGAAAAACCATTTCGCCTCGGAGATTTTGTCCATTGTCCGCCAGCGTTTCAACATCCTCGGGGCTAGATTCTATAGTTTACAGTTCGCGTGATAAGTCTAATTATTTGCTTTTCAATCTATATCGATTCGATTCGGGTAGCGGTGCAAGACATTTCAGCGTCGTCCTCGTGCATTTGTCCGGATGCTTAATTAACCGAGGTATTCCGTTCGTTAGGAAGACCGCCTTCTCACGTCCGAAACTTTCACCGGTCGTATAACGTTATCGCGTGGCCAAAATTTTACGTCTGCTTCGCGTTCCTTATTCCATCTTCTTTATAGTCGATAGCTGGGAAATTTTCCTTCATTCTTCTAATCCTTCGTGGTCCATCGTTAAGACATACGAAAAACTAACCATTTTAACTGGCGTAAACGAACTCGCAGTGTGTATAAAATTCACCTTCGACAGCTATCGCTATTAATATTACTACTATCGCTACATCCGACTTATTAACTACTACTAACAATAACAATAATTAATCATAATCGTAATAATAATAATAATAATAATAATAATAATAATAATAATAATAATAATAATAAATAATAATAACATTAAATAATAATAACATTAAATAATAATAACATTAAATAATAATAATAAATAATAATAACATTAAATAATAATAATAAATAATAATAACATTAAATAATAATAATAAATAATAATAATAAATAATAATAACATTAAATAATAATAATAAATAATAATAACATTAAATAATAATAATAAATAATAATAACATTAAATAATAATAATAAATAATAATAATATTGTATAGCACTATATTAGTAAAAGTTGGACAAATCGATTTCTTTAAGCTAATTACATCACGTCGAACGAGAGGTACGCGTTGTGGTCATTTTGAAACTCGTAAAACGTACACCACGCTTATTATCATTTTGAAATAAACATCGTCCAACTGCTTTAATTTATTTATACTTTCCCTCTTCATTTGACGCCATCATCTTGGACTGAAGCTGCACGATCACTATATCAATATAGAGCTGTTCCGTCTTTTAACTCGGACACGACTAATCAACTCGATATATATCTTGTTATCTCCGCGATATTTTTCTTATTTACAGCTGTTCTGACGTCTCTCAATAACACCATAGTTGCTGTAAATACTACCTGTTTACGGATATCTACACCACTGTAATATTTTAATTTTCCGGAGCCTAATATTTTATGTACATCTCTATCGGTCTTATTTTTAAACGGGGATGTGTATGAATTCAACCATACACACTTCGTATTAATTCATTATATATATATATATATATATATATATATATATATATATATATATATATATATATATATATATATATATATATATATTGTACCGACAGTTCCGTGCCATAAACAAAAAAGATCGTAAAAAGGAAAAAGTATGAAGGAAAGAGGAGAGAAGATTGAAGTGGAATAGAAATGAAAATGTATATTAATCAGACAAGTCCAACAAATTGTGCCTAATTTGGGTCTATATTCGTTTATCTTTTTATTATTTTTCTTTTCCTGACAGTACGTAAGAATTCGTTGAGAATAGCTCAATCCATTCGTGTAATTGGAAGTGCATCTGGGAAACCATTTCTTCCTTTTCAGACGTCTGCTTGATCTGAGTGGAAAATCGATAGTGAACATTCGACGCACTAGACTTTGGTTGAACTGAAGTTTCTCATAGAACCGTCGGTATTGTTCCACATAGACATACTTTACATTCTCCATTACAATGTGTCGTTTGGTACATAATAAGGCGCAAATACCATTTTATGTAAAAAAAAAAATAATTATAGACTGTTGTATTCTACGATGGTGTGTTACTTCGGCTCGTTGTTCCATTTTTAATTCTAACTCTAACTTCATACTGAAGCGATGAACGATAAATAATGTTCGTAGGTTAAAACGTAGTCGACCTTTTGATCCGGTCTAATTTTTCAGTCGCTAGATGCTAACCCCCTATCAAGTTAGTTCGCGTTTCAGTCCAATTGCTAGATGGCTATCCAGTCACTTGTAATTTTTTTTTTAAATATATATATATATAAATTATAGTCCATAGTTTGTAACGGTACTCCATCTGGAGCGTTGGGAGTTCTTACAGACTCGAAATTTAACGAGTAAGAACAATCTGGGATGTTTCTTATAAATGCGGTTGATGGCGAACTATTTATAATATTATCGTGTTAAAAATCAAAAAAAAAATTACAAACTTGGATGAATGTTGAAAACTTGGCTGCGGCGACCTTTATCAGAGTAAACAAATGTACGTAGATTGAATTTACATCACCCCATTTTACGATTCGACCGTCAAAAAATAAATTGGGTCAACCGAGAAAATTATGTAAAATAACTATAGGCGTTTATTTAGATAGCCAAAGCTAACAAAAGGAGTTAGACCTAAAATTACGAGAATTAAATCGGCTTCTTGCCAGGTACTCTATGAAGCATCTAGTATATGAAGAATCAAATTTTAAAGCCGGTTTGAATATGTGATCTAATGTTGTGGGTTTGAGCAATAAGTACACGCGTAAATAGGATGATTTCGAAATATGATCGTAATAATCATACCCGGTACGTATGTAATCATACTTTACAACGAGACGTAAATATGAAAATAAGTCGTTTGGAGACTCAGGAAAACGAATATCAGTCTAACGGTTTCGATGTTCTTAGGTTAAAATGTAGTCGAACGTTTTATCCAGTCTAGTTTTACTGTATAACACAAGTCGTACGTTGCTGAATGTTAACCGCTAACAAATTATTTCGTGTTCCAGTCTAAATATTAAACGGACACGCGGCCAGTTGTAATTTTGGCATTTAGTATATAATATATATATATATATATATATATATATATATATATATATGATGCGAATTGGAAAAATGGGATTGAAGATCAATGGGGAACGAATAAATGAAATTAGTTATACGCAGACGATAAGGTAATAATTGCTGAAACAGAAACGCAAGCGCAGAAGATGTAAATTGCGCTGGCTTGAGATACGGAATGAAAATCAATGTAGGTAAAAGAAAAGTGATGAAATTTACAAAGAATGACGACAAGAAGGTTATAATCAAAATTGGAACGCATGAAATTGAAAATGTAAATGAATTCAGATATCTTGACACGCTGATAAATAACGATGGTCGAGACCACAAGGAAATAAAGACACGAATTGGTATGGCGAAAAATGCTTTCAATAACCCAAGCAAAGTTCTTGGAAATCGAACAATGAACCTCACCCTACGAAAGCGGATAATGAAATGTTATGTATGGTCCGTTTTGAAATATGCCTGTGAGACTATGAGCGCGAAGTGCGAAGAGAAATTTGCTGGTTTTGAGATGTGGTGTTACCGAAGACGGCTCCGGATTTCATGGAAAGATTACATAATCAATGTGGATGAAAAATAGAAGAAAAACGGAAAAACATGATAGATGATGTCAAGAACAGAAAAAGGGAAATACATAGCACATAAAATCCGTGAAGGTGAAGTCTTTCTTTTGGCACTACAAGGAAAAATACAGGGGAAAGCCAGCAAGAGGAAGAAAGCGGATGGAGTTGATGACGGCAAATCCACCAGATGCCTCACCAAGCAGAATCCTGACGGAGATCATAGCATATGAGAAAGGATGTACACAATCTCCTGTAAAGCGGAAGCAACTACGATGATGATGATGATATATATATATATATATATATATATATATATATATAAAGGGGGAAACTTGTCCATTAAAACGTTTGTCAGGGAAAAAGAAAATTCGGTGGATGACCATTATTAGAACGAATAAGTAGGCGGAAGATTTTGATACCAATCTTATTTTACATATTTTCAATCGCTTCTTTGCGTATGATGTAGTCAAAATCTATATAATGTATATTAAGAACTTTATCACGAAAAATATATAAGTACGCGTTGCAAATAGATGTTGTAACCGTAAAAAAAAGTTGGACCGTCTCGATTTCAATATTCCACCTTATAACCAACATGAAGGGAAATAGTTAAAGTTACACGCTGCTACTAGATAGTTTTTTGGTTTTTTCCTCCAAAAAACACCTTCAGATCTTTATTTTACGAATTCAGTTTTCTTCCGGAAAACATTCGACTTTTTTATACGTGTCATTTATTCTAAATCCCCTCTCATTTAAGACGCTGTAACCGACTTGCCTAAAGCGAATGTTGTGACATTTTAGAAAATGATGACGGCTCTAGGCGATGTGCTAGATGACGAACGTTAAACTAACAATTTAAATGCAAATTTTCGATTCTATTCCATCCGAATGATGAAAAATTTATATATATATATATATACTTTCGGTAGATAAGTTTTCATCATTTTTCTTTTAGGAATGTCTTCTTTAGCGCCAACCTTCTGAACACGCGCACGCTATAAGTACTCGTATTTAGACAGATGTAGATATATAAATGGATACAAATAAATAAATATAATAACATTATATGTATGCAGAATGTATATATATATAAATGTGTATAAATTATTTCCCAGAGCACTTAGCTGTCAACACAACGGCTATAGTTTCGATGCTAGCACACGACATGAAGGTTTTTAGGTTTTTATAACTATTAATTTTCACGAAGAAAGCTGTGGAGCACACATTAATAATACGCACGTTGCATATAATTAATATCTTGAATGCTAGATCATTATTCGTACTAAAATATGAAGTATAATATTATAGTCACTATGTTTGATAAGGAACAATAAGACAATTATGGGGATACATGCCTAATACTATATATACATATATATATATATATATATATATATATATATATATATATATATATATATATATATATATATATGAAACCGATCTATACATTTAGAAAAAAATGTTCACATGTACTGCTAAAAAAAAAAAAAAAATTTATCAACAGTAAAATACCAAAGCCTTTCTCAAAGAGTTTCATATTGCAAATTTTAAATGAATTTAAAGTAATTGATGATATATATATATACAAAAGATGAATTAATAAAGACGTAATAAACATTTTCAAAATGCAAACATTACAATAAACTACTAAACGGCATAGACACTTGTTGTATTGGATCTGTTGCACGTTATTTAGTCAAAATTAAATATATGTCAAAATTAACGGACATAAACCGTTCAACGTAGACAAGCATTCTGAAGCCATTGTAACAATTAAATTTCATTAAATTATTTTAGTAGATCAATTTCCGCTATTCATCTCTTATTTATTTAAAATTATATATATATATATATATATATATATATATATATATATATATATATATATATATATATATATACATACATGTAAACATATATTCTGATTTAAATTTAAATGTAATTTGAATTTAAACAAGAAGGTACCAATTATACACGCGTGTACAAACACACTCCGTCACCTATTATTTATTCCACCCTACTAGTAATATTTACGGGCAACTTGGATGCTACGACTAAAATTAATAGACAACTATCCTGGTTGAGCTACCGGACAGATCTAAATCTATATACATAATTACATATACCGAAAATTGATAAGGAACCACTAAATAAAGCATTTCCTGGATAGGCCGATACAAAATAGTATTAAAAGTTAAATTATTTCTCACACATATCCATATATACATATATGTGTATATAAAAATGTATATCGGTCGATCGATGCACCAGTTCTTCGACCGGTTCTCCAACATCGTCCAAGCCATCCATTTTTTTCGTTCTACTGTTAGCGCCTTTTCAGTTTAATGCAATTCTTGACGTTCTGTACTTTCTTGATTGTATCCGTCAATGTATACATATATGACATATCAAAAATTATTCAACGCTGAACTGAACAACGTAACGTTACTTAATACGTATCGATATTGATTCGGTAAAAATGCCTTTCCGCCGAACAGACTGTTACCGATGTGAACGATAATTTATTTTTTGACGTTCGACTGGAAAATACGTCTATTATCGTTTGATATTGATTAAACTTATTAACCACAGCTTTTGATAAACGGACTAATGAACTTTTGAAAATAATACCATCGTAATAGTTAGCAACTTTTCGCATTCCACAGTATCCGTCGTGTTGAATATTGTTATATGCTAACATGCGCGGTATTATCTTTTAGCGGACATACAGTAACGTGATAACGAGATACACTTCAAGTGGATACCATCGCATACAGGGATAAAATCGTAGACGCATTAACCGGGGGTCAGATATATGAATGAACGGACGGAATACATTATTAGGCTTAAGCAGAAAGCGTACGATGCGCGGAATAAGAAATATAAATTTTAATCTACAACCTAGGTAACTTAGAAAGCAGCTACATTAAAATCATGTTAAGAACGAGAATTAGTCACATGCAAACTACAGATCATCTAGCTAGGATGAAAATTATGAATTCGAGCCTGTGTCACTTCTGCGGACAAGAAGGATCTTCGTCACATTTGATTTGAACCTGTTCAAGTTGTGTAGAAGATCGTGAACGGTTTTTCTTTTTTCGGTGTGCATTGCGCACGATTGAACGCCGTTTGCAATTTATCAAATATTAGCAGAACCGTGTTCACCTGCAACAAAAATTTTGTATAATTATATAAAAATTAAGAACCTACAATTAAACTGGGCAAAGAGAGAATACTTTGCAGTCTGGATAAAATTCAAAAAATCAGCGTTGACGCAGATGTTAAGTAACTTCGTGGTACCGGCATACTTACTCACGAGCTGTAGGCAAACTCCTTTTTTTTTTTTTTGCTTACTGAGAACGTTTCTTTTTGATAAAGTTCTTCTGAAAGAATTCGCTATTCTCTCTATACGTCGACGTTGTTTCAGGTGCAGTGATATTCTTATCCCAATCTTCTACTCTGTTCTTTTCGAGCATAATATTACTAATGACGATATAAAACTGTTTTCCTCAATTAAGAATTACGTTCTAACAGCCAATTAAAAATGTCTCTCCTCGGTTAATTTAAACATAACTCATTACTAAGTTTTACGGATGGCTCGAAATAAGCTTTTTCAGTCGGAACTGCATTCGTCATCGTTGCCCGCAATATCTTTAAAAAATTTAATACAATATGTTCGTTCTTCGCCGCAAAGTATATTTCGATCCACCGCCTTTTTGTGATTATTCTAATCCTTATTTCTAAGGATTATTTGCTGGCACTGCAGCTCAATTATCGTTTACCGTCAATTATTTATAAAATTTCTAATAATTACATACGTCTATATTAAGTTCGCTCAGAATGACGGTTAAATTTTATTCACGGCAACTCGCCTCGACGGTTATATTTTACACTCCTTCTATAAATCTTCTAACGTATATTAAATTTACGCGTATAGAAATTTTCTCTGCGAAATTTGTACGAAATCGCGAATTTATTAGAAAAGTTTCTTCTCATTGCGCGTAATAAACACGTTGAGATTAAGTATATTGAATTAAAATTTACGTTCTATATCATTTTATATCGTCTTTAAATTTCCCTTCGTCCCTGCGCCGCGAGACGCACACTTTTTAAAACCTGTCCTTTTAAATGAACACACTCGCAAGAATCTATTCAGTAAAAACAATTGTCGCGCCCGCTACTAGCACCTAGTATAAATAGCACCTAGTATAAATAGCATCTAGTATAAAAAACACCTAGTACGTCCCATCTCTATTTCCGACTGTCGCGACTTAAACACGGTTCGTTCGTTAATCGTCTTATTTAATTTGAGCCTCTATTGAGAAAGATGGAAAAATGAAATAGAAAAAGAATATATGAAAAAAAAAAAAGAGAAAGCCTCGAAAAAATAGCGTCGTTTAATACGCGATAAGAAATCCGTACGATTGCCAAAATCTATTCGTTCCTTCGTTTTTAGTTTCGAAAAGTTTGAAGAGGATTCGTCTGTTTTTTTGGGGGTTTTTTTATTCATTTTTAAGTTCCCCGGTTTCGATTTTCTTTTACTTAGTAATATCGGCGAATCCCCGCGTACTAAGAACTGCGGGAAATTTATTTAGGAAAGTCCCCGTAGTAGTTAGCCGGCCGTGCGGTTGCTATTCTATCCTGGAAAGGAAAAATCCGCTTCCTGACGTAGACGTAAGGATGACGACGAAGACACGGTGACAAGAAGGTCGGTCTGTTTAATATTTAATCTTAAAGGTATAAGCCGGTGGAGTATCTTAAACATCAGGTGGAACTTTCCTGCGTACGATAGTACGAAAGGTAGTATAAGTAAAGAAGAGTCCATTTAAAAAAAATAGAATAAAGTGAAAAAATAGAAAATTAAAAAAAAAATAGAACAAAAAATAAAATAAAAATCTCGTTAGAGCGACGTCTGTGCCGGTTTAATAATAATAATAATAATAATAATAATAATAATAATAATAATAATAATAATAATAATAATAATAATAAGACGAAGAAAGAGACTCTAGTCGTTTTCTTTTCGTGTACTAAAAAGATAGATATAGTTCCAGAGTAAATATCACCCTTACGGACGATGTAACTGATAGCGGAATAGTAATAGTGTGACGGTGGTAGTGTAGTAGCAGTGGTCCATGGGCCGTACGTAAAAGATATTGAAACGGGGACAGGAATGAAGAAAATAAGCTCTGTTGAAAGAAGAAGAAAAAGCATACATACACATATATATATATATATACATATTATTAAAAAATATATATATATATGTGTGTGTGTACATTTCGTTTCCTCGACAACTCCAACGTCGATCGTTGCTGGTAACATCACCCGGAATAGGCCTATTAAAAGTTCATCAGCTGCATCGCTCTAAAAGAGAAACCGTTATTTTTACAAGCCTAAAAAACCTTAATATAGTATTATGTCAGTATCGAGAACGAGTCACGTATACTTAAGCTCTAGCATACACATGTAGAATTATACATGGCTATGTATATATATATATATATATATATATATATATATATACATATAAGTACGATTGGTTTCAAGCTAGAGCTGCTTTTATTTTGCTTTTTTATATAACCTTTTTTTTTTCTAATCATTAATATTATTTCCCTATACCGTATAATATTTTTACTTTGTCTACTTATCATTTAGAGATATACGATATCGCGTTAGGGTCCGATGGCATAAAGTGCCCTGTTTTTTCCTTACTGCGTCGGCAACAAGTGTTCTATCACGTTAGAGAGTCCGAGGAGAAACTATAATTTTTACCGATATCCCGAAAGTTGCACTAGCGGCGTGATGAGTGTTGCATAATTTTCGACATCCTTTATTTCACGTTGCGAGTATTCATCGTTAGTTGGAGTGCTTGAATATTATATATATTATATATATTATATATATCATATATATCGTATACGTGTAATATATTTATCTATACACATTTTGCATACATATATATATATATTTAAAAAAGTATGATTATTTTACTACCCCCCTGGAACTGATGTGTTGAAACGGAAGCGATTTTCTTTCTCGGGTGAGTGCATTAAGTAAACGAAAGTTTTAAGAATTTCGTTTATAAATATAAATAAAAACACTCGTACACACAGGCGCACGTATCCTTGCGTTGTAAACAAGAATATTCTCTCCTCTTTCCGGTATTTGTGTTCTAAAAACTTTCTTTTACTACTCAGTATTATCATCTCTATCAGATTATTCCACTTTTCCGGACCGTATGCGTTGTTTCCGCCGTCCATACTATTCGCTACATTCGTCGTAATGTACGCATTTCGATTTAGCCGTTTAGACCTTTCTGCGTTCAATGTCCACCTATCCGATACGTACTTTGCAATTGATTTACTTCGATCTCGTGATCATTCTTATAATATTCGATCTGTTAGTACTGTCTGTAAATTACGAAACAATTATTGTTTCTCGTCGTCGAAATAGGCGACAGGATTTATTTTACGTCTCGTACATCTGTCGTTAGAACCTGAATACCTGAATTTCTTAACTGATTCGATTGTTTCATTTCCTATCTTTATGTTTACTTTCTTCGTCAGTCTGAACATTTTTTTAACTTTCCAACCCGGTACAATAATCTTACATTCTAAATGGCTATTCTAATTACTTTATTCGTTCGTGTTTGCCTTTTATATGACGACGGACGGGGTGATGCTTGCGGACGAATCGAAGTGTTCGTCTTCCTCCCGGTCGTCCGGGTGTATTAATTTATGAATTGTATTCGTCACTGTTGTTTCTAGCGAAAGAAATGCGACACGGTTTTCTGTAGCTTTCACCGTGTTTTCTGTCAGGCTTTACAGCTTTTGCGGGTGGTTTTGTTTTCTTCGAATGAAAACCTCTAAACCGCGAGAGACAGCGTTTTACTACGGTGATAACAGGTGAGACAGGCGGCCTATACTCGGCCAATAGACAGTTGTAGGTAGGCAAAGTTTTGTAAACAGTTCCCAACCTGTTTCTCTACATCCTCGTGTCCATTACCGTGTCACTACTGGAATCACCTACATGAGGCTTTCTATACCAGTAGCCGCTCTTAGTCCACGACTTTTTTTTTTTAATGGGGGGGTGCCTTTATAGCTTACCCAACGTGATACTGTGGGAACTATCTTAATCAAGCATGCTGACTTCTCTAAAAACGTCGCTATATGGGGGAACAATTGTAGGTTATCCGGATGTAAAAGGGACGATACATTATACGGAGGTGTAATACTCGAAGAACGTAATAAGGTAAAGCTCCGAGTTCAACGGTGCTACAGCAGAACATTCAAAAAAAAGACATGATCGGGATTCTGCCTGTTCAGAATGGAGGGGACAGAAAACGGACTTTCTCTAAGCTGCATACGGAAAAGACGGTGCTTATGTGACTAATGTCTTATTCGCGGCTACACTGCATTAGGTTTTCCTTCTATCCGTTCGCCTGTGGACGCTGCTTCTTCCCGGTGACCTCCGTCGACTTAGAAGCGTACTTACATAGTGCATGTACCCGCAGTATATAGGTATATCGTAATTTCGAAACATCATTTAACCTTTCGTTATTTTTGTAATATCTACCCGATTTTGCTGTCGTTTAAAACTACCTAAAATATGAACCACACTTACTAGCAGGAAAAAAGTAAATAAATTTCCCGTTACGTTGTGATTTAATTCGAGTCAACTTTTTGACTCTGTACGAGTTTTTTTTTTTTTTGTAATTTTTAATCGTTACATCTATATCGTGTTCATTATCGTTATATTATTTTTATTATTATTATTTACGGAGAATATAAAATTCCGGTTCCGCATTTAAATAAAACCACTGTGAGAGACGTAGCAGTTTATGCTGGACCGATAGAATTTAATGTACTATCTTGGAAACTAACAACGATATACCGTTCTCAGTTTCACTCAAAATGCGACTATGGAATCCCCCTCTTTCGATAGCATCTAAGAGAGACTCCTCTAAACTAGATATTATTCGCAATGCCTCGCTTCGATTAATTACAGACGCGCTCAGAACATCTCCAATATGAAGCCTCTACTGCGAAGTCTCAGAATGTCCTCTATCGCTTCGACGGGAATCACCTTACGGTTAATCTTCACGCACGATTGCAAATCCGGTCCTCCCAGCAACTAACGGTATAAAACGATCTCTCCACAGTACATCAGAAACTAAATTAAGTAAAAAGAATTTCATCCGATACCACGAAATCAATCCACACCGATCTATCAGAAACTGATGAGCTATACAACATAGAAAGCAACGCTACAAAAATCCTTCCCCATGGACTATGAAATACGCCGCATTCGATTATAAAAAAAAACACTCGCACTTTGGCTATCGTCCGCAATCTATTATCTCCCCAAAGGAAAAAGATATACTATTCCGACGGTGTTCCGCAGAATCCGCTGGTTGCGCAGTCGTCTTTAATCGAAATGTGATCTTTAGCGCTTCACTTCCGCCGTTATTCTCCGCTCCGTCCGCAGAACTATACGGAATTCTACTAGCGTTGGGGTAAAATTCTACCATCGCGTTATAACGATAACTACGGACTCCATGGCAGCTTTACATCACATCAAATGGAAATCACACAATCCGAAAATTTGATCGAAATGTGTCTGAAAAATTCGATGATAGAAATTATTATTTTTATTTTAAATTGAAAAATATTAACGTTTGATTTGAATTAATATATAAAAACCATATTTTTCTTTTTGTATACAGTCCTCCCACTTGCGGAGTCTACTAAATGGGCGGTGTCTTAAACTCGGCGAATTTTAGTCGGATTTGGACAAACTTTTTTTTGTTGTACTCCTATTGAGCCCCCCCCCATAAATTACCCCACGATTGGTAGCCCCCCTAGTTATTATTATTATAATTAATCTTATTACTAGATAAACTTCCTAATTATAGAGAGTATGGAGTCTCATTTACCTCACCCTTCAAGATTTCGTTTGCGTATAGACGTTAACGTCAAATTGTCTTTATAGATAAATGTTTTTATAGGTGTGTGTGTGTGTGTGTGCATGCGTATGAAATGTGTATATGTTTATGTATGTGCGCATATGCGTATATAAGTATTTGCGGTTGTTTGTATATATGTATCAGAAGAGGATGATCATGCGTATATAATAACATTCATGTCTAATACGTACGGTTTTTCGTTAATTTGTCTGTGTATCTAGAGTCAGGTGCACCGACTTGGAAAAACTTTGGGGCAAAAGAATATTATTTTTTCCTAACTCATTAATAAAATTGCCTTCTTACATGTAAAAATCATATATATATATATATATATTTATATTGTTGATATATCGGTGAGTAATGATTTTATGAACTCTGAACAAAACGAAATCATAACACACTTGAATCACTAAAAAGTATTCTATAGAAAAGCTTTTCAACCAGTTTACGTCATTATCAACCATACACAATAAATCTTACACATAAAAATTACCTGAAATATTCATGTAACGACAACATTTTGTATATGTTTCTGTCTAACTTATGGTACTGAAAGTGTTATACCCTTTGAATAATAAACATTGAAGGTGCAAACTCCTTAATTAATAACAGCTTAGGAGGCATGGTCACGGTGTAATAACTTTTAGGGAAAGTCGGCGCCTACGTCTACAGTTATTTAAATTTATTTTGTATTTTTCGTTAGGTTTGTTTTATTTTTATTTTTCGGGCGCATTGTGATTATTTTAATTTTAACTACTGATCTTAACGTTATCTGAACTATACAAATTGCAATTTCTGACTTTTGTAGTAAAGAATTATCATAAAAATTTAATATATGGATCGATGTAGGAAAGACTACATCAGCGAGAGTACCACAAGCGGTGATTTCATACCTCGGGTAAAACTCATACGAGATTCAAGGCAATTTAACAACGAACTGTTGTATTCGATAATTTACCCGGAGAACTAAAAATTGATCTTCTCAACTATAAACGACATTGTCGAAAAGTGTTAACATCGTTCATTCTGTGTGAATAAAATATTAAATATATTGTCCGCTATGCGGGCATACCCGCGCGACAAGCGGGAATTTCAACATGAATAGAGCTACACGCGAACTAAATTATGTAAATTAAAACTAATAATACGGATTAATAATAATTAGAATTAGAATTAGAATTAGAATATAATAATAATAATAGTAGCAGTAATCACAATAATAATAATAATAATAATAGACAATTTTCCCGGGAAGATTGAGCAAAATTAACGTTACGGAAGAAGATACTTCGAATAGGAGCAGGTTCAGAAGAAAAGTTGATACTTTTCAGAAATTTGAAGAAAAAACTGAAGGAGAAAACTGGCGTTAAATGAACAGATGAAAGGAAGGAAAAACTCAGCGAAGCAATATGAAGAAATAAGGGATTGAAAGAAAAAGGAATAAACAGCCATCAAGAAGATATTTCACTACGTGGTGTCCATAGCTGGCTAATTCGAAGAAAGAAGAACAGATGATTTTCTTTGTTAGCGTTGAAATTTTACCTCCCCCGTACAGAGTAACGTCCTGTTTTTATTAATTACTATTCCGCAACCGTTTCTTTCAACAACACGGACAAAACATCTCTCCTAAGTATGGAACGTATTCAAGCGTTGCACAACACTTTCTAGTTAATTTTGGTTATCATGTCCTGGTGATGGGGCAGTAAGATGTAAAAAAATTGCTTTCTAAACAAAATATATTGACGATCCCGTATTACGTGCAATACCAGAAGTTCCTTCGAAATAGTTCGATTTCCGGTCGCATTACAGCGCATGCCCCACCTTTCCGATGATATGACAATGATGATGATTAAGAAGAAGAAGCATTGACTAAAAAAGAGAAAAAATGGAATAGCGAAAGAACGAATTATTTGATCTGGGGATGCTGTTTCCTTTCAACCGGGCTTATACTTACGACGACGTCATAGTCGCCTTTTTCGTAGAACTTTCTAATCGGATAATGCGTTTACAGCTCGTAGTCTCATCGATGTACACCCTCTCGCAGCTGTAATATATATGTATATACATACATATATATATATACATATATATATATATATATATATATATATATATATATATATATATATATTATCATGTATAAAATGTGCCAGCAATAACGAGGATTATATTATATGACGTGTAATAGAGGGATTGTTAACAGTGCTGGGAGTCCCACGTCTATTGTAAAAGTTTGCAATGTCTAATGTTTATATACATACATACATATAGATTTATATGTATGCATATATATATATATATATATACACATATATATATGTATATATAAGTACTAATCCTACAACCTTATGTATGTAATGCGTTGGATACTATTCAGTCCTGCTACTACCTACTTCATCCATCTCGTATATTCTATTCTATCTTACGGGATGGATGCTTAACAACCAATTTTATTCTTTCTTTTTATATATATATATATATATATATATTTATATTTCTAATCCAAGATTTCCATTTTACTTTAACAAATTTACAACGTTTTTTTTTATAAGAAACAAAAAATTTAAAAAATACCATCATCACCCACACGGATTTTTCGTCTACTCGGTGATAGTAGTAATGAAGTTGAGCGTAATGAAGCAGGAATATAAAATATAATATAAAGAAAATGAAATAAGCTAATTGAGACTTCATTCGATAATATATAACCGTAAAGGATAAAATTAAAATTTTTACTAATAACCCGGATTAAATTACCACTAGAGTTCTACTTTAATTCTCGTTGATATTTAATAATTAAAATACGTTATTCGAGATAATTATCGATAAACAGACTGTTTAATAATGGTTCGATATTACGTTTTATCGATATAATTTCGGGACTGGATATTATACGATTTAAGTATCAAGCGAGATTTTTTTAAATGAACAACGCGAGTTAATTACTACCGAATAAAATTATATATATATATATATATATATATATATAATAGCGATGGACATAATTGACTAATTAGTAACACCGTTTCTAAAAAAAAAAAAAAAAAAATTATTTATTCGGTTTTATTATTTAGTCAGATTTATTCTTTATTAATATAATCTAAACACGGCATGGCAAATCGAAAGTATCCCTAAATGATAATAAATTTTAGAACGAATAACGGAAATAAACTAAATTTATTTGAAATAAAGTTAAAAAATATATTTCAGTTGAAAATTAACTAACAGATAATCTAGAATTATACGAACTTCGCGAAGTAAATAAGTAAATGACGTAATCGTACAGATTTTAGAACTCTATTGATAAATTGAATATATTTTAATAGAACGCGAGTATATATAATTGGCATCTTAATTATATATTCTAGTAAAAATGTGTAACTAAGAATCGACATGCTCGAAATCCGACTTATTTTCAATCAATTCTAGCGAAACCTACTAATATCGATATACAGACCCTCTAGCCGGTATAACGAAATCCGAAATCGACTAATAAAAATTTGGAATCGTTTGAAATGTTTTGAAGTGAATTATGTAATCGTTCAAGTTTTATAACCTCCGTTAATGAATTAAATATATTTTAATACAACATGAATATATATATATATATATATATAAGTAAGAATAGCCAAAATCTAACTAATTTTCAGTCGGTTCTAGCAAAACCTACTAATATCGATATTTTCAGCGTTACATATCTTTAAATTACTTAAATAACATTATAATTACTTACTGTGAAACTGTTATTATTCAATTTAAAGTAAACTTTGATAAACACAGTATAAAAAAAAAAACACGCAGTAGAATATTTCAGTCAAAATAAGATTACTTTATTTGGATGGAACCAAAAATAATAATAATAGAACCTACTAACAGATATTAGTCTAAATGCAACTAAATTTAATCGAATTTACTTCATCGTATTTAAATGTAGTCTGGGTTTTTTATTCCAAAGCACATAACACACTTCCTAGGCATATGATGTAAAAATTGAATGAAACATTATATAATAACATGTTTGCAATATTCCATAAATAAAAAGGTCAGCCGGTGTAATGTGAATGTAAGAGGCCGGTCATCGCCACAGATGGAAGAAAATATAGAACGTTTACATCCAGCAATGAATCGAAATAAGCGTATCGGGATATAATGTATATATATATATATATGCATATAAGTAACAGCGACAATTTTCCTTTCATAATGTAAATTTACATAATAGATGAGCAATTTCCGCACAGTTGTTTCGCACAACAGACCATATATAACATTTATCAGCCTCATGTTGAATAACCAATAAGCAATCGCGAACCGAAAGCGGCTACTGGCGGAAAGACTCCGGTAGACGATTCCGGTAGTGACACGGCAAGAATACGCGAGGATAAAATTGGTCGGTTTTAGGGCCTGTCTACTAAAAGTCTGCAAAACTGCTATAAATGCTCTACCTCGACGAGTTCAGCTCCTCGTAAAAACTTAAAATTGCAACATTCTCATTAACAACCCGCTGCCTTGCGATTAGGATGTTTATCCGAAGTCTAAGGGAGTAAACCCTAAGAGAAAATCCGTTGGAAGGCAAAGGAACCACAACCGACTTTCTTATTCCTTAAAATGAAATGGCTCATAAACTGCACTAATGGGTTGTGCTAGAGTTGGTACAACATACAATTGGCCGGTCATCCATAGCAATATGTAATGACTCGAGTTCCTCCACACCCTCGTCGGTTTGGCACTATGCAGATTAAAACAAATGCGCGGTGGAAGTTACGGAGCAGAACATTCCGAGTAGATTATCCACAATAGTATTTAACTAGACTAAGTAATTCATAGTACCGCTCTTTAAAAGTAATTCATCTATTAATGCGTTTAATAAATTATTTTTATTTATTAATTATTTTATTTCTAATTTTTCTTGTAATTTTATTTTTTATTTTTCTTTCTACACGTAAAATATGGTACTTTTAGTTATTAGTATAAATTTCATGTTTATATATACATATACATATTTATATATATATATACATATAATATATATATATATATATATATATATATATATATATATATATATATATATATATATATATATGTAACGCTTGAACTATAAGGTTCTTATAAATTACCGCGATTGATCATCGAAAGTTACGTCATGGTCAGATGTTGCAGACTCAAAATTAATCTTATTATATGCGTACGCGTAAATAAAGCTCCTTATTATGCGCTGCGAGTATTTAACCGTCATTCGCGAGGTTTATTTTCTCAGTTGCGCCAAATGATGACGATGATATTTAATCCGACCTGTACGTAAACTATCCTGCGGGGAAACCCGCTCAAATCGGTCCTCTGATGACCGGCTAATAACGACATTGTATTATAGCTATATTTGCGCGAGATGCTCATTAGGTCGTATCTACCACCGCGTCTTTTTCGAACGTGTTCATCAGTTTCCGCTATTAAGATGGATGTTAATATAGCAATTTGCGCTGGGTGTCCGTTTAAGGAAAACCATCTCGATACGTGATGAACGATATTATCGTCACGTTGCGAGCGTCGGCAGTCGGTCCTATGATTGATCTGTTCTGACTAATTGAATGATGGATGACGGTTCGTACGGTGAGACCGCACTCACCGCCGTGTGTAAAAATTTTTTTCTTTTTATTTTAAAGGACTTTGTGTTTACGTGTGTGTGTGTATACGCGTGTTTGTATGCGTATACTTACCAGCATGTTAAAACGAAATGGCCGAAGAAAAATGAAGTGAAAAGAATTAAAATTATAAATTAAAAAAAGAAAAAAAGAAAAATTGAAACAGGACAGAAAGGACAGAATGCAAAAAATAATAATAAATAAGCCGGCAGGAGTCAGGAGAAGAAAAATCACCTCCTGCTCCACTGCGCCAACGCGAGCGATGTTTTAGCCTTTGTTTGAGAAAACTCATGGAAAAAAAGAACTATCGCCATTAACTCTGGACAGTTAATGGAAAAAAGCTGCACAACAAAAGCAGGAATAATGTACATACATATATATCTATATATATATATATATATATATATATATATATATATATATATATATATATTTATTATTCCGGTGAGGGGGGGTTATTTTTCCTTAAAAATATTCGTACATAATATGATAATGACTTTTTTTCGTTTTAAACAAGGTGTAGTTGCATCATCGCAATATATTTATTTCCTTCTTAATCTTTCAATAGTCACATCAATCACGTCATGGATAATGCACATAAAGCTGTTCGAATAATTTCACCTATATTCAACCAGAGAGATGCCACCTCACGGTCGTAAGTATAAAATTATTATATACAAATTCGCCCCGGGTTAAATTACTCGTGCCCGGAGTTCAGTTTCCAACAGCGTTTATAAGAAAATGCGGCTATTACAAAACCGTCGTTGCAGAATCTCGTTAAAATGCCAACAGATATGTCGCGGTGGCGTAGTTGCCACAGTGCTCGACTGTTAATTCCACAGTCGACGGTTCGAACATGCGACATAGAAAGTTTTTCATCGTTATTGAATTCTTAATTATCATGAATGAGCCAGTGGCACCCCCCACTTCTCAACTATAGTAGGATTATTTTTCGTTGTTATTTCTTTTTTTGGCGCTTGCACACAAGTGTTCACCGGTTAAACTTATAATTTTAACAAAATAAAATCATTTGAATTTTAACTCTGCCAGTATGTTAACGATACGAGAATGTTACGTGTAGATAGTAAGAAAGGCATATTGATCGGAAAAGGAACGTGCAGCGTGGTAATTATTGAAGTTGGCACGTGAGAAGCGGTAGCGTGAATATCAGGAGAAGATGCAATTTGCGTCTGCGATACAGTGAAGATATCTCTGAAGGATATGAACAGAATGGAAAAGCAACAAGATGCATTTGAAAAAGTGTATAGCCGGTAGATGATTTTTTTTCCCTAAGCGTAGTCTACATAAAACGACAATAAAACCAGGGAGCAGACCTACTTTTATATTGATATTATACTATCAGAATGAAGCAATTTATATTTAGTCTACATAAAACGACAATAAAACCAGGGAGCAGACCTACTTTTATATTGATATTATACTATCAGAATGAAGCAATTTATATTTAGTCTACATAAAACGACAATAAAACCAGAGAGCAGACCTACTTTTAAATTGATATTATACTATCAAAATGAAGCAATTTATATTTAGTCTACATAAAACGACAATAAAACCAGGGAGCAGACCTACTTTTATATTGATATTATACTATCAGAATGAAGCAATTTATATTTAGTCTACATAAAACGACAATAAAACCAGGGAGCAGACCTACTTTTATATTGATATTATACTATCAGAATGAAGCAATTTATATTTAGTCTACATAAAACGACAATAAAACCAGGGAGCAGACCTACTTTTAAATTGATATTATACTATCAGAATGAAGCAATTTATATTTAGTCTACATAAAACGACAATAAAACCAGGGAGCAGACCTACTTTTATATTGATATTATACTATCAGAATGAAGCAATTTATATTGTCCAACGTTATAAGGATTATTCCAGATAGCTTTTTAGTATTCTTTATGTGTTGTCTTAATAATAGGCGGATGATCGATGCAGTTCTGTTTTTTTGTTCTCTGATCATTTTATCCTTGTCAGTTAAAAAAAAATTGTTTTTGTTCTATTGATAAGACTTCTTCAACTATATATGTGCGCGTGCGCGCGTTTAACGTATATGTGAACAGAGGTCATCAAAGATTGTAAAATAAAACGTTCCGAAATCAAACGACCCAACGAACCATTCGTCTCCGATAGAGACTGTACGTTGTTAGGTGTCAAATCAATTAAATTAACCGTCAGTAAGTAAACGGTTAATTAAGAACGCATCTAGTCATTTTCCGGATTTATACCTCTTGTACGGTGTATACGTTATCCTTTGTATATGCTCGATTCAAGTAAAGATTTACTTGTCGAAAGTGCACGTATTGCATTATATATATATATATATATATATATATGTGTGTGTGTGTGTGTGTGTGTATAAATCAAACATACTGCCCGAACTATGGGGTCGTTTGTATACAAACATGTAAATCTTTTCCCTCTCAATAATTATAAGGTAGTGTGCCCGATTCTGACTAGTGAGGGTGAGAATTCGACCAAGCGTATTATCAGATAAAACGAAAGTCACGTTCGGGACTAAACGTGGTGTGTAGGTAAAGGGTTTTCATTATTGTTGCCGAATTTGAAGTTCTACCCATCTTTCTCTTTCGACGGTGCGTAAAACATCGCGATGATTTGAAGACCGTCTGTTATAACGCTCTGTTGTCGGTGTTTCTTTGTCATCGTCTTTTCACGAACGATGTGAACGGTTTTAATCCTAAGGCGGTGATGGGCAACGCGATGGACGTCGCAGAGAAGAGTTAAGGTCTAGCGTTAATTACTCGGCTGTCAGTGTCAGGATCAAAACAACGGAACATTTCCAACGGCGGATATAAGTGAAAGACGCGGTCGTGTATGCGAAATCGTAATATCGGGTCGGAAAATAGCCAGCGAACCAGACCCAGCCGACTTAAGTAATAATCTGATTCAGTAAGTTGGATGAGCCGCGAAAGTTTACCGCAATGAGAACGAAGCCGTGCGTAGCGTGGAAGGGACCTACCTAAAATTCGGTGAGAGTTTAAAAAAAGAAAAAAAAATATCAGAATAACGAACCGCGCACACCTGACGGCTTAACGTACGAAATCTAGCTGTACACGTACAGTTGTAAGAGGCTGATAGGAGTTCGAAAGTAGCCGACGTCCCCGTCCGAAGTTTCTCGAACGAGTCCGCTTATACGGATAATAATCCTTTTTCTCACACTGCCATCTTCCTGCTTTATAATTCGAATATCAGGATCGAAAAGAAATAAACAGAATGATGCAAAAAGGAATAATGGAGAAACTGTGTACGCTAGAAATTGTGAAAAAAAATCGGGGTACAAAAGGAACAAATAAAAATTCATATATATATATATATATCTATATATATATATATATATATATATATATATATATATATATATATATATATGTAAGTGTATCGAATTATTGTTGCAATCTGCCAGAAATGTACTCAATATCGCTGCAATCAGTTGAAAACCAGTATCCTGTATGTAAACTGTCTACACCTTCTCACCAACTTTATAATGAGAATGCTAAACTTTGTAATTATCTTTAAATAAGCGATAATTCGAACAGCCTTCTTCTTCTTCTTCTTCTTCGCGTGCCACCCGATTCGGGTATTGCTTAATCATCGTGTATGGATTCCACTATCTGATGGAAGGAGTTCCGATCTCTTGAGACGCTTTGATTAGTTCCGTTGCACTCTGAATTCCAGTCCATATTTTAATATTGTCAAGCCAAGAAATCCTTCTTCTTCTTCCCAATTTTCTTCTACCATTGATCGTTCTCATTAATATTGTTTGTAAAAGTGGTATTTTGATCCTCGCATCAAAAACGTAGTTTCTCGTCTTCTTTTTTTATTATAGTCATTAGTATCCGGCCAGTTCTCGTAAGTTTGAGCGTATTCATTAAAAATCTGCAAATCAAGTTGTTTAACATGTTCTTTGTTTATAATTATATATATATATATATATATATATATATATATATATATATATATATATATATATATATATATATATATATATATATAATGTAATAACCATGTTGTTACAAGTTAATGATTAAGTAAATAAATAAAATAAATAAATAAGATGAGTTTGAGAATTAAAAAATAAGTAAAAAGAATAATGATAATGACGAAGGTTTAATAGCGTGCTTGTGACACACAAGGTTTATTAACTTTTCTGTTGCTTTCTTAAGTTATGTGCATGTGTATATATGTATGTATGTGTAAGTATATGCCTAATTTTTCCACGAGAAAATGAAGAGAAATTTAACACATTTTGATTGGTTATTGAAAATCGTCTGATCGACGTGTTAATAATGGAAACACACACGCACACAAATAGTATAATATATTAAATGTCAAGATAATTACTACACGTGAGATGCTCCACGTGTAGCCGGTAAAATTACGTTTATGATTGCATATTAAAAATTACGTTAAACCGATCAAAAAATACACTCGCACATATGTAAATATGTAACGATTTTTCTAGAAGTTCCATAAGCATATACACTAATAATAAACGAATCTTTCCTGAAAAATCTGGAAAGTAGACGTGTATATATGTATATGTATATATATATATATATATATATATATATATATATATATATATATATATATATATGTATATTTATTAGTATAAAAGGAGATGTTCGATTATTGGTTCAGTCTAATTTAGTTTAGTCTAATTCAGTTCACTCTAGTTCGGTTTAGTTTTAATCAAGTTAGTTTAAGTTTTAATTTAGTTCAGTTTAGTTTAGTTTTCAATTAGTTTCAGTTAGTTAAATCGTTCAGTTTCGATCGTCATATTTTAATATTAATAATTGTGTCGCCGTTACGTTTACCTATTGTGATCGATCTTATTACGATGTTTCTGCGTGTATGAATAAACATTATTATAAAAATACATGATTTTGCAATTATTGAAGTTTTTTTTAATCAAATTTATCGTTTACGGACGATATGGCATCCTAGGGGACACGACCTCATACCGATCGTATATATATATATAAATAAATGTCGGCATAAAATTATAATAATAATAATAATAATAGAAAATAATAAATATATAATAATTATGATAATTATATAATTGACGTTGCCTGATATAGGAATTCAAAAGTAAGGGGTGTTACAATATATAATATATATACATTAATATTACGCTTCCGAATATTATTTTAGGCAAAATTAGACTTTTATATAGAATTAATCCGTATAATTTATTCTACGATTGTTATTGTATAGAGTGACGATATATTAACAAGGTATTTTTCAACGTTATAAAATCCCCACTAGCGTATAACGTTGGAAATATAGTTACGCGTGCATCTACGTATTATCGATGAAGTATGTTCAATTTAGTACGAAGTCGGTGTTGATTATTATCCGACCGCTTCAACAGCGTCAATTGACGGAATTCCGATCACGAATATTACCGCACGCGTTCTCCATATGCTATTTGTTGCCGTTTTTTTTTCATTCTACTAACGTATCTCGTAAATTAACCTAACCGTAACAGTGGACGCGCCTAAACCGAATTATCGTTTCCGTTATTATATTTCTCGTACGTACACACGTTCAGCTCGATACGTCGCGTCACTACTTAGTTCGTCAATCCCTTTCTACGACCGTTTCGAAAAGCCGAACATTACGTTACGCGTGCGAGCTTTTAATCTTGGATGGTCGAGGAACAGCTCGAGTTTCAGTCGGAGTTAACGACTTTTATAATAACGCCAACTTTCGAAAACTGACTACTACGAAATAAAAGCAACACACGTCGCCTTTTCTCTCGCTCAAACCGTTATATATGGCGCGTACGACATAAACTTAATAATAATTAAAATAAAAAATAAAAAAAATAAAAAGATAAAAATCACCAAGTTTTTTCTTGATGAAAAATCGAAAAGCTTTTCAGCCGTTAGGCTATTATCCGGTGAATACGTTTAAAAACATAGAAATATAACATTTCAGAAATATTAATTTAACTTTACAATTCGCAATGTCGCATTATTTTATTAATGTTGTTCTTCATTTTGCTCTCAGTTTTTTGCGAATTGTAATCTTAAACGAATATTTAATTTAATTTAATATATATATTTTTTTTTTTAAATATTCACTTTATAATGGCCTGGCAGCCGAAAAGCTTTGTAATTGTTTATTTATCGCTACATTCCGCATTCTGAGATTCAATGAGTATTTAATGTTTTTTTTTCGTGGTCAATGAGTTTCAGTTTGGTTATTTAGATTTATTTACACACGCGACATAGTAACGGTAGAAATTACGAAGTCATCCATTTTCCATTCTTAACTGTAACAATTTTAGAAAAAAAAAAAAAAATGAGAAAAACAAAATTAAACTTAATAAATAAATGAATATATTTAACGTTATCGCATCGGTCCGTTACTACATTTATTATTTTCGATACTATTCTCAATATTTCCTTTAATTAATATCGTGTAGGACAGTTTTAGGAATCGAAATTAGAAATCTTTCGTTCGTTATCTTCAAGCATTTCGAAAAGAAAGCTGGAAAGGTGTATTTTCCTGAATAGATTGAATTTCGTGCAATCTACCAGAAAACGGCTAATGGATAAAGGACGTAGCATAACGTTACAGGATAGAGGGATATGAATTATTTAGTAAATAAGAATGAGGAATTTTTACACGGGCGACGTGTAAACGGCAATAGTATATACTCCTTCTCGCCGACTATATCGTGATGAAGTAGTCTACGTCGATATTTAAACTCCATTTACCTTGTGCCTCCGGCATATAGTATACAGCGCGTTAACGGATACAATACACCGTACAATAATTGAGTTATGTATATATATATTATATATATATGAATTTTTTTTTTTTTGTTTCAGAAAAATCAACGCATTCTGAAGACAATACAGGAGACACGGTAAGTTTAGAATTAGGCTATTTCTTAAATTCTACATCGCCAATTCGTTATGAAATTTTTGTCTAGTACAAAATTTCAAATATCTACGAAAATTCGTCTGCCGCTTATTCGATTGTAAACTTCTTTTTTCGTAACGGATCACGATTAAGAATTATGCTCTGATTTCATAATAGTCGTTATTATTATTTTCTCAATAAAAAAATTCAACTAAAATTATTTTTAAACATTTTAACATCGTCGTTTTTTTGTACGAATACCTCGTTGACTCGATGTATACATAAGCATTATATAATGCATATAACCAGGTTCGATGAGAAAGTCTGTAAGCATTTCCAGGTTGTAGACGTTCGGGATAAGCTGAGCTTATCTCCTTAGAGTACGATATTGTGAGCGTATTTTCGGCATCGAGTATATGATAGACGGTGTGCTCGGCATTCATCGCATACAGATGGTGGCTGGTTACCAAACAGGTACTAGTGGGTGATTTGCGTATGTCCAGGATACGGTTTTATTTACCGCTGTTTCCAATCTAGGTAGACGTGCCAATGAATTTTGGCCATACTATCAGGTCTATTTTTATGCATCCTAAAAAATACTAGGTTTATAGAAGGATCGACTGCACGATCGTAGTATGTTTCTGGACTAAATCTTGAGCATACTCCGCGCCTATATGTATTGGTAGGCGAGTTTGATACCCTATAATTATTCTATCGTGAAATCTTAATTTCCGAAAAATTCGACGAAATTCAGGCTCGGACACGCAGCTGATCTGATGACAATCCGGACAAACGCAAAACCTAACAAAAACCCAAGCCTCGAACCATCCAGGATTTGATCTACCAAGAAATTTATATGGACTAGATTGCATTAGGACGGAACACGGAAGATGTGGAAAAATGTTTTGCACAGATAGGGGATGAAGAACGACGCAACATGCGATTGCGAATATAAAGACTAAACAGTCATAAACTAATGGAATGTCAAATGCGAGCATTAAATAACGGTTGGGGAGAGATCGCGGAGCTAACTGATCGAGCAAAAGAATGGATCGAGAAACTAGATATTAATCTGTAGAACTAATTACGAGTAGTCAATGGCTTTTATTTGTACCCGGAAACGACGTGAGAATAAATAAGTAAATAATAATAATAATAATTGATAATATTGATCAGTCTGCGTTGATTGCGCGATTATATCGTCTGCGTTTACTATTTCTATTGTTCTATCGTTATCCTCGATATATCTTCATATTTTATTTATCGCGGCGTTATAATCGTTTACGCGCAATCGGAGATATATCGGTGTGTAAAACCGCCGTCTGGTAAGTACGGTTATCAAATCAATGGAGATTATCAAGTTGAAGGGCATACAATGGAGAACTGTTTGTCGGCTTTAACTAACTGAACGGCCCGAAAAATATTATCGCAGTCTATAAGGTTAGCCGAAATCGTTTTGTCTTATCCCTTCTCAAGTACGGGTCAACATTTTTTTTTCGCGATAACGATGATTTCATACTTAATTAAACGCTGGTTAAAGCAAGGAGATTGATTACCCAGACCTAACAAAATCGTTTTCTCTAATATCTCGCCAGTTATTTCCAACAATGCATTACGAACCATCCTAGAGCATAAATTTTAAATTTTCTTCCCCGGTGTCTTTGCTAAAAGTCAGCCCCAACAGCTACATTTTATATATAACACATATACCCTTTGATGTTATATCTACTTTTGGATGCGTTGTTCATGCGTTTTGTATATGCATACATTTAATTCCAGATTAGTATAGTGTACGTACGTATATATGTGTTTCTATATATAATTATATACATGGATATACGTATTTCATACGTGCTTGTTATAAATACATCGCTAATATTGTAACAAACTAGGTAATATTTTTAATAAATTCGATTTGATTTGATAAAAAACCAAAAAAAAAAAAATTGTCTTGTTCTTAATTTACATGTACTTTTGGAAGCGCAGACACAGCGTGTTCGTGTATATATGCGTATACATTTATCTGTACAGCAAGATTAGTATAATATTCGTAGGTATAAATGTGTTTATATATATGTATGTATGTATGTATGTATACATGGATGTTTTATTTTTGTTTTTTTTTTTTAATTCCAGCAAGTGGATAGGGCGAATATATTTACGAAATGTGTTTATAAAAGAGCAAGAGTGTGCATTACATCAGTTGTGTGTAATTGTTCCTTGCCGAGTGTACTTAAAAAATAGAGTGGAAGGGGACATGAATAACATAGTCCCTCCGACCACGTGTGTGTGCAAGTAATTATATGTTCCTTAAATTTATATATATATATATATAAGCTTAAAGAAAAATAATATACAAGAGTTTGTTACAAATGCACGCTTATAATAACTTATCGTACTGATGATTATATAATTAAACAGAGGTAAACCATATGCAAGATACAGTTTTATAACATGGTTCAGAATTATCGGCATCACGTTTGAATTTGTTTTTATTTGACTTTCTATTGCCCTTAAACACATAGGGCGACTTTTCTTTACATTGCCTTTTCTACAAATGTTAAAAAGGTTTTCATATTAATTTTGTTTAGGATTTGCGTTTAATAAGCATGTTTTAAGTCATCAAAAAGACAGGACACTTGCATCACTATCACATATTGTACCGAGATATTCTCCAAATTTTTCATGCTCAGAAAGAATCTGAGATGTGAAGAAATTAATGTATCTGTTTCGTACTTGCTTGTATATGAATATGCTTTAATAAATACATTACTAGTATTGTAACATTCTATGTAATATCTTCAATAAAATCGATTCGATTTGATCAAAAATCATCGTGTTTCCTTCGCGTGTCTTTCGTTAAAAACTGATTTCGTCTTCTATCCGCATTTCGTCGGAGTCTTTCTTAATCTCTACAAACCGAGGTATTCGCGTATTTTTTAATAAAAGTCGAATATATTTTTCGATAGTTTTCCTTAATCGCGTCCCTTTTAAGATGGCCTTAAATATTCAGCCTTCAATATAATCATATATAATCATTGCGAAGAAACCCCCAGAGATACTCCCCATTTCTAGATAGCGATTTTTCCTTATACAAATTTTTTTCCGTGAACTGTAATACAAGTTTGGATTCTTCTCGTTATTTATTCCTCGTTCAGCGTATTTGGCTGCATCATTTCCCCCATCCAAAAAAAAAAAAAAAAAAAATGAATTTCGTTACTATTCGAACTTTCTCAGAGATCATCCGCTGTGAGTTATATAATTTATTTTTTCGAACGAAATTTGTACTCCTACCTTTTCTACTGTTTCTTTTAAAATTGTTTTATCAGTCATTATCGTGATTTTATATTGTTATAACTATTATTGTTGTTCTTACTGTAATTATTATCCGAACGAGCGACCGAAATAAGGCGTACGTAACATGCAGTCTCGTGAGACAATGTATATATATATATATATATATGAAATATGCCCGAAGTTAATTGATCAATGCGCGGTTTTTGTCTATTCGATCTGACCGTAACCGCCTTCGACCGCGAAATAGACACCATAAATTCATTTATTTTTGATTTAGTTATTTCCCTGGGGCGGATATAGCTCGTAACAGTTGCTGGCGGTCAACTACCGCGGATTTTTTTTTTCTTTTGTTATTTCCATACTTAATATAGTATCGTTATCAGCGTTACAATTATTATCATCATTGCGTTTTATTCGAATTTTATTTATTATTCTTTATATACATTCTATAACATCTGTCTCGGGTGGGGGAGGACTTATTAGGATAAAAAAAAGGATAACGGTGTACTAAATTAATAATTAAAAGTAAAACAGACCTGAGAAACGATGTTCTAGGTCACACTAATATCTCGCACAAGCGATATTATAAAAAATCTTCTTCCTTCATTATGTTCAACCTGTGATGTCCTCACTACTACCACATTCTCCTTGAATGTGTGCGCAATTATAAACAAGAAAGACGAATTGTTAAATCGGATGATATAAATTGGAGGATTTAAGAAAATTTAATAAGTTACCGGAAGCGTCGTGAGTATAGGAAAGAATGTTTAGGAGAGGCTGAACGGTTTGTCGAGGATAGTTCGGAATTGAATTGCACACATTCAAGGAGAATGTGATGGACGGTTGAACGTAAAGGAGTAGGAAGAGTAATTTTTTAGGATATACCTGTGTGAGATATTATTGTGACCTAGGCGCAGACGAGCAAGTACATAATCTCTTCTGGTTGTTGAGTGAGATGGAGTCCGGAGGAATGTTAAATCTCGAAATGATCGAAGTTTGTTAATAAGTGTAAGTGCAGAAGGTTCCACGACTTACGTACTGAGGATTTTATATAAGTCTGGAGGTCTTTCATTGGTGTAGTCAGGAGCGGGAATAGTATCTCTGGCTGCACTATCCGCTTGGTCATTTCCTTGCATGTCAACATGCGATAAGATTCGTGCGAAAACTACACGCGATTATTAGATATTATAATCAAATGGCCAACTTATCTAGCCGAGGTTTGTAATTTCATGAAGATGACTAAGGCACTTGTAACGCTGCAAGAGAGTCGGTGCGTATTAAGAACAACTGATCAACGATAATGTTTGAAATATCCATTATCGCCATTTTGATGGCATATAATTTCGCCGATAGTATCGATTAATGTGGTGTAGAAACGAAATACAGAGTCCGGGAAGGAAACGAAAGCGCCTCCTACTCCAATTGGCGTCGGTGAAGTATAAGCTAATAGATGGTTACCGTGAAATCATTTCTAGATAAGCTGCTTTTATTATATGTTTAGAAGTATAATTCTTTGAAAATTTTGGCGAGACTGAAGTCTATTGGAATAGTGTGCTCACTCCTAGAATGAATGATGTTGACGGTGGAAGGAAAGTGAATTTGAAGAGAGGACAGGATATTTCCTATTTGTTTAGTAAGAATTGACGGAGAAGATTTGAAACCAAAACGAGGGAAAATTAGGATTTGAGAAAAAGCGAATGACTTTAAATTTTTAAGTTACCAGATTTTATATAATCCACCTCCATCAGTATTATGTATAGCATTGTAAACTATTACGCGTTATATATATATACTAGAAGACCCGGCCACGCGTTGTTCGGTTGGAAATTTTTTTGCGCGGTTTTTTCGCTTTATACGATAGATCATATATAGAAAACACATATTCAACCGTTAGAATCGTTTAAAAATTTTTACTACCCACGCTACGCCCTGCCAAATGTGGCAAATCGACAATTTTGAAAAATTCGTAACTCAAAACCTATCGATCGTATTTGTAAAAACGGTTTTTTGCTTTGAACTTATCATACCGTTATCTATGATCGGTTCTTACGAAATTTTACAAAAATCTAAATTTGAAAATTTGCCCGCCCAAACCCCCCATTGCTACTGATATGTAAGCTGTCCTATCTTTCAAGTTGGATCAAACTGCACACGGTGTGCAAATTTGATTAAAATCGGTTGAGTAGTTTAAGAGTCCATCGCGGACAAACATGTGCCATGTAATTTATATATACATATTAGATATATCCATCCGTTATAAACTTGAATACAAAGTGGGGCTAGAGCGCGGACTTCTATATGAAGCTACCAAGTTTGAATACGAACGACGACACGAAAATTATCGTCGGATAATAAAAATATAAATAATCCTAATATTATTAATGAAGGCAATGACAAACCACCACGCGCAACCCCGTATGCGCGCTAGTACAATATAGTAGTACACTACAAAATCACGCGGGGCTGCATTGCACAACAAAGCGATGACAGTCAGTCGTACCGGAGTTGTGTGTTTACCAACGCTAACACCGCGTATTGCCCTGTACGTTACTTATACTGTATAATAAATTATGTATAGGTAAGTAGTCGCCTCTCTTCGATACGGAGACGCACTTGATAATGATGATGATGATTACGTATTTTTTTAATTAGGAGCGCGAGAAAACGCGGTTGATAGCGGGTGATAGCGTAGTCGTACATTTTACTTGTTCAGCGAATATCGGGAAAAATTTATTGCTACGTTTCTTCGCGCGGCCTCGTAATGTCATAACTTTCATCGTTAATGCAAAATTTACTTGTTATTGCCTGACTCCCACCGCAACGGCAGCAAGATTCAGAGATCCGTTTAAAGGACGCCACCTATTAGCAGCTGATGACGGTTGCAGCCTTTAGATGAAACGCCGTCGAGAAGAAATTTCCTATTTGTTTATTTAAATTACTCAAAATTTAGACACATATTTACATTTTCCGACTGGTCATTTTGAATATGATCCGAACTTGACGATTGGATTCTTAGCCGATTAAAAATCTTTATCGAAAATCACATTATACCGGCTTGCCGTTATCTCATCCTCGAATTTGTTATTCGGTCGCGACAAGGCACGCTATACACCCAAATTGCTCGTAAAGCGGCTTAATTAAAGCATCTAATTTATCTAACATCATCTTCGAATTTCCTTCGGAACGATGCAGAATAGGAAAAAATGACGATAAACTCTCCGTCGGAACTAACGACGACTAAGAGACTAGAGTTCTCGAGCGAACCGGAGACATTTTATGTTTGGTCGTCTTTCGAAAAGTTTCTAGAAATGCGTACGCCTAACGTCGACAAAAATAGACGGTCGTCGTCATCGTCGTCGTCGTCGTCGTAGTAACCGAATCTTATATTTAACGGACCGTGACCGCGAGACGGCAATTCGTAAATTGCGGTTAACGAAATGGCGAGGTCGTTACATTAAACCTGGTACCCGGTCGTAAGATTTTACTGGAATTCGAAGATAGGCAAAATGTTAAAGGATCCTCAATTTTGGTGGTCTGGTTTCTCTAGCTGTTCTGATGCCTTTCTATAAATCTGTTTAATTCCGTCTCGCTCGTACCCGTACAAAGTCGTTCTTTCGTTTATTTCAACTTTTTTACGAAAGACTGCGTTTCGACTTGACTCTTTGTAAAAGATTAAGCGCCTATTGATCATCCTGCGTTAGATCCAAGTCTGTTTTTTGTTAATAGTCTACCGTTTATTAACTAAGTTTCAAATACGAAAAGAATTTAAGGAAATAATTTATATATATATATATATATATATATATATATATATATATATTTATTTATTTATTTACGTACAATAATTGGACCCATTTACTCGCGTGCACTGACGTATATCTCACTTCTTATGCATAAATGAACTTTATAGGTTCGTATATCTGAAATTGAACCAGCAATAATAACAGACGATAAAGACGAACATATTTTATATTATATACATTTATTTATTTGTGTATGTATGCTTATATGCAGTGGCGTACAAACGTGGGAGCTACCGTGGTTAAGCGCCCCAGATTGCTTAGAAAAGTATAAAATACATATCAAGAAGGTGTGTAACCTTGTTAGCTCCAAATAATTTTGCAGCTAAAATGATAGTTGAAATAGAAAAGAATATTTGAAAGGGCTCGTGTTATCACTAATAAAACCTCATCTTGCAAAACAGCCTAGATTGTAAAAAGTACTGTTAGAAAATATTCGTTACATTCTGTTTGCTATGACATAGAAAATCCAGCTGACTATGTACAACACAAAAAAAAAAGTGACCATTGGTCGTTCATCATTCGAATCTGACCCAGGTCGTGACCACTGCGGTTTTTTTTTTTGTTGTTATTACTTGTTTCGTTGTTGCTGATGATCGTTTATAGTTTGTTTTGCCTGTCAAATTTTGTAACACATTCGGCTGTTTATGTTTTATTCATTTTTATAACGAATGTTTTATTTTTTGGGGGGATGTCTGAACCCACCCCAGATACAAATTCTGTGTACGCTACTATATATATATATATATATATATATATATATATATATATATATATATTCGGGAAGAGATAATTTGAAATTCTAAAAAAAATTATCCAGAAGAAGACGTGTGGTTCATAAATAATATGGACGGAGAATTTGCACGATATATATATATGTCAAATACAGGCCGTATGAGAACTCCGGTAACATTACATAAACTTGGTATAAATATCGAGTAATTTATGCGAATGCGGAGAAATTGGTTCGATTGAATATATATTATCTAGCAACGTGAAATATATAATGACCGTAGAAAAGATTTTATAAAAAAATTATTTTTTACGGCCCGGCCAATAACTTTATTACAGATTGTGCACAAACCGAGTGCATTGTTGCCACTTCATTAGTAGGCTACTTTCGCAACGCTATATTCTAATAAGTACATTGTCGACCAGTTACCAACGAGTCGTATACAGGGGAATATGTTCTTTGTTTAGTCCGATTCTTTTAAATTTATATACTTCAGAACTGGGTACATGTGCCTTTGTATTCTAAAACTCTCCTCTATGTTGATGATATTGCTGTATTTGTTTCTAATACAATAATTTCCTGAGGCCGTATGTAACGTAAATATTGATATTGAACTAATTGAACGAGTACTTTTTAAGTTGAGGTTAAGTGTCCAGAAATGTACGGCAGTGGTTTTTACATACAGACGTTACACAGTTAATAACTTCTCTATCGCAACAGAAAATGGTGTTATCCCCTTTTGCCAATCAGTTGGATATTTAGGTATTACTTTGGATACGCGTTTAACATGGCGGTCATATATCGATGATCTAATAACAATTATTAATTCGTTGGGGGGGGTCCTTTCATGTTCTTAACTTTTTATAGATTGTTAATTCGATCTAAAATGGAGTACGAGTGTGTGTTTTAGCATCTGAATCATTATTAAATAAGCTTGATCGGGTGCAAAACGAGTGTGCTACGCTCTGTATTGGTACGATTAGAAGCACTCCGATATCGGCATTCAATGGCAGAGTGTAAGATTCTTCTCTTACAATTTATACGAAGTTATTTAGCACTAAAACTCCACATAGATCGCTTTCAGCTATACAATTGATTCGATCACATTTACTCCAACTGACGATTTAAAATAACAAAATGCCCTTGTCAGCTTCAGTTATACCTAGATTGAAAGAATTTCAGTCATAGGCTATGCGAATTCATATACACATCAAATTTATATTACCGTATTCAAATAATTTTTCCAATAAAAGAATACCTTTGTTTCCTGAGAACTATGTTCTTTACCCTCCGTCACTGATCCCCCGGATACATTCGATAATATTATCGCTGAAAATTTTCGCACGCGCACCCTTATTTATACAGATGGATCGAAGTCGGTTCATGAAACTAGAGCGGCAGTTTACATTCCACCTCTTAATATTAGCAGGGCATACAAATTATCTGATCTTTGTTCCGCATTTACCGCTGTATTTCTTTCCTTATCTTTCTTAATTGATACGAAGCTGGTAATTATCTCATTATCACCGACTCACAAAGTACTTTGAAGGCTATTGAAAACAAAGAGAAGACGTCGGATTAATCGATTTCATTCACCATGTCGAAACTTAATCATCTGGAAAACTTGAGTATATTTGTGTCTTTCTTGTGGGTACCGGGACATTCCGCGACAATGAAATTTCATTAACTAAAGGTGGTTCTTCTAGTAATGTGGTATTCTCTTCAGCTTCGGCACTTGATATCATACATTTTATACAGTCGGAACATAAGAAACTCCGGGAATATGTGGAGTGTATACAGCAGTTGCCTCTTACTAGGTACTATCAATTGCAACCGTCTCTCTCCCTAGATTTCGATGGTTCTACTTTTTTTTAAAGATTAAGAAGAGAGTAATTGTACTTATCGGCAGATAGCGGTTTGGGCATTGCTTGTTGCCGGACCGCCTGTTCCTTCATGCAGCTTAGAGAAACTTCTTACTGCCCTCTACATACTGGGCGTGCAATTTGCAATCCTGATCACGCGTTCTTCGAATGCCCTTCTTTAATAACATTACACTCTGAACTGTACCTTAAATTACTGCGAGCGTCTCGTAATAGTCCTCCTTATAACGTGTTGTCCCTTATTCATATTGAGAGTTTACATCTGTTTTCGGACATAGCGATATTTCTAGAGAAGTTGTCCGAGTTTAATATGAGTTAGTAATTACAGTATATCACGTTGGGTAGACTGTAAGGGCGTGTCAATTAAAGAATAAAATAAACAAAAAAATATAAAGGTACGGCATACGCATACTCACTTACGGGAGAATTTTCCTATTATTATTTTTTAAAATAGCCATTACTAGTAATTTCACCCAAGGTTTCGCGTTGGAGATTAGAGGGATCGATTGGTACATCCTATGACAACCTCAACTGAAAAATAGGTGGTTTTCGTTGGCGATCTGGTCTCTATCGCAAGGATGAGTACAGAATGGCGAAGGGGCTAATTTGTGCGTATGAATGGAACATACGAAATGTTGACGACGTTAAACCTTAGGCGATGTATAATACAAATAAACTAAATCCTATTTTCTACGTTGCCAAGAAGATTTAAGATTCGAGGAATTACTGGAATCGAACAAGGTTGAATATTCCTGAATTATTTGATCGAATTGCAATACCTTCAAGCGCTTCCAAAATTCCCCGTGCGAAAACTTAATCACCGATAAAATATCCCTAACAGATGTATTGAAGTGCCATCCTCGGTGGTGCTTCTAATAAGATTACCTACGGTATTGTTCCAGTGGATACCTGATAAGTGGCTGGTAGTACAGATAAATTTGATAACAACGTGTTTCAGAGACGGATTGTAAATATTTCCGAGAATATCGTAGATTGATGGAAAACAGCGGCTATTAAATGAGGAATATAAAATAGCTTCGAGAGCGCTAAGTGAATCCGTGAAAATTACTACATTCTAAACTGATATTTGCCGAAGCGTAAAAGCGAAGCGCCCTTTTAGAATAACGAGGCACTCGGCTGTAAATATTGAAGAAACTTGGGGTAGTTTAAAGATTTTTGTAACATTAACGGAATGAAGAATAGGTGCGGAGCGAACTCCATCGGGGGATTTAGAGCCATCGGTATAAATGTGTATAGAATCTTGCCGATGGGACTGAAGAAACGTATCAAAATGACTGATTTGTGTGGGGGTCGTTAAACGCATCGAAGTATATATATATATATATATATATATGGGGTAAATAGTTAATTTCGAATGATAACTGAAAATAAATCAACGGAAACTGCGAAATTGTGCTATCTTTATGGTTAAATAAACGTCTGGCACTCGTACATAGGAGAGGGACGTTTTTTGAAAGCAAATCTACATTTCCGCGATAACCGAAAGAAGGCGTTGCATATGTGCGAATCTTAGAAAGTTCTAAATTTAAGCATATAATTATCACCTAAGAATTGTCGTCGAGTGAAAATGAGGAATTTTACACTCAATTTCAAAAGCTGCCACTGAGGTAGATCGCATGCTACTCAAGTTGAGATGAAGATAGGTAAATGTTCAGTTTGTTTAAGGAATTACGACATGCATTACCGTTAACCAAACTGTCGTTATAATGCTACGTGCTAAGGATTTGTATATGCGGTAAGCATTGAAACACCTCCCCAGCTGTTGTCGGACGAAACTTTAAGAATATGCAATATTACTACGGAAATAAAACTAATTAGTTCAGTTTTGCTGAAGCTTAATAATTTGGAACGTGCGGGAGTATCTGTTTCCTTGTTGTAAATGCCAGGTCACAGAGGTATTCCAGACAACGAATTTGTTAACTCATTGGCTAAAGACGCGTCGTCTAGATGTATATAGCTCTCCTTAGTCTCTCACAAAAGTATCATTCGCTTTATTCAGCTAGCGAATATCGATCATTGGGAACTGATGTATACTGAGAGCATTAGCCAATCACCTCTTACTTATTACTATCAACTTGAACCGTCTCACCCCCAATACTTTCGTGGTTCTCTATTTCTTTCATTAATAGCAAGAGAATTGTATTCTTCAGTAGATTACGATTCGGACATCATCTATTACCTGACCCCGTATTTTCCGCATGCAGCTTTAGAGAAAGCCCCTTTAACAGGCAGTCTGCAATCCCTATCAATTTTTTTTTTTTTTTAAATACTCTGCCGTGACATGCGTTCTGAGCTTTACCATATCTTACTAAGTTCTCCATGTATTACATCTCTGTATAGTGTTTCGTTCCTTCTCCATGTGGATAATCTGTTCCCCCATATAGCGACATTTCTAGAAAATTCGGCATCTTTGATTAAAATGTAAATTAAAATGTAAATTAAAATGTAAATTAAAATGTAAATTAAAATGTAAATAGTTCCCACAGTATCACGTTGGGTAGGCCGTAAAAGCATCCCATCTAAAAAAAATATAAAAATAAAATATATGAGAAAAACCCGTTATAGCGAACGTTGTCGCGCTAGTTCATTCTCTAACTAAGTAATAAAAGAAAAAAAAGATCCCTATTAGAAGATTAAAACATATAGTCCCGTGTCAGTGACTTGTGACTGACGTTGTCCATTACCGTCAGCCCGGGTGATTTTTTATATAATAAATGTGATAAGGTGCTAATTTTTAATTTTTACTCCGTATTTATAAATCTCACTAATCACTGTGGTTAACTCAAAATTGTTACATTTTTTTTAGAAACGAAATAAAGCCTAAAAAAAAGAAACAAAAAAAACATCAATTATGACCGACACATTGTCTGTTACCAATAAATGTTTACATTTGAAAGTGTAACGTTTTCATCTGATAACTTTCATATAATACTAGTAAGATTGAGGGCATTTAGTGACAGAAAATCCATCATAGCTGATTCGCAATACGGTTTTAGACCAAAACTAAGTACGACAATCCAGCTGGCCAGTGTTTGTGACAAAGTTACACTGATAACTTTAACCAGAATAAACATTCGGGTGTTGTCTTTATGGACATAAGCGTTTGACACAACATGGCATGATGGAATCATATATAAATTAATTAAATATAATTTCCCCCCATATCTTGTTTTTACTATTAAATCTTATCTGATGAATAGAAAATTCTATGCGAAACTGAAAAACCATAACTCTGACTTAAGGTACGTTAAAGCTGGCTCAAGGCAGTATCTTAGGCCCATTCCTTTTTATTGTATATATTAATGATTTACCGACAATCCCAGGAGTAGATATAAATCTCTATGCTGATGACACCTCTCTAATGGTATCTTCTTATAGAATAGACACTATAAGTAATAGATTAACTAAAGCAATTGATGTCATTTCTAAATTCTACCATAAATGGAAAATAAAAGTTAACGATAAGAAAACAGAGTCGATAATTTTTAGCAGACGTAGGCCTTCGTTAAATCGTTTCGTTAAAATAAAAAACGTCGAACTTGACTGGAAGGAACATGTGAAGCATTTAGGCGTCATCGTGGACAGAAGACTCACACATTTACAAAACATATTAATGATTGTGTAAGTAGAACAATAATACGGAAAATGGGTTGTCTATTTCCTATATTTAATAAAAGATCTGCGCTTTCTTCAACGCAAAACAAATTTTTATTATACAAAAAGGTAATTTTACCAAAGCTACTCTATGCCTGCCAAATATCGTCTTATACCAGCAGTAATAATATAAACCAGAGTGCAAAGAGTGCAAAACCATTGCCTTCGAATAATTTTGAATAAACCTCGATTTACTTCAATAAAATCTCTCCATGATGCGTTAAAATTCCCTTACGTACAGGAAATGATTAAGGATAAAACGAAGAAATTTTTTGCCGATCGTAGATATTCCGACATTCCAATGGTTAATTTTATATTACCAAGCTTTACGATACAGGTATAAAAGATATATAGGCGTATAAAACACATCCTTCTACAGTAATACAAATCCTAGTTCTAGTATTAATAAATAAGCTAAGATATTTTTAAGTATATTGTTGATTAGGAGTGTACGCACTCTGTTATTTTAAATGAGCAGGTTTTTTGTATTAAAATTTTTTCCTGCAATCTTATAATAAGGCGTAATTTAAATAATAATTAAATAATATTTTATAAGATTATGTATTAATTTTTTCTGGAAAGAATCGTTGATATATTCGGTACAGAAAATTCTATTGAATGGTAACTTTACTTTTTTTGTAAACAGAAAATATTTTGCAAATATATTATTGTTGTTCATTGTTATTGATAACTTTCATTATTCAGTACCATTGCATTAACCATTCGATTGCTCGAAATTATTTTAGATTAATTAGAAGCCCAAAAAAAATCTTACGTAAAAGTATCAATCATAACACTCTTTTTTTTACATCACAAATGAAACATCCTTCTTATATTAGTTTCAAAACAAAAACTTAACTTTTAATCGAAATAGTTATAAAGTTAAAAGTGTCAGACAGAAATGACTAACAATCTTTTATCACAAGCATACTCTTCAGTCATAATTGACTGACATGTTTGTTACCTTCATAGTTCAAAATGCGGCTCGGGGCTCAAAGTGTTAAAAAACATATATTGGAAAAAAAATATAACAAAAAAAAAAAGTAAATCTAAAACAAAACGAACGAAATTTAAATGAGTAAAATGCAAAAAAAAAAAAAGGGGAAAAAAAAAAGAAATATTTCACCGTTAGAAACGACGCAACAAATGACGGCATTAAGATAAATAAAGAATAAAAATAAAGAAAAAAAAAAAACTGGGTGAAGAAAGAATCAATGCGAAAATTACCGACGTTGGGTTAAACTTTTTCCTTTAACCAAACAAAACAAGAAATAACGAAATGAAATAAAAAAGCAGACAAAACAAACAAACGAGAGTGAAAAAAAATTATAATAAAATAAAAAAAACTGTAAAAATAACTCTTAAAAAAAAAAATCGGGAAATCCGACGGTAAAAACTCTTCCGATGTAGAAGATCTCTTTTCTGAATGTTCTAAGAGGATAATGACAAAGGGTTCTCTATTAACCTTTTTAAAGGAGAAAACGACGTTAAATTGCAATGTTTCTGAAGTCGACGATATATATATATATATATATATATATATATATATATATATATATATATATACATTGAAAAAAAGTAAAAAAAAAAAACTATGTATTCTTTCAAAAACCAAAAGAGACATTTCAACTGATACCAATAAGGAAACTATGTTTAACAACAAAACAAGAAACATGGTATAAGAAAATTATCGCCCCAGACTTTAGCGTCGAATCTATATATATATATATATATATATATATATATATATATATATATATATATATATATATGTGTGTGTGTCATTTTTTTTGCGTGCGAATGTATGTATATTAATAGTTGATTTTCATTAAACGTGTACCGGGATATTTTCGCCGCGTTAAATTCCTAAACATCTTTCTTTCACCGTCGATAAAATTCCCTTTTAAAAATAAAATTACCTTCTAACAATAATAATAGTAATTATAATAATAAAGTCAAATCGAATCAAAATTTATCAATAAACCAATTACGCAATAAAAATGATAACGAATGAGCGTGTATAAACATTTTAAGTAAGCTTATAAATTACGCGAACGTCTTTTACGAAGTTCGTCGCTGACTAAAAATTTCCAAAAAAAAAAAAAAAATTAAAAAAAAATGAAATCCACCCAAGCGCGTACATCGCGCGAACAGCACCGTGTACAATCGTGCTCCGACGTGCAGTTACAGACATTTTTACAACTAATTCACGCCCAATTCACGCGATGAAACGCACACATATACCGCAGTATACGATCGATTCTGTTACTAATCCTGTTGGCTATTAGCGCCGTCGTGTACGTTTTTTAAATTATTTATAAAAACGTACGAAAACAAACCATTAAGGAGATACCTCGTGTATCCGTTAAATACAACTAAATATTAAACAATAATTTTAGGGAAATCTACCTATACCTAAAACATGTTAATGTTAATAACGTTAATAACAATAATAATAATCAATCAGTCAATCAATCGATAATTTCAGAAAAATAAATGTTAGATATATGGTGGTCTCATCGTGGGCACTAATAGCGAGCTAAATCTGATATAAATTCAAATTAGTCATTAGTCATTAACGCAAGAGTAAACTAATAATAATAATTAAATGTAATTAAATCTGATTAGTTTTTATTTCAATAATAAACACAATGAAACTAGTTAAAAATCACATTAGAATACAAAGGAAATCGGTTATGCGCGTTGGAATTTATTAGTTTTGTGACCCATAATCTCATATATGTACACCGGAAATACGCAAAGGAATAGCCATGGGTAAGCAAGCGTTCACAGATAAACATTCGCTACTAGTGCAACGATCAATGCCGTTACAGTTACGTAAACAGCTTATGAAAACATTCGTTTGGTCAACTGCGCTGTATGGCGCAGAAAGTTGGGTGCTGAAACAAGTAGACTGTGTAAGCGACTTGAAGCATTTGATATGTGGTGCTGGATGAAGTTTCAACGAATATCCTGGACAGAAAAAATTAGTAATCAAACAGTACTTGAACGGGCGAAAGAAAAAATATCATAGACACCGGTTAAGGAAAACTCGACTGGGATGGTTTGGACATGTACTAAAGATCAAATCGAAGCGTATTATTCACAATTATTGAAGGGAAAATTGTTGGAAATCGACCGCGTGGAAGACCCTCAGAATGATGATTATAGACACTGGAACGCAAAATTATGTGGACTTGAAGAGGACGGCGAGTGATCGTGTTGCGTGGGACAGGATCGCGAATCAGCCAGATGGCTGTTACATAATCATCAATCAATCATCGTATATATATATAATATACAGTGTTACCCGATAAAGAGTGAAAAAAAAAACCAGGAAAACCGAAAGTAAAATATAAATCTTCTATATACGAAATATTTACGGATAGAAATATTAAAAAAATAAATAAATAAATGAAACAGAATGTAACAGTATAAAAGTACAAATTTATAAATGAAAATTTAACGGTAAATTAGCAAAAACGGTACAGAGCGATTAAATAAAAAATCGAAATATCAACTTCGGAAAAACGTAATTTAAATAACACGCAGAACGAACGTAAATTATTAATGTTCTATATAAAAAAAAGTTCACGATCAAAATATACACCCTTTCAGTCATACATTATAAACGTTTGATACAAAATTATGCATTTTATACAGGACTCTATTATACGATACTCGCATCTAAGGTGAACTGGAGATAATTTTCAGTACACTTTTAAAAATTGAGACATTTCACGTCAACCGGAAAATAAAAAATTTTGTTCCAATTAAAATTTCATTCACCGTATATAGTGCACATCATGACTGAAATAGTTAAAAAAATTAAATAAATAAGTAAAAAAAATAGAAAAGAAAAAAGAAAAACATTAAACGAAAATACTAAATGAATTATTTAGCGATAACGGCGATTAGAGTTAAATATTTCAACCGTTGCCAAATAATAACGTTCCTCTGGATTCCCGATTACTCAGAGGAATTCCGGGAAATGATCTGGTCGACAGAGCAGCCAAATAATAATCCGTCCTATTCCCGACATTCCAAAACCTGCTACAGATTTCACCTGCTCCTGAAGAAAGCCCTCGCAACTTTGTGACGGTAGATAGCTCAAATAAACTCGGTCGAATTAAATTTAACCTTCGACCTTTGGAATACGTAAAATAATAAAAACATTTATCGAATATAACATACATTTTTTTAAACGAGCAATAATAGCAATTATTGAAATCAATTAGTAACAACAAAATAGAAGACAATGATGTACTACAAAAATTCAGATAGATATAAATTAAATTGCAATCAATATGAAAAAAAATAATACACAGAAAAAACAGATAGACAATTCAACGATAAGATTTTGAAGAACATTTAAATTCATACGCAACCAACGATGAAAAATCGTTATTTTGGAAAACATTATAAACAATTAAAATGCGAAATGAAATAAATATTATTCATCGAATAATTATTGAATTTTACACACTGAAAAACATTTTAAAAAGAGAAGAAAAAATTGGAAATAATAAAAGAAAGAAAGAAAAATTACTTATTGAATTCGATGATAAATTTTAATGAAGAATTAGTTCTAAGAAGGATATTAGAAAAATTTTGTGATTTTTCATAAAGACAAAAATTTAAGTGATTTGAACTCCTTGGTTTTTTTTTTCGTTTACTTTCTAATCACTCATTCCAAGGTAAGTTATAAAAAAAAAATTAAAAGAAGTTATTTAAAAAATTATAAATAATATATATTTTTTTAAAATAATATAATTACAACTGGCCGATAATCCATCTAGCAATTGGTTATTTGCACGCGATGTCGCAGTTCCGCTTTACATCGTCCTCTGTTCTCAACAATCGACTATCTGTCGACCATTTCTATAACGTCTATTTGCTTGATATTACTCTTGGCTCGGTTAACTATCACCGTTGTAATATTCTTATTTTTTCGTTTATTATCAGATCATATTATCTTCTTAGTAAACATGTTATATTTGCGGTACTTGTGGCTATCAGGGTGGTGTATTGTCAGCATGTGGGAGGTTCGATACTTTACATCCACCGATTGAAAAGCCATCGTTCCATAGTTTCTCTCCTAATATTATAATGTAATACTCTTCTCGTAATATACTGTGTATATAAATTAAAAATGAGCGGTGAGAGCGGAAATTCTTGTTCGATACCTCTTTATATATTTTAGTTACCGGAGTAAGTTCCCATTCAGACAGTAGCTGTCTTTTCGTTATATAGCTTTGCGATTAATGAGACTACACGATTTCGCGCTCCCGTTTCCTTCGGAATCAACCATAATTTATTCGATCGGATATAATTGAAAATTTCGTGATGATCCACAAAACACGGAATCACTTCTGCGTTATATTCTTTCACCTTCTCTATCAGTTTGATAATTTGTTGCCTTGTGTTCCTGCACTTCATGAAGCCGGTCTGTTCTTTTAGAATTTGATTTTCCATCAAAACATAGAAGCGGATTATTCTGCGCATTATTTGGCTCGCGCGCGGTTTTAGTTGATATTGTTCGGTTATATTTCACATCCGATAGCTGATCCGTTTTTGTAAATTACGATATAATATATATATTATTATTATTATTATTATTAAAATTAACGCGCCGTGAACAGCAGCTAAAGCTCGGAGCATGTTCAGAAAAGAGAATTCGATTGAGGAATAGTTACCGGACCGGCGGAGGAATGGTAATTCGATTCGGCAATGAAACACGAGTCATCTTTGAAGAGAAAATGAAGTGAAACAGGAAGATTAAAGAGACGCTCTAAGCGATGAGTATGAGGGACAGTCAACTTGAATGTGAAAAATGCAGAGGACAACGTTAGGAACACGGTGAAGTCAAAATTACGCATGAGCGAGATGCGTATGGCCCAAGCGTTATCTGTGGCTTAGAAGTTATTCGAAGATCTATCGAATGTTTAATTTGCCGTAGTTTGCTGTTTTCGAACGTCAGCTGCCACTTCCTCTGCCGCAATGCAAGAAGCTCATTTATGATGCGTTAATGTCAGACATATAGCATATATTTTACGATTAAATATAAATTCTTCACGACGAACACTCTTAATAATGCCCTTATCTCAATCTTACACCAACCGTAAAATATAATTCTTTTTCTCGATTGTTTTATATTCCGCCAGTAAAACCTATAAATCCGGGTCAGTCACGACGAAAAAATTAGAACAAAACGTATAATAAAAATCGCAAGACGTGTCCCAAGCAACCGACCGAAGTTAACCCGTTTATTTAAAATGATGAAACCCTCAATTTGAGAGGTAAACGAATAAACAGAAATTAAACCAAGGCGGAAGGATAAGTTTTTAATACGTCCGACCGGTTTTTCAGTACGGAGAAAATAAAAATGGCACGCCAATTGGCGCCTGTAAATGACAGATCGCAACCTTTTCGCGTCGAAGTTTTCCTATAAACGGAAAAAACAGCCTACGCTTGAAGATGTTGTAGATTATAATAATCGTGGTCGTTTTGTCGCGGACACCCCTTTTAACGTGCCCGGCGGCTACTCTACGGGCGGTAGAGACAGTCAGAAGGAAAAATACTACCAAACGGAAGAGTTGTTTTAAAGTAAAAGTACAGATTTAAACGAAAGGGATTCTCTATATCTATCGAGTTGTAAAATAGGGAGGCACAATTTTGCAGTAACGCTAGAACCGTTATATAGAGTAATAGGAAATAAACAGGTAAATGTGGCCCCGTTGAGAATATCCTACGCTACACACCTAGTACGATTGTTTGGCCCTTAATGTATAAAGAACACATTCTTGTTAAATTTAGAAACGCAATATAAAACACGAACTTACCATTATCAGTAGTAGAGGCCACCAGCGGCTATTAGCCTCCCTAACTATATACGTACAAACACACATGCATAGTTATATATATATATATATTTTTTTAATATAAGAGTGAATTAAAACACATCCTTAATAACGGTCAGTAACCGATTCAAACATGTACATATATTCGTGTGAAAAATTGTGGTTTTTTTGTTTAGATCGATCTGAATACTACTTCATCGCAAAATGAAGAATTTACTATCCGCAATTAAAAACGAAATATATGAAAATATCTCGCAAAAGGTCAATTACGTAGTGAAAATCGATTAAGAAAGTATATAAATAATGTAGCCATACCTAGGATAGCGGAAAGTGGATAATTCCGACTAAGAGATCAGGTTCAGGATAGAAAAAGCGAGTTGCTAAAATTTAGACGTATTTTACGCTGTAATAATATAAACATTATTTTGCTGTTTTTATTTATAATCTGCACATCAATCAATAAATGTGACGAAGGAAACTTAGGGGACATATCTATTGAGAGGAGGAGGATGAAATTTTAAGATTGCCTCTCGGCCAGTTTCTCTTCAACCGACGCGATAAAGTAGCGTATCACGATTTGTCAGTTGTGGAACAGCTGGATTAGCGGCATTTCTTAGTCTGCTGAAAACGAACTTGTATCTTTTTTCCTTTTTTTTGTTGCAACTGCGAAATTTAAACCACGTCTCGTCGGACGTTACGCGTGGCATACAAATTTATATGTAACACAGTCGTGGACACTGGCAGTAATCGCTTTAAAAAAAAAATACGGCTTTTGAAATGCGTACACATTTATTGAAAGCCGGACTGATAAATAAATCATAAAAACAACGAGACTAATTTACTTCCATAAATAAATTTTCACGGTGTTACAACAAAAGTATCGAAATGTTTTTCCTTGTGCTTTTTTTAATGCTTTGCTGTGACACCGTTGCGTTTTTACCTCGTCTTGCTAAGTTCTACAAGTTCTGGTTTTAAGCCCCAAATGCTCGATTTTTTTTCTGAACGTGTGTAGCCCAGGTTAGTCTAGTATCTAAATACGTGTTCAAATATTTTACACTATTGGTATTTGGAATGACAACATTGTTTATTTCGATTTGTGAAAGAAATATGCTCTGACTTACTTTCATTGACCACTATGCGTCATCGTTTTAGTAGTTGATTAAAATATACCCCACAGTATCACGTCGAGTAAACGGTAAAGGCATCTCCATTTTGAAAATCGTTAAGTACTGATGTACTTCAATAAAATTTAATCGCGTAATCGACTTTTAAATTTAATAACTTATAAAAATATTTCGTCGTGATTACGGATGTCGTGTACAATGATGATATAATTACACACTGCCGTCGTACTATAGTAGGTGTTCCTATCATGGGAATTCGTTGCAGTTATGCAGGCTATACTAATTGCATCTTCTAAAACATCAAACAGCTGGAGGAAAATTTCCAATTCACTTATACAATCTACAAGCACATAGAGGATATGGAAGGAATGGAAAAAATCAGATCTAGCTTCGAAAGAGTCTGACTTTATATCCTACTCAAAACCGATCCTGCTGCTTGCTCAACCTGTATTGTTCAAATCACTATAGCTCATATCTTACTCCGTCGTTCTCTATATAACTCTCTTCATTACATTTTCCCGACACACTTAGTGAAATATTTTTACCTAAAAATGAAAACAATCTTATAAAACATTCCTCGGTTCGCACTAAATTATCATCACGTCTATAATAGACCCCATCATGCTTTATATATATATATATATATATATATATATATATATATATATATATATATATATATATATATATATATATATAAACACCGTACCAGCAATAAGTGTCGCAAAAATTGCGGATCCGGATAAATGAATGCCTCAATTGAAGCACAAGATTTTATCGAGTACTGGTAGTTAATAAGAAGACAATCATCTGAGGAAAGAGAAGTAAAACTATAAAACTAGTGTCAGTTAAGTGATCGGAATAGCATAATGGCATCACTTTCTTCTCAGGCGCCTTAGCGGATTGTCTGGAAGACTTGTATGTATCCTACGGATGATGGGATTGTTGCTATCTTCGAACTTGTCAAATAATCTCTTGTATTTCTTGAATGTGTATGTCATATTGAATCATAAGATTATTATGTAGTCAGATTGGAGACGCAGACTGCAGCTGGCGTGATAGCACGAAGTATCTTCAACTGTTGCTGTTGTATTTCTTCGAAAATTTTCCATACAACTCTATTCCATAACGTCAAATGGGGGCGATCATTGAAAGGTAGACGGACTGTTTAAATTTAAAATTGATTGTCGTCCTAACAATGTTTATAGCAATTTATATATATATATATATTTTTAAACCTATATCGGTCCACTGCTGGACGTAGGTCTCCCCAATCAATAAATTGGGGAGAAAATAGTCTAATCTCCCGTGCGGGCCAGGCAATTTATGGTACGGAAGATTAATAATGTATATATATATATATATATATATATATTTTTTTTTTTTTTTTTTTTTTTTTTTGGCCCGGTGTTACCCATTTAGCCAGTTTACTTTGTACTAATTATTTCCATTATTTATTATTTATCGAAGTTGAGTTTTAATTTATAACCTAATATCATTAATTTTTATAAATCGATATAACTCCTCTGCTACTTTTGTAGTTGGTTCGCTAATTATCTGTATAATATGTACAGGCAATGTACTATACCCTCGGACAATTTCTTTTTCAAGGTCTTTTCTTCCTCTATTTCTTATGCTGCAGTTCCAAATTATATGTTCAATGGATCCTTCTGCTTTTGTACATTCACATAAATCTGAATGTATTATATTTAGTTGTTTCAGCTTTTTCGGAGTTAAATTATGTTTCGTCCGTAACCTTGTCATTGTTTTAATATAATCTCTATTCATGTTATTCGTAAACCAGGTATCTTTACGTATTTCCTTTTGGATACTGTAATAATATTTTCCACAATAAGTACTAAGGTTTCTGTATTTATCATTTCAGTTTATTAAGCTATGCGCTTTTAATTTACTTATAAATTCCTTCCAAGGATATTTTATATTAATTTGTCGTTGATTTGCTGGTACATTCCTTGTAAGCTGATCGACAATACAGTTTCCCTGTATTCCTCTATGCCCCGGAATCCACTTAAATACTACTTCATTATTATGTTCTTGAAGTTTACCGCACATCTTAACAATATTCCATAAAATATTATCTTGCTTGTCTGTTCTATTATTAATTTTTTGGATTGCTGACATTGAATCTGTTAATATCAATATATTTGTGTTTCTTGATTTGATCTTATACGATATTGCTTTCTGAATAGCTATCATTTCTGCCGTACAAGAGGTATATACTGGAGGAATTTTAAATTTTCTTTTTTTGTTCAGGGTTTTATTATAGAACGCTGCCGAATAATATTTTTCTTCCGAATTTATCGAAGCATCTGTATATATACATTCGTGTTCCGGGAATTGTCTGTCTATTATTTCTTTCAAAATAGTATTATTTATATTGAGTGTATCAGTTATGCAGAAAACATCTGTAGAAAAATCTATGTTCATCTTATTGATAATGTATTTATATAATGTATTGTAATACGGTATCCTAATATTTTGTACAATATTAAGTTCTTTATAATTTTCATAGCTTATAATTAAAGCAGGGTGTGTCTTATTATGCCAATATCGATTATCTGACACATATGTGTATAATTTTGGAATAAGTTTATTTAAAGGGTGGTTTCGATCAGATTTACATTTTAAATAATATTTATCTGTAATTAGTTGTAAATATAAATATATTGGTAGTTCTGCCGCTTCAACCTGTATTGAATGATTAGGGCTTGATCTTAGTGCTCCTAATGCATTTTTCAGTGCAATATTTTGTAATACTTCTAATATTTTCATTTTTGATTTACTGATTGATGTGATAATTGGTCCTGGATATTCTATTTGTGATCTTATCAGCGCTTTGTAAATTAAAATATTTGTTTTCGGATGACTACCCCAACTGGTTCCGTTTAAAGCTCTAAGAATATTTAGACCACCCTGGCATTTTTTTTTTAATGTAGTTTATTTCATCTTTCCAAGTTAACTTTTGGTCCAATATCACTCCTAAGTATTTTATAGTTTTGCTAAATTGAATCGTTTTACCTTTAATTTTAACATACGGACTTTCAATTATTCTATGTCTTGTAAATATTATGCCTTTAGTTTTCTCGCATTGTACTTCAAGTTGCAACCATTCCGCATAGTTTTCAATTTTTTCAATTGCTTCTGTGATATACTTCACCGCTGTACGCAATGTCGCCGCTGAAGTATATATTACCACGTCATCAGCATATTGAAGAATTCGTATTTTTTTTGAATATATTTTATCAAATTTTCCCGTATATATTGAATATAAGATTGGACTTAGTATTGATCCCTGACATATTCCTTTGCTGCATCGTGCACTACTCCATAATTTTCCCAAATATTTTACAGTTAAGTTCCTGTCTGTAAAGTAATTTGTAATCCAGTCTATAACATTATTTGAAATTTCACGTTCTACTAATATTTTCCTTAGTATTTCTATATTTACCTTATCATATGCATTTTTAAAATCAATGAATATTGCTACTAAATAATGATTTTTTGACATATTAATCTGGATTTCAGCATTCAATATATTTAAGCAATCTTTTGAGCTATAGCCGGTTCTAAAACCAAATTGAGTTTTAGGGAATTTATTTGTATTATGCAGCCACCATTCCAATCTATTTTTCACTATAAGTTCCATAGTTTTACCCAGACACGACAATAGTGTTATTGGTCTGTACGATCTGAAATCCTGCGGATTTTTATTTGGTTTTAATATTGGACATACGAAATGAGTTTTCCAGTCTTGTGGGATATAATTTTGAAAAAGTGAAGAATTAAATAAAATCAATAACATATCTTTACCTTTTATATTTAATCGTCTTAGAGCCTCGTAAGGAATCTCATCCGGCCCCACTGTAGTATTTTTTTTGTGATCTAAGCTTTTTGTTAATTCTTCTTGACTAATTTGTAAGTTAAAAATACTATCGAACTTACTAGACGTTTCTATATAATTATTATTTTGTTTAATATTTATAGTCTGGAATTGTGCAATAAATTGATTTATCCATCTATCACTTACATTTAGGTCATGATTCTGATATAGATTTCCGTTATTTCCTCTAAGTCGAGCGATTTTATCCCATATTGTTCTTATACTCTCCTTCGGGTGTAATGAGTGTACAAATTTATTCCACTCCTCCCTTTTTTTGTTTTTCAAGTATCGCTTGGTAATTGCCTCTTGTTTCTTAAAATTCTCGTAATTCTGGGGTGTTGGGTATTTATTAAATATGCTTAACATCAATCGCCTTCGGGCAACTACTTTGTTACACTCCGAGTCCCACCATGTATTTGTTTGCTTTTGTATATTTTGTTTTCTTTTAACATCTTGAGTATTCCTTGGCGGAGTAGCTTTATATATTGAATTTTTGATTATATTATATATAATTTCATATTGTTCTGCTGCTGTGTTCTCCTTAAAATCGTTTATATTTATTTTATTACATTCTCTGTGTATATATATATATATATATATATATATATATATATATATATATATATATATATATATGCGCTTAAATCTACGATGTTCATACTTCTTACGCTTTGAATTAGCTTATTATCGTTATATTTGAGCTTTCTATAAAATTTCTGAGATATTTCGCTAATATATAGGTAAAATTATGACGAAGTTTTAATTGATGACGTAAGTGCGACATCGTATAGTGTAGCGTTCGACGATATCGATTTCGAATTATCTATAATTTTTTTTTATGCGTACACTGTGTAAAGAAATCTTGCAACGTTTGCAAAAAAGAGCCGAAAGAAATTACTGACGATTATTGGAGAAAATACACCGGGGGGTGGACGTGTTATTATTAGAGGATTAATATGTTTTTATCGAATGTAAGGTAAGGAAAGACACGGTAAGCCGAGGATGGACTGAATAGATAATATAAAATACCGGACGGGAATTGACGAAATAGGAAAATAATTGGAGAACATTTTAACAGTATGGTCGCCCTAACGTCCGCACGGCGCGAGTACGTAATAAAAAGTAACGTTCGTTTAAAATACAAAGTGAATGCCAACGATTAAGGCTCGAACGCAGCTAGATAGTTTGACTATATCATTTGCCGCATTGACGCTACGACGACTAAGCCATATTCTGATGATGAACAATGTATCTTATTTATGAAGAAATTACTCAAGCAAACTCGTTACGTTATCTTGACTTAATTATGGATAAGAGGCTTACATGGAGGCTACACGTGGCACAGACAAAAATAACAATCATTACTCGTGCAAAATTGCTGTATCCATTATTAGGTCGGAAGTCAATTTTAAATTTAACGACTAAACGGATCATCTATCTTTCAGTGATCGCTCCTATTTGGCGTTACGGAATAGAGCTGTATGGAAGTACCTGCAACAGCAATCTTCGAATAATACAACAGCAGCCTTCGAAGATACTTCGTACCATCACGTCCGCTCCTGTCTACGTCTCCAATCGGACCTTACATAACGATCTTAGGATTCCTTATGTCGGTGACATACATGTAGAGCAGTATAAAAAATTATTCGACAAGTTCGAGGTTAGCAGCAATCCAATCATCCGCAGAATGCACACATCGTGTCTTCCAGATAATCCGTCAAGACGTTTGAGAAGAAAGTGGTGTCGCGATGCTAATCACCTAATTGATTTCAGTCTCCCTTCTCCTTCCAGACGATAGCGTATGTCTTTTTCTCCTATTATTGTACCTGTTTATTCCTATTATCATTATTTCGTCCCAATCTCATTCCCATATTGTACATTCCTTCTTCCTCATCGCAGTCTTGTGCCTTAATGGAGGCACTTGATTAAACCCCTCTCTTATCCGTGATCTACGTTGTTAGTAGCACTAAGTGCTGGTACGATGTTAAAAAAAAAATAAAAAAAAATAAAAAAAAGTTGAAAAAACCCTCAAAACATAGTGTTTCTGAAGAGAAAAATCTGTGATTATTTTCTTTTTTTTAAAGTCTCGTGTACCACAACTTAGGTTAGAGACACCGAGGCTAATTGCTCAAATGAGCGGACATTTATCGCTTTCAGAAATTGAACGATATTTTTAAGATCCTGCGGATTATCGGAAATCGTCGTGCGTACCGTGATACACCGGCTGGGACGGAATATTTTTTTTTTTAATCGGTACGCACGATATTAGAATATGTTCGAATGTTAATGGTTCTTGTCCGCGAAGTGATTGATGTTTCTAATAAGCGCTTATGTGTTAGTGCGGTACGAACAATTCTAAGCCGAGTTAACGGAACCTCCTCGTCGTGTTGGTTTGGTTTGTTTTTCTACGGAGCTGTGGTTGACTCCATGTGTCGAAGTATTTCCGGTCCCACGCATCGTGAAAACTGTTCTTAAGATCTCGGATTGTAACTGGAATTTGCGGCACTGGAGATATACATATTTTTGTGTAAAGAATCGAGATTAACGTAATATTAGAAATTTGCAGAATGTTGAATGTAGTAATTTTTATTGAAATAAACAACAACAAAATAAGTTGAAGTCACTAAAAGTTTTTTCTCTATTGAAAAATCACATAAAGCTTTTCGGCTGTTAGGCCATTATCAAGTGAATATTTAAAAATAATAAAAATATTAAGTGAAAAAATACAAAAATTTAAGATTACAATTCACAAAAAATCAGCAAACTGAAGATGAGTATTAATAAAAAAAACAATCTGACAGCGAATACAACGCAATCTATCAATAATATAAATTTTTTCTACACAGCAATAGTCGGAAAAGATGAAACTCTTATTACGTGGCTTAATTACATCAAAAGCGAAAATAGTAAATCATAAAGCAAAATAGCTTCATTGGTTGGCCGGACCATACTCGCAACTAAAAATTGCTAACAAAATATTACTTTATAAAATGATGTTAAAGTCAATATGGATGTACGCAGCTGAACTTTGGGGATGTGCGCGTCCAAAAGTAATGCGAATAAGATTCAGCGCTTCCCGAATAAATTACTTGGCTCGTTGACGGCGGCGCCATGGTACATATCTGACCAGACGCTATATAAGGATCTCGGAATCAAATATGTGACTGAAGAAATACAACAGTCAGTCAGCTTTGGTCTAGTCACCGAGTTAGCAGATGATCACGCTGATGAGCGTGTCCGAAATTTCGTGACAATACATGAGTCAAAAAAATCTAGTCGATATGGCCTCATTTCTAGATGAGAAGAAATTTAAAAAAAAAAAAATAAAAATTATCAGTTACTAAGGCAAAAAATAAAATCCTATACTTCGATTGATATTGTATAATTACTTTTTCGTTAAATAATTCGATAAAAATTAATTAAATTATCGTCGTGGGTAAAAAAGAACTTTTTAAAAATTACAACATCGCGAGTTTCTAAAAACGTGTTGGTTTATTAATTTGTAATATCGTCGTTTTTATTACGTCTTATCGGTTAGTAAAACAAATTTTTGTACAATTAATATAAATGAATAAAAATTTTTCAAAAATTCAACTATCCGTACTAATTTTTTGAGTACGTACGTTTCGTATCGCACACACGTTGGATGAATGAACTAATACATATTAAAAGGAAAATTACCGGAAATATCGAAATTAGCTGTCGTTAGAACAATTTATAAAAACGGCGACAAACATAATATTACAAAAATTACAGACCGATTTGTGTTCTTCCCTATATGATTTCTAAAATATTCGAAAACTATTTTAAAAATATTCTATTAAATCACTTGCACAAATTAAATTATTTCAGTGCGAATCAATACGTGTTTTTACCTAAAAAAAAAGTATATACTGATAATTTCAACATGAAAAATACATAACCGAGAATATTGAAAATGGTCATTCTGCTGTTGTCCTTTTGACAATTTGACAATAGATCATAATATTCTACCGGGAAAAGCTTTACATTGTGGGATAAGAAGAAAAGTATATAATTTATATATATATATATATATATATATATATATATATATATATATATATATATATATATATATATATATATATATATATATATATATATATATATATATATATATATATAGAAAACAAGCTTATGTTACACAGATAAATCATGTACGAAGTGAGTGTGTAAAACTTTTAGTGTCCTGGAATGTATTAGGTGCCTGGTTGTTTTATATATATATACAGATAAATGACGTGTGTAATAATTACGGTTAACGGTAAGATATTTAGCTACGCGCACGATACTACATTAGTGATTACGTCCCGTTACTGGAATATTTTTGAACAGATGGCGCAAGCTGATGTTAACTGCTGGATAGCTGAAACAAAACCGACTAATTGTAAATGAGAATAAAATATCTAATTTAATCAATCCCACCATCCGTGGAATGGCATGAAACTTATGCTAAACGATAAATATGAGACAGAAAGAGCGTACCTAACTAAAAAAAAAAATATGAAAGTTTAATTAGCTTTTCTCGCACTTAAAGCACAATATAATCCCGTCGAGCATCTTAAACGCTTATACCAGCTCTCCGTTTCATTGGGGAGGGTCAGCTAAACGGCGTATTAAGCCGATTGAAACGTTGCAAAATAGATTAGTGAAATTTGTTCTTAACCAAAAAAAAAAAAAAAAGTCCTTATACGATATAACCCTAAATATTCGAGTGATATACCGATTACTAGACTATGTCTTCAAGAATAATCCTTAAAATATGTTGCCCATCACGGAATACTTTAGAAGATCAAATCGAGAGGGTATGGTGCTAGTACCGAAGATCGACAAGTATCACTCCGGAATTCAAACGATCTATATATAAAAGCCTTATAATTTTTATAACACGTTGGTTCGTGTATATAAAAACCGACCTAAAAAATTTTTAAGAAACGTCACAAAGTCTTTAAATAAGCAAAAATGCAAAACCACGGAAATGCTGAGTTCGCTGATATTAGTGTCGTTAAATTGGTAGATAAGCGGTTCAAAATATTTTATGATTTCACAGTATCGGACATCGAAAAATACATCTACATTTATTGTAAAAAAATTGATTGTATGAGATTTCTTTAGTGTAAAGTAGGTCGATTAGAGCACCGTCAACTTAATTGGATGTGCTCTTTTCAGGTCACCACTATTTATAAATTACACGTATCGCAGTTATAAATAAATTTACCCCATCGTATTTTACGAACTGGGGACCAAAAAAAAATATATATATATATATATATCGTGCATATCTATATACGCGTGCATATATATATATATATATATATATATATATATATATATATATATTACATGTGTACGAAATTCCTGATTTTAGTTTTCTTTCAGTCCTACAATAATAGTGATGGTAACGGTGGAAAACATCCGACAAATAATAGGAAAACTTCGAAGCCATTAGCGAACCTAAAAGTAGAGGAATGAGAACAAAAATTGCAAAAAGAAAACGTGAGTTAAAAAGAATTTTCTAATACTAAGACGAACAAACATAAAAGTTACAACGAAAATATATGTATGCGATAAGGACAATAATAATAATAATAATAATAATAGTAATAATATATAATAATAATAATAATATATATAATGCTAACAGTTATATATTGTGTTAGGGAAATATGTCCTTAAATAAGTTATTCCGCAAATACTCAACTTTAAAGGAGGCTTACTTTTTCCTTCGGTCGTTGATTGTCGCGCGTCACATTTTCGTTAAGAGTCCCAATGGTGAAGTTGGTAAGGAAAACGGGAAAAAGTCTTAATAGCTACATACATTGCACCCTAAAAAAACCTTTCGTATATTTGATTACGGAAATTCTATATAGACATTTTATATATATATATATATATAATATGTGTGTGTGTGTACAAAATTAGAGATATCCCTTTCCGTATAACGAGATCCTCGATATTGATGATAATCCATTTTTCTTATATTTTCATACTAAATTCGTTTCTAACAAGACTCTTATAACGCGAAATCGCAGAATGTAGGTAGAGAAAGAGTTTTTCGGCAATAATCATTTATCTTCGGGGGGGGGGATTAAATAAAAAAAAAATAAACGTAAAATAATAAAATAAATAAAACTGGAATGAAACCGACGAAAAACTCTCTACTTACATGAAAATCTATTTGCTCGCATTATACGCTTCCGCAAGAACAAAATAACGACAGAAATAAGTGAAAAGAAGAAATATAAAAAAAATAAAAAAAATAAAATCAGAAATAAAAAACAAAAATATAGATGATACACACTAACCAATCTGAAGGGGAAATTTTTTATATATAATGTGGAATGTAGTGATTTTTTAGAAAAAATCAATTGAAAATTAGTTAAATCACTAATATTTATTTTCTTAAAGAAAACACAAAGCTTTATTTACGCCATTATCAAGTGAAACATCTTTAACAAATCATAATTTTAAAAATATAAATTAAATATAATTACTTAAAAATATTTGATGGTGATTGTGAAAATATACTCCAAAAATTTCGTTCTGCTTCTGTTCTGTCTATTTTTTGAATTGTTGAAATTTAACATCGATATATTTGTTTATTAATTTTGTTTTTTTATATTAATTTTTTCTTCAATATTAGATTATCAGATTTTTTAATATTTATTTTCATTTTAATTGTAAAATTGTGTTTTTTTAAAAAAATTTTGCGTTCGTATATTTTTATACTTTATATTTTACTTTTTGAACATCATACATCGCAACGGTAAATGAAAAATTTAAAATTCCACCAGTATACAACTTTTACCGAATCCGTGAAAATAATATTTAAGAAAAAAATTAATAGAAAAAAACAAAATTAATAAACAAATATATCGATGTTAAATTTCGACAATTCAAAAAATAGACGGAACAGAATTTTTGGAGTATATTTTCACAATCACCATCGCATATTTTTAAGTAATTATATTTAATTTATATTTTTAAAATTATGATTTGTTAAAAATGTATCACTTGATAATGGCGTAAATGCCGAAAAGCTTTGTGTTTTCTTTAAGAAAATAAATATTAGTGATTTAACTAATTTTCAATTGATTTGTTGAAGGGGAAATGGATGAACAATTTTACTTTTCCAACCGATACGTTTGTTTCTTTTATATCATTCTTACTATTATTATTATTTATTTTTACTATTTATTATTATTTATTACTATTTATTATTATTATTTATTACTATTTATTATTATTTTTATTATTATTATTTATTATTATTATTATTTATTATTATTTATTTTTACTATTTATTATTATTTATTACTATTTATTATTATTATAAAGCTCATTTTTTGAGTAGGTCCGAAAAGATATGCAAGTACAGGTTCGCAATATAAAAGATTAGATAAAAATAAATAGTTATATCGCTAAGTTGCATTCACGAATGATATAGACATATGTAAATTTTGCACATTACGAGTAGCCAGTAAGAAATACATGTTTATAGGGAAAGGAATTGATAAGGATTCGATTTTGTTATCATACGTATGATATATTTATATGAAAATAGTGTATACAATGGGTGGGAGAATTGTAGTGTGAAAATTTTAAGGCAGATATAGGCAACTTCTAGAGTCTGAAAATATTACATATTTTTTCATTTTTTTTTTTTTTTTTTTTTTTTTTGATAATTGGTTAGAAAGGATGAAATGGAGAGAATGAAGGATGGCTACAGCCTTTGCAGTAAAGATAGAGGAAATTTGCAAAGAGAGTAAACTTTTTAAACAAAAGCCGCGCGATTGATTTAGAGCCGTCTGTGTAGATAGGTGAGAATGAAAAGAAGTGGTTTTTGAGAGGAGAAATAAAAACGCGTTAGCAATAGATAGAGGAAGAGAAGATTTAAATGTTTTAAAATAATCTAAGTCTATATGTAAGGATACATAAAAGGAAAAAGAAAATAACCGGAGGGAGAGGGGGTGTTACGAGCGGTGAGGAAAAGGATTGAACGGTAGAAGTAAATCTCCATGTTTGGAAAATATTGAGAAAAGAGAGGAACAATGAAGGAGTGCAAGATGGAAAAGAGTTTATCAAAAATTTGGCAGCTAAATATGTCCGATGCATATAGAGCGGAGTAAAACCTTACGAAGCTGATATTGGCGTAGAGACAAATACTGTTAAAGATAGGCATAGATATACGTTTCGAACTTTGTCCAATGCCGAAATGTACGTTACGTTACTGGAGAACTACCAAACAGGAAACCATCGTAATCCATCATATTGCGTATGAAAGGTTTGTACAGAAGCAATAGAACAAATGGGTAACCCCTTAAGTTCATGCGAGGAAGACATTTTAAAATATTAATCCGTTTTAAAACTTTTGTGTAGATAATTGATTCATTAGTTGAACGTGATATTACTATTAATTACTTTATTATCTAGTATTAAATTTTGATCACACCATAAGATAATACCGATATATATATATATATATATATATATATATATATATATATATATATTATATCGCGTGGAAGATAATGACAAACCACCACGCGCAACGCTATAATATGCGCGCTAGTAACAATATGGTATACAAAAAAAAACAGGCGGGGCTGCATTGTGACGTGATAACAAAACGATTACAATCAGTTCTCCCCGATTATTCTACCTATGCTAGTATATGATTGCCTTGTATACTACTTACACTATACAACAAAATATGTAGAGGTAAGTAGTCGCCTACCTCCGATATGGAGACGGAACTTACTGATTATATATATATATATATATATATATACATACATATGAATATATATATGATATAGATACATATTTCATAGGTTGAGTGAGTTATATATGCATAGAGGGGGGGGTATAGATTTTATGTACGTGTTTACATAATTTTAAACAGTTGGTTCAAGTAACTATGTATGTAATCGTAAATGTCTGGAGCATGTTTAATGTATCTAGTACGCTATTTTTTTATTTTTTTTATATATATATATATATATACACCATATAGATGCATAAATATTCCCGTTTATATACACAAACGATGTAAATGGTTTACAGAAAAATATGATTTTAAATAATAAAATAAACAATTCAACTTCCGTATTATAAATCATCTGTTTATCCTATGTTAATTTGCAATCAAACGTGATCTTTAAATATTTAATTTCATACGCTCTCTGTATCGCGTAACCATTACCTAGAGACATATATTTTCATGTTTTCAAATAAGTTAGTTCGTATATTAAATGTTCGGTTTTCCCAGAATTTACATCGATTATTAGTCGACCATTTTGATACTCGATCAACGCTCGCTCGCGTTAAATTTTGTAAAATATCAGGAAAACGGGAATCCCACGACTATCGTTCTGTCATCGGCGTAACTAAAAACCCGAAATATCCAAGTCGCAAAGATCATTAACGTATATAAAAAATAAATATGTTCTTCTAATATACTGCCCTGTGGCACACCTGAATTTGTGACTATCGCTTGACTAAGTACTCCTATTTTAGTCGCATTCTGTCTGTAGATAAGACTGGAGTCAGCGTAGTGTGCGCCTAAATCCAGCGTACAGTTTTTTAAACAAAATACGATGATCTAAAGCATCAAATGCTTTACGCAAAAATAGAAATAACGTCACACGTTAAATGAATTGCAAAAATTGTACATAAATCGCGACCCGATAAAAATTTTCGAAAAATAATTTTAAAATCGAAATCCGCGATAAAATTTATAATAGATTTGTATATTTTAAGAATTCTTACCGATAAAAATTTTCGAAAAATAATTGTAAAATCGAAATCCACGATAAAATTTATAATAGATTTGTATATTTTAAGAATCGTTACGGTTATTAGCACTTAACAGGAGACCAATTTAACATACGTCAGATCAGTCCGGCACGACAAACTAAATAATAATAATAATTAGAAGAAAACTAAGCTTGAGGCGCGTATTACTGACGTATAAAACTGAATTTGGTTACACGACTGGAATTTACGAATACCGTCCGAATTAATTAACTTTTCGCCGTGTTCTTTTTTTAGTTCCCAATTTCTTAATTTGGTAATTGTTGCGCAATTACTGTAATCGACGGCTATCAAAAATTGGTCGCTACGTCTTTACGAATTCGAAAAAAAAAACAATAAAAACAAATGAAACGAGAAATAACTGACCATTAAGATAGCATGCTGATAATAATAATTAACGGTTAGTAATTATAACAATGATGAATTACTCATACCGGCATCGCGGATTAGACTTAAAAATTATATTCGCACGTTAGTACAATTATTAAATACAGTAATGAAAAAGTAACCCCAAATAAAGATAAAATTAAAAAACGAAATAATAGAACAAGTAAAAACATATATACAGATATTTAGGTCAGACCATAACGCATAATATGGACTAAAGATATTAATCATCCTTAGACAATGGGAAAAAAGGATTTTAACGATAAATATACACACTTATAGAAAACAATGTCCGTCAATATACGCAAAAACTTCGTAAAAACTTTCACACGGTCAGTGGCACTATATGGTGCGGAAAACAATGAAACAACGTGACCGAGACAAATTAGAAGCTTTCGAAATGTTGTGTTGGCGGCTCCTACAGAAAATTAGCTGGATAGACAAAGTAAAGAACACAAATAAATTAAAAAAGAAACATATTACACAATATAAGAAAGAGGCGACTTAAGTGTGGCTAGGTCGTGCGTTACGTCAAAATCGAAATATCCTGAAAGAGTATATCGAAGGAAAGATAATGGGGAGGAAAAGGCCACACTGGAAGAACACGAACAACGCTTATCGATACATTTCTAAAGGAAAGTTACCGACTTATCCGGAATCAAAAGAAGAAAAATCGCGACAGGCTAGAATGGAAGCGGTTGATACGAACCAGCCTATGATACACTGATGATGATGATGTTAGTACAATTGCGAATTGGTTTGTCGCGTGGAAATGTTGAAGACGTATACGTACTTATCTGATCATAAATGATAGATTCATCAAATGATGAGTGTTTAGTGGTCGGTGTTTTGTATTTTCCATATCTAAGCCTTACTGACTCGTCATCATAATCGCCTACGTTATTTACGACTTTGTATATATCGGATAATTTACACGTTTCGTAAAATTGTTTAAATCTTCCTAAAGTCTCTTCTTGAATGTAGGGAAGGTTTAAGATATCACGCATTAATGATATTCGAGTATATATCGGTTTATTTGGTACTTAAACAGTGATTTCGGTATTTTTTGTAGTTTCAGTATATTTGTCTTGCTGTCAGAACACCATACAGGAGCAGCATACAACAATCTCCGGTTAGAATAACACATTTATATATAAGAAGTTTGTTTTCAATCGATAAGTATGATTTTCTATTGAAGATTGGAAAAAGTGTTCTCTGTATAGCTTTATTACTTATGAAAAATTGATACGGGTTGAAAAATGTAACTTATTATCTAACATCGTGCCTGAATTATGTTCCTTCCATTCAGTTGCACGATTAGTTATTGTACATTTATTTTTAAGAAGTTTACGCCTAGTTAAAAAAAGAGACGTAGCTAAAAATTACTCGTAATAATTAAAAGAAAACCTCATTTTAAACTTGTTCTTCTTTTCCTAGGTCCATCTCCTATCGGATGTTAGTGACCGACTGACAAAACTTCTATTTATCTCGTGCCCTACGAACCGGTTCATCTTCTCGAACCGGTCATTAAGATTTATATTGCACGGCATTTTATCTCCCTCCACGCAATCTGTCACTCTATGTCCTTGTATAGTATCTTACTGTTTCGAATTATACATTCAAAGTAGGCAGCTTTATATATCTGAATGTTACTTCGCGCGTTCTCTATCAACCCAAGATAGTACTTTCAGCATCCAGCGATAAAATCGCATTTCAAAAGCCTCTATTCTGTTTGTCGACACTGACGCCTTCCAACTTTCTACTCCGTAAAACAATACTGACAGCACAGCTCGCTATTTTGTTTCCGCTGTAATTTCCCTATTTTACGGTAATTTTATAAAAACATCTTTATTTTCACGTTCTATACTCTGCAATTTCCATTAATAAAATATCGCGTTTCACATTGTCGGCTGTACGACGGTTTTTTTGCAGTAATAAAAGTTCGTTTTGCTGTCAGACGGGGATTGTCAAATTTTTGTATAATTTCTAAACGCAAATTTGATTATTCTTTATCGCGAGCGCGACTTGACAAGTGATAGTACACAATGACCGATGCATTGTGTAAGATTGTATTATATTCTCTGTAAGCAATTACTAGAAGTTTCCATTTTAGTAGAAAAAAAAAATTAAACAACATCAATAATAATAATAATAATAATAATAATAATAATTTCAATTTATTTGATTTTTGTTCAGTACATTTGAACATATATATACAAACATAAAATATACTATTAAAGAAACCAGTTCGAAACATAACAGATGACATTCTTCAAAGAAGTAAAACAAAAAATTTAAAAATAAATAAAAATGTGAACTTATATTTAAACGAAGCTCATATTATGTAATAGAGAACTTAATAGATTAGACTATATTTATGTAAACATATAACCCGGTTATGCGCAATTCTGCACGTGTACCAGGTCCACAAAGATATCGTATAATAAGCGACTGTCTACATTAAATAGATTAATAATAAGTTTTATAATTCCACTCGAATTATATACACATTTGCCGATAAACATTCAAACACTCCCATCCATTCTCATTCGGCTTCTTGGGTGTTTAAAAATTATTTACACACATTGAAACTGCAATTAAGTTAAAGGTTAAAACATAAGGTAGTACTGTTCAAAACGAAATTGCTACTTTATTATATAGTACAGTTTTTGTTAAAAAACTAAGTAAAAATATATGAGATATAATAGGTATGCACACGAGCCATATCAGACTGTCGGTATAACAATGATGTGTACGTTAAATTGACAAGTATTTGTATTACAAAACTTACAAATATTACGAATCTAATTAATTTACAATTAACAAATCTTAGCTAGTAAGTATTCAATTAATAATTTTCTACGTTTATAATTAATAAGATCAGTTTTTAATTCTTTAGGTAACCTGTTGAACTTAACGGCACCGACATACACAGCTTGCATACGCATTCTACTTTTGTTGTAACTAGGTACCGCCGCTCTAATCTCACCAGCCAACCGCGTATTGCTTTCATAATTCAACGCATTAAATTTATTTAAATTTTTTAATACAAACAGTAATATGTGCAGATTATATAAAAACTTGTTATCTAGTTTGTCACTATTTTTTGGAAGTATTAGATTTAAAATCGATTTTTGTAGAATTCTTAAGGGTTTGATATAGTAATTTGCCATACCACCCCAATGAAGTATTCCGTAAGTCAAAACAGGTTGGTATAATGTGAAGTATATTCTTCTTAAATGTTTTAGAGAAAAAACTGATTTAAATAATAAATGAGATAATTTAACTTTCTTATCTTCTCTGCTAAATATAAAGATTGATTGGGCCATTAATAGCTTACAATCTAGCTGTATTCCTAAGTATTTAATACTATCAACCCTACCTAACTTTACACCACTGGGAGATACAATTTGAATATTCTTCCAATTACTTTGATTTTGATTTGTATAAACCATGAACTTAGTTTTCTTATCATTAATAACTAACTTATTATTATTCAACCGATGAAAAACTTTTTTTAGTATCATCTTGTATTAGGCCTTGTAATATACCCGGGTATAATTAACAGCAAGTACCGTATCATCAGCAAAGCTGAAAAGTTTCCCATTGACATTTAAACCACACAAACTGTTCACATATATAGAAATAGGTAAGGTCCAATTACACTTCCTCGCGGCACTCCATTATTCATTACTATACTATCACTAAATGTACTATTTAATTTAACAACATATTTTCGGTTAATAAGATAACTATTAAACCCGTTATACATGTTACCTCTAAATCATGCAACTTCTGTAACAAAATTTTATGATCTATTGTGTCAAATGCTTTGCGTATATCAAAGTATACTGAAACGACGGATCTGCCTTTCTCAAGATTTTCAGCGATATACGAAATGTGCTCAAATAACGCGTCATCTGTGCATCTGCCGGGTATAAATCCATCTTGATTAACGCTAAAGAAATTTATTTCGTCTAAATAGTTTAGCATAATTTTCTTTACGCATTTTTCAAAGATTTTTGAGAAAGTTGGAAGTATACATATAGGCCTAAAATTAGATACATCTGTTTCGTCCCCGCTCTTATATACTGGTGTTATAATACCTAATTTTAGTATATCCGGAAACTTACCGCTGTTAAGAGATTCGTTAAAAAGATGCGCCAAAGGCTTTGAAAAAAAGCATATATTTTCTTTGGCAATTGTTATAGGAATCTTATCATGCCCAAAGGAAGGTTTATTAAAGAGCGAAAGTATAGATTTATAAACATCTTCTTCCGAGAAACCCAGAAAAGCAAAAGAATTTACGTAGACTCATTCAGCACGCTACTATTCTGCTTTATAATATTCGCAACACTATCCTAAAAATATTTATTAATGTAATTTGAAATAACTTTTTCATTTCCATTAACAGTCCCTTCTTTATTATTAACCTTCAATTCTTTAATTGAGAATTTTTCCCTCCCGGCAACTTCATTAGCCACGGTCCAATAACTCCTTTGATTATTCGTGCACTTATTCAATAGTGTTGTATAGTAATCATATTTCTCTTTCCTGATGGCTTTTTGCACCTTTCTTACTAATTCTTTGTAATTCGCAGCTTCATATCTAGCGGATTTTTCCTACGTAGTCTGACATTAAATTTTAAATTTTTTTCTCTCGTTAACGCAACCAAATTGTCACTTATCCATCCATTTCGTTTACGATTCACCCCCGTCACAAATAAACTTAATACTATACATTGTACGAACAAGAAGCCGATTTCATTCAAAAACCTTTACAAAAATTTGTTACATAAAAATTACATAGTCAATTTACACTCACACCCACTCCGTTACAATCCATCGAATTATTTACTTCATCCATTCGACTAACCAACTTGGCTGGTGAGTTGTCATCACGCCGTACCAATATCCTACCATCCCGACACCGTACATGCTTGTAACCACGAGTTTTTAACGCTTTCGCAGCAACTAAAAGCCTATTTCTCTCCGGGGTTAGATGTTCATTCAAATAAATTCTACGATTCGACGACTGCGTGGATCCCAGTCGGCCGTGCGTCAGATCGGAGCTAAATTTTTTCTTCAATAATGACGTTTTTTTTTCATCCGACTGCAGAAACGAACAATAATATTCCTGTGCTTCTGTTTTCCAAATTTTCGCAATCGGTGACAAGTGTCTATATCCCGATCTTCGATATGTACTCCAACTATGCTTCCTATACCTTTTTTACAATTTCAACTATGCTTTCATTCGTCTCTTCCGGAACATTACTTATTAATTACGTCTGGAATATTGTTCCAAATCGTCTACCTTTAACTTCAACTCATCATTCTGTTTTCTTAAATTCCTATTTAGGCCTGTAACTTTATTGTAATTTCTTAAAATTTTTTGTCGAAAATGGAATGAAATTCGGAAAAACGGCAATTTAATCTTCTTAACTCCGATTGAATATCCGGTAGGACTGAATCGTGCTCATCGGGCAGATTTATCCGGATTTAATTTCTCTTTTTATCGCCATTTAACTTAATACCTGCACATCCGAAACAGACATTGCTTCCACAGCCTCACAGTTTACAAAATCGTCATTTTTCGCCCCATTGCTATTTATAAATATAATTTTGTATACGAAATTAAAAATTATTACCGAAGCGTCGATATCAGCGTTATACGGTAGTTTGATTGTTCGATAAAAATTATCTCTTTCCTTATCTAACGATCCGCGATCCGTAAACCACGGAGATGATAAAATCCGGCACAATAGAAATTTCCATACAAATAGACTATCTACGCTTTATTATAAATCCAACGAGATTTTAATTTCAAAATGAAACGTTAAATCACATCAAATAAACGACACAAAACACAACCTGCCACGTCAGTCGATAATCAAATAATAATAATAATAATGATAATAAAACAAACGTTCGGTTTTGTTTTATAAAACGTAAAGTTAAGACTAGCGAGGAACTTTTAATAGAGTACGGAACGCAGACGACGTGTAAGAGACGACCATCTTAAAGCGATGAAAGTTTGCAAACTATATATATATATATATATATATATATATAATATATGTATGTTTGTGTGTGTTATACATCGCTACCTGAATTTTCAACAAAGGATGAACATCAAAAGTTGTAAACGAGTAGGAGACCAACCTTTAAATCTAATTCAATTTGTATATATTTGCATCTAAACGTATTAAAGCCCGCCATCGCTCTACCGTCAACAACATCGCCACCGCCACCACTACTAGCACAACAACAACAACAACAACGAAATAAGCGCTTTACACGGTTAAAAGCATTAATGTCTGTCTAACGTTTTCTGTCTATCCCGTTGACTTAATTTCAAAACTTTCCTTCTGTTACATGTTTATGTATATTATATTACATATATATTTTTATATATATCTATATTTATATATATATATATATTTTTATATATATATATATATATATATAAAAATATATATATATATATAAATATATATATATATATATATATATATATATTTATATATATATGTAAGTTTAATTTCAGTGTACGTAATAACCTAGACGATTGCTGTAATAAGGGTATTTATTTTAAGTATAGATTTTGTACACCGGATAAATTGAAATATAAAAAAACCAAAAGAAAAATATATAAACAATTTACCTGTAATAAAGAAATCGAGAAAATAAAAGCTATAACATACACCATCGAAATTAAACTAAATCAACAAGTCTATCTTTGTAACGTGAACCGATGTCTTCTACCACGAAATATACAAAAGCGTGTAGCGAGCGTCTTATCTCCGCTGATAAGACAAAACCCGACTGTCATTTTAAATACGAGCTCGTATTTTACATATATATATATATATATATATAGATACGTACTGTAAAAAAATTGTTTATAACTAGGTTTTATTTAGTTGAAACCACGTTTCAGTTTAACGAGACTTTATTTGTACTTAAAACGAGCTATATTTTGTCACCATTTTTAAAAAACCAGTTAATCGAAAGATTTCAATAGTTCGACTTTAGAATCTTTTTTTTTGATAATGATGGTCTATTTTTTTTTTTTTGGTCTGTTTTTCACCTTTCGGTCGGTTAAATAAAGTTTTAAATATTTAGTCACCTATTACATTAGGGGATTCTTTATAAAATAATACAGGAGATAATGGATTTATGACTAATAACGCTCAAACGTATAGATATATCTTAATGTCGGCGATACTTTTTCCAAAAATAATCTTGCGAAGCTGGAAAATCATCCGAACACCCTTGCATTAGGACTGTTGGATACACTAGGCGATATCAGACGCTTAAGACGTAGAAAACCGCTGAACCTGATCTGAGGTGGTCGTCGCGGCTGCTGGCTGTGTACCGCAGTGGGTACTTATACAACCTTCCTGTTACGCTCTCCTCCCAAATACTGTTAAATGATCTTGTTGGTCGGGTTGCAGTGATAAATAAGAGAAAAAAAAAATTACGTCGAAATAAATGGCTATGAGTTTTCCATTAAAATCGATTTATCCGGTCGGTCCATTTTTTTCGCATTTTATTTATACGATATTCCAAATCTGCCATTTATGCAACTTGCTCTATACGCCGGTGATACTGCATTATTCTACAGCTGATTTAGACCATCCGTTAATAAAAGGGAAATTTGATGAGATCTATAAAGCTTGTCAAAAACGTATAAACGAAAATAGAGGTAGAAAAACATTAGCGATAAAAGAATGGATTACTAAAGATATTAGACAAATAATACGACAACGTAATGTTCTTTATAAAAAAACATGAAAATAATATACAAAATAAATCGATAAGGAAACGATATACTCAGGAACAAAGTAAATAAACAGATATAGAAAAGGATAAATAAGGAGAAATTTAAGCAAACAGCAGGCGATATAAGGAAAATGTGGAATAATATCAAGGAAATAATCGGAAAGGGGAAACCTCTTGGAATTGACGATACAATAGAGAAGTATATGTGCAAAAAAAGTAGTATTAAAAATGTAATCATAAATTTTAGTATTGTACAAAGTGTAATGAAAATTGAGCATGACACAACTACAAACAAACCAAATGTGACGTTAATGTCAACATGTACATATATCCATGGCAAGAAAAGAACAGATTGAAAAAATAATAGAAAATTTGATAGCAGAAAAGGCATGTGGAAGTGACGGTATTAGAATTAAAGATGTTAAAACTATAAATACTAAACTTTCCCGTGCGATAAGCCGAATAATAAATAAAATATTAGCCGAAGGTGAAATACCGGAAGGACTAAAAGTATCTTTAATAAGGCCAGTTTATAAAAAGGGGAAACACGGTGAATACGCAAACTATATAAGCCCATTGCTATTGGAAATACGATAACAAAAATTAAGGAACAGTATGTAGTAAATTATCTAGTTAAATTTTTAGAAGAAAATAGAATAATAGATGAAAATCGATATAGTTTCCAGAAAAATAAATCTACATCAAAGGCGTTGGAAGATTTTTGTGAAGACATAAAATTGAACTTTGAAATGGGAAATAAAGTAATATTTACTTATATTGACCAAAGTTGAAAAATGATTTCAAAATTATCTGAGCGATAAGAAGGGCACAGTAAGTATTTCGGGAAAACAAGGTCCATTTCAAATAAATATAGGTATACCTCGAGGTATCAATATTGCCCCAATTCTATTTATCATATATATAAACGGTTTGGAAAAACTAATGAAATACAGTAAGGTATACGCGTTTGCAGACGATATTGCTGTAATGACGGCAAATATAAATCTATCGAATGCATAAGCAAACATGCAGGAACACTTGATTACAGTTACTAAATGGGCTCACGATAACAATTTGATAATAAATACATAACGAAAACTAAAAGTATGTTCCTGAAGCCCGTGATGGATAAGATATAAAACCATTTTATGGATGCATTCAAACGATTGCGCTCACTATGTGACGGAGGAAAATATATGTGTGAAGAAAGATTGCAATAAAATAGAAATGGTAAGAGAATATAAATATCTAGGTAGACGAAAATTTGAGATGGAACAAACATACAGCCTTTGTAGAAAACAAACTACGTATGACCTTATGCTATACACTCTACGGAATTATGTAAGTAAAGAAACACTTAAGGTAATTTACTATGCATTAGTAGATTCCAGGCTGAGATACGGGAGTGCAAGCATGGGGGTCTAGCAAGTAAATCTTATATAATATGCAGGAAATAGGTAAAAATGACGGTGTAAATGTCTGAAAAATGAGTGAGACGTATAAATGACTTTTAGAATGAGTGGGAATACTGTATTCGGTAAGTGAACTGTTAAAATTACGTATTTAGTCGTACGTGTATATGTATAGACGTATAGGTGTGTGTATATGTGTATGAACATTGGTGTATAAATATTAATTAGTTAGTTTGATACCTGTCGACAAGCGAAAGCTTGACGGAATGAGGTAAAATATTAAACATGTAATTCTTAATCCGAATATATGTAGATGATTTTATAGTGTGTGTGTCAGTTTATATATATGTTGTGTGTGTGTGTGTGTGTGTGGAAACAGTGTCGCATACATTTTATTTATTTGCATGTATGCGTAATGATACGACTGTGTAATTGTAAAAAAAAAAAATTATTCAAATATACGAATTTAAAAAAAATAATAATAATATATATATTTAAATATATTTTATATTCGTATAAATTTTATAATAATTTTTATTATTGATGTTCTCACACTGGATTAATAGACGAAAAGCTAAAACATTTCGGCGATTTTTATTTATTTATTTATTTATTTATTTATTTATTTATTTATTTATTTATTTATTTATTTATTTATTTATTTATTTATTTGTTTTGTTCGTCGTTTACAATAGTAGTAGTCTTATACGTTTAGTAGTCGGCTAACGTATGGTTGTTACCGTACGACGCGACGAATGAGATAGGACGCATAGTGAAATGTCCTCGAACAAATCCGATTTGAAACGACATCTTGTCAAAACGACTCTCGTCTAAACGAACGTTTTACGTTAAGAGATTTTTAAACATTCTCTCTACGCGATAATGGAATATGTCGATATATCCGGTTCGCTGTAAACGAAACGAAATAAGGAATAGCCGGGAAAGAAAACGAACAACTAGGGCGACGTCTATATAGACTTAGTTGACGCGGTTCGCGAGAAAATGCTCGCCCGAATCATCGACATTGTTATATAGAATAGAAAAAATTTCGCGCGAAAATCTGCGGATAGATATATAGTCGTCGAGATCGGTCGGTTGGCCACGACAAACGAGTAAAAACGTAAAGTAAGTTATAACAAGATAAGTTATAAGAATGAAAGAAAATTCAACGAAAGCCGAACTAACCGAAAGCTCAAAAACAAATAAAAAATGAAAGAAAAAACTCTGTTTGATATTTTTAAACGGTAGGGTCTGTCGCGTTTGTAGGAACGAGTTAAGAATCGAAAAGATGAAAAATCGCGCGTACGTACGTTACGAACGAATGTTAAAAAGTAGGGCCGGTCCGATTTTTTTCAAAGTTCAAAGTTGAAAAAGAAAAGTTGCTCCGATTCGGAATAATACGGAGCGGTAGTACGAAATAGAATAGAGACACAAAAAGAAAAACCAACAGAATAATAATGATGATGACTAGGAGAAGGAAAATAAATCGGATTTTTCATCTGTTCCGTCATCGTTCCGTCGTCTGGCGAATTATATCGCGGACGATAAACAGTTGACAAGCTTTTCACGTTGTGAAATAAGCCGGAAATGGAAACTTTATATCATTTTTTCTTTATTTCATAATATTTTCCTTTTGAATTCTTTTTAATTTTTCTTTCTAAGTTAAAAACTGAAAAGCGACTTTGGCGGCGAATGCGACGTTGGTGGTGATGGAGAGGATGGTTTTAAATTCCTTAGTAGATATAGTGGTAATCAACGAATTGAGACTTAGCTGCCATAGAACGATCGAGTTTTTGGAAAAAGGAAGAAATATATAATGAGCGACTATATATATATATATATATATATATATATATATATATATATATATATATATATAATGTATGTTGTATATAATATATTTATATGCGTATATAAAATATGTATATGTGAACAGAGCGAGAGAAAGAGAGAGAACTAAATTTTACGCGTACAGGAAATGGTGAAATAGTTAGTGGTAGTGGTGGTAAATTGGGTGGCAAAAATAATAGCCTAATAATAGGAGACAGATGGAATAAATAAAAAGAAAAATTGATCTCGAAATAAGAAAATTTTCCACAACGATATGAACGTTGAATAATAGTAGTAATAATTATAATAAGAATTGCAATAATAATAATAACAATGAAAATAATATTTCGAATCAAATCAAAATTTATTCGTACAATAAGTATACTTTTATAATATTTTGTTACTAATTTACAAATAATACAAAGCACGGGCAACACTGAGTTTATAACGAAAAAATATATATATATATATATATATGTATATATTTATTACATTTTTACAATTAGCCAAGCTACGCAAGCTATCCAACAGGTGATATTAAATATGTGACGTGCGAATGGAAAGAGAACTCAGTAGTTCCCCTCTTAATCCCCCGCTCCTGCTAAACAGTTAAAAGATCAGATTTGCTTTAACACAATCTAATCTTCGCAATTCTGTCGATTTACCGAGAGCAAGTTTACGGCTAAAGGATTTTGTCGCATTTCCCGATCTTACTGAAAATAGCGTCGAGCACGTTTCTCGACCTGCTTTATAACACTACTGTACTTACATATAGGTCACGGTGTATCGAAATATTTAAGACATACCAGGATGTTATTTGTCTTACCCAGCCGGTAATGAATAATACCCTTATACATTAAATAAACATATATACGTGTATTTACACTTTCAATGACGTACATGCTAACGTATAGATATATATATACGGAAAAAACCTACGCATCTGAATTGGATACCGTCGCATTAACGAATTTCCACGCCGGTACAACATGGCAATTATTACTATGTTGCCTATCTATATACGCGTATCATTTATTTATTTACTTATTAATTAATTAATTAATTAATGTATTTATTTATTTATTTAATTACTTATTTATTTATTTATTTATTTACTAATTAATTTATTTATTTATTTACGAAACATTACGTCGTACGCAAAGGCAAAAATTAGCTTATAGAAGAGTTGTAAAATAAAATTATGAACAAAAGGAGATTAGGGCCACACTCACGCAATATGCTAATTAACGTAAATCATATTTTTTTTTTAAAAAGGGGGGGGAACAAAATATTTTTCTTTTTAAATTTATTATTTCGCGCTGACCATCATAGTTATTAAGCAATTTTATCTTTGACAATGTAATCAAATATGAAGAGGACGCACCGAAAATCACACTCTCGATAACCTATGCAAGGTCTAGTGATTTCCGACGCTCCAATCTCTGTAATCCATCGCAAGTGTTCAAGAGATCTCTAGCGAGTACGTTTGGATGTCAAGCCTCGCTATACGTGTTCTAGCAAATTTTCGAATTACATCACCTACATACTCCGTCTGGAAATCTTTATCTAACACGTTTTGATTTGTTACATACCAAGGCGCCTTGGTCATCATACTGAATATTTTGTTCTGCGATGTCTGTATCATTTTTAGGTTTGACGGCTTCGCACCTCGCCAAAGCTGCACTCGATGTTCCTAACGAAATACCCAAGGTACCTCTATTATATGGGAAATTGCAAAACGCAGCAGAAAACATAAATATCGATCGTACACCCATTATTCCCGTGTGAACACAAGCTTTCCCTCGAGACAACACAAATTCGTGTAACCCTGGGACTGAATACTAATCATACGCCGCGCGTATTTCCATGCAAAGAAGATGCTAATCGAGTCACGTATAATGACACTGTACGAATTCGCATATCCACCCCACCACCTCTGAACGTATCGATTAAGTTATTTTCTTTGAACTGAGTAACGTAATTTCAGTTTAACGTTAGACCAGAATAGACTCAAACGTTGTTAACATCTACTTAATTAAATAATATTATTAACGTTAACAACACTAACACTATTATTATTATTATTATTATTATTATTATTATTATTATGCTTATGTTAATTTTTATATTTTAATTGATTTATTTCAAATTTCTAATGCATCTCCCCTGTACTCCAAACATTTAAAAATATGTGTATACATGTATAGTAGTGGTAAGTTTATTTTTTAATTAAAAACAGAAACGATAAAGTGAAAATCACTAACGTTAATATGAAATGAAAATGAAAAAATCTTTATTATATTTTTTTGAACATAAACCGAAAACAATTTTTTTTCATAATTTAAAGCTAAGTACCTATACATAAACCTTAGCAATTCTAAATATATATAATTACAAAACTTATACTACACTTTGAAATTACTTTAGAAATAGTGCAGGAAAAAATGAAAAAAACCTACAAAAAAGACACACCCTGAAGGTAACAAAAATTTTAAAAAAAGTCAATAAATCAACAAAACTAAAAGCAGTGTTTTTAGACATAATTTAGCTTAAAATATCTGTACTTAACAATAGGTTAATAATTACAAAAATCTATGTTTTAATCTACGATGCTTATACTTAGTATAACGTATGCGTAGATGTTCCATATTGTAATTTCCTATTACACGTATTAGTTTATTTTGATGAGTTTTACAGTTTTCGTAAAATTTTTTCGAGATTTTACTAATAAACGAATGTATGTAAGGGATATTTAAATGATCGTGTAGATTAGAAATTTTAGTAAATCGCGTTGCATTCAACGAAATTCTGCAGCAATGATTTTGAACTACTTGTAGTTTCCTGTATGTACTATCAGACACTGATGACCATACAGGGCAAGCATAGGTTAATCTAGGGCGTATAACAGCCATATAGATTAATTTTTTGTTTACGTAACTAAGACCCGATTTTCTGTTAAATAATGGAAAAAGTGTATGCATAGATTTATGCGCTTTATCTATAGCAAAAGTAATATGGTTATTGAAAGTTAATCTGCTATCCAAGATAACTCCTAGATACCGAACCTGTTTGACCCAAGGAATTCTTTTAGAATTTATTGTAATTTCAGTTAGCGGTAGTGGTCGTCTCCGAGTAAATAGAATTGCTTCTGATTTTTCTTCATTTAATTTTAGGTTCCATCTGTTGTAATATTTAAATATTTTAATTGCAGCCTTTTGCAATCGGTTATATATTGTATCTGTCCTATAAGAGGATGTATATAAAGCAAGATCATCAGCATACAACGCGGCACTAACGAAAGGCAGTTCTGGAAGATCATTCATTAACATTAGGAATAAGTAAGGCCCGAGTATACTTCCCTGAGGAACCCCGGCATTTAGTGTTTTAATTGGCGATTTTTCGAAATAATTCGTAACGTAATATGTTCTCTGACTTAAGTATGATTTAATCAATTTAATAAGTAATATTGGAAATTTAAATTTAATCATTTTATATAATATTCCGTCGTGCCAAGCTGTGTCAAAAGCTTTTTCAACATCGATTAACAACATTCCCGTGTGTTTCTTGAGATTAAAGTTATCAGTAATAGTGTCACGCTATTCGAGCTAGCTGGTGAACCGTAGAATGCTTAGGTTTAAAACCAAACTGCTCATCTCTTAGAATATTATTTGAATTAGAATAAACTCGTAGCCTGCGCAAAATCACTTTTTCCGCTATTTTGCTTAAGTTTGTTAACAAACTAATTGACCGTACGTTATTGATATTACTGTTATCTTTACCTGGTTTTGGCAACACTATAATTTTAGTAATTTTCCATGATAACCTGAACATACTATTAATAATATTAGTAAAATAAATAATGGCTTTGTTCGGTAGATTTTTAATCATTGCCACAGAAATTCCGTCGTCACCGCATGATTCCTTATTTTTTAACTGTTTAATGTAATTTTGAATCTCAACAGGCGTAGTGAAGGTGTTTGCATGTAGATGTACATTTGCTGAATTTATTATCGTATTTTTAACTGTTTTGGTCACATTATAATAGTGCGTTCGTGGGACTTTAGTTCCGCAACTATCCGAAATATTATAAATGTGCGAAGCAAGTAGCTCCAATTTTTCTTCAGTTTTGTATACGGATATTTGCCTGATCATATAGTGGTGGTAGTGATAATACCTGTCGATTTAGGTGCTTAGTTATTTTCCAAAGGTTGTTAGTACCAGGTGGAATGGCCGCAAGTAGATTGTTCCAGTTTTTGTTCTTCCAGTTGTCTAACAAAAATTTTGTAAGTCTGACAAGCATGACATATATAGTTCTTAATATTTTGTATGAGGCCGTAAATTTGCTTTTATTTGAGTGACGCCTATAATAATTTTTTAGAGAGATCATTTTATTAATATAATTAGGCACGTTAATCTTTTTATTACAAAAAATATGTGATGCTCTCTTAGGAATACTTATGTCAGCAGCTGCCAAGATTGCGTTAGTAAATTTAGTGATTCCTTCATCTAATACGGTATCATTCTCGAAAGTATCGCGGAGATTTAATTCCTGCTCAATATTTCCTCTGTATTCAGACCAGTTTGCATGTTTATATAAAAATATTTTTCTTATGGGTTGCTGTAATATGGCTGCGTTTGCAACAGGCATTATGTAAGAAAGAATCGGGTTATGATTTGACGATAAACACGACAATGAAACAGGAATAGTAATTTTATTAAAACGTCTTGTTAATATTAAGTCTATTACACTAGGTTTACCATTTTGCCAGTCTGGGAAAAAAGTGGGTTCTTCGGGGGATAAAATATTAAAATTAAGTTTTAATGAGGCATTCACTAATAATTTTCCCGCGAAATTATTGTTATGATTATTAAGCACACTATGTTTCGCGTTTAGGTCTCCTATAATTATTACATTATTGAATTTATTAAATAGATAATTTAAGTCATGTATAAAATATCTTATGTTTTTCGGCGATCTGTAAACGCTTAGCAAAGTAACTGAACCATACTCTGTTTCTAATTCAATACCTACAACCTGTAACGTTCTTAAAGAAATTCTAGGTACAGCGTTATGACGAATGGTATCCCTCAATAGTATTGCAACACCTTAATAACAAAGCTTTTCGACAGTTAGGCCATTTTCGAATTAAAATTTAAAATAAAAATAAATAAGCGTATAATAACAAATTAGAAAAAAGTAATATATTGAAAAATATATAAACATTTCAATTCGTATATATACCATAAATCATTATAAACATGATAAATAATTTAAACACGAAATTGGTTAAATTAACCGGCACTACCATACGTTAAAAAAAAAAAAAAAATTATAAGAAAATTTATAAATAATAAAATTACGAAATAAAACTACATTTATTAAACGTATTAATAACGACCGATATTGGATTACTTTTAAAGACGATATTACATATATATATATATATATATATATATATATATATATATATATATATATATATATAAAATCATCATCATCATTTATCCACTCGTGTCCGAGTATGGAGTACCATCCGTTATTGATGTGTCCTGAGGTGACTAAGTAGCCAGATTCTCGCAGCACAACCCTTGCTGCATACGCTACATTTGAATGTGCCAGTGTTACTGAATATTGTTCCTGCCCTGAGCAGGCGATTACGTTTTTTCTTATCTGCCACGGTTTGAACTTTTTTATCCGTACATTGTAGGCCATTTGTAGCTGCACATTTCCATCCTTATCTACTGCTACATTCTCTCATTTCTTGGGATCTATATCGCAATCTTTAAATATTTTTCGCAACAAGTCTTTGTACCGTCATCGCGGACGTCCAATACGACGCTTTCCATCCAACAGTCGACCATAGAAAACCTTTTTGGGAATCCTGTTTGCACCCATTCTTATAACGTGTCCGGACCATCGTAGACAATTCTTGTAAAGCACCAGTTGAATAGGTTGGCAATTTAGATATAGATATAGCTGGGTGACATTTATCGACGAGCTTTCAAAACGTGTTCGACTTTTTTTTTTTTAAGTTAAGAATATATTTTTCATATAAACTACCTTTCCGATCGTTACTAAATATTTATTTATTATATAATTTATTTTTATTTCTCAACTTGAAAATGGCCTAATTAGCGGAAAGCTTCGTTATTAATTATTCGTATTAAAAATTATTTCAACAATAACGATACGATAATAATATTTATAAAAGTAACGATAACAATGATAAATGAAAAAGAAATGACGCCGAGTATATTACTCGGTTTACTACTACTAACAACGGCAAGAAGTGATAACGATTAAAAAAATGACGATAATAATAAAATTAATAATGGAGAGAAGTTTTTTTTTTTTCGTCATTTTTCAAAACTATCCTTACCAACAGATTCTTTCTCATTCGCTCCGTCGCTATTTTTAAAAGTTTATATTTTCTTCCTCATTAATATTATACGACGTTAATCCGCTACTACTTTACACTTTTCATCTGAATAGCGCGCTGCCAAGAGGAAAAATTTATCATAGGCAACGGTAAAAGATATATGTATCATCCGCTCACACGAATGTCGTAAAGGTAAGATCAATTGTTGGAATATACTCGTTGTAGGAAAAAATTACAACATTTCGAAACCGCAAATAAGACGACATTCCGTATAGGTTCTATTTACACACACACACACACACATTAGCCTATTCGTAATTCTGTACTTTCAGCTGCAGTTATTACAGAATGTATCGAAATTCCTGTCACCTATTGTAAACCAAAGAATCCCTCTCCTAAGTAGTCTTAGATGTCTGCTCAGCTCGCAGAATAATAGCGTATACACGCTTATATTTGATTACATTTATTATCCTGTAATATAAATATTTAGTAAGACACGTCGTCCGTTCGTTACAGCCCTGGGTGGAATCACAAAAGCCCATCTAAAGAAAGAAAGAAAAATGTAGAATAATAATTATTATCATCATTGTAATAATCATAATAATAATAAAATCGAAATGAAGTCGAATTTATATTTATGATAATTAAAACGAATTTATATATATATATATATATATATATATATATATATATATATATAAATAATAATAATAAAGCAGTACTACATTATGTTTCTTCGCATGAAACGAAAATTGCCCGGAATCGTAATTATCGATCGAGGAGACGAGCACGTTCTTTCGGTAAAGCAAAAATGTCAGCAGTCGATAATTTTAGAGTAAAGTCTCCGATGTTAATGAAATTATCGAGCAGAATTTAATCGCGTCTACTCACTCAATTCAGATCTTAGCTAAGAACTTTGAAAATTTCGCACGGATGTGGAAAACGTCGGAAATAGATTTCGAGAAGCCGTTGCAATAATTGGTTAGATCCAGAATTAAAAAAAAAAAAAAATTGAAAATTGTGCGTCTTTAATTTCTGCGCGAGAAAGGCTGAGCGTAACAACTTTGAAATTTTTAACTACTGATCCGAGTCTGAGTTATGTATATGTTCTCAAATTTTCAAAAAGGAGTACGATAATTATTCTCGAAGTTTACGAAGAGCTAATTGAAACTCTTGAAGAAGAAATAAAGGCACAGTGACAATTTGCCTGGTTCGGGTGCCGCCAACAATTCTCCGATTTCACCCGTCAATTTCAATGCATAAATAATCGGACTCGAAGAAAAAATAAAATAACCGATGAAACATTCGTCGACACCGTCAGTTTAATCCCCCGGCCAGCCTGAACGGAAGCAATCAATCACGAACAAACACAAATAGAAATATCATTTATTTAAATTAAATTGTAAACAACAGTACATTGTGTACACTAAGTACACCGAATTACCACCCTTAGTAGCTAGTACAATAATAATAACAATAACGAGGTATAAAAGCAACGATGATAATATACAGGGGGAAAAACCTGCTACAAAAAAGATAAATACAAATAGCGTAAATTAAATTTAAAAAAAAAAATTGATATCCTTCATCGGATCGCGCTCGTTCGTGTTCGTTAGGTTGTTTCATGCTCGATACGTTGTCCAAACCGGAAGAATTCTCGTTCGTCACTACGTTCGATGCTCGTCAAGTCTGGATCTAGCTTCGCGAGAAACCAGAAAATTACGAAACGAAAATAATCGTCTAATCTCTATCCCTCCGTCTCTTCTTTATACGAAATAAATAAATAAAGCCTATATTTCGCCAAGGCCTTCAATAATTATAACACATAAATATAAATAATAATAGTTAGACAACGTTATGAGACACCGGTATAATTGGCACGTTTTTTTTACCATTTCGTTCTATCCTAGCTTAATCGCAACCAAGTAGAACCCATTTGCTGCTGCATCTGCTATCTGAAGCCCATCTTAACGACTATCTACCTACACTTTTTTTTTTTATTTTAGTAATCTAAAATACACTTGGTTATGCGACCAAACCATCCCGACGAATCGTATGAACAGCCCAGTTCGAGGCTGATTGCCATCTTTACAATGCCCTTCATTTTGGTTTTACGTTTAACGAATTCGGTCAATTCTTCTCATTCCAACTACAGAACTCTCCCCATTTACGCGACTAATTTTGCAAATACGTGCAGCTTTCGTACAACACGTTTAACGGCAAAACTGGTACGACGCGTCTTTCCGGAATTATCGCTTTTAGGTTAATTTTTCAGCTTCTATTTTTTAGAGGATTCCTTTTAAACTCCGAAATTTCTTACACGCTGCGATGATATTTTTTCGTCCATCTAATCGTCAAATGATAACCCTCGACCCGAATAAATTGCTTCCTCCTGCGCACGAATTCATCTACGTTAAGGCTGTATTAAGCAGCTTCGTTTCGGACGAGTTTATACCTAAATCTACATTTCCACAATTACGATGTAATTCTTCTAACATTATTGAAAGTTCGTTCGCAGATGCGACAGATAGAATTATCATCGTTAGTAATTCCTCGTAACGTTAGATCGAATGTTATTTTTTAGATAAATTACTGTCTCCTCTGCGATCGACGTATGTCCCCCATTTTTTTCTCACGTTTACCTACCCTTTTTCGTTCGACGACTTTCTAATATGCAGCTGAACGTTTTCACGCGTCATTTATTAAAAACTTCTCCAGGTTTTAAACGAGAAGGTTTAAACGGCGGTTCTGGAAGACTAGTCGCGATATCCGTTATTCGGGAAACGCGTAAAATGCTGCCGGAAAAATGACGAAGACTCGAAACGACAAATAACGACGATAATAATAATAAGAATAAACAGAACAAAAACGGGAGCGAGTGAAAAAGTGAAAGTTTGACGGTGAAAACGGAGTTAGCAGCCGTTAACGAGTTACGAGAAAAAGATGGCCGGCGAAATCTTATAGGCGTGTCGCGTAAGAAGAAAATTTAAATTTCAAGCGTCGATATGGCACTTTCAGTCGTACACCAGATTCGTTATTCTCATCATGAATGATTGATATCCGATTGAAGATGACGCGCGTCGCTTAAATCCGAACAAGAGTTTAAATGTAATTGCGAACGTGTAGTCAGTGTGGTAATAGTCTACACGGTGTAATAGTAGTAGCGGCAGTCTGCAGTTGCAGAAGTAACGTTGTTTGTAGTAGTAATAGTGTGGTAGTAGCAATTTAGTAGAAATAAATTTTTACCTAGTTAGTAGTGGTACTATTTCGGATTATATATTTATTTATTACAATGAAGCCACACAACAGCTTGAATAAAATAATACGATTAATAATTTTTTCTGAATTATAAAATTTAAAGTAAAAAAAATGAAATAAAAAAAAAAAAAATACATCGAACACATTCACCAGCCTCACACCTATTAAACACGCCAGAAAAAACTACACGCATTCACAATTATGAACATAGTAAATTCGAACAGTTGTTTTCCACTAGCGACCGCATGTTTTTCCGCGTCCGTTTTCTCGTCAACGGTTCTGGTTCTTTTTTTCGAAAAAGTAAACAAAGATAGACTTATTTCTCACTCAAACAAACGCTTCCAATTTAAAAAGGTCAAATAGGCCAAATTCCTCACATTTGCTATTTTTCCAGATTTTATTATCTTCAATAATTGTTCACGTCGATCCAATGGGGTAAGCTTTCTACTAATTCCGTCTCTCGCAATCCGGTCGTTAGTACCAGACATTTAACGCCAGATCATCTATCCTCTGTTCTGCTTGCTATACGTCTCGCCCAGTTCCGCTTCACTAACACCGCACTGTAACATCGATTACATCCATTAGTTCGAGATTGAACATTGTGTCACGATAAGTTTTCCGAGTCCTGGTGAGGATCCACGTTTCCGCATCAAGCGTACCGGCAGGATTTAACGTCGTTTATACTGGCTCAGCGCATTTTACTTCTCCACCTTTCACTAGTAGCGTACACTCTGTAATCCGTTATTATTATCATTTACTATTATATGTGGTTTTACACGTCGAAAGAGAATATTCCTACTATGCAGTATTTCTATGCGCACGTGCTAGTCTCGACATTTAGAGGGTGCAATTCTCGGTAAAAATATTAAAATTGAACGGATACAATCTAAAAATAAAATAACCGTCTTCCGTAAAAATTTCCATACTTATTCTATCGTGATGTTTTTTTTTTCACCAGTCGGGGGTGGTGGTGGTACGTCAGGATGATTATTTGGACGCGAATATGCCGGGTTACGAAGTCGAGTATTATTGTCACCGGGATGTTTAACGTTTTATCTTAGAAAAATTACCAAGCAGACGAAGTCAGAATGAATACGAAATTAAGATTTATCTCACGTCCGCATTTAAAAGGCAAATTTCGACTAAATCGTCTTCACATCTGTTGCTATTATATTCGTAAACTTCGAACCCGGTAATTTCACGATAGGCTACCGTTATTATTACCATAATCATCATTGTCATTATTATTATTATTATTTTCGTTATTATTATTAACAAATAAATTGAATACATCGAATTGAAACGAATTGAATCCAATCCATTCGAATTGAATTAATGACGATCATTCTTATTATTCGAATAATAATATTACGAGCTGGCGTGGAATTTGTTTAAAAACGTAAAAATTGATAATGTGTGAACTGAAATTATTTGAAATGTTACGTACCGATAAACATTACAAGAAAACGAACCTACAAGTAAAAATATAAATAATAAAAGAAAGAGATGAAAATAGTTTATTAATTTTGACGACAAATTTTTTATGAAGAATTAATAATTTTAATATTATACATTTCATCGTATATATATATTAATACACATTGTAGATTCTTCACATTCGGTTCTATTTTATGTATAGATTTATAACAGGCTGATTGGTTGAATGTGTTGTTCTTTAGCACATTCACCATCAGGTAAATTTATTGACATAGTTCACATTCTTTATTCGACAAGAGCTGATGGTGTAATATTGTGTTTCCGTAGATTTATTTTCTTCTACTTTATTTTTGTTTTATTTCAGTTTGTTTTTTTCTACTTTTTAATTTGAATTTTTGTCCTCTTGACGATGATGTTGATCCATTTAACTGCTACGAGGCCAGAGGCACGGATACGGAAGCTATAGTCGTTGAAATATGCCGGTTTCACGTATGAACGCTACTGTTGAATTTGGCTGCAAAAATCGTTGCAATGCTGATGGAAGACTATATCGAATACGTTCAGTCTTGTACTTTCGGCAGTGCAGCAGAAGGTGTTCTATTGTTAACATTGCTGCAGGAACAAATCGGTGGCGATTCTCTTCTGACCAAGTGACTATGAGAGTCGTATATGTCTTAGCAATATACGACAAATCACTATTTCTTCATGTCGTGTCAACGAAAGAGGAGATCGCCATAAATTAATATCAAGTTTGAATGAACGTAATAATTTGTTTTTAGTTGGTGTTGATAACCACAATTTGTCCTCTTGAAAATGGCTTAATAGTCGAAAAGTTATATGATCTATTAACATAATTTATCTAATTTTTTTTTTCCATTTATATCGAATATCATTATTACTACGATCATTTTAGTATTATTACTATAATTAGTATAGTTACTATTATTACGGTTCGTATGTTTACATGATGCGCAATGTTTATAATTTCGAATATTTTATTTCGCGTTAACCTTTCTAGTTTTTTTTTTTTTTTTTTTTTATTAATGCTTTATTATTAAAATTAATGTTTTACAGTTACATTTACAGAGGTGCAATACACTGCACCGTCAGTTCAGGCTTAATCAGTGCACTACTCCTCCTTAAAAATCCCCTACTATCTCAGAAATATTCATTAAAACATTTAGAAACAAATATTTCATTTACACCGGTGCTGATTATATGATTTTAATTAGTTGTAATTTCGTATCAAAATTATCTTTTCCGCTATTTTGTTTTATAAGCAACCGGTAATTTTTTTTTTTGTTGATTTTTACATCTGTTTACGAATTCTGATACTCGAATTCGGTTTCCCTAATAGCGTTTTGTGCTTTTTTTTTCCTGATTAATCACGCCAATTTTGATCCATTCAGTTTCCGATGAGATTTTTTTCACTATTTTCACGGACTTAGATTTATTTACTAGCTCAGTTTTATACGTGAAACGAACCACTCAAACTTTTCATCTAGAATTGCAAAACTCCAGTACATATAATTTCGATTAAACTCACCTAACTTATTAAAAAAAAATAAGAAAAAAAAGTGTTCTATTGAAAAAATTTTTAAGATGATGGAATTTCTATTTAACATTTGATAAAAACACAAGCACTCCGTCCTCCATGCTTTTTTAAACCAACTCTAAAAGTATCGTAACTGATATTTAAATTGATCTAAGTGTTTTCTTGACCCCTACAGATAAATTCGTACGTGACAAGATAAGAGTCGTATTTTCAATTCGTATCGTAATCGTAATACAATAAAACTCCGAATTTAATTATTCGTTCTGTGTACGTTCTCGAGCGTGTATATTATTATTATTATTATTCCGTAATTATTATCCTCGTATATAAATAATCGAACGACCGACAGACCACTGATTATCACAAGATGGATTTATCAACACCTCGATTACCACATCCGTCTAAAACAACCGCAACTACTTAAATACGATATACAACTAAACAGCCATCGTCAAATCGATTATCAGCTGCGATAACAACACCGTTAACACAAACAACAGGTAAATAAAAATAACGACGATCCGATGGTAAGTAAAACAGACACGATGCTAATGTTCTATTACATAGCAACAACCAACACTAACACACATCCAAACACAAACACTATAAACGAGAATAACAAAGCGGCTATAAAGAGTCCCCGATATATTTTAAACAAAAATTCCCCAATCGTATTCAACACACCATAGAGGGGCGTAAAGCAGTTAACGTATTTCGAAAAAATTAGCGACTTAATTCCCTCTTGCAATATCAGAGCAGCCTTTATCGAATAATCGTTTATGTATATTTTTAACAAATGAAGGACAAGTTGAATACTCCGAAAACGTAATTATTTAATAATAAATGACGAGAAAGTAGAAATTAAGAAACTGATAAATCCGCCCAAAAGAATCTTAATATAAAATATTTGACCGAGTATCCCAAATTCAGTAATCGAGGAACAACTTTGAACATTCAATTAACATCGGGAATCAGCTGTTTAATAGCGCGTTTCCGTCCAAACAGATTTTCGCACATTCTCAACAACCGTAGACCGTTTTATATAAATCCAAATGACATAAGTAAAATCCCGTCTTCCTTAATTACAGAGCAAGAATATATTTCTTTCCAGCGAACTAACGTTCTGTTATACTTGTAAAGAAAACGGCCACACGACCTCCCAATGCTCATTAAACAAAAACTCCCATACACCGGAAACGGAATGCAACATTGAAGACAACGGAAACTTAACTGCGAAAATTCTATTGAGTACGACACAAGAAACATTAAAAAGAGAAAATAAAATTTTAAAAATCCTCAGAGACAGGCGAATATGAAAATAAATTAACTTTCCAACAATTACAGAAAAAAAAGACTGTTAAAAAACCAAACGTGAAATAAATAATAAACCACCTATAGCGCTCAGTACAACCATAAAACCGAATCAAGAAAAAACCAAAAATGCAATCTCATCCCAACAGTTAAATCAACAGATAATTAATTAGATCCCACACAAAACAAAAAAGAAACACAAAATATAGGTAAGCGAGAAAACAAAAATCAAAATTTACAGAAAAAAAAAGACCGTTAAAAAAAACAAACGTGAAATAAACAATAAACCACCTATAGCGCTCAGTACAACCATAAAACCGAATCAAGAAAAAACCAAAAATGCAAACTCATCCCAACAGTTAAATCAACAGATAATGAATTAGATCCAACAAAAAAGAAACACAAAATATAGGTAAGCGAGAAAACAAAAATCAAAATTTACAGAAAAAAAACCTTTAAAAAAAAAACAAACGTGAAATAAACAATAAACCACCTATAGCGCTCAGTACAACCATAAAACTGAATCAAGTAAAAAGAAATAAATCACAACTAGTTGATCCTGATAAATTAATAAAATATAGAAGCAAATATCAAGAAGAACTAAAATTACAAATACAGAAATCTGAAGAAATTAAAACACTGGAAATAAATAAACAATCTGAACAGATTACTAAAATTATGAAAGAAGCTGCGGTTAAAGTTGCACCACGTACAAAAAAGGTAAAGAGTAAAATAAGTGATGTAACAAAAGATTTAATGGCACGAAGGAGGAAACTAAAAGTGGATAAAGATAAAAATCAAACTGAGTGGGCAGAATTGAATAAATTAATTAGAAAACAATTGAGAAGTGATATACGTCAAAACAACACAAAGAAAATTTGTGAAATAATTGAGCATAATAGAGAGCCTAAAGTATTCAAGAAATCATCGTCGATGAGAAGTAAGCTGTTGACAAATTTGAAAAATCGTGACGGAAATATCCTTACAGACAAAACTGAACTATGCAAAGATCGGACGATTCTACACAGATCTCTATGACACAAAAGTTAATCCTACAATGAAAGATAAATTAACAATAAATGAGGATAAGGGAAACCTGCCGGATATAACAATAAGTGAAATCAAATACGCTTTAAAGAAAATGAAAAATAACAAAGCTAGCGGGCCGGATGGTATAGTCCCAGAAATGATTAAAGAAGGAAATGAGGAGATTTTAGATTTGCTGAAAAATCTGTTCAACAAATGTTTAAAAGAGAACTCTAACCCGCGACTGTGAAACGAAGCAGATGTTATTCTAATACACAAAAATGGTGATACAGCTAGTCTAGAAAATTACAGGCCAATTAGCTTATTATCACATATGTACAAACTTTATATAAGTATTATTACAAATCGAATGACGAAACAAATAGATTACTGCCAACCGTGCGAGCAAGCGGGCTTTAGATCCGGTTTCAGCACGCATGATCTCATTCACACTATGAGGATTTTAATATCTAAATGCAAAGAATACAACATGGAATTGCACATGGCGTTCATCGATTATCATAAAGCGTTTGATACCGTGGAAACAGGGACAGTGTTGAAGGCGCTGGAAGAAAATGGTATAGATGATGAATACATCAACATAATTAAAAATATTTATAATTCGCCAATGATGCAAGTACAGCTAGTGGAAAAAACAAATAAAATACCGTTAAAGAGAGGCGTCAAGACACAATATCTCCGAAGTTATTTATAGCAGCCTTAGAACATATGTTCAAAAATTTGTCTTGGGAGTCTAAAGGTGTGAATATTGATGGGAAGAAAATTAGTCACTTGCGTTTTGCCGATGACATTGTGTTGATTAGTAATAATGTTGGTACCTTACAGGAAATGATAACTGACCTACATAACTGTTCCAAAAAAGCAGGATTAACCATCAGTATTAATAAAACGAAGATCATGACAAATACACCTCAAAAGTTACAAATAAAACTAGATGACTAGATACTGGAACAGGTCTATGAATATATATACCTAGGTCAAGTTATTACCACACAGAAAGAAACAATGCGTAAAGAATTTAAAAGGCGAACGCATCTATCGTGGATAGTTTTTGGGAAGTTGAGTACTGTCTTCAAAAATAAAGATATATCTAACAGCTTGAAGAAGAAAGTATACGAACAGTGCATCCTTCCAGTGCTTACATACGGAGCGGAAACATGGAGCCTAACGAAGTATGTTGTTAAGAAACTTGCAGTGACACAGAGAGCCCACGAAAGATTAATATTGGGCATCAAGATATCAGACCAGGAAACCAACACGTGGATAAGACAGCAGACTAAATTGTCAGATGTAGTCGGACGTGTAGCGCAGTTGAAATGGACAAGAAGAAACGATGATAGGTGGACGAAACGAATAACAGAATGGCTTCCAAGAAAAGGACGCAGAAGTCGCGGTCGGCCGGATACAAGGTGGCAGGACGATATACATAGATCAGCCGGTGTGAAATGGATAAACGAGGCCCAAGATCGCTACAGGTGGAAACAAAAGGGTAACGCTTACATTCAGCAGTGGATTGATATAAGCGCATCGTGTGTGATATATGTGTATATATATATGTATGTATGTATACGACATACATTTAATATATATGTTCCGTACAAGTATACAGATAAACATATATATATATATACTAAAAGAAAATTATTTTTAAACTATGTTGATGGCCCTGGTAGCTGTATTCCCGTGATTTTAAAAGATGAGCACAACAGGGTGATCATCTCACAGAAGGCAATATAAGTATTAACGGCGACCCTTTTTTCGACTGGCAATCTTATTATTTGCTACAATAAAAAATATATATATAATTGTAGCATAGCAAATTATATGTATATATATATATATATATATATATATATATATATATATATATATATATATATATAATATATATATATATATATATATATATATATATATATATATATATATATATATATATATATATATATATATATACGTTTTCCCGGAAAAACAGCTAGAGCTGTACAATTAAGTCGACGACGGTGGGTGTCGACAATTAAACGCATATGTCGCAAAGTAAATGGCGTACGTTTGGTAGCGGTTGCGTTTTTGATGAATAGGAAACGACGACTTATATAAAATTAAGAAGCTAACCTTACAAAACGGACCTGAAGCCATGATTTGCGTACGTAAATATTGCCAACCCTGGGAAATGCGGATATCCTCGAAGGTCTAATTTCAGCGGAACTCTTAGCGTGATTTAAATTACAGCCTTACGTTACTTTTACACTTTAGTTCGTAAGGCGCCGACGTCCGATTAACCAATTGGTCTTTACACTACTCCGGGAAATTTCTCGGTACTAAAATGCGAACACTGTTAAAAATTACCGAATACGAGAACGGTGGATTATACATCACGGAACGCGGGAGAAAAAAATAAAAAATAAAAAACAGAAGAAGAGAGAATAAAAAAGAAAATTCGTTAATGGAATACGATATAAACTTTAACGAAACGTTATTAGCTACGATATAAGGAGAATATGCGCCGTACTTATTCAAGTTATTTCCGTTTAATTAACCCTTAATGTCCACGATATGGGACATGAAAAAATTTATAATTTAACATTAAGATTTCATATAATGTACTAATGAAACGGTTAATTTATCGTCGAATAGTAAATTATCTATTTCGCGTATGTATTTTAAATAACGCGTGTAAGATTTTATTTACGTTCTGATACAAGTTTTATACCTGTCACAATTAACCGCTTTCAGTCATATATGAAATTTGTACAAAAATGATAATTTTTATACAGGCTGTTTATTATGCAACGCTGCTTTCTAGATAACTGCGAATTATTTTCAATGCTTTTATATAAATATAATTAAAATTGAGACAAGAAAATTTATAATTTAAAATGTCATGTACCATATAGTGGACACGGTGACTGAAACGGTTAAAGTATCTTCGCTCGTACCGAGTTTATCTGCGCTTACAATCTATACGAATAAGACGCTGACGGACGATCAATTGCTCGTTCCGTTTTATGTAGTATGCCACCGTGATGGCGACTAGCAGTTTGTAAGTGAACCAGCCTGAACGAGACTACCTCGAGACACGACTGTTAGGATACGATGTAGTCTGTTCGATCTTGAATTCGTAATTTTATCCGGTACAGTTTCGGTTCATTGTAATAAATTTTCAATCATCGATCGATTGAATAGCGCCCGGACAATATGAATACATAATGTGTCGCCCGGTTCTAGGTGTGAAATTACATATTTCTCGCGTTTATAGAGCGGATAATTTTGAAGTGAAACTTCTATTGGCGCGTTGTATACGGTGAGCTAACCCGTGAAAGTAGCGAGCGATATTAAATTATAAATTGACGTTGTGTGAATATTTCATGTAATCTATATGTAACGTTTATTACGTATACTTGATAACGACGTAACTGTCGAAAAGTTTTGCAATAAAAAACTTTTATAGTGATTAAGCTATGTTATGATCTTGTTTCGTTTGTAATTTTTTTTTTCTTATTTTCTTCGCGTTGGAAAGTGCATTTGAAGGTAAGGATATATTAAAAGTTAAAACAAAAATCATTATATATATATATATATATAGTGAAACTCCTCTTGACACCCCTCTTTAACAGACACCTCCTCTTAACGGGCATATTTTTCAGGTCGCCTCGTTGTAGAAAGTGTGAATAACAATGCATTGTCACATCTCTATAACGGACATCCTTTATAACAGATGTGAACAGTAATTTCGATTCCCGTTGTTCTTTAACGGACCAGCATGCTTGTTCGTAACTAAAAATGATCATAAATCTATCAAAGCTCATCAGAATTAATAATAAGTATGTGTGTGTGTGTATGTATGAACGATAGAAGGTAAAAGGGGAATCTGACCAAAAATTAGTTGATTCTGTATTCGCAATTTATACTTCTACCATCACGGGAACAAATCTACCGTACGAAAAATAGAAACTGCCTTGTGAAGATAAATCTAAATAGGTTTACGATGGCCATATACCAAAATAGTTTATTTTCAATACATAACGCCATGTTCTATACTATTAGCCGATAAATACTTCTTAATTTGTGCTTTTATTTCTAAACATTTCTGCCGAACCTATAGCAGCGTCCAATGTAGACCCGAAATAGGTACAAGGCTGAATCTTTCGCAACAACAACAAAAAAAAATCAAAACAAATATGAACCGAAATAAATAAATATATATATAATTTTTTTTTAATTCTGCCAATTCATTCTTAGCCATGTTGGCTATCTATGAAGGGTGTCATCGTCTTCTCTTGTATGGGGAATACAATGATGTATTCAACCCTTCTGTTAAACTAGGTCGCGAATTCTACTTCTCTTCAATCGTCGGGTCGTCGTGACGACTGGAAGCGCAGCGACTAGCATGTCTTCGATCCCGCTGCTTTATTGCTTCGTCGACCATATAGACCCCAAGTTCACGATGAATAGCTTCATTGGTAATGTACCACGGCAATCTGTATATCAGCCTTAAAGTTTTGTTTCGAAAGCGCTGTATTATATTTCTGCTAGTATTTTTCGCAAATCTCCACATTGGTGCAGCATAAGTCCATATTGGCTTTATTATTGCATTGTATATTAATACTCTATTGGCTAAGGAGAGGTTCGAATGATACCCTATTAGCCAGTAGAGAGATCTCGATTTAATATCTAATCGTTTTATTGTTTTTTGTATATGCAACTTGCGGCTTAGTGTGCGATCTAAGTGTACTCCTAGATATCTGATGCTCTTGGTACAACATGTTTACCTAGTGGCACATAACTATGATCATCTATTCTATTGTTAATGTGATATGGATACATTTATCCGGATTCACTTCTAGTTTCCAGGATTGAGCCCACTGTAGAACAGCGTTTGAGCTTTTCTGTAGCGCTGAAACTGCCACTTCAGCCTTCTTGTCTTGAGATAAATAAACATACCGTAAATGAAAAACCGATTACGAAAATGTTAAATATTAATGTATGGTTTTCGTTTACACACATATATATATTATATATATATATATATATATATATATATATATATATATATATATAATATATATATATATATAAAGTCTGCATTACAGAAAAAAATGAAAAAAGAAAGTATACCATATACGTTTTCAGCTAATCTAATTTTTCAAAGCACTGCTACTAATATAAATACGAACCAATACAAACTAACTTACACGCAGTCGCCTATGAACACGTACACACACACATACACATATATATATATGTGTGTGCGCATGTTATATACGTGTGTTACACGTAGTCCCGACTGTATTTATACAGGCATTAACTTTCTATCCCTAGTTTTATCAGCATAAAAGCGGAATATAATATAAAACGAAAATTTCACCCTCTCGTTCCGGTAATGTTGAAATTGGTTCGCGACTTTCTATCGTGTTAGCCATTGATGGATCGTGATTCGCGGTGAAAGCCGAGCTCGAACCGCGATTGGGACGGCGCATCGATCGTGGTTTTTCTTTTTTTAGTATCTGCAGCGTATACGGTAAAGTAGGTAGTAAAAGTACAAGTTGTATCCACGATAAATGTCTCTGGAGAATAATTCGTCTTCCATTATCACGGTCATGTTCGTTAACCTTTTCTTGTTCTTTTATCCGACCGACCTCCGGCCCTCCTAATTCGTTCGTTACTTCTATTCTCGCGGACCGGCGTTTTCTGCGTTTATTTCATTTTTTCATTATTTCTTTTTCCCACTATTCTCTGGTCTTTCCCTGGAATTATTTTCCGCCAGCTGCGTACGTCAACGGGCTTGCTTCAACTTATTCTCGCTGTTGACGCGAAATCGACGCGTCGTTGCTAACAATTTAGAAGGATTCGACTCGGTATGGAAAATTGTACGAGAATTCGCTAAGAAATTAAATTTAGGCTTAAGTTACGATATTTCGCGAACAGTTGGAAAAATGAGACGACTATGTTGAAAGCTTCTAATATAAAGTTAAGACGAATTTCGATGATCTGATCAAGATCAGTAATGGACGGAACATGGCGGTATAAAATGCAGATTCAGCGTTAGGCGACGATGTTCGGATTCGAACAACCGGATCGATCACGAAATCACGTTAATCATATGTAGATATACACACACACACATATATATATATATATATATTATAGGATGACCCAGAGAAGACGGATGATTTTTTTATTTTTCGAACGACTCAAAACATATTCGACCAAAATGTTTGAATGAAATTTTATTCAAAAATAGGAAAACTAGAGATTAGCTGACAACCATTTGTAGAACGCAATATCGTTCAGACGACCGCCATTTGCAACAATACATTCGTTCAGTCTTTACAAAATTTTCGACGACTTTTCCGAGCATACGAATTTTTGAAATTTCTTCAGAAATCCGAGTTTTCACGTCTTCCCGATGTCGTGGACGTGTTTCATAAACGCTGATCTTAAGGGGTATCCCTATAAAAAAAATCGCGCAACTTTGAATTCGTTTCGAAACTCTCTTTCCACTGTCGTAATCGATTCACGCTAAGATGCCGCGATAACTGAAATAAAAACCAATCTCCCTTGTGTACACTAAACGTGGAGCACTTGTTTTGTGTTGTAGCAGTTTTACCATCTCGAAAAAAAAACACAAAAAAAAACTTAATGTATTAGATGTAAATTGTCCATATTTGTTAGCGAAAATAGGTAATTATATCATAGTAAAAAATGTGATATAAAATATGACAAAAGCATAACGAAATATACTTACTGAGGATACAATTTAAATACATAGTACCGATACCGAAGACAAAATATTGCGCACAAATAGATGAATGTATTATGACGGAATGTTAAACCCGAATGACGTATTAAGAGACAAATATAAAAAAAAAAAAACAGAAAATAAAATGTAGGTCAATGGATGTAAATAAAATAATAAACGATAACTCAAAATAAATAAAAACTGTAAAAGGGCATTGTAAAAAATTCAGGGGGAATAGAGCATAGCGATGCTAAGAAAGTGCTGCTGCAGAAGCTATTGCAAATATATATATATATATATATAAGAGGAATTGAAATAATTACATAGAAAATTAAAAATAAAAAGTGCGAGTAAAAATGTGGAAATGGCATAAAGTACAGTAGCTTATTAAACGAGACAGTTAAATCATTAAGGATAATAGAGAACAGTCTATCTCCTGTGAGGTCAGCATGCTGTATCTCAAAGTTAACTCTATTTAGAATTCTGTAAGAAATAATTAAGTAGTCAATTATACTAATGCCATTGTGATCTTGAAAAGTAAGACTGTTTCTATTCATGATCGCTACTAAATCATAAAGTGCTGTGGAGTTGCTATTGGATTTAATTTTATTTTCTAATGAAGGGATGGGAATGTTAAAGTCGCCGATTAAAATGAAAATTGCGATTGTTTTTAATTATAATATCTAATTTCTGCAGATAGGGCTGGTTACCCTGATTTAGGGAGAGATAACAACCTATAATCGGGTAATTACTAAATACAATCGCAATTATACTCTCGATGGAATAATTTAGTACATGTTGGAGGTTTTTATTAAACTATAAAGGCTATTCTATTATTTATATAGGATATATAGCGATTATTATCGATATAAATTCGATCATGTTTTCAATAGGGCTAGTACATTGAACAGATAATGATAAATTTGCCGGAATAAGAGTAGTTTAGCTGCATAAACAATTGCCAACATTCAGATATAGGATTTGTAGAACCGTAATTAGTTTTGAGAAATTAGGTAATTATAATTTTTTTTCATAGATCGGACAATTACGATCGCGAACGGAGTTCTACAGCGGCGCTCATAATATGAGTTATTACTTAAATCGACTTTACATTGTTTATTGATATTCTTTTCTAAGGTGATCGCAAACGTAATCGCTGCAACGTCTTTATTAATTTTAAATTGGAAACGTAAAAAGTTCTTTTCCGATTGGAAATGTTTTTCAACATGACCTAGTCTATTTACGACATTTTTTAATGGGAATTGTGTCGATAAACGAAACGTTTTCCCATTTAATTCGAATTTTTTTATCGTTAGGTAGTGCAGCGTATTGCGATGGAGATAGTCTAACATAAGTTCGATATTATTGGAAACTTTACGTTAATAGGATCGGATCCAGTTTTGAGTTTACAACATTTTCTACACGATTGTTATTAGTACGAAATATAAGTATAGAACGATCAAATAATTTCGACATTGATATTTTAAACGTTGTTAATGTTATTTTTAATAGCGTCGTCTATTTTAGATCGATCTTCTTTAGAATTTTTAGAAATAATCTCGGTGTTTTTCTAGAAAGTAATATTTACTTTTAAGTTTATTCGGGCAGATTTTATTTTTAAGTTGTTTATCAAACTCGTTAATATCATTCGCTTTAATAATCAGTTTATCGGGTTTCCGTTTAGGTGCACCTATTAACTTTTGTCTTTGAACCAGATGCTATTATTTATGATGTTTCAAGTTGCGTTTTCCACGTAGAACATCGTTAACAATACTCTCTACTTCACATTTTGTTTAGCGTGTAAAATTTTCTCCTTATTTTGTATTATCGTAGTCAGTTTATTTAGAAGAGTATCGATTAGAAAGCAATTGTGATTTAATATTAATATTCTTCTTCATGTGTCTAGCCCGCATCAGCTTTTCAATACTTTCAAGCCTCTTGCTTTATATTTTGTAACCACGTCGTTTTCTTTCTTTCGGGGGTCCTCTCCGACCCTCTACTCTTCCTTGAATTATTAAACAGCTCATACTTGCTTCCTCTAATTATATGACAAAAATAACTTATCTTACGTTTCTTTAAGAAACTAGATATCTTTCTGTATAACTTCTTTTCGGTACTTCATCATTGCTTAATTTCCATATCCAGGGGATACGTGATATTTTACGGTGGAACCACATTTCACATGCTGCTAGATATTTGAAAGACTCGGGGCTGTATATGTTCCAGCCTCTGCGCCGTATAATAGAACAGCATGTAACACTTCAGAATTCTTTGCTCGATTCTTATATCGATTGCTCGTTTAGTTAATAAAGTGCTTAGTTTTATAAAAGCTATTTTTGCATATATAATTCCGCGTCTGATTTCCGTCTCCCAGTCTACCCCGTTTGTTATATTATAATGCTGTCCACACGTCGTATTTAAATTCTCGTACCTGCTCGATTTCTTTGCCGTTAATTAATATTTTCGTTAATAGTTCTTTCTGGCGATTTATGATCATAAACATTGTTTTTTCTTTTCATTGATGGCGGAACCATACTTCTGCTCTCGTTTACTCTATCTACAATTTCCCGAAGAGCTTGTATCAATTCCGCATATCTTAAGTTGTTTATATATTTACCGTTCATTTAAATTCCTTTTTCTATTTTCCTCAACATCTGTTTAAATACTTCATTCGAATAAACATTAAATAAATATTAAGATTAAGCTTAGTAATTGTCCCGATGATATTCAGCCTTTCTTTTGAGCTCGTTATAAAATAAATATTACCTCGCCCGTTAAAAGACGGTTGAGTATAAACGAAATAAAAATACTTTAGACAGATATTAAATAAAAATTAAATTAACATATATATATATATATATAAAAATTGAAGTGAAATAGTATATAAACGATAGTCGGTAGCAAACCAGTTAGCACAGTTGTCGTATTATAGCGCCGATGGCGCCGAGAAGTCAGGGGTTTTTTACTGTACACCGTTAAAATCTTGATGTTACAATTTCTTCTGTAGAATTACACTACGTTGCCGTGAGACAACGTGTGGACTATATATACTATTCTGACTAATTACCCCCGGAATCCGAAATTCTTCAAAATTCTAAAATAGAGAAAAACAAAAGGACCACTGCACCGACGGATGTGAAAATTATGCGCCACAAATTAAGTTGGAGAAGAATTTCAAAATGATATTTCGCATTAGAAATTATTAAATTTTAGTTTATTTTTGTGTTTTTCTCTATTTTAGAATTTTGAAGAATTTCAGATTCCGGGGTTAATTAGTCAGAATAGTATATAGTCCACACGTTGTCTCACGGCAACGTAAATTCTACAGAAGAAATTGTAACATCAAGATTTTATGACTGCCTTAAAAATAATAACAAAGTTCAGCGTTTCTTATATAGTCGGTAAAAATACGGACATTGTTTACATCCGGAATATTTATTTTCAACTGATTGCAAATTGAGCATATTTTTGCCAGATTACAACTATGCGATAGACCGTTAGTTTAGCGGCGATTGGATACTCAGTAGATAGCGCGTACTCGACGTGTGATCGATATATATATATATATATATATATATATAGGCAAGCCATATTAAGATTAACGGAAAAATTATTAATAATATCCGATACGCGGATGATACGGTCGTACTAGCAGACAGCCATCAAAGCCTACAGTTACAAAAATTTGATGACGTTGGCAAAACCTATGGTCTAAATATAAATACAAGGAAAACTAAGTGGTTGTTGATTAGTAAACAACGAATTAATAGCGCTGTAATAACCGTAAATAATGAAATTATTAAAAAAAGTGAATAGATTTAAATATCTGGATTGCTATGTCACTAGTAGTCTCGATAGGTTAAAACACGGTGACGCACGAGTAGCCTTCAATAATATGAAACAATTATTATGCGATCGATCGCTTAGTCTTAAGATAAGATATAGTTCGATGTTACAGCCAATTTTGTTATATCCGGCATTGACTAAAGGGGGAAAAAAAACATTCTATAAGGAGTCTGTGGAAATGTGACTACATAGGAGGACGTTGAGGATACCTTGGACAGCAAAATTATCCAACAAAGATGTTTTAAAGAAAACGAATACAGACCGACAATTACGGAATATTATTATAAGGAGAAATGTGTCATACTTCGGTCATATCATTAGAGGTGAAAAGTACGAAATTTTACAGATTTTTATACGAGAACAGATAGAGGGAATAAGAATAGTCTGGGAAGAATTGGCTGGAAAATATCAAAAACTGGACCGGCGCATATACAACAATTAATGGCAGACGCGAGACGACGTAAAATCTAGTTGGCACATTCGCCTACGCTCTCTTGAGTATGCACATAAAAGAAGAAGATATATTACCAACGTCCATGATGGGATTTTACTAATTTTTTAAAAGAACAAATCGCTAAATTTTTCTTCATATTTCCAACTATAATTGGCCGATAGGCGGGCGAAATTTTCCCGCTGTTATATATTTCGTCGTTTTTTCTCCTAACGTTATCCGCAAGTAAACACTTGGGTTGTAGGCGCCCTTGGTCGGGTTGTTTTAGATTGGGTTAGTCGGTTAATCGGTTAGAATGTGCTCTAACGTAAGGAGCGACCAAATGAAAATAACGACGAACGCGATGACTTAAATTAACCAGCGTCGTCCTCAATCTGAATGTAAATTTCTCGCATCTTACACAACAATTTAAAATCAACGTGTTGACGCGCGTTATATATACGTAAGCATTTTTTCATAGGCGTTTTATTTTACGTCGTGTGTAAGTAAACGTACGTATGTAAACACGATTCTCCGGTTAGTAAGTAAAACTGAAATTATATTATTTATGTACGTCTATCCGCCGAACGAACGCGGTGCAGAATTCTTATCAATTACGGGAGGACAAAACTTTTCCAGGCTAACTAGTAAGTCGCGAGGTATTCGGTAGATTTTCTAGACGACGTGTGTGTGTGTGTGTGTCTATACGATGACGAATGCCTAACCGAAAAAGAAACGAATTAACGGAATAAATTAGCGGTTTATATTAGTTCGCGCGAATAAACGCTTTCGTTCTCGGCGATAAGCCGCGATTATTAATTCGCTAGGCGAATATAGAGATATGCAGTTTTGCTAATTTGGAAATACGTATATCGTTCCGAAAGAGTATATAGACACGTAGGTAGGTAAAGAGAGATAATAGACAGAGTGCGTTAGTACGTTAGTAGTACCGGGGAATTATTCGTTTTATTTTACAGTGCGGGCGTGCGCTTCTGCCGTCAACCAAACTTTCATCCAGAATTCTTCGGACGCTGACTAAGGCACGATGTGGTTCCGGCGGAACAGTAATGTACATTATGATCTGAACATTCGAGTTAATGGGCATCATTCACTACTTCGCAGTCGAACACGAACAGAGACTGCATCGGTACACTAATAAAGAAGTTACACGATTCCCGGACACTGCAAATGATGTGAGACGCCCTTAAGCGAACACATCCATTGTAACTAGTTTAAAGTTAAATAATAATTATAGTTCTATCGAACCCCTCCATATTTCGTAATTAATATTTACTTAAATTAGTCGCGCGGATGACGTAATCCACTGTTTTTTTTTTTTGTTTTTGTTTTTTTTATAACTTTTAATATATAGAAAATTGAACATCCTTAAACTCGTTGTAATAATCAGTCAAATCGTTGTAGTATGTATACTTTTAATAAAGTGCATTAAACATACTTGACAATTGTCATGCGCGCGAGCAACCGGTAAAGTATTCGAGGCTGAATTAATCATCTGTTTGTTTTCACCGTTAAAAGAAGTTTTACATTCTGCGTGTGTATACGTTTATTTCGTTTCCAGTTTCCTCGATGTGTAAACGTTTTGTTGCGTAATCTGAAGGCTAACGTTCGAGTAGATTTTTTGAACGTTTGTACGGTGTCAAATTTTATCGTCAACTTTTGTCAATTCTCCTGTTTGTAATAGTAAAAATAATGAAAACAAAAAACGTAAAATAAAATATAGTACTGACACCCGAATAAAGAGTTTGTATGAAGAACGCCGAAAGCAATACGGAAGATTTAGTGAAAGTGACCATAATACAGATTCGGAACAGTGAAGACAGCGAGGTTAGTAATTATTATAGAGCTGAATTCCTCGAAACATTAAGCTGGTTACTAATAAAACTTCCGATACAGCGCAGATATGGAGAATCTTCCAAGAGAATTACGTCGACGAAGGCGGTGCGTCAATTTAAATAATAATCGAATTGAAATTTTCACATCGCCATAAATTACGTGTTTACTCTAATATTTTGTATACATCAAACATTAGCCGCAATCGTAATTGCGCCTATTAACGAGAGCTGAACTTATTATCGTGTATATATACGGCAATCGTCGAAATATTTACTAAGCCGTTATCGTTAAGAATGTTTAAACTGGACGGATCGGAATATCATGCATATATTGTAGTATAACGGCAGGGAGCATTTAGTATGCAACTAACTGTTTCTGATCTCTCTTGATTAAGCTAAAGACAACTGCGCTGTCGAAAAATACGTAATTTCCATCGTAAATTTGACAAATAAAACTTATTTAACAATAATAATCATTAAAAAAAAAATGAAAAAAAAACCCACAGAATTGTTAATTATCGCGACTTTACTTCTAGATCGATTACAGATAAGAGTAAAATTACCGATATCGAAAGAACGGTATTGACAAATCAACAACTACTTTGACTACTGACAAATTTTATTTACGATCATAATCGCGACGATGGTAATAATAGTAATAATAGTAATAATAATAATAAACAAATAATGGCCGAAGAAATGAGGACATGGAAAAATGAAGAAAATTAAAAAAAAAAAACGAAAAAAAAACCACACAGAATTGTTAATTATCGCGACTTTACTTCTAGATCGATTACAGATAAGAGTAAAATTACCGATATCGAAACGAACGGTATTGACAAATCAACAACTACTTTGACTATTGACGAATTTTATTTACGATCATAATCGCGACGATGGTAATAATAGTAATAATAGTAATAATAATAATAAACAATAACGTTAATAACGTATAATGGCCGAAGAAATGAGGAAATGGAAAAATGAAGAAAATTAAAAAAAAAAAAGCAAAAAAAAGCCAAAAAAAAAAGAAAGAATTCTCGGATATAAAAAATCGTAAAGGAACGTAGCAAAAGTCGAATTGTGACATTCGGCGTAAACAGATGCGATAAAAATTTTGTGTAGAATGCGCCAACTGTGAAAGGCGCTATCGGCAAATTCTTTAACAAGTTGATTTATGCGTAAGGTCCTAAACGCGAACTACAGAGTTATAGAGTTGGTCGTTCGCTATCCGGAAAAGACTTAAAACTACTTACAACTATCGCACGTATATAAACGCATATTGCGAACACTCGAGCGTTCTTATCCAATTGTCCCGTAGCGGCGAACAACTCGTACGCATAGAGAAAGACGAATGAAAGATACTAAAATTGCTAGCGGCGCAAAAGAACCAGCCGCTCTTCTAGAAGAAGCCCTCCACTAGCAGAGACCTTACTGACTCTCACTTTATCGACTAGCTCGCTCTCTTTTTTTTCACTTACTCACTCACTCACTCTCTGTATTAGAAGGTTATATAAGATATTGCGCCCGTTTGATTTATAAACCGATCGCGCGTTTTGTCCGAACCGACGTATATTATACACAAGGAAGCATCGACGCGGATGGAAACTAAGTTAAACAAAATAAAAAGTCTTCTACAAAGAATTTACTTCGTTTCTTCATATATATATATATATATATATATATATATATATATATATATATATATATATATATATATATATATATATATAATATGTAACTTAAAAATATAACGCCAGTACCGGGACGGAGATAGGCAGTTTTGGTTTATGGTCTAGGTCGACGTTCGCTAAGTTTTAGAAATCGCAAATCAAATCTGTTTAGACTCCAGATATTGTACCCGCGTAACCGAAGCGGTAGCACAGTTCCTTCAGCCCGATTAACGTAGGAACACGACTATTGGAAGCCAATTTAAGATCGAGATTTTCCGATATGTCCTAGCCGTCGACGTCAAGATAAGCTAAACGAAAACAGTTGGCTTTGCTTTCCGAACTATCGATATCCTCCCTTCTGTGCACCATCCCCTCACACACACCGACACAACCGCACAATCTCGGTCTATCGTTCGGCCGCAAATCAAAATCTTCATTACATCCCCTACTTGCATTTCGTTTATCGTCCAGCTTTTTTTTGGTCGCAATTTCCTAGAAGTGTTTTATTTTCATTATTATTATTATTATTATTATTATTATTATTATTATTATTATATTTATTATTATTATTATTATATTTATTATTATTATTATTATTTTTTTTTTATTATTATTACTATTGTACGTGTATTATTATAATATATATATATACATATATATATGAGGGAGAGAGAGAGAGAGACACTCGTAACGTAGAAATATATACTTGATGTGGAACATAGATTTAATAAATTGATTCTAGCGCATGTCGTCTATTTGTTTCTGTATTTTATACATATCCGCACTTGTCTTTTTTTATTATTATTATTATGATTATTATAGCCTGGTTGTACATTTGGTCAACAAAAGAACAAAAATAATTCACAGATTAATGTAACCGATGAATTAGATTGAACTAAACTATAAAAAATATTAATATAACAAGAGAGGATAATCCAAAAGTAAAAGGAAAGATGTAAAAAGTGGAAAAGGAAAATGACTCCTAAAACAAAAACAACCAACTATTAAGTTAGAATATGATTAATGATTGATACGGATGAATTTAAATAATATTGTTAAAACACCAACGTACTAAAGTTAAGATACGTTATATTGGGAAAATACCGAGAGAAGGAAATAACTTGATCGAGTAAATCGGTACGTCTAAGAATTGCAAGCCACCGATTGTGTAGAATACGTAGGAATGCGCACCTAGATAAAGGCCTAAAACGAAAGTAAGTGGGCACTTAATTTCGTAAATACCACCGGCTAATTGTAAATCACCATTAGCCGTGCGAAATAAATTACTATTGTACAAAACTATCTTTAAGCCAGTCGTATGGTATTCAATTATGGGGTACGGAATCCAAGTCAAATATTTCTAAAATTAAAAGTTTCCAATCAAAATCGGATAAATAATGATGATATATATATATACATATATATACATATATATACATATATATACATATATATACATATATATATATATATATCTATATATATATATATATATATATATATATATATAGAGAGAGAGAGAGAGAGAGAGAGAGACCTAAAAATGGAAACGGTGAAAGATGTAATAAGTATATACAGTGAAACATCTAACATCGCACTCGAATCCGCTAGCAACAGGCTTAATTAATGATAAAACAGACACGTAGATGGAAAATGAAACTACCATTACACATAATGTAACAATTAAGGTTGAGTCTCATTTGAGAACATCTTGCTAGTAAATGAATGGATATATATATATATATATATATACTCTGTCATACACGATGTTTAATGCGAACTTTGGCAGATTACCTTAAAAAAAGAGAAAAATAAATAAAAAAAAAACATGTCCGAACCATACACAGATAAAAAATAAATTATTAATTTCTTCTCTAAAATTAACGTTACTACGATCGGTACAACGTACATGAGGATGATTTACAAGATTGAAGTGCAAAGCTACTCTGGAATGACCAGAACGTAGCCTACATATATGACAGTGATAAATCTATGGAGAGTTGTGAACGCAATAACAGAGGGAAAGTGTTTGGTATACAGAGAAGTATAGGTTTTACTTTTGATTGAAGAATTACGTTTACTTTCAAACCAGTCAACTTCAAACGTTCTCCTAATCGTGTCATATAGGTCGCTAGAGAGAATATATGGAAACCGATCTTCAGAAAATTAATAGCACTTTTCGCTAAAATATCAACTCTGTTGTTCACGGAGATGCCACAATGACTACTAGGTATCCGTAAAAACTTCGAGTTACCTTCCGCGTTGTGTGATAATCGAGCATTTCTCTTTAATTTCCAAAACAAAAAGGTGAGACTTATAATTAAAACTACTACCGTCTTTGAATAGCCGAAAGTGCACCACCAAGGCTATCGAAGCAAATAACGAAATTGTCGGTATTTAAAAAGAAAAATTACAATATATTCACACGGCTTAACTTATTTTTTGGGTAAACATTTTCGAAGCCCAAAAAAAACTTATTTTTTATCACTTCACAGCGACTATATATCGTACGTATAGTATGCGCCCATTCACCAATGTATTCGGCGGTGTTTTGTTATTATTCGTTAATTACTCTTTATTAAATGCCGTCTCCGTATCAGAGGTAGACGGCTACTTACCTATACACATTTTAACGCATAAGGAGCGTACAAGGCAACATGGCGTTAGCACGGATACATACACACACACACACACACATCCGGAAGAACTGACTGCGATCGTTTTCTTTCCACGACGCAGTATTATTACTAGCGCGCATATGGTATTGCGCGTGATGGTTTGTCACTTGATTATTTATATTTCTATTTTTCCATGATAATTTTCACATCGTTGACTCGGTGTACCTTCCGTATATAAGTCCGTTCTCTAGCCTCTAGGCTATTCCTGATGAATTAATAGTTTATCTGTATTACTACTAGTGTTTGCTTATTATATTATATCGTATACGTCTTTTATATATATATATATATGTGTATATATGTGTAAAAATGTCACTGCGTATGTATATCGTATATTGATATGTGTAATAAGTTGGGTTGTTTTTTTTAATGGGGTGCCTTTAAAGCTTACGCAGCGTGATACTGTGGGGTCTATCTACATCTTAATCAAGGATACTTCTCTAGAAACGTCGCTATATGGGTGAATAATTGTAGATTATGTAAACGGAGAAGGGACGATACATTATAAGGAGGTGTAATACCCGAAAAACGTAGCAAGACAAGGTAAAGCTACGGCGCCATAGTAGAGAATTTAAAAAAAAAAACACGACGGGTATTTCAGACTGCCTGTCCAGAATGGAAAGGACTCTCTAAGCTACATACGGAAAAGACGGTCAGGCAACAAATGATGTCCAAATCGCTATCTATTGATGAGTACGATTCCCTTGCTACTAATCTCCTAAAAGAAATAGAACCACGGGAGCCTGTGGAGAGACGGCTGATACTAATAAGTGAGATGGCTCTCAGTGTACACGAGTTCCCATAAGACGTATTTGCGTGTGTATATTATATATTGATAACATGTACATATGATTTCTCTAATGTTAGTTGTCTAATTACGTTTATATTATATTAATATATTCGCACTTCGCGCAGAATGTTTCTCCCACAAGATGCTTCCTTTGAAATTATTAAGTTTACATTGTTACAATTAAAAAACGCAAAATGTATTTGATTTGATTATTAATAATAATAATTATTATTATTATTATTATAAGGTGGAAATTACATAATTTCAGTTACATTCGAAGTGGCATATAGATGGTTTTTCCAAATCCCTTCGGAATGTCAGGCTCGGATGTATACACGTAAATTGATATGCGCTATAAGACTTTTTCAATAAAGATTACTTTTTCTTCTTTAAACGCCATCTCCAGTGGAACGTCGGCGATTTATAGTTACTAAACCCTTATGTTTTGGACGCCTTTTGCAGTTGGGGTGCTGGTATTTGACGCCATCTTCTCATATCTTCTTGCCGAGAAAGTTTTCGCCTACCAGGTTTTCTTATGGTCAATAATTTCACCATATTATACAAGATGGAACGGGTGATATTTTTCCAGATGTCTATGCGTCCGTAGTATTTTAACTTTCTGTTTTGGACGATATAGAACATCTCAGCTTGATTTGACATTTTATTCGGCACTTCTCTATCGGGGGTCACGTGATCTTAGAGCATTCTACAATAAAGCTGCAAAAGCTTCCATATTCTTCGGTAATATTCGTAGCTCGCTTATCGGAGTAGACGTGGCCGTAGTTGTAATTCTTCAAGTTTTTCATGTTATTATTATATAGATGTTACTTTCATTAACCACCCACAGCGCGGTTCTTTTATTTTCAATTATGTCATTCGTAGCTCGTGTTATCCTAACCTAACCATTATTCGCGAGGGGCTCCAAACACATGTGGGCCTAATTGCGAACATCTAGATGACATTAAATTTATGCTAAATTATTGCGCATTCTATGTCGTATATATATATATATATATATATATATATATATATATATATATATATATATATATATATATAGGGTGACCCAGAGAAGACTGACGGTTTCGTAGTTTTTTCAATGACTCAAAAACTACTCGATCAAAATAATTTGAATTTTATTTAAAAATAGGAAAACGATAACAATCATTTATCGAATACAATGTCGTTCAGATGACCGCCATTTGCAACGATACGTTCATTCAGTCTTTACAAAATTATCGATGACTATTCCGAGCATACGATTTTTTTTTTTAAATTTCTTCAGATATTCGAGTTTTCACGTCTTTCAGATGTCGTGCACGTGTTTCGTAAACGCTAATCTTAAGGGGTATCCCTATAACATGAAAATCGCCTAACTTTGAATGCCGTTTCGAAACTCTGTGTGCACTGTCGCGATCGAACGTTCTACAAAAAACGAGCGCTCCTTCTCGTTATAGAATGCCATTATAACTGAAATAAAAACGAATCTGTCGTGTGTACACCAAACGTGGAGCAGTTTGCGTTGTAGCAGTGTTACCAACAGCGCTATTCAAAAAACAAAATTGTCCGCCTTCGCTGGGTCGTTCTGTAATACGTTTGTATATACTTCGAAAATGTCCACTGTATGGGACGTGAAATTTTAACGTTAACGAAGATTTTTATATATAAAATGTATATCGATTTAAAAAATATTTATATAAATACATCGAAAATTATCTAAGGTAAGAAGCATTATTGTATTTTTACAGCCCCCGTATAAAAGTTATAATTTCGTGTTAAGATTTTATAACGTACGACTGAAACGGTTAATCTGTTAGAAATATTAAGAAAAAATGTAAGCGAATGAGCGAGAAAAAACATCTCGAATATATAGAGTTCACCTCCCACCGCTGGTGATAAATTTCCGGTGGACAATCGAAAGTTCTAAATCATCTCAACGTTTACCGAGTTAAATCGAAGACTGATAGTTTTCCTTCTATTACCGATTTAGATGGATTAATTTACTAGAGCCTATACACAGGCGTGTCCGCATTCTTAACGGTAATTATTTTCTACGAACCCTAATCGTAGTAATAGTAATTTAATAAGCAAACGTAAAGATAAAAATGAAAAAAAGTTGAACGAGCTTTTACAGGAACATAATAACGTATCGAACGTAGCTGGACTTTATTTGTTTATAAAAATTTGTAACTATTTAGTGAAAAAGAAAAAATGTAAAAATTGAAGAAAATATACGGATGAAATATGAATTAAGAAAAGTACCGAAATGTGGATTGGCTGTAATGAGAACAAAATATGGAGAACAGTCAGATAGGTAATATAATTACAAAAATGTTAAACAACATACCGGAAAGCGTATTGCAAAAAAAAAAGTGAATAGAGTAACTGAAGAAAGAATTAAAACAACGAATGCAAAATGAAGAGAATGTAAATAATTTGAAATAATGAATAATTTGTAATATCAGGCTGAACATGGATGCAGATGAGAGATAGTAAATGAATAACTAGCGATGAATACTACCAGTGATGGAAATAATTCAAATAAAATATGTAAAAAAGAATATTGCGGTAAGTGTGAGTGAAAACGTGTAAAGAAGTGAGAGGGAGTTTATTGCGAGTGCGTGTGGATTAAAATCCTTATTATTGTAAAATAATTAATATAAATGTAATATATGTATAATGTAGATATTCGTCGACAAGCGAAAGCTTGACGGAGCATATAGATTAAGTATATTAAATATAAATTATGTAGGAGTGAGTGATTGTACGCTATGTATTATCGTATAACGGTGTTTTCGTGTATTATATGATTATACAAATATACGATATTTAAAAAAAAAAAAATAGAGGATAAATCGAACGCGTGTCTCTAGATGATTTTAGATCAAACGTCCTCACACTCGTCCGCGAGTAACGGGGGAGACAATGATGATGTATACGAGATTAATAGTTTATTATAAAAGTTTTTCAATCACCCATTGCGACTGGTCTCCGTTTTATAGTCATCCCTGAATGAAATGAAAAGGTCCGAAACACAATGGTATTCTCCGATAGAATTTTAATTTATTATATATGTATATATAGTCGATGGCCCGGTTTAACGCCTTGTTACTTCCACGCTGTTATCTAACACATCGCTAGTGCGTTATCGTGACCTATGCGCCTGTTTAGATATGTTTGTACTTGACCGATGAATTCATTCCTGATATAATAGGTAAGTTTGAAGTCTCCGCTTAAGTTATCATTAGTGCTAATTACCGAGATCGAGAGACAATTAGTCAAATCGGCCTGTTTTGAACCCTCCCCGCATTTTATTTACACGAATACCTTTAACGCGGCTCCACGTACATAACAACGACGAGTTTATAAATTTATTTTCGACGGTTAAGCCTAAATCCGGTTATAATTGTTTACCTATTAACACGTATTCAGCCCGAGTTATTTGTATACCGTGAAATATTTCATCTCGTCTTGTTGCGAAATCTCACCGTTAATTCTAACAAGGGTTGGAGCAGACTATATTATTTAAAAGCGGTCAGTTTCGTCAAAACTAACGCGACAACCTTTTTAGCGAAATTTCAATTTCAGCCGAAGCCATTTTTGCAGTTTCGTTAAGACCTTATAGTATGTTACCGCTACAAGTCAGGCGTCCTCAGCAAACGTAACAGCGCTGACATTTTCCCTATGCTGAAAATCTGCATTGGACAAAGTGCCGGACCCGATACGTCGCATTCGCATTTAGTTAGGTAACACATATCGGTAAATAAGTTTATTCGTAATAACGATAATAATAATTAAGACGAATTCGTAACGTCTCGAATGGAGCAACGTTACGAAACAGATTAAATTCGCAAAAGGCGCTATTTCATTTCGAAAAAAAAAAAACACGAACAATTAAAAATTATAAATAATAAAAATAAATAAACACAAATCGAAAGAAGAACACAATTTAAGCTTTCCAGTCTATTTTTTGGTACGGTTCGAATGATTTTATTTTTTTTTTTATTATTTTTTTTTTTTAATTTTTAAGTTTTCCCCGTTTTTTAACTAACTGTGAGATACGAAATAACGAGTAGACTTTGAACTTGGTCAAAAAAACACCCTTCGATAATTACGCTTCCCCGTCAAAACGACTTCGAAATTCTACCGAAATCCGATTTAATATCGACCGAAAGGCGACCGATTTTATAATAGCGAAGGAGTTTTAGATGAAAAGTTGATGGCTGGTTGAATAATAAACGAAAATTCATCAACGAATCGTCTGGAACAGTTTATTTCTAGGACGCGGTTTCTCCTATTTTAAAGCACTCGTTTAATCGCTTTCGACGCACACACACTCGTATCAGTTTTTATTTATCACTAGCAAACCCGGCGAACTCCGTTTCGCCACCAGATGGCTTCGTTTTATGTAACATTTCGTTTGGTGATTAAAAGATAAAACAAAAAATTTAAAGGAAAATTTTATTTCATTTTACAACAGTAATGAATTCATTTCGATTACAAAAATGAAGTGTTATTTAGTTGAACTTCTCTAAGTAAATGAAAGTGAATCCAAAGTAAATACTGAATCGAAGCGTTATACATGTCCGCAATTTTGGGTTTGAAATTTTTTTCGCGTTTTTTTCATTTTATCCTATAAATCTTATATAGTAACGACAAATTATAAAATCGGAATCGTTTAAAAATGTTTATGTCGCTCGCTATGCCTTGCCAAAGGTGGCAGATCATCGATTTTCGAAAATTCGTAGCTCGACAACTATCGATCGTAACGAAAAACGGTTTTCTGTTTCGAATTCGTCATTTTAATATCTATCGTATCCGTATCGATTTTAACGGAATTTTTCCAAAATCGAAATTTTAATGAGTCACCCCCCCCATACACCTCTAAATTTTTTTTTTAAATTTCGACGATGACTCGGTTCAATAGGTTTCTTTACGACGATCGAATTAGGTAATAACAATTTTTTTCGTATCTCTAAACGTTAGCGATTTATAGTCGATAACAAATTCGCTATATAAATATATATATAACGATATATAGATATATAATTAACATTGGCCCATGCTAAATTCATTGTAGATTCGGTCGTCCAAAAATCGCCGGAAAAATTTTTAAAAATCGAAAATGAAATTTTCAACTCGCGATTTCTCGTTACCGGTTAATTTTTAAAACATTCACGTAATTACATAAATTATAGATATCCACGTCTACTTTCTATTGAGCTCAACCCGAACCCCCCATCTATCATGGGGGCCGCAAAAATGGCCCAAAACCCCAAAACCATTTAAGTCCAATTTTCTCGGCGACTATTCGATATAAAAATACGACGATACCATCGTTAGACGCGTATTTTAATGATAAATAACTTTTGTTTAAATAAATTTTCTAAATTTCGAATCGTTCTCGAATTATTGCGAAAAAATCGAAATTTTGAAAAAATTCACACCTTTCGAAATGTTCGGTTTGGGTTTGAAATTTTTTTCGCGGTTTTTTCGCTTGATACTATAGATCCTGTATATAAATGACAAATTATAAAATCGGAATCGTTTAAAAATGTTTACGCCGCTTGCTATGCCTTGCTAAAGGGGGCAGGTCATCGATTTTCGAAAATTCGTAGCTCGACACCGAACGCTGTCGAACGGGATAAAAAGTATCTTATGTCCGTCTCCTGGCTCTAAGCTACCTCCCTACCAATTTTCAGCCAAATCTGTTCTGCCGTTCTTGAGTTATAAGTGGTGTAACTAACACGACTTTCTTTTATATATATAGATATTAAATGGTCTAACCGAAGAACAATCTTTTTTTTTCAATCTGGGTAAAAAATCCTTGGTAAAAAAAAACATTTTTAAAACATTTTTAAAACATTTTTAAAACATTTTTAAAACATTTTTAAAACATTTTTAAAACATTTTTAAAACATTTTTAAAACATTTTTAAAACATTTATAAAACATTTTTAAAACATTTTTAAAACATTTTTTTTTTATTAGCGAAATATACTTATCGGCGATAAGGTTATTAATGCGACGATGGTCGAAACTGTAAACCCCCCCAGAAGAAAGCTCCACAATCCCCTATTAGTAGGAAAATAATAAAGTATTCATTTCGTAAAGCGATAATATTTTATTATATACGTATAATAATAATACAATGTTTTAAAAATGTCTCCCATACGCACGAGTGAAATACTCTCGAAACCGGCAAGCCGTCGGAAAAGAAAAATCTAATCATATTGGCCAATTATTAGCCGTTTTTACAGAGAACGAATAATTACCATTTTCTTCTCCTTATATTTGATAATTTATAACTAGCCAAGAGGATATGTAATAAATTAATATTACTTTTTTTAATTTACACTACAACTAGCCAACTCGGAAGCCATCAAACAGTTGACATTTGATAGATGACGTGCGAACAAAAGGAACTACTCGGTAGTTCCACCAAAGGGTGTTAAAACATCAGTTGGTTTAACACGCTAAAGGATTTCGATGATTTTATACAAACCTTATTAAGTATCGTTGGGCACTTTTCTCGAGGTCCCCCCCCCTAGAGGAACAGTAATTACATGTAAGTCATATCGAAACGTTTGAGACATGCCGCTGATGTTATTTGTCTTAGAGCTCGATTTTGAAATATTTATATTTTATATATATATATATATATATATATATATATATATATATATATATATATCTATGTTGCTAGGTTTCGCATAGAGCTGAATATCGTACGTCCACACACGCTTTAAAACTATGATATGCTATATGAGAATGCACACACACACAAACATATATATATATACATACAGACAAACACGTTTACCATTATGTCTATATATATATATATATATATATATATATATATATATATATATATATATATATATATACATATACTACATGCATATGTAAACATTTATACATATACATCATGACTAATGTGGTATACAAAAATGTCAACAATCGCAAGATTCAAATTAAAATTTCAAATTTAAATTTATTTATTTAATAACAGATCGAATGGAAAAATTCTATACATACGTATATACATACATATATTATACTCATGTACACACATAGATATAGAACATACGCACACATATACTACACACATATACATGAAAAATATATATATATACCTACATGCCCGTGAATATATGCATAAACATTTTACATATATACGCGCAAGTAATATGTAGATAATGAGCTTAATACTAATTATAATAATTCCATTTTACACCATAAATAAAATACGTAGATATAATATAATGTCCCTGCGCGAGTAGCGGGAATTTCAACATGAATAGCTAATAATAATGATAATAATAGTAATTTATGTTTCACGACTGTTCGACTAGTCGAATTTTTTCGGCGAAAATCGCGTCAAAATTTTCTCACTGGCGACGTTTCGCTTGTCATATTTGTTTTTCAATCGAACAGGTTTTCATTGAAAAAATTCGACGAACGTATTTTAAAGATCAACGCGTTATTTAACGACTTTTATCGTTACTTTTGTTTACTTAATAAATAATTAAAAAATAATAATCATAGTTTAGTTTTTTTTTTATACGAACTGCCTAATCTACCGAGCCCGCCATAGCAAAAAGCCCGAACTTGGAGGTGATAAACACCTAAAAGCTATCACTAAACAAATAAGATGCTCATTAGAATGTGCCAAACAAGAGCACTGGTCGAGTTTAAGCAAGTTACGACAGATTAAGCCGTAAATTGCCATCTGAACAAGCTCGTGCAGCACAAATAGAGACGAGAGAAAGTGACTCTAGCGAAGATACGAGTCGGTCACACTAGCCTAACGCACGACCCACTGAACAGTTCCTATTGTCAGATCTATGCGCTAACGGTAGGACACGTAATCACTGAATGTCAAAAATTCGAAAATCGAATAAATCGGACTCGGTATAAACAAAGTGTTATGTAAGACAAAGAAGACATGTATGAATTTTTTCAACATATCGAACCTACTCGAATTAATATAATCAAGTACGTTACTATGTAATAATATTTACCTTTTCGCTGTTTTCATAAGCGTAAGACTTTAATTTTATACCGTATCATGATGGATGCAAATGACCCCGACTAGTCAAACGTCGTTTAAATAAAATATATAAATAAATAAATACATTTTGGTTAAATTAGTGTTTTTTTTGTACTGCGTTATCAAATTGATTTATCAATATATATATATATATATTATACATCTGGTTAATGTGTATGCTTGTGCGTGCATAATGCAACATGTACATATAACAATGTAGCGTATATTAATTTACGTTGGAGAAAAGTTTCTAAAATTATATATAAAGGTCTTTCATCCGGATGGCGGTATAGATGACAAATGTAAAGACCTTAATTTGGGTGTTTTTTTTTTCGAAACGTAATAATAATAATAATAATTGAAAAAGACAAAAGAATTCCAGTATGGAAATTCGTCTGGACTTTACACAACAACTTCCATATAACGGGATAGAATATTGTTTACGGTAAAATACGTGGAGGGAGTGTTATAAACACAAGAATAGTGGGCTTTTATTACATACGCTTTAAGTATATACTCGTATCTTAAACACGTATGCATACACGTATGCATACACGTGAGGGGTTTAATACGTAAAATCGCACTCCGCTTGCACACTTTTAGGGGTATATCCGTAATAATGGCGCTTATTCTTTTTCGGAGGGTGCGTATTTTTTTTCTCGGAAATATAGCAATTAAATCGTTAATTTCGCCGGACAATTTTCTTCTCATAAATCTACTTTCGTCGTTTCAACATGTCCCGGTACGAACGGTCTGACCGTCCTCATCTACGTTCTTCTGGAAAACCTCTCAACGGATTCCTACTAACTATAAAATTCACCGGCTGGTGGTGGTACGGCTCTACTTACATTTCTATCGCTTAATTATATATATATATGTATATATATATATATATATATATATATATATATATATATATATATATAAGTTTAAAAATGCGACAATAACGACGCTATCTGACCATCGCGATGTACGGAATTATAATTCTATACCAGCGTTGACCGCAAACGTAGCTTCCATTAAAAAAAAAAAATGAAAATGATAAAATTATGATGTAATGAAAAATTAAAATGGAAAAAATATTTTTCCTTTTTAATTTTAAAAGCTAAAAAAAAAATTTAAAAAATAGTAAAAAAAAAAACACTGCTATTCTTTTGACAAAACTTTATTTTTTATTTATTTTTCGCGTTAATTTCGATTTATTGTTGTTTTTAAAGATGCGTTTTCCGTCCCGTTATCAATAGTAATAACTTCGTAATAAACCGATGAAAACGAAATGTTCGCTGGCCGAACAAGCAGCAACTACGCTTACCCATCCAAATCCTTGCCATTCAGACGCTTTAAAATGAATATCCCGTCAATTAAATCACCAAGCGGCAGTCTCTCTCTCTGGGAGAATGTGTGCCGATTACTTCTGAATTAAAATCGATAAAATTAGACACGGAGCATTTCATCGCTACGATAGTGAACCGTTAAAATTTACCTGAAAATTAATAATTTATTATTATTAGGTAGTACTGGTAAGTCGGCTTAAATTTTAATTTGTACAGAGAATACCTTTGTGCCAGACACTATCGAAAGCCTTCTCGATGTCCAAAAAAATAAATTGATTTGAAAAAAAAATTAAAGAACGGATAAGTGATCTGGTAAACGAATAATCGGATAAATATATAATCGAATAAATAAATAAATGTTAGAATAAAATGAAAAAAAGGACGAATTAAAAATCGAGTAAACGTTTGATCATCTTTTAATATCGCGTTTTATTTTCTCGAAGCACGAGCCTATTTTACGAAAGGAAACTAATATCTTCTTCACTCTTTATAGACATATACACGTGTTTCTGTTCACAAATTAGCACACGCTAACGCAAACATATCTTTTATATTATATATATATATATATATATATATATATATATATATATATATATATATATATATATATATATATATATATATATATAAGTATATATATATAAAAGAAAAGATTTTTTAACGTCGCGTGTTGTAGGCACATTATTATACATCGATAAAGTAAATTATTTTTCGTTTTGTTAACTTAATAGCGATAATAATCGACCGCGATGGCGTAATAAAAAAAATAAAAGAATAAATTAAAAGCAATAATAATAAATAGTAATGATGATAATAAATTTAAAAAAAAAAAAAAAACAAAAAAAAAAAAAACGAAGAAATGAAAATCCAATTTAAAGGACGACCGCGAAATTTACCGCGCGTGAAAAACGTCCGTTTATGCGGTTGTAGGTGAAAATATGATCGCAGCATTTTTTCTACAACTATAAACAACTATTATGGTCGACGATAATTTTTGAAAAATTCAATTTATTCATTTCATTTAGCGTTAAATGTTTAAGAGCCGTCTAACGAGCACCCACACTGCATATAATAAAGGGTCTTTCGGTTGACATGGAATGTGTCAATTCTGTATGTAATATATATCATCATCACCATTATCGTCGTGCCATACTCTTCACACAGCGTAGACTACCACGAGTCGGTCGATCAGACTTTGTCTTGCATCTGTCAGTAATTGCTTTAGACTTGTTTGTCCAGCTTATAATACTTTGCAACCAATCTGTTTTCCTTCTTGCAGGATTTCGCTTCCCTTCCATCTTTCCTTGTATTATCGTCTGGAGCACTTCATATTTTTCGCTCGTGATGATATGGCCAAAATATGACACATTATTCCTTTGTATAATGTGATTTTTTTAATATCCTGCTCGTATTAGCCTTCTTTAAAACATCTTTATTTGATATCTTGACCGTCCACGGGATTCTCAACATCATTCGATGGAGCCACATTTCTACAGCTTCGTATCGATTTATTTGTTTTTTTTTTATTTAAAGTCATAGTTATTCCATATAATAAAATTGGGTGGATATAGCAGCGAACAATTTCTTGTCTTAAGACTAAGTGTTCGATTACAGAAAAAATGTCTCATGTTATTGAAAGCTGTTTTAACTGCATCTCGCTTTAACTTCAACATCCATATCTAAATTTTCATTTATATAGCAACCAACATATTTGAATTTACTGACCCTTTCAATACTTTCATTATTTACATTTATAATGAGACCATGGACTTATAATATATATATATATATATATATATATATATATATATATATATATATATATATAACACGTTATTATTATTATTTTTTTCCGGATACCAGTTCGTATAAAAACTATAGGGTAAATATAATGTGTAAACAAAGTACAAATACAGTAGAAATAACAGATTATCCGGAACCCATCCGATGAAGTTTATAGAACTCTGAACAAACTAATATTATAATATTTCAAATTAATTTCTATACCATATACTTACGCTTGGTTATTCTACGATGATTTATTTTTGCAATGTGCGAAAGTATCGAAAAATTTTAAACAGTTTTATTTTACTAATTCATCCGCTCTAATTTTTTTTTTCAAATATTACACGTATTTATTAAAATCGTATTATAAAGGTGCAATATCTGTGTGCCTTACATAAATTTTTAACGCTGCGAGTGTAAATTGCGATATGTGTCTTAAAATAAATAATACCGGGTATTCGTATAATTCCCCAGAGACACTATAAATAAATAAATAAAAAGTCTATTTCGAAAAACAGCATCAACTATAACATAAAAGTACGAAATAACAAAATAAAAAATTTGCGCATCCCGAAAACAGATTTCTTACTGCGTATACCACCAGTGTAATAAAAATATACAATAATAACGATGAATTACAATGCGCTTATAATTAATCATAAACAGCTTTACAGCGTAATTACAATATATAGAATAATAATATAAAATTCATAGTCACGCTACAAATACATAGAATGAAAAATTCCAAACATTTTGCACTGGACGAAATAATAATAATAATATCGGACCATCACGGTTGGATTAGTTTGTCAGGAATGATGTACTTAGGGTCGCGTAATTCCTATACGCTAATAAAAGATTTACATTTTCCATATCAATTTCTAGACAGGAAAATTCTCGAATCCGATATTTAAAGCGTACGTCACCACTTAATTTCGTACTATGAAACGTAAACTGCCTAATATCATCAAGATGGGTGTCACCGCGAGCTGCACATCCAGGGTGTCAAAATTTATTTTCGCTAAAATCATTATTACAATGATGGCAACCGTAAGTAGTGCGCGTACAATTGTCAGCGGTGCACGATGTTATGACTTGTATAAACAATCTTTAAATAAGCCGGGGGGGGGCGTAATAAATTGTACGTTTAAAAAGTTAGGCGTAAATGATATGTATTATTGAATATTTCGTCTATATCTAAGACAAACGTTTTCAGCTATACCGTTATATTCATTGCGCTGTGATTGAAATTTATTTGTATTAAACGTTAAAAGTTTTCGTTCACTCGTGAAATAGGCTTGTCTGTATTTTATTTGACTGAATTTGCGATCTGAATTTATATTAATTTTTATTTAAAAATATGTTAATACGTTTCTCTCTCTCTCTCTCTCTCTCTCTCTCTCTCTCTATATATATATATATATATATATATATATATATATATATATATATATATATATTTTTATATATATATTTTTATATATATATTTTTATATATATATTTTTATATATATATTTTTATATATATATTTTTATATATATATTTTTATATATATTTATATATATATATATATATATATATATATATATATATATAAACTTAACGGGATTTGATTCCTTCGATAACAATGGTTGCCCCAAATAGCTGTGGCAGTTCTGTAGGATTTAATCAATTTTATCGCTATAATTCTTCGAAAGCTTTTTAATATGAAATCTCTTTATTTTTAGCATGTCCTTATATAAGACACTGCAATTTTTATTATACTATATTATTATTCATTTGTTCGTACATTATTTTGGAAATTTTACGGAATATATTGATTTGATTTGATTTTTTTTATTATTATTAATTATTATTTATTATTGATTATTATTATTAATATTATTATTATAATTTTGTCTATTTTTTATTCCAGGAAGGGCAACATGAAGACTTATTCTACCGTCACTTTCGTAGAGGAAATTAAAATCGAATTTACCGTCGAAATCAGCTTAAACGGACGTTACGATTACAATCGGTTATTAATCAGCCGGTAATTATATCCAGTAACGTACGCGTAACTTGATAATAATAATATTAATAATCAAGGCGATTTTTTTTCATTTCGACCGTAATTACGGAGTATACGGTAAATAATATATTAGCCATGAATTGTACTAAACGTAAACGTATCAAAGACGATACGTCGGACGGTATTTATAAAGGAACGGGCGTCGCGTCTAATTTGCCACAAAAGAAACGCGCTTTCGTCAAACAACCGAACGTTACGTCGCCGCCATCGTCATTATCGTCGTCACCGCCGCCGCCGCCCCCACCCCCGCCACCGACGACAGCTGCGTCATCTAGTCGCGGCGCAATAGCAGCTAAAAATACGTTAAAAAAATTAACGGCCTCGGCGGTCACAGATAACGATAATGATAATAATAATAATAATAGTAATAGCGTCGGTAAATATAACGGCGTCGAAGAGGGCGCTCCGATGGACGACGAAACGTTAATTCGCGAAACGGAAGCCGCTTTAAAAAGTCTATCCGGTACGTGGCCAACTTCCAGGAATCCGTTTTATAACGGTGATATCGATCGCGGTAATCGATACGAATCGCCGGCATTCGAAAATTTGTTCACCGAAGAGAATCATCAAATGGCGGCGGTAAACGGTTTAAATATACAACAACAACAGTCGCCGTCGTCCGGTTCTTATTTGACGGTGGTAGAAAACGCGGACGGTCCGAATAATACTATACCGGTAACGTCGGTCCGGGACGCGATTACGCTTAGAAATAAACAAATATATCGAAACGAAGCCGTCGTAACGGCGGCGACTCCGATGATGGACGTATTATCGTCGGTCGGTCATCATCATCATCATCATCATAGAATAATCGACGAGAAATGTACCGTCGTCGACGATAACGGAGTCGGTTCTACTACGGTCGGTTTTGAGAAATTATCGCGAAATCATCATCATTATCATCACCATCATCATCATCATCATCATAACCCGTATAGCCGGCAATATAATTTAAGACACGGTTATCGACCGGCAAGAATTAACGGCGGCGGCGACGTATTAGACGAAAACGATAATTGTTACGACGGTACGGTCGATAGCGCTACGACTGATTACGTAGCCGGCCGTTTACAATATTATCATCGCGGTAATAATAATAATAATAATAATAAACACGTAGACGAAGAGAACTCAGTCGTCGGATTATCATCCGGCGTCGTCGGCGATAACAGTACGAATAGTAATAATAAAACGATCGACCGTGGTAAACGCGTTTGTTCACCAGCGGCGGTAGCAGGCAGGCATAAAAATCAAAATAATAAAACGCTCGTAGCCGCCGGTAATAACGGCGACGATAATGATCAGCCGGACGATAATAAACGTACGCGCGATCATCACGGTACGGAAATTAGTAAAACGTTGACGGATCGTCCTACGGAAAATAACGGCGAAGAATGTAACGAGAAGAAAAAAGTAACAAAATCAGATGAAAACGCCGAATCCGGCGGTAATAATGAACGAAACGGCGCCGTTTACGATTTTTCTAAACACGAACCGGCTACATCTAGTACCGTCGAAGAAATCGGATTCCGACCGGCTAAACAACGTCATAGTAATAACAATCATCATACTAATAGTAATAATAACGAAGTCAGTTCGACTTCTTCGAACAAATTCGGAACCGTATCGGCTTTCAAACCGGTCGTTATAACGTCAACAAATAATAATAATAATAATAATAATAATAATAATAATAATAATAATAATAATAATAATAGTAATAATAGTAATAGTAATAATATTACCAACGAATTGAATAAAATTATGACGAACGGCGGTAATTTAGATATCAACGTCGTAAACGTTATGTCACCGTTAGGACCGTATCCGCCGATTGGTGCTACATTCGTCGGTTATCCGGATAACGGAATTTTACACTCGCCGATCGCAGCAATCGACGGCAATACGACTAACAACAACGGTATAACGGCCGTTAGAAATCAATTGTCGTCTACCGTCAACGATTCCGCTATAGCCGAGAAAATATACCATCAGCGTCCGTCATCGACTTCTTCATCTTCGTCCGGTTCTCTACAGATGCACGAACAACATTATCATCAACACGCCGTAGTAATAAGACCGATTTCGACTACTCTCAGCAGCAAATTACCGAATAATACAGTCGCGATAGACGGCGTAACGTCGACCGATCGAACGGACGTCGAATCGCCGGAACCGGGCCACAAAGAGTACACTATATTACAGCCGGCCGGCGCGTCCGTCGTTAAATTGTCCGCCATCGCCGTTACCACTACAACCGCATCGTCATCCGCGTCGTCGTCTTCTAAGCTACCGGACAATAACGATTTATCGTCGACAGCCGAAACGCCGACCATTGTAAAACTATCGGATACGCCTTCTTCGTTTGTCAACATGACTAACAATTATGTTAATAAAGGTAAATACATATATATATATATATATCTGTTAATGTGCGTATAGGTGGGCCTGCGGTTCGGTCTTTCGCATAGCTTAAAGGAAACATATTCGGAATCAAAGTCGGAAAATAAATATTAACGTCGGGGAAAAATATTTTCATGTTACTCGTACAACATACCGTTATAGACGCGCTGTATATTTAACGGCGCAACATCGATTTCATACATCGAAATAGTTATTTAGAGCGAGGAATTTGAAATAGTTTCGAGTACTTGAATCCATGAAAATGATTACATTCTAAATTCGTAGAAGTACACGAAGCGCCCTGAGAATTGAGACTAGCAAGGCGCTCGGCCGTAAATATTAAATTACTCATTTCTACGATATTCCGAGGAATAATTATGATCTATCTTCGGAACGCGTTCACGTCAAATTTTCCTGGATTCCTTGTGCCACTCCGGTATTCCCCCTTGGAATTTTACAGTGGAAAATCTTGCTAGAAACGCGCTCGAGAATGGTTCATTCTACTTCAATACGCCTGTTAGGGATATTTTATATGAGATTACGTTTCCGCGCGAAGAATTTCGGAACCGTGATTTAGCCAAACACTTCGCCATAATTCGATTCCAGTAATCCCTCAGCACTTCGATCTTCCTAGCAACGTAGAAAACAGGATTTCGTTTATTCGTATTATTAACGTCAACAACATTCCGTACGTTCTATCTGTACACAAACATGATTAGCTTCGCCATTATGAACGCATCTTTGCGATGGAGATCAGATCGCCGATGAAAATCACATATTTTTCAGTTGCCGACATTATAGAATTTACCAATCGAAATTCCTCCCATTATAAGTAGACAAATGCCTCTCTCCCAACTAATCTCAGATGCTTAGCTCGGCGGTAGCGTATGCATGATCATAATTACATATCAGCATGTAGTATAAATATTTAGTTCTTACCACCCTGGGTGGAATCATTACTACCCATTAAAAAACAACAAAAAAAAAAAAATACTTAGCGCGAGTAAAAAGACGACGCCACTTGTATCTATCAGATTATAATTTTCTTTGCATACACAATTCAATTATTACTTTTTATCTAATCAATATTACCTACCTTTCATCCTTCTTCCATTCACTTTTTCCTGTATAATCATTTTCTCTAATCTACTTCCTGGCATCAGTACGTATTATGTAATTAATGAATAAAAAAATACATAAACATACTTCCAAGAGGTATTTTAGAATTTAAATGATTGTTATTATTATTTTTTTTTATGCATTTACTTTAAAGCGATGTTGATTTTTAATTAAGAACAAGTTTTAAAAATCTGGTATAAAGATAAAAAGGTCATTTCGTAAGAATAAGAAGGAAAAACACGATCGATAGAATCATTAGTATTTTCCGCAGCATAGCTCACAATAGTGAACATTGAAAAAAAAACGTTATTATGACAAAAACTACGAGCTATTAAATTATGCTGCTGCATTCTCTGAAGTAGTCGACTCGGAATGTTCTGTTAGGTTTTGTTAGTGTTCAATTTCTTGCTGCTTCCATCAATTCTCCAATTTCCTTTCCAGGTAGCAACGATGAAATTTCGATTATATTTCATCTTTACTAGGGATCGAAATTACGATTCTTCAACGTGTTTCTCCTGTACTAACAAGGATACGGGAGGACTCATTCTGCATTGCTACAGAGGATCGCGTCTATTGCCTTATACACTGTTCCCTGTAGGTGCAGCATTTGCATTATTTTACACGACAAGGTTTGTCGACAGACATATACAATGTTAGTTGCTCGTTGCCTTCCACCGGATTTTCTGTTAACACTCACTTAGCTTAACCAAACCAGTTTTCTGCCTGTTCGCCCACTCGCTCTAGATTGGAATTCACCAATCTGACGCTGATATAACACGAGCCAGTTAGTCTGCTGTTATTAATGCAGTAAAAAAAAAGGTTAACGTTATGGTACAAGTACTTTCGGCGAGTGAACCACCCTCCGTTTTTCTACCAGTGATGTATCGTGTATTTAGCTTTTCTAATAAGCCCGCTTAATAGAGAATTACCACCCTGCACGACGTGGACATACGCTACGTGGTTGTTATTTCGTTTCCCCCCCCCTCACTGTTAGGGCTAGCACCATTTAGTGGTTGACAACTTACTAGAGATCGTCGTCGTCGTATTTATTCATTGCCGAACGTCGTGATATTGTACGTTTATGTTTACGTATACAACTAGCGTTTAAAGACACTATACGCAACGCAGATGCGCATGCATATAGTGTTATACGGAATAAGGTGCCACTGCCTTCATCGCGATAATTAAGAATTAAATAATGATGAAAACTTTCTACGTCGCGTGTTGGTTTCGAAACGCCGACCGTCGAATTGACAGTCGAGCACTCTAGCAACTACGCAATGGCGACATTACTTACTAGCGAAGGGTAACTCTAATTACGACAATCTGCGACCCATCGGGCTTTTAAAACGCGAATTAATTTTACACATTTATCTCTCTAGTTTGCCGTTGTAAACGAAGTTGCGTTTAATCGTCATAACGTTACGAAAATGACCTTAAAATCGTCTATAAATAATTATGCATATAAAATTAATCAGATGTACACAGGCTTTTAAAGTCAGAACTAGCAGTTGAAAATAAGCTATTGCTCTACAACCAGGTCGTCAAACCTGTCCGGAAATACGGATGTAACTATGGGGCTGCTCGAAAAAGAGTAACATAGCACAATTATGCAAAGATTACAAAATAGATTTCTATGAATAAATGCGCCATAGTATGTGACCAATCAAACTCTGCACACAGACCTAAAGATAAATTACGTAAAGGATGAAATCGTGCAAATAGCTAAAAATCATGCCGCAAGACTGGAGTCTAAATAATATGGCAGTTGCACTGTTAGATAACTCTAGTCATTCGCGGATTAAAGAGAACAAAATTTATGGATCTAGTATAAAGTATACATTCCGTATATACATATTGTATGAGATCCTGTCACTGGAACAAGCCATATGATACCGAGATATTACATTTACTTAATAGCCTATATAGTTGTAAATTAGCAAATATTTAAATATATATATATATATATATATATATAAAGGGAACGATAAACGTGACGAGAAATCAGATACGGTAAAAAAATTAGGGGATAATTCCACGTGAGTCGGTCGATTTAAATATTGCAGAAATGAATACAAAATAGTATTTTTGTAGAGCGCTTCCTCGGTGATACATATTTCTGCTGAATAAAATGATTACTCGAGATCTATTATTAATATTCCGTTTTACACCGGATTGGTGAACTTCTGTACCGCGACGAGGCCAAACAGGATTCAGCTCTTTATCAATGTCGGTTTTAGAATTTAATCTGCGCACCACGTTGATATGTAAAAAAAAAAACAGTTCAGACAGAATTTCAACTGTTCGAAATAATGCGTCCGTAATAGATTGCCGTATTAAAAAAAAGGACAGAATAACACGTCATTATCATTATTAATATTTATCATTAACCCTTGTACAACCGGTCAATTTATACGTGATTTCATTTTGTTCGTTTTTCAACAAACCGCGCTTTATGTACTGATACACATCTTAATGTGCCTTTTCAGAGTTTAGTAACGCGTCTATGTAACGAGTTTATACCTTATAGAAGAGAGTTATTTCAATAATAAAAATCGCTACCGATCCAAAATACCGCTTGTCTTAATAATATTATTTCGCTCTTCGTGTTTGTAATGCACCAGTCCTACAGGGATAATACCGAAGTAACTTTATATCATTTTATAAAACAGTTCGCAATATGACTTTATAACGGAGATTTCAGACAGCATCTATCACCCGACCAGTCCGATTATGTATAAGTTGTAATTAAAGATAGATGAATGTTATAGCGCTGCTGAGAATGGAGCAAGTCAATCGGAACGACTTGCAAAAAATGTCCGTCGAAAAATCAACGAAAAATTTTCCATATACGTCTAAGATGCCAGAAGATGCATTTTTAAAACTGGTCAATTAAAATCAAGGAAAATTAGTACTAAATATATCTTCTCTATTGCAGCGAATACTACCGGTAAATGATTTTCTTCGATCAATCTGTAATAGTAGGCAAATTCATAATTTCCGAATATCGAATATTAAGTAAAACTTTAACCGTATTCACCTATAAGGAATGTCTTTAAGAAAATCGCGAACACATAATGACGTTCCAAATGGCTGACAGAAGTGTCGGAATTGTTATCCTACTAAAAAGAAAGACGTGTAGAACTTTCTACCTAGTGTATATGAACGGAACAAAGTGAAAACATTCGTAATTTATACATCTCATTCGCTCCCAGGTCATGATAATGTTGGATAACTGACCCAAACTGCACCCTTTGCGACAGTTCAAATATCGATGATATTCAACACTTTTCGTTGCGTTGTAAAGCGTGCGATAATAATATAAGACATCTTGATATTAATACATATAATACACATCGTGCTGACGAGGATAATATAAAAAACATTATTATACACGGACATCTGTATGAGAAATTACAGACAGTTCAAATATCGATGATATTCAACACTTTTCGTTGCGTTGTAAAGCGTGCGATAATAATATAAGACATCTTGATATTAATACATATAATACACATCGTGCTGACGAGGATAATATAAAAAACATTATTATACACGGACATCTGTATGAGAAATTACAAATTTTGAACTTAACCTCTAATAAATCGAACTCTTTTCAATTTTTTTCAATTGGACTTCGGAATTAACCGATCTGTAAACGAAAAAAAAAAAAGAAAAAAATAATGAATAATATATATAAGGATCGTCCGAGGGTAGTAATGAACTTAACGTATCAGGAAGTCAGCGGCGTATAAGTCTAGAAAATAAACTCGATCGTTCTGCTGAGTACGAGGAACAGATAAAAAAAACAAATAATTCGAATTCAGAATTATATCGGTAACATCTGAGTGAGAGCAAAATGATCAAGTAGGCAGCAGTATTTTAAACGAGAATGTTGCGATAATGTGACGAAATTTTTTTTAAAAAATACCACGCTTCTACCGAAGGAACTGGTTCGCTACTTTTATTAGAACTGCCGACTTTTTTGAGATGGAAAACAATCCAATCCGATTTGGGCCTTCACTACCACACAGAGATCTGAATGTGGAATGCATGTGCATAGTCATCCGGCAAAAGTTGACCGTAATTAAAATTGAACTTGTATATTTCTCGTAAAATTGCAAATATAAAATAGGAACTGTCGGGTAACATGAAAGTTCGATATAGCATTAATCGATAAGAACATCGTCGCCAAAATTAGAAACGCGAAGAAAGCGTAAAGTCTTAACGATAGAAGCGTCAGTAGTGAAAGCCGCTGATGATAATGTAAACTGTCTGATGAGGTTTTTACTTTTTTGGGAACATTCTTTAGAGCCATCAGTGTACACAAATAAAAATTCTGCCCATTTGTTTTAAATTATGAAAATATAAGTAGGAAGAAAGACCAAGATAAGGATATTACGTACAGGACACCAAATCCACCGTCGAAATTGAAAACTTTCCGACAAAAGTAAACTGAAAGAATAGCGGGATTTTGTATGGAAGACATATATTTGCGAAGAGTGCGATTAAAGAACAGGATTATTTCTATTTACGAAAAATTTCGCGATATTTCAGGGAGTTGTTAGAAAAGGATGAAAATTTTAGGAAAACTGATTAGCAAGTTATTGACCTCTCAACCGGATCGATGGAATGGATCGATGGAATATTCCGAACATAAACCAACTTCTGTTGAGTAAGGAAATGCTCCAAGCATCGAGCGTAGACAAAAGTTCTGGGTGAAGTTTCATGATTTCGAGCTGCATTGCCAAAATTGAAAATCCGTAATCTATCCGATATCTTGCCAAAATACACTAATCTGAAAACAAACGGGTCACCACTACACCGAGTTTATAACATCTTCAGCATGTTTGAGGACTTCTAATAAAGTAGCATAATATAGTTCGTCCGCAGTAACTTCTTCTGGTTTAATACTAGACCCAATCGGAACATGACCAGTTAACCATATGTAAAAATAATATTATTATTTTTTTTTTCGAAAGTTGCGATCATCATAGCCAATTAATAAGTTTGGTCATATCTTCTTGTACGATATTGATAGTAGTTGATAAATTCTTTTTTTTTGACTGATATGTTGTTATATCATCGGCATAGGATATGATTACAGATTTAATCGGTAATAGAAAGGCGGATAAAATATAAATATGTACCTTAAACAATATTGGACTTCAGACGGATCCGCGGGGAAGACTCATGGTCGTCTATAGACTAACTTGTTCGGAGAAGCAAATTTAAATGTCACCAAACGGCAAGTCAATAAATTGCAAAGATAAACCGCTAAAGATGTCGGAATATTAATGACGGTCAGTGTATAAAATTGGAACCGCATCTTACACCTCCTGGCTAAAAAAATTGGTCATTTGATCATTAGTTCTCACATGGATTTCATCGCATATTGATATACAAGGAAATGATCAAGCGGATAGTGCAGCCAGAGAAGGCACATTCAACCATTCCCGCTCCTGCCTATACCAATGAAAGATGTCCAGACTTAAAATCCTCAGTGCGTAAATCATGCAACCTCCAGTGGTCTGCACTTCCACTCACCAACAAACTGCGATCAGTTCGAGATATAACATGCCTCCGGATTCCATCTCACTCGGCAAACAGAAAAGATAATATTGTACTTGCTCGTGTCTGCGCCTAGGTTATACTAATATCTCCCACACAGCTGTATCCTACAAAATCTTCCTCCTCCTCTTTGTTCAACCTGTAATGTCCTCATTACGGTCGAACGCATTCTCCTTGAATGTGTACAATTCAACTACCAACGTTCTATCCTCGACGAACCGCTCAGACTCCTAAACATCCTTTCCTACACGCAAGATACTTCCAATAGTTTATTAATCTTAAATCCTCCAATTTATATAATCTAATTTAACAATCCGTACATCCAATTTATTCTTCAAACTTTCTACTAATTCTCACTAACCCTACGTTCTCTCATTTCCCGTGCCCCTAGGTGCAGTACATGGCACGTAAATCTACAGGTAATCTACAGAAAAGCTCATTTAATTTCGAAGAAATCAGAAACTACTTAAAATATATTAGTACATATCCGCCGTTAAATATGCAAGACAGTTAATGAAGCTTCTGTTTCGTCTAAAACCAATGCGACGATCAGGTAGAAAAGAATTCGACTCTAACCATTAAACAACCATTCGAATAGTTTTCTAATA